>JAHRHJ020003554.1:2500-629863 GCA_019776745.2 Taxus chinensis
TTTGAACTGATGACTTTCACCACATAAAGGTGACACTCTACTACTGAGTTATATCCCTTCCCTAACCTCATTCGGAAGTAAAATTGTAAGAACTTCCCAAAGAATTTTTAAATTCAATACATTACATTCTTTCAAGACCTCGGTCGTAAAGAGAGAAAAAAGAATAACTAAGCTATGCTTTCACCTACACCTAGTAGGAAAAAAGTTATCTATTCTCCATATATTTCTTGATCCAGATCAACATAAATTAGAATTATTTGGTTGTCAAGTTGACACAAGTGGAACCCTCTGCTCTCTCGTGGTACAATCTTTTTCCTATTGATTTAGCACTTTTATATCGATCCAAACAAAAAAGATAACTGATGCTAATACTAATATAATAATTTATATATCATTAACTAATACAAAAGAAAAGAACTGTTTTTTAGTAGACTTACTTACTTTATTAAGCTATATTTCCAATTCGCGGACACAGCCGCTAGGAGCATATAGTCCTATTTATCTCGTTTTAATATAGGTCCTCGAAATTATCTTGTACAACGTAACCCAATCATACTATCCATACCAAAGCACAAAAGTAAAAATGTTTCATCAAATCGATTCCTAGTTAAATAATGCATAACTACACGGATAAGCTCACATTAACCCGTCAATTTTGGAATAAAATTTGTGATTTTAAGAAATTATAATATCGAGATATATCAAGATATAAATAAAAAATTAGCATGTTAATGCTATGAAATTCACAAAAATTTCATATATTAGATGTATTTTTATTCATTCGTGTCTGATTAGAACACGAAAGCTAACTCAAAAAATAAAAAATTACCCTTTGGGACATAGGAATAATCGAATAACGAAAATAAATAAAATCCAATTTATCTAAAAATAAAAATTGAACGAGAAGCCGTATGAGGTTAAATTCTCATGTACGGTTTTGTACAGTGACGGTAAGGATAACTTATCTGTCAACTTTTCCACTATCACCCCCAAAAAACCCAACTCTGCTTTACGTAAAGTTGCTAGAGTACGATTAACCTCTAAATATGAAATCACTGCTTATATACCTGGTATTGACCATAATTTACAAGAACATTCTGTAGTATTAGTAAGAGGCGGAAGAGTTAAAGATTTACCCGGCGTGAAATATCACATAATTCGAGGAATCTTAGATACTGTTCCAGTAAAAAATCGTAAACAAGGGCGTTCTAGTGCGTTGTATATTCTTATCTAATATTTGCATCATTTTATGATGATATCATGTCAATTGCTAAAAACATGTAAAGTATATAGCTAACCTAATAACGAACGTTTTGTAAGGGGACTAGAGCAGGCTAAAACAAACGAAATTTATTACTTTTTTTTAAGTAAATTTCGAACTATTACATAAATATGTCTAAGGTTCAATATTGAATTCATTTAATAAGTTTTTAGTTTTTCCTTACGTTGCGTGTGTCAACAAAAAATTAAAAATGTCTTGACCTTTTCAGAACAGGTTCGAGTCAAATAGCAATGATTTGAAACACCTTTTCTTTTAAATACGATATTTTATTTTTAACCTAAGGACTTAATCGTATAGATATAGAAAATACAAGATTTCTAATCAATGACAAAAGAAAGGAAACGGATACTCAATTGAGAATGAGTAAACATAATTCTATGCAAAAGAAATAGATTTCATATTTATCTATGCAAATAAAAAAATGTGGAAAGCCGTATTCGACGAAAGTCGTATGTACGGTTTGGAGGGAGATCTTTCAGACCTCTAGAGATCCACCCTACAATATGGAGTTAAAAAGCCAAAATAACTTATTATTAACCTTTATGAAAAAAATTTTGTAAACCTTTTTAGCGCTCATGTCACGGCAAAGTACTGCAGAAAAAAAAATGGTGAAATTTGATCCCATTTTTCATAATCGATTAGTTAACATGGTCGTTAACCGTATTCTTAAACATGGAAAAAAAGCATTGGCTTATCGAATACTTTATCAATCTCTAAAAAAAATAAGACAAAAAACAGATAAAAATCCACTAATTATTCTACGGCAAGCAATACAAAAAGTAACTCCCAAATTGATAGTAAAATCAAAACGTGTAAGTGGATCAACTTTTCCAGTTCCCATGGAAATAAGATCTAAAAAAGGAAAAGTAATTGCTATTCGTTGGTTATTAGGGTCATCTCGAAAACGTTCTGGTAGAAATATGCATTTAAAATTGAGTTACGAATTAATGGATGCTGCCAGAGAGAAAGGCAATGCTATACGCAAGAAGGAAGAGACTCATAAAATGGCAGAATCCAATAAAGCTTTTGCACATTACAATCGTTAATTCACTATATAGAAAGATCCATCGATCTACCCTCAATAAAATAAAGCCAACTTTATCAAAATTTATACAGATGTTTATTGGAACTGGAATGAAAGCAAAAGGAATAAGAATAATATTTAATAAATATAATATAAACAATATAAACGTAAATAATTTGGATGTTAATTAGATGAAAAAAAAATTATTGATCGGGGATTGACTGAAATTACTAAATCACGATCTGGCATCTACAAACTGAAAATTTCATTTTAAATTATACCTTTAGATCATTTTAATATGAAAGAGTTTAATTTGCTTCTATTCCATGGAAGTTCCATTTTTCCAGAATGTATCTTGATTTTAGCCCTATTTCTTCTTATAGTGATTGATTTAATTGCTGATCAGAAAGATACAGCTTGGTTATATTTAATCTCTTTAACAAGTTTAATGATAAGCATAGCAGTCTTATTATTTCAATGGAGAGAAGAACCTATAATCAGTTTTTTTGGTAATTTCCAAACGAATAATTTCAACAAAATATTTCGATTTCTCATTTTACTATGTTCAACTTTATGTATTCCTCTATCTGTGGAATATATTAAATGCACAAAAATGGCTGTAACAGAATTTTTGTTATTCATTTTAACGGCTACTCTAGGAGGAATGTTTTTATCTGGTGCTAATGATTTAGCAACTATCTTCGTAGCTTTAGAATGTTTAAGCTTATGTTCTTATCTATTATCGGGATATACCAAAAGAGATGTACGGTCTAATGAAGCTATTATGAAATATTTACTTATGGGTGGGACAAGTTCTTCTATTCTTGTTTATGGTCTTTCTTGGCTATATGGTCTATCCGGGGGAGAAATTCAGCTTCAAGAAATAACCAATGGTCTTATAAATACACAAATGTATAACTCTCCAGGAATTTGGATCGCACTTATATCTATAACTGTAGGAATTGGATTCAAGCTTTCTCTAGTTCCTTTTCATCAATGGACCCCCGATGTATATGAAGGAGTGCGATTCGTTTTCAATTTATTAACTCTAGAATAAATTAATTAAATTAATTTTTTTAGATTTAGATATGTTTAGTATCTATAAAAACTCAAACTCTATGGACATGTGTAGGAAAAGACTGTTATCCCCACTCGGACTAAGATATCACTTTTACCAAAAATTTTAATCGTTTAATTAAGGTAAAGCAAGGTCAGAAACAACTAAATTATTTGAATAAAAAAATAAAATGAATTTTGCAAGTTAGTCATTACAGGTAGTTATTATCAAAAGATCATGATTATTTAACTATATCAATACTTTTATTCTAAACGTAGATGCTCCATATTCAGTTTTCATCCTTCAAAGACTACGAGTGTAAGAAAAAAGGCATCCGTCGACAAAAAGATTACCCTAAGATGAACATCTCATGGCTATTCAGAACGAATTAAATCAGATGGTTCTATTTAGATTCTTTTTGACCAGAACCGAAGTCAAAAAATAAGTAATTTTTATTTACCATAGGAACCGCTGAGTAAGGATTCTTCGAAAAGTTAAGGATTAGTTATTCTTTCTATTGATTGAATAGATTCAGTCTTATACCTACACGAGGAAGGTAATAAAAAAAAAAAAATAATAATAAAACGATTAGGTTCTTCTTTTTTATCACTTAGGAGCCGTGCGAGAAGAAAGTCTCATGCACGGTTCTGAATGAGAGAAAGGAGGGAAGAATCCTCTTTTCGACTCTAACTCTCCCACCCCAGTCGTTGCTTTTCTTTCTGTTACTTCAAAAGTAGCTGCTTCAGCTTTAGCTACTAGAATTTTCGATATTGTTTTCTATTTTTCATTGAACGAATGGCATATTATTTTGGAAATATTAGCTATTATTAGCATGATACTAGGAAATTTAATTGCTATTACTCAAACAAGCATAAAACGTATGCTTGCATATTCAAGCATAGGTCAAATTGGATATATCCTTATCGGGATCATTGATAGAGACTCAAATAATGGATATGCAAGCATGATCACTTACATGCTATTCTATATCTTCATGAATATAGGAACTTTTTCTTGTATTGTATTATTTAGTCTACGTACAGGAACAGATAACATTCGAGATTATGCAGGATTATATATGAAAGACCCTTTTTCGGCTTTCTCATTAACTTTATGTCTGCTATCTCTAGCAGGTATTCCTCCATTAGCAGGCTTTTTTGGAAAACTTTATCTATTCTGGTGTGGATGGCAGGCAGGTTCCTATTTATTAGTTTCGATAGGACTCTTTATGAGTGTTATTTCCATATATTATTATCTCAAAATAATTAAATTATTAATGACTGAACGAAACAAAGAAATAACTCCCCACGTGCAAAATTACAAATTATCTTTTTCAATATCGAAGAACTATATCGAATTGAGTATGATTGTATGTGTAATAGCATCTACATTACTAGGAATAGTAATAAATCCAATTATTATAATTGCTCAGGATACATTATTTTAGATTTAATTTTTAGTAATTAAATCTTTTTATTACTAACTAAAAGAACTCATATACTTTTACTAATATACTTAAAATCGCAAATAAAATTATAGAATGAACTTATAATTATAGAATAAATAATTATAGAATGAACTTCTAATTACAAAACTTGATCGTCAAATTAGAAGTTCATTCTATACCATATTAGAAATATTTCTATTATATATGAGTAAAATGGAATTCAAACGTGTATAATTAAATTATACGTCACTACGTTCTGGCTATTTAGGATTAAACATAATGTTATTTGGGTAACATAGAAAGTTATACTCTCTATTGAATCGAAAAATGTTCAATCGTACATCTATTGATAGGAAAAAAAGAATCCTCCGATAAGAAAAAGAATTGATGATATCACCAGACCTATATCACGGATCTATATAAATACTCCAATACTCTATCCTTGTTAGCCATTTTATATTCCACATATAGCTATGTATTAATTACACGCTATATATATTAATATTCATGAAAAAAATTGGATGCCTTGATGGTGAAATGGTAGACACGCGAGACTCAAAATCTCGTGCTAAACAGCGTGGAGGTTCGAATCCTCTTCAAGGCATAATGATAATATTGTAACGCCCATTGAATTAGTCAATGGGCGTTACAATATTGAGGTATACAATAACCTCAATATAAGAATATAAGTCAGTCAATATTAATATTGAGTAAGCATAAGTTGATAATTAACTTATCAAGTTAAAGATAACTGACTTGGTTCATATTTGGTACTATGCTTACTGGTCGAAATAGTAATAAGTTTTAAAATATTTAGTCCTTTTTAGATCTTTTTTTTCAATCCTTTCGTTACTAAAGAATTAATATAATCCGGAGAAAGCCATTCTTGTTTAAACAGTTCATTCTCTATTTGTTTCAATAACATTGTGTTAGATATGAACATATTTGCTAAATATTCATAAATTTCGAATAGAGTATTATGAATAAAACATTCATTATATAATAATTCTCTATTTTCCCTTTCGTTCTCAACCAAAAATACTCTGAATTTATCATCCCGTGTCTTTTCACGAAAAATAGCGTCATCTAGTATCTTTGTAGGATATGGAAGCACACGCCTCAATCGGACACCAACTTCTTGAAAACGTTTAAAAGTCTCAAAATTCTGTACCTTTTTCTTCTTCATGGTAGGAGGCAAATCACTATTATCGTCATCGTCATCCTCCACAATTTGATATTTTAGTCCTAGGGCTATGTTCCTAATCTTTTTTCTTCTTGATATAGACTTTATCGTTATTATTGTAACATCCCTTAATACTTCTCTTCTTTCTAAAGCGTAAGTAATATAAATCCTTTTCACGAGTTCGCGAGGAACAAAAAGTTCTGCTCGTAAAAACGCAACGCTCCTATTTTGAAATCGAATACTAACGGGATCCCAAAGAAATCGGCGACCGAAATAGATTATAGGTGTATCTAAAGGTTTATATTCCGCTGCATCCTCTTCTGTATCAAATTTATATATTCCCAGTCTTTTAAACTTATTGTATAATGATCTTGCTTCCCAGAAAGCAGCTATCTTTCTTCGTGCGATATTTTTAGCTTCTTTATAAATTTCAATGGGGTCGCGAGACTCTAGGAATTTCACCCAAAAAAAACTAGAAAGACGGGTCGGCCTTTTTTGAAACTCTCCGAACAGACGAAGATAATCCAAAAAATGGTTCTCTAATGTTATATCTTTTTTATGGTCGAATCGATTACTGCGAAGAAAAGTAAAACGCCAAGTCCTAGGAGAACAAACTAGCCTACTACCTAATTCTCCTCTGTAGAAGTACTTCAATTCTTTAAATAAAACGAGTTCATCTAATTGAGCAGATAATCCTTTTTGCATCATATCTCTTTTGAAATAAGGAGCGACTGTGATCTTATTTTTATCATAATTTCCCCGAAATATTTCCCCCCCTGGAAACTCTTCCAGAAGACTCTGTAAAAGATTGGAAGCTAGAGTGAAATCATTCGCAATTATATCACTAAGAGGAGTCCAATTCTCTCTATTTGATTCCGATGTAAACCAACAATCTTGAGCTACTGATCCGGCCAAGCAACCCACTATGTGATAGAATATGGTTAATTCTTTCACAGCTGTTCCAGCAATTGAAGGTTCTAAATACCATTCAGACAAAAAGTACGGCCTTGCACTCAAAAATTCCCTTTTGAGCTCTAAAAAATGCTTAGGATACGTAAGTTTATTTTGTATAATAGCTTTTCCTATCTTATAGGGAAGTGTCCCACTGTAAAAGTCATAATTGGAACAAGCCCACCTTGATCTATATAAAGCGTATCCAGTTATATCATCGTCTATAACTGATGTATTTAGTATCATACCGAGCCGCCAGACATAATTGGCAAGTTTTGCCATATCTCGTGTATTAAAACCGCTGGTCATTAATCCAAAAAAATGATCAGAGTTCCATTCTTTTTTCAAATAGAGTCCTTTGTCACGTAAAAGCAAAGTAAATTCCTTTTCTCGGTGCGAGGCAGGGCACATTTTAGTGTTGATAAATGTATCGAATCGTCGTTTACGATAAGGAGGAGATATTAGAAATGGATCCAATTTTTTAGGAATATGAGTCGAAGCAATAACAACAATATTTTGTTGTATGGATTCTTCCTCATCTTCATCCACCAGCGGCGGATCTCCAAGGAGTTCACCCAATACTGTAGTATGGTAAACGAAATCATCCATTTCATGAATGTCTGGAATCCATATGACACAAGGAGACATTAATTTTGCCAATTGGATTGCAAGCACAAATTGCGCGTATCTTCTCCCAAAAAACTCCGGAGATACATCATTCTCATCTCGTTGATAATACCAGTTTTTCGGTTTTTGTTGATAATACAGTTTATCATATACGTCGTCCGGCCTTGACCAGCCCATATCTAAAAAGATATCTTCATGCTCAAGGTATGATTTACTAGCTGCAGATGTATACTCAGCTACATTGGTGATCAGAAGTTTCTCTTGATCCAAAAAGCTTTTAGGAGATATTTTTATTAAAGGTAGATAAGAATCTGCTGCTAGACTTTTAGCTAAATACGATCGTCCAGTGTCCTTAGGCCCTATCAATAAAATCCGATTCGAAAGGGACAGTGCCGGGTAGAATGGGAAAAATCTAACTTCGTCAGATAGAGATCTCTTAGTTGGCATAGAGTTAATCTGATGCTGAAAAACATCGAAGACCCGCTTTTCTGCTAAAAATAAGGAATCAAGCTCGCAATTCCTTAGGCCTATTTTATTCATTAGACCTAGTTGAATAATTTCAGCTAAATATCTAAGGTAACGAAGTCCCGGGTGTCTCCCTTTTTCGAAATATTTAGAAAAGAAACCATTAGGGGGAGTCAACTTTGACTCAAATTTAGAGATTCGTTCTTGTACTGAAAACAATACCTTCTCTCTACTAAGGAACTCCTCCGTTCCGTCGTATTCGTACAACCACATCTTTAGGAGTGAGTGCCATTTATTAGATTTTCGCAAAAGCCATTTCAAATTACTTTTGACATGCAAAATTTCCAATATTGGAAGTAATCCTACATCATCAGGATCCGACACCTGATCGACAAAATCGACGAATGTCAACCAAAAACCATACCAATTTAAATTATAATAAATTCTGAGCTTTTTAAAAGATTTCATCTTTTCTTTTAGACCCAAATAGTAATGTCGGCGCATATTCGTTTGAAAATCATTGAATATATAAACGTTTATAACCAACTTAAGCCATGAAAAAATTGTGAAGGAAACAAAAAAGAAAAACCCAAGGAAAATATAAAGAGGTTTATCATACTCCCGAACATTTAGTATATATTTCCATGTATCAAATGATACTGACGTATCCTTTCCCCTTAATACTGTTTGATTAATTGGTTCCTTCCAATCCAAAAGATTCCAAAAGGATAGGAATAAATTCCATTTCGGGAGAAATTTAAATCTAAATTGCCACTTTATAAGTGTCCAAAATTGATGATAGAGTGTCCACATAATATTCAAATTATGATTACAATCCTTCCTAATATCGTCCAAAAAAGATATTAATTGATAATTGCTAGTTTCCAACCTTTCTGGAAAAGTAGCCAAAAATGACTTCTTCATATATTTCCACCCTGTGGAAGTAAAAAACCATGATGTATATGGTTGAAACAAATCCCATTTCTCAAAAATATCTATTTGTATTTGAGGGATCTTATAAAAATAAAATAATATATTTTTAATTTTTAGTATTTCTTTATTGAAAAGATCCAAAAAGGCGTCTTTATCACCTATGACTTTGTCTTCAATTATGTTTTTTGAACTTTCTGCTGAACTATATTTTTCTTTTTCTGCAAGCTTCTTCATTCGGAAAGAGATTTCCGATAGTAAATCATCTTTATAAGATTTAATGCTCGAATTAAAAACCGGGTCAAAAAGCGACTTAAAAAAAGGGTTGTTTTCTTCTGAATCTGAACTTTTTGCAAAAGGATAGCAATAACTTTTGTCTAAATTGACAATTTGTTTGCTTATTAAAGGAATTCTATATATATCTTGAATCGAGCCAATATGGATTTTATGATGAATAAATGAATTTAATTGAGTAAGTAAATTAAACGATTTGTACAAGTCATGTATTAATGCTTGGTCACGTAAATATTTAGCCAATAATATATTTACGTGTGACTTGATGAGTGAAATAGTATCTTTCTCTGATAAAACAGGTCCTATTTCATAAATAGAAAAAGAAGAGAGATTGTTATGAGTGGGAACAAAATTTAATAATTTTCCATATGTAATATTCTTATTTTTTATATGAATTCTTTCTCTTTCTATGTAAGAAGCTAATCTTTCTGTATAATATACATAAGGATGATGTAAATAATCTAAAAATTCAAACGTATTTGCTTTTAAAAAAGAAGTTCTCAATGAATTTTTATTAGATAGTTTTAAAGGATTTAACCAATTGTCTCGATTATTGAATATTCTCGAAATACCAGTGTTATCAAAGAATTCCATGTAATTTTTTTCATTATCGAATAAATCAATAATTGACTCATTCATCGGTTTATCATTAAAACCTAATGAAGCTATTGTTTCTTCATCGATCAAGGATTCCGATTTTTTTGAAGGGATTGATTTTGATTCGATATCCCTCGGTGCGAGTTCGTCCAAGATTATACCAAAAAGTTTTTTCGTAGTTTGATACCAATCAAAATTACTATTATTATAAGTCGATAGTTCAATCGAATCAAACTTTCCATATTGACCAAAATATTTAATAGTAAATAATTCAATTGGATCGAACACAATGTTTTTCAAATTGTTTTGTTTAGAACAAAATACAAGACGTTTCAACTCTTTTTTCAAGTATTCGATCTGAATGGACGATGCAGAAATATTCAAATTACCATTGATATTTCTGGAAGCTCGAATAATAAAGTGATTGAACCATTCTTCCTGATATATTCTCCAACTTGATGAATGCTGGTTAATTGCATCTTGTGTTACATTGTTCAAAATGTCTTTTTTTATCCAATTTGTTCGAATCTGATCTTTCAAATTCCGACTGAACCTTTTGATTAGATAGATAATATCTAAGACCTTTGTAAATTCTTTCCATTCAAAATTGTATTTATGTATGAATTGTATGAATTCAAACTCTTGTTGATAGTATACTCTTGTCATTTGCAAAATGGGTCGATGAAATCTATTTGTTAAGACCTTTGTCAATTCTTTCAATTCAAAATTGTGACTCAAACAACAACCCCATTTCCGGTTTTTCCTTTTACTTGCATTTGAATACAAGTCGGTTTGTAAATTGGACTACAGTCGAACAGGAAGACCAAACAACATCAATAAAACACAAAAAAATCATCCTATCCTCACAGAAAGGAGAAACCCATTAATTAATACGTTCAGAAGGAAAAACAGTTAAACTTTGTCCTACTTTCACAAAACCCAAACGTATTGTCCTTTCTTTTACAAAATAAAAAGAACCTCAATAATAAATATCACTATCATTTCATCTAACCGAGTTCGTAAAGCTCAAATTAAACGCAAATGCCAGTTCCTTTAAAATCCAAAATGTTCTAATTCATTCAAAACCCAAAACAAAGCCAGAAAGAAAAGGGGATCTATTTCCTTTTTAGAAATTTCAGTGGTAAAGAAACAATCCAAACAAACTCGCACAGCCTTATAGAGTTCATCATTCAAGTTCATATAGCAAAAGAACGATACTAGCAATGAAGACACTCATATTGCCTGTACGATTTCATAACACACATGACGATTCCCCATCACTGTCAAACAAACTAGGACAACATGGTGGTGTTTTCCACCAATTATATATGCAAAGAAAAGACAAAACAAATCACAATCGCAAGAAATTATTCCACCCATTCATTTCCACAATGACAAAAACTTCGAATAAACCAAAACCCAAGAGCAGGTTGTGTTAATGAGACCTTACACAAAGCAGTGTTTTAAAGGAAGGGCTTAATGCCTACAATCCTTCTTTGAACTCAAGAAACTGTGTTTACAGAAGCTGTTTCCTTTCCAACAAGCGATCGTAGTCAGAGCTTCCAAATAGTCCCCTTCTCTTAAGAGGATCATACATCCTCCGATTTCCAAGAAATAGAGACGAACCAAATCACACCACTGGTTTTTGAATGAACAAAAAAAACTAATGCAGAGCAACTTCTCAAAAACCTGAGCAACACAAATGACCAACAAAATTCCTCTTCCCTCCAAACTCTTTCCAAGGTGGACTTGGTCCCGAAGACCAAAAAAATAATGGGGCTTAAATGCTTTGCCTTTCCCTATTTTCCTCATGCCACCGCTGACTTGGGTTGTTGACCCACCAAAATTTTTTATTAAAAATTTGCATGCACATGAATTTATTCCCCATGACCAACTAGATACCTACCTCCATCCATTTTTCCTACTCCCGCCAAACTTGGTGCTGTCCACGCAAGGACTTTCATTACGTGCCATTAAACGAACACCTTATGATCCTATCCGTTCCCATGGGTCTGTGCGGCCCTTCTAGATTAGGATTTATTTTAGGATTCATAATAGTGTTTCGACCTAAGGTCATAGCTTAGTCTTTTAGTTAAGAGAACTTAGGTCTATTTCATCCTATTACAATTTAAAAATCCACTTAGGATTGGTATTTTTAGATTAAGTAAGGACTTAGGATTAGATTAGGGATCTCTATATTCCCCTAAACACCTAACAGTAATTAATCAACTTCCAGTCAAGTCTTCCCGACTGACTTTCCAATTCACAACACTATTCGAGGACATTTCTTCCTTTGTTAACATACCTGAGCCACCCGTATCCAGGGATTTCTTGCCTTACGAGGTCTCACATTACGACAGTGTATGGTTCATGAATCGAACCCTTTTCCATTGGCATCTACGTGCCATCTATTCATACTTTGTACTCAGTGCTGCAGTATTTAACATCAACCTTCATTCGGTTCCAAAGAATCGACAAAGCGAATCACAAGAAGGGGCCAAAACATATAGAGTTCAGCAATCATACTAATTTTTTCGTCACAACTAAGCAAACACACAAATAACAAATACTGCGTCGGCCTGCAAATAAATTACAGTATGCAAGACTCCATAGTAGTAACACATTCCCCTAAGATCAAATATTACCTTAACTGTTTTTCCTTCATTCAGCAGTTACCACAACATCAAGAAAAGTATCATCATGATAAGTTATAAACATCAGGAGCGTTACATTCCTCCCTCCTTAAAGAATCATCGTCCCAATGATCAGATTAAACAAATCAAGGTGTTTCTAGGACAAAGTTCAGTTATTGTCCTTCCATTCATAAGTTCATACCAAAAACAAATTCACTCTTAAAAATAGTGTTTTAAGACAACTGTACAATAGACTAATAATTGTCTAAATTTGGTAGAATTTTTAGTTTTTCAAATTTCAAATTCGATCAAACAAATGTGGAAAAGTAGATCTCATTTCTTCAAGATTTTCCCAAGTTGCACTTTCTTCGCTGAACTGGTCCCACTGGACCTTACATTGATTCACTTCACGATTTCTTAAGTACAACTGGTGAGTTCCCAGCACTCGAATGGGCTTAACCACGATTATTCCTGGGTCTTGGACCTGTAAGGAATTCCAATTCAGCACATGTGATAAATCTGTCACGTATTTCTTAAGCAAAGAAATATGAAAAACATCATGCATTTGAGACAAAGCAGGAGGTAATGCTAGACGATAATTCCTATCAACCCGCTTTAAGTCTGCATAACTCTTTTGCCTATTGGCAGCCTCCTTTAGATGTTCCCGAATCATTTTGATTTGCTGTTCCATTTCCGTAAGGATTTCTGGCCCAATTACCTCTCTGTCCTCAACGCTGTCCCAGCTGACAGGGGTTCTGCATTTTCTTCCATACAATGCTTCAAAGGGCGCCATTTTTAAAGAGGCATGGTATGTATTATTGTAAGCAAATTCAACCAGCGGAAGGTATTCCTCCCATTTATACTGCTGGTCCATGCAATACATCCTTAACATGTCCTCTAAAACCTGATTGACTCTCTCAGTCTGTCCATCCGTCTCCGGATGATATGCAGAACTGAAGTTTAATTTAGTTCCCAAGGCCTGCATTAAGCATTTGCCAAAACCTTGATGTCATCCTCGGATCTCTGTCCGATATGATTAATTCCGGTATTCCATGCAATCTGAAGATTTCATGTACAAATCTTCTTGCTAACACTGGTGCATCGTCCTTCAAATTACCAGCAATGAAGTGTGCCACTTTGGTCAATTTGTCGACTACAACCAGGATAATATCATGCTTATTTCTTGACATAGGCAATCCTTGAACGAAATCCATCGTTATCACTTGCCATTTGTACTGCGGAATGCTGTGGGGATACAATAATCCAGCGGGATGCATATGTTCCGCCTTAACACGCTGACATTCCAAGCAGTGTGTTACAAATTCCACCACATCCTTTTTCATTCCCTTCCAGAAGTATTGCTGCTTAAGATCAGCAAGCATTTTCGTAATGCCAGGGTGTCCAGAAAAAGGTGAATTATGAAATTCAGTTAACAATTTCCCTCTTAAGTCATTTGCCAAAGGTATATATACCCTGTTTTCGAACCTCAGAATTCCTTCATTGTCAAAACGGAATCCTTTATACCTGACATCCTTTGGATCTGCAGCAAGTGCTGTTTTGACTTGCTGGAAATAAGGATCTGATTCCAAGGCATCTTTCACCTCATCCTTAAACTGAGTTCTTAACGTTATAAGAGCAGAGATATGCTTCCTTCGACTCAGAGCATCTGCCACTCTATTTTCCTTGCCTTTGATGTAGCTTATATCAAAATCATACTGAGACAGAAATTCTAACCATCTTCGTT
This sequence comes from Taxus chinensis, assembly GCA_019776745.2. Lineage (NCBI taxonomy): Eukaryota > Viridiplantae > Streptophyta > Pinopsida > Cupressales > Taxaceae > Taxus > Taxus chinensis. The sequence goes on from JAHRHJ020003554.1 coordinate 16,735, forward strand.
GCCTTGCATTCAGATTTGGCTGAGTAAAAATATACTTCAGCCCCAGATGGTCTGTTTTTAACTCAAAAGGCTTGCCTAAAAGGTAATGCCTCCACATTTGAAGTGCATGAACAATGGCAGCGAGTTCTAGGTCATGTGGAGCATAATTCTGTTCATGTAACTTAAGCTTTCTGCTTTCATAAGCTATAACATGGTTATTCTGTAACAGAATACCTCCAAGGCCTTCTCCTGAGGCATCCGTTACAACCATAAAATTTCCATTTGGATCAGGTACAGTCAAAATAGGTGCTGTAGTTAACTGTTCCTTTAAATTTTTAAAGGCAGATTCACATTTGTCCGTCCAGACAAATTTCTTATCCTTCTTTTGCAGCGAAGTGATTGGGGCAGCAATTTTTGAAAAGTCCTTAACGAACTTTCGATAATATCCAGCCAAACCCATGAAGCTCCTCACTTCGTGCACGTTCTTAGGCGCAGGCCACTCAGTTATAGCTGTAATCTTTGAAGGGTCAACAGCTATTCCATTCTTGCTTATAACGTGTCCCAAATAATGCACCTCTGCATCATAAAAGGAACATTTAGACAGTTTACCATACAACTTCCTCTTTCTTAAAATTTCCAGCACTATCCTTAGATGTTCTTGGTGCTCTTCGACATTTTTAGAGTATATAAGAATGTCGTCTAAGAATACAAGCACAAACTTGTCTAAGTATTCTTGAAAAATATTGTTCATCAGATTCATGAAGGCGGCAGGTGCATTAGTCAACCCAAAAGGTAACACCGTGAACTCATAATGCCCGTACCTTGTTCTAAAAGTTGTTTTATGAATATCTTCTTCCTTTATTCTCAGCTGATGATACCCAGATCGAAGATCTATTTTTGAATAGACTGATGCTCCTCGCATCTGATCGAACAGATCATCAATCCTAGGAAGTGGGTATCGATTTTTAATAGTTGCCTTGTTCAGCATTCTGTAATCAATGCACAGCCTCAATGTGCCATCCTTTTTCTTTACAAAAATTACCGGCGCTCCCCAAGGTGAGACGCTCGGTCTTATCAGCCCCTTAGTCAAAAGTTCTTGTAACTGAGCCTTTAGCTCTACCAACTCGATGGTGGTCATTCTATAAGGTGCCTTAGATATGGGTTCAGTTCCCGGTTTGATTTCTATTGCAAAGTCAAACTCACGTTTGGGTGGAAGACCTGGCAATTCCTCCGGAAACACATCACTGAAACCCCTTAACAATGGATATCTTTCCATGAAATCATTATCTTCCTCAGCATTTTCTGTCATTTTTACTGCATACAAGGTGCAGCCTCTGTTTTTAGCCCTTTTTAGTTGCATAGCTGTCAGTTTCCTAACTGCAACTTCACGTTTTACACCTTGAATGACTGCTGCTTTCTGCAGGTCATCAAAACAACAAATTTGTTTTTCATAACAGTCGACCTTTGCCTTATGTTCAGCCAACCAGTTAACTCCAATAATGATATCATATGATCCTAGAGGAGTGACATACAAGTCAACTTCGGTGGAGAAACTAGGCAAGTCAAGAATTGCCCCAAAAAGGCACATTTCGACTGTATGGACAACATTATTCCCATAATGCACTGTCCATGTTTTATCCATTCGTTCAGCCTTTCTTTTTAATTTCATTGCAAGTTTAGCAGAAATAAAGCATTCAGTAGCTCCAGTATCAAAAAGTATGACTACAGGTGTACCGAATAACTTACCCGGAACTTCTATAGGCGTAACTTGCTTTTCAGCTTGTCTGTTAGCCACTGCAGCGTGTATCCTATGCTGCTGACCGCGATCATCCTTCTTCAGAGGACAGTGATTCGCATAGTGGTCCTTTCCACAGTTGAAGCATCCTCCAACTGGCCCTTTTCTAGGCTCAAATTTGTTACCAGCTTTGAAGTTATCATTCTGGCTCCCATAGGACTTCTGTCCATTGCCACTAACTTTTGTGAAGCTGTTCCGCATGCTATTTACAGGTCTGTTCATCACAGATTTCTTGTTGTTATCCACAACAATTTTGTTTTTCACACCAAACCTTTTCCAAGGTCCCCTTTTTGGTGCAAGAGATGAAGAAGAATTGGGAATCTTCTTCCTTATCTCTTCCCTGTGAGCAGATATTGCTCTCAATTTCTGTTCCTGTCTGATTGCCTTTTCGACAACTCCTTCCATGGTGGTTGGGCCGTGGACATCCACTTCGCCACCAATGATGGGATTCAGTCCCATTATGAATTTCCGTATTCTGAACTTCTCGTCAGCTTGGTACTGCAGCACATACTTAAGGAGTTTAGTAAACCCTTCCCAGTATTCTGTCACCGACAGCCTTCCTTGCGACCAGTTCTGAAATTCAGTCATTTTCCTATCAAAATAGAGTTGAGGCAGCCATCGTTGCCTAAAATAACCCTTAAATTGATCCCAAGTTATGTCTGATTCGACAATATTCAACTCAACCTTACGGTTGTCCCACCATGATGATGCTTCATGAGAAAGCTGATATGCTCCCCATATCGCTTTGGTCTCTTCGGAGAAGTTTCTTATTGCAAAGTATTTCTCCATTTCACTGAGCCAATTCTCAGCTCCGTCCCCAAGGGTTGTTCCATCAAACTTTGGAGGACTTATTCTCTTTATATCATTTGTAAGTTCAGCTGCTAATCTTGCCCTTTTATTTTCAGGATGATTAGGAGCAATTACATTATTATTATCAACACCCGGATTCCCTCCGTTGATGTTGTCCACAGGAGGCGGCTGATCATTTATATCAGCTTCATCTTCCTCCTCTTCATTGCCCATTGACTGTTGTTCCAGAACAGTCAAACGATCTCTCGTATCTAGTAGGGCAGCAAGGATTTCATCCAGCTTTTGAGCAGTAGCTGCTTCTCCACCCTGTAACGGGTTATTCGCAGCATTCCCTCTTGTTCTGACCATTTTCTGTTCAATAAGAAAATGTAAACCTTATTAATATCGTGGACTCATTAGGTCCAAGAGCTGCAACCTTCAGCTCTGATACCAAGATGTAACATCCCCATTTTAAGATACTAGAACAAGGGAATTTTTTTTTTTTATAAAACGTTCTCTGTTATGAATTATATAATTCAAACACACGTTCAAGTTTTAATAATTGTTCTCTGCCCAAACAACACAGTTTGGAACACACAATTTCCTTTTAAAACTAATGTTCCCTGTTCACATATTTACAATATGGAACACACATTCAGTGCCATTCAATCTTATAACAGATTCTATATGCTGCTGTAAATGACTCGAAGAACTACCGATCTCCCATTTTCATGGCTCGGAGTTTCAACGATCTCTCATTTCATGACTCGGCAACTACCGATCCTTCATGTTCATTCATGCATAGTATATTATATATACAAGTTCTCTTAACCGTTTCCGGTTATCGAAGTGATCCATTTAAGAAGCCTATCTGAATATCTGTTACTGATATTCATCTGACATCCTGCATCTTAAATTAAGTGATTAGGACAACGCAACCAGCACTTGCGATACTTTGGCCAAAGATTTTCACATGCTTTGCATGATCATATTCCTGGATGTGATACACACCAATGGAATACGTCCTTCACCTCACTTCACCTGTTATCTAGAATGGTCTTTCCTGGTTCCTACCAGTCCTTTCAATTTAAGGTCAAATTCTAACTTCCAATTTCCAACTAGCAATATGAACGAATATAGGAAGGCACTCATGGTAACTAAAGATACGCAGACATACGGTGTCGTTCCCCACAACTCCGTGTGTCTAGTTATCTTTAGTCCTCCGGAGTCACTCCGTATACGTGATCATACTCCTATCCCCAGCCAAGAACTTAATATTCAGCCTATGTATTCTTGATGATTTAATTCGGGAGGGCATTGTAATATGTCAGCTATAACATTGTGTCGTCATGAAGACCCCGCCTTCATGAAGACACCTTGCTGTAGCTGGCGTATGTCAATGTCCTACGGAATCCTCCCATCGAGAGTACACATCCTGCTCAAGTGATTTGGATATGATCTTAATATTTAAGATCAACTTTCAGCAACCATGCTGATCCTTTATCCTCGTTCCTGTTACAGTTGTATGTAGCTAAGAGAGACTAAATCCGTCTTCTAGCTTGCTATGCATCTTCTCCTTCGTACCGAAGGGTTGCATTTTCTCTACTTGGTTCTCTTCTTAATCATTGGATTAAGCAGCCCATTACCGACGGACGTGATAAGTTTAACCTATTAAACTTAACCAAGTTTTTCACAACTGTAACCAAATTCAGAATTCCAGCTTATTAGACGTCATTTAAATGAGGTCTAATTCTCAATAAATGTATTCATTTATTCTCCTTAACCTTACATAGTTAAGGTCTATTAGCCCTGGATATATTTATCCCATATCCTTTCTTTCTGAATTTAACATACGAGGCTATTAACGGAGTTCAAAAACGAAGTTCGGTTGCTCCTAAGTTAATTGATATTCCTTAGCTTCCAAGCTAATCCTGAATACCTATCAGTTATGGAATCATGTTCTTCCTAATCCTTTTTAATGTCAATTAAAAATTCATCTTAACCCAAGTATGAACTAATTGCACATTTCAACTTAAAAGTTGCATTTAGGTAAGAATAGATATCAATTCCTTTTTAAATCCATCCAAGGACAATTGAATAATTCCAAATCAAGAAATAACATTATATTTCCAATTTAATCAACAATATCAAACTGATATAGTTATTAAAATATCACACTTGTATTTGTATTCATCAATCCATTTCATAATCCATACATTTGCCAATCCAAATGACTGGACTTTGTTTATATTAAACAACATTACAACTCATAGATAGAAGAATGTACTTTCTTCTTTTCACAATTCCTCGTAGAGGAATAATAACTAACAAATACAATTCATCTTCAGACAATCAAAAGAAGCATCAGAAAACAGCCATGTCTTCGTTCTAATCAATTCCATCTGCAAAATTACTTGCACGGGTCAGTTCAATGAACTGAGCATATTAAGCACTTGTCATTAAAATGAGGTGCTTCTAATTAACTGTCTCAATAAAGAACCCTGCTTTTATGAAACGACAGTATGAACATCAATCAAGAATTAAGCATCAAAAAGAATGAACAACATAACAACTGAACCATTTAAATCCTATCCCAATCAGTCAAAGAATTGCTGTCCTATTTCCCACATAACCATTACAAGATGCAATTTCCTTCAACAGTTCCAGATTACAACATTTGTAAGAACTAGGAATACAAGTAGCATACTGCTGTTATAACATAACTGTTATCCTTTCCTTTCCTTTCATTAGTAATAAATGCAAAGGATAAAATCTAACTGAAATGTAAACCAATTACTTTCCTTTCAGTTCATGCATCTCATTTGATTCCAAGCAATCAAGTACAGACGAGAAAGCAAACAACAATAAATATAGTTGCTTAATACCCAAGCAATACAAAATTCGTTCCTAAACGATTACAGATTTCCAACTGTATGAGAGAAGAAAAGATCATTTTTCCAAGTTATCCATCCACATTCCTATTTCTTTCCTCATGACTGTCCTAAAAATTGAATCCAAACGAGACACAAATCAAGATAACAGTTCAGAGTGAAACTTACAAAATCCATTCGGAATTCACTTTCCAGCAGCAAGAATAATTTCATTCATAATCAGCTTTAAATGAAAACAAGGAAGAATTTATCATCCTTATCAATACTTCATTTAAATCAGGCTCATACGAATACCAAAAACAGGTTAGTAAAACATCGTATTCATCATAGAACAAGCAGTATAAAGATGCATACTATGTACTTACTGTACTAGAAGATTCCATACTTCTCTCACTGTATTTTAACCAAATAAACAGTTATACAATCACGTAATCAATTATTCACATGACCTTCTATATCCATGAACGCATACAGTTCATAAATAACAATTTGCACATTGTTGTTACCTACAGCAAGACCAATTCATAATGCACAGTAAAGCTCTAATGCTATTTCCAGAATTCAAACAGCAAGAAGAGAAGAATTCATTCCTTTAACTATTTCAATAAGAAAACATCCATTTTCTTCAAACTCAACAAGAATCACTCAAGTCGATTTCATTTTTTTTTTTTGAATGACAGTGCAAAATCAGAGATCCACACGAAACATTTCAACCTTCCATTTGTACAGAAAAAACAGCACTCAGAAAAATAATCTAAATACCACTGTCACTTCTATCAAGCTGAACTTATAAAGTTCAATAAACCCAATTACTGTTTCTTCAAAATCTAAAACAGCAGAAAGAAGAAGAACTCGTTTCCTATAATTTCAGTAAGAAACAATCATCTTCTTCAAATGAAATAAAACACCCAAATCGTGTTTATCTTAGCATGACAGCTCAACTCAAATGACAACTAGAACAACGTTCAACAATGAAAAGCAAACTCAATAGCCTGTACAGTTTCAATTCAATATACCATATGCAATGAATACCCAATTCGAGTTCCTTCTCGATCAAACATTTTATCCAAAATCCATTTTTCTATTTCATAATGATGTACAGAACTCAAAAATACAATAATCATATATCAATACCTCTATCAAGGCAAACCCGCATAGGGTATTAATATGCACAAGCTTGGTACAGTCAAGACAGACTCAAACAACAAGCACAATTCCCATGCATTTCCATTTATTTGCACAGAAATACAAAAGCCAAGTTCTTTTCACGACTACAGTCCGAACTGGAAGATCAAACCGCATCCATAAAACACAACAAAATCAACTTTCCATCACAGCAAGAGAAAAGAATGTAATCATTTATAAGTTCAGAAGAAAAACAGTTACTTTTCCAACTCCCACGAATACCCAAGTCGTATTCGTCCATTTTTACAAAAGAAAAAGCACAACAATAAGAATATTACTATCACTTCCTTCAAACCGAGCTCATAATGCTCAATAAAACCCAAATGCTATTTCCTTCAAAATCCAAAACAGCAGAAGGAAAAGGATCTTATTTCCTTTTTAAAAATTTCAGTAAAGAAACAACTTCAAACAACTCGCACAGCTAATAATTTCATCACTCAAGTTCATATTAGCAAAAGAACAATTGCTCAACAATGAAAAACAAATTATTATGTAACACATCTCAAAAATTGAACTCACAGCTGACATAATATAATTTTTCATAATACCCAGTAACGAATTCCCCAATACTGTCAAACAAACCAACACAGCATGACTGTATTTCCTACTCAATTATATATGCAAAGACAGAACAAATCACAACAGCAAGAAACGATTCTACCCATTTCATTTCCAAAAGTGACAGCAAGAATCGACTAAACCCAAATCATCTCAACATGACAACAATCAAATAAACCCAAAACCCCCTTCAAGAAGAGCAGGGTTGTTTTAATGAGACGCTTAAACAAAGCAAGTGTTTTAAAGAGAAGGGCTTAACATGCCTGTAAATTCTTCCTCGAAGCTCGAAGAAAACCACGTCTACATAAGGCATTTCCTTCCAAGGTGATAGCACAAGCTTCCCAACAATCACCTTCCTCTATAGGCTCAGCAAACAGCCTCCAATTTCCAAATAAACAGTGATAAAAACCAAACACAACTGGTTCGACTGAACCAAGAAAAAACCAAATGCAGAGCAACTTCTCAAAAATCTGAACAACACAAAATGACAACAAAAATTCCTCCATACTCTTTCCAAGGCGGGCTGGTCGCGAAGACCAAAAAATTAAATGCATTAAAGGCTCTGCCTTTTTCCTATTTTCTCACGCCACCGCTGACTTGGGTTGGTGAACTCCCAATTTCAAATTTTGCATGCAAAACCAAATTTAGTTCCATGACCAACTAGATACCTCCACCTTTTTCCCTGTTCCCACCAAACTGGCGCTATCCACGTAAGGAATCACATTAATGCCATTTAATTTCCTTCATCCTTATCCTTTCCCATGGGTCTGTGCGTCCCCTTCTAGGTTAGGATTAGTTTAGGATTCATAATAGTGTTCAAACCTAGGTCACCGCCTAGTCTTTAGGTTAATAGAACTTAGGTCTATTTTCACCATTTAGAATTTAAAAATCCACTTAGGATAGTAGTTTAGGATGTAAGGTAGAACTTAGGATTAGATTAGGATCTAATTCCCTCTAACACCTAACACTAATTAATCAACTTCCAGTCAAGTCTTCCTGACTGACATCCAATTTCAACACTGTGCAGGACATTTCGTCCTTCGTTTAACATGCCTGAGCCACCCGCATCCAGGCATTTATCGCCTTACGAGGTCTCATGTTACGACAGTGTATGGTTCGTGAATCGAACCTTTTCCGTTGGCATCTACATGCCAGCTATTCATACCTAAAATCAGGTGCTACACATTTATATCAACCTTCAGTCTAGTTCAAAGTAAATTGTCAAAGCGATCACAAGAAGGCCACAATATACTTTGGATCAATGGAATTGATTCAAGGTGTGCTGTCAATCAGCGAATAGAGTTCAGCAAGCATACGACAAATTTGTCGTCATATCAGCAAACATACAAGCAATAATAACTGCTGTCCCATGTAAATAAATTACAGTATGCAAGAATCCAGATTAGCAACACATTCCCTTAAGATCAAAAATATATCTTAACATGTTTTCCTTCATTTCAGCAGTTACAAAGAAAGTAATCACCATGATAACTTACAAAAATCAGGGCGTTAAAGTTTTCATGTTTTCAAATTGAATTTTGACCTTGCAACAACACATGACAACACACCCAAAGGTAAGTATGAGGTATTTATATCTCATGTGGTTGATTTTATTTTTTTTTATAGTATTTACATTACTAATTTACTTTTAACATTTACTCTCTCTCTCTCTCTCTCTCTCTCTCTCTCTCTCTCCTCTCTCTCTCTATCTATCTCTCTCTCTCTATCTCACTCATCCCTCTCTCTCTCTCTCTCTCTCTCTCTCTCTCTCTCTCTCTCTCTCTCTCTCTCTCTCTCTCTCTCTACACACACACACACACACACACACACACACACACACACACACACACACACACACCTCATATTTATGTTTGATAACTATTTTTTATATATAGGGGAATGTAATGCATCTTCCTCCTATGTGGGTGCCTTAAAGGTTTTGTGAGAAGTTGGGTGTGATTAGACTTAGTCCCGTGGGATGGACCATAATATTTGAGAGATGTCACTATTATACCATAATTACCCTATACTTTTCTCATTTCATCCCCTTGTTCACATATTACATCCATCTAATAAAATGGCCTCCTTTTTTTTACATGTTTATGCTTATTGCATGCCATTATCCTTACTTTCGGTCACCCTGGACATTTTTTGTTTACCTCTATTCACTTTCTAGCTTGCAAATCACATATTTTTCATCGTTTTTCCTTATGGTTCCCCAATTTCACAACTATTTTCCATGGGAAATGGTGTCGGGTATGGATTTTCCATATTTGATGTCATTTCCTTGTTTGTAAAATAATTTTTCATAGTGAGGATTATTGGTTTTCACAAACAGTCACGTGCTTAAGCTCCTCCTTCTTGGATATGGGGAGGATCCCATTATTTAATGTAAAATAACTAATACTGTGGGTTGGCCATTAGGTCGGGTTCACACAGAAATACTCCACTAAACCTATGGAAAAATGATTGTACAATGTATAAGGGAGGTAAAGAGGAGTAGGATAAATACAGAGAGAAAGGGTTAATGTCATAAGTAGGAACTAGTAGAGTCTCAAGAACACTAACTATATTAGGTCCACTTTCAATTGAAGAACACAACAATGAATTCAAATACAAGACTAATAAACCAAATACATAAAGTTATATAGATCCATTAATCAAGGAAAAAAAGTTCCTTATTGGTTGTATAAGATCAAAATGCTTGTACAACTAGAGAGTAGAGAGGATAGATGAACATAGATAAGGAAATAGAGGAAATGTATTTTTATTTCTTGATGTAGTAGTGAAATATAACCACTTACAATAATAAACAATTTCCAACCCCTTACAATGAACAATCCATTCCAATTTATATCTTACAAAAAAATCTCTTCCACTCCCTCCATGTCACCTTTCATCTCACTATCACTTGTGAATCTTCACATTCCTCAAGATTGAAGTCAATTTCTTTTCTTATCTTTAAAAAGAGACTTTTACAATGCAATTTAAGTCACTTAAGTGAATGAGATGAAAGAGTTCAAAAATATATTACCAATGAAGGAATAGAATGCTAGAGAGAGGGACGGGAGAGAGAGAAAGAGAGAGAAGTGAAATCTAGAGGTGGGAAAGATCCTTATTGATGAAGAACCTCCTTTCGATGGATCTTGATTGAATTCTCTATGAATTAAGTTTCCTCCCTTTGACCTCCTATTGAGTTGGAACACTGTGATGGTAAAATCCACTTCTTATGAGATGTATACACACTCCAAGGAATTGAATGAGTGTTTAGAAACACTGTTGTGATTCTTGCACTGATATGGAAATAAAACGATCCTTTTTAACACAATTTTGGAATTAGAACATGGAGATCATCACCATGATTTTATTGGATTTAAATTTCACCTCCATAGAACAAATGTTTCCTTTTTGAATGGAATTAACCCTGGGATGTTAAAAAACCTTCTTACTCATATGTTCTTCATTCTTAAAGGTCTTCTCCTCTGAATAGAAGAATTTATGCTTCATTCAACTGAAAGTTAATAGTGTGAAATCATGAATTTTTCAAGTCACTATGAAGTTATAAACTATTTTAAACACACCCAAGTGACATTTATTTATCATGAGAGTCTCAACAACCTTTTTTCTTAACAAATATCACAAAACTTACTATTTTTAGCAAGCCTTATTTTGAGAAGTCCATTTCAAGCACCAGTTTTTTATTTTGGCACTTTTGAGTTTCCCTGATGTGCTAAGAGCGATCAAAACTCTAAGAATGAACTATTTGCAAAACTTATTATTTATATAAAATGAGGCTTAAGAAGGAGTACTCTTTTTAGAATTGGGTATTCCCAGTTTCAGAATGGAACAAGAGTGGTATCAAAAAAAATATTTCACAAGTATGTTTTGCTTCAATTTTTAGATGATTTCAATCACCAAAACTCTGTAAATTTGAGAAATGGTTTTTTTAATTTGTGCAAATTTTGTTTGTCCATTAAAAATAATGTAGACCATCATTGGATGAAATTTTGGATTCATTTTAAATGATTTTTGGAGAAGGATTTAATGTTAAAATATCATGGGGATTGGACAAGGGGGTTTGGGAGATATGAACAATTTTCAATATTTAACATATAAGGCCTCTAGCATATTTTTATTAACATAATAGAAAGGAAGAGACATTTTGGTAGGAAAGTGCAACTTTGAAACTTAATAAAGGTGAAGTTTTGTAACAATTATCCTTTTGATCTCACTCACACACCTTAACTCCATCCTGACTCAAGCATGATTAACAGGGGTTAGATGAGATTTGAAGTGGAGTTACAACCTAAAATAAGGTGAAAAAGGGGACACAAGGGAAACCAAAGTGCCAAAAAATGTAGGTGGAATAATTTTTCATAGTTCAGATCATTGGTTTTCACCGATGGTCATCGGGTTAAGCCCCTTTTTTGGTATGAGGATACCATTATTGAATGTAAACTAACTAAAAGTTTTGGGTGGCCCTTAGGCCTAGGATCACACAAGAATACTCCATTAAACTTGTGGAAAAATGCTTGTACAAAGTACAAGGGAGGAATTTAAAGTGAGGAGAGGTAAAGGGGAGTTATGAGAAATAAGGAGGCAAAGGGTTATTGTTGTGAGTAGGCTTATAGAGTTTACATATAATAACCAAAGTAGGTCCACATTCAATTAGAAGAACACAAAAATGTTAACAATGATAATACTAATAAATCATAGACACATAAGTCTTTTGATTCATTTATCAAAGGAGAAAACACCTTTCTTGGTTATGCAAGATAGTCATGTTTACAAAGTGGGAAATCAAAGGGAGAGAGAGTAGAGGAAACATAGACAAAGAAATAGAGGAAATACATATTTATTACTTGATGCAGTAGTGGTAAATCTCAACAACATATAATATATCATAAATTGCCAACATTTTGTAATGGATAAACCATTCCAATTTATAGAATTACAATTTTATTTTGATCTTCCCCCCATATGAATTTTAATCTCACCAACAATTTGTGGATTTTCACATTTTTTAGGAATGAAATTAAGTCCTTTTTTTATTTTTGGAAAAGGACTTCTATAATACAACATTAAGTCACTTGAGTGAATACGATGAAAGAGTGAAAAAGTGCATTCTTGATGAAGGAATAGAATTTTAAAGATAGAGAGTGAGGAGAGAGAAGAAGAGAGAGGAGTGGAAATTTGGAAATGGGAAAGCTCTTGCTGATGAAGGACATGCTTATAATTAATTATGAATGAATTTCATTTCCCTGGACCATCTGTTAAACTAAAAAAATATGATTGCATATTCCACCTTCTCTAACTTGCAAGATGTGAGCTCATTATCAAGGCATGGAACAAGTATTTAGAAACACTTCTTGAGGTATGCATTTCTTGAGATGACTTCCATCATCACTTACGGTGATATCCTCCCATTATGATCATGATGATCATTTCATTGATGACTTTGAATTCCAATGAAGATCCTGATTGTTTTAGATTCCCTCATGGACCTCAAGATGTCCATTTTATTCCACTCATTTTCCAAGTGACTATCTTCTGATCTTGTTCCTTGACACAATGTCTGTGTGATGTACCTTTCATGAATGGATTTAATCAGGATGACTCCCTTCTACTACAATTAGATATAATTAGATCATCCAACTTATTTCATGAGTTGGGAAATAATATTTTAATACAATTAGGGAAGAATATTTGAAAGAGGTCAAATCCTTCATTCCTGACATATCTCACAAAAAATTAGTCCACCTCATTCGTGCAAAAATGTCTTAGATGAAACTATTGCTTTTTTTAGGAACATTCGTTTCCCAAATTCTAAGATGATTACACCCTCTGGATATCCGTAGAAATGATTTTTTTTTCCTTTTGATGCTATGTAATGGTATCCATTGATGGAGGTTGGAGAAGGTTTCAAGAGAAGTTTACATGAAAAACCACTAATTTTTGTGAGGGGAAGATCCGATGATCTCAATTTTGATGTGTTTTTGTGTAACTCCTTTGACCACATTTTGATTCTAACACATGTATGCAATACCTAGGTGTATTTTTGTGCCCCCCCTTATACCTTTGGGGGAAAAGTGGGATAATCAAGGGACATTACACCAAAAATAGTGTATACCACCATTAGATACCTTCGATAAATATAATGACATGTGGCAACTTGAGGTTTAGTGAGAATGAAGATGCATTTGGAACTCCATTTAAACAAGCTTGTATTAATAGCATAGGTGGGGGTCTATGAATGATTGCACCATGCCAAAGGGAAAAATGTGACAAGTGAGAAACCTAGGAGGAAAAATTGTGCCTTGAAGTAAGGTGGTTACATGTGGCATGGTGTAAAATTGGATATGTATGGATTTTAAACTTCTCCCTCACTTTCACACAACTTAACTTAGCTTTGACTCAACCTAGGTTAACCGGAATCATGTGGAGAGTTAGAGTTGGAGCTACACCTAGTATAAGGGGGAAAAAGGGACACCAAGGACATAAAATTTTTCCTTGCGCCTGGTGGTGACACATGGTCAACATGTGGGTAGAGGAGGATGTGATGAGGGGGTTGAGAAAAGCACACGGGGGCTAGAAATTGTATCGACAGAGACGTGTGAGGTTATATGGGGGTCTAGTAGATAGAAAAGGCTTGAGGTGCACTTTATTTTCCCCCTTGAAACCTTTGGGACAATTATGTAAAATTGGGACACAAAGTTTTCTTTACAACAAATTGGTGGTGACACGTGGCAAGGTGAAAACTTAACTAAGTATGGGAAATCGGGACATCAGGAGTGAGATTTCCACCTGCTGGGAGCATGAAAAAGTGTTTTGGGGTCAAAAATTATATTATTTAGACTCTAGATAAAATTTATGAGATCAATGGAAGAAATCCATTATCAAATACAATTCTTTCTTTGACTAAAAATTCAAGGCTTTTTTAACTATTGAATCGAGAGGGGTAGCTGCAGGAGATTGAAATATCTCAGGAAACCCTTAAGCCTTAGATAAAATTTGATATTTCCACCTTGTATATAATTGCAATAGGATTTCCAATGCATATTTTTTATTTCCTATTCTAACTCTTGAAATCATCTGAATAAGTCATATTTCTAACATTTTAGCTTTTGTTCCCTACACCCAGAAACCCATGTATCTCTGCACATTATATTGCTCCTAAATGAGATTTTAGTTTCCTAAAAATTTCCTAAATTACTTCAAACCTCTTCAATAACTCTCCAAATTACACCCTTTTATAATTTATATCATCCTTGAACATTCCTAGAGGATACATATTTGGCTTCAGGAATGACCGAAATTGTAACTTTTTAGGCTTCCAAGAAGACTTATCTTTCATCAAACTTCACTAAATTCAATCATGAAACTTGTGTAATCATACCTGCACACTTAAACAAACTTAGAAAAATTGTTAGGAATTTCCTATGTAAGCTGGGTTATAATATTGAATTGATGGATGGCTGGCCAGAGAAAGGGTGCACAGTGACTGGGAAGCCTACTTTTCAATTAGGGGCTTAATTATGATGATTTAAAACTTTCAATTTTCCTGCTATTTATTTTTCATGACAATACCATTCCCTGAAACCAACCATTCCTTCAACTAAGGATCTTAACTACTACATTGGCAAAAATCAATCTCCAAGGCCTTCTATAGTACATATTACTATTGTGATATAACCACTGGTATTTAGATCACAATTAAGGTCTAAGCCTCCATCTTCCTGTGATAGTGATACTCAACCTCTTCAAGAGGTTCTCATTGGATCAGTTTTCATGCTCTTAAAGGAGTTATTTTTGTACATAGATATGCAATCCAATAATACATTCAAATATTTCCAAAAAATACAATAATTAGGACATGTGCATCTTACTTGAGATTTTATCACCCTACATTATACATGTTTTGTATCACTTTGGTTTGATAAATAACATGTCTTATTCTTTACAGAAATGTGTTCACTTGGTATATTGAGTTTTATGTAGGGCACCCAATATTTATACACACTTGATAAGAGCACTCATCACTCCTTACATTATTATTTTGGGGGAAATCCCTCCATCTCTTACATGTGTTATTGTTCTATGAGAGTAATAGACACCCTAAAATATCACTGTTGCACATTCTAAACTTCTAAATCATCCCATAAATCACTTCACAACCACTTTTGGATACATTTCACTACTTGTATGACTCTTAGTGACATTCTACAACATTGTCCCAAATCACACTTCTATTATCCCTATATTGATCATTTATCACTTACACATAGTCCCGAATAATATTAAATATTGGGTATTATAAGCCTTATTACATTTGCACCTCACTCCTAGGATTAATTAATTAATCCTATAACTTTTACTACTTATCTCTTACCCTATTAGCTAATTTAATATCATAATAATAAATAAATCCTCCACCCATCCATTTACACCTCACTAGTTGACATCTCAAGTTGACTAAAACAAATCAAATCAATTAAGGAAAAATCGTCAAGAGGACAACTTCAAATTAGATTTAAATCATAGATTTGAGTTAACATAAAAACACATCCCTTGAGTCATGGCTTTCCAAATTAAAGAAAATATCTTTCCAAGATAAAACTCACATCACTGTTTGGGTAAATAAAAAAATATGAAATATTAATTCAAAACAAATATTTTGAATTCAAAATAATGTTCCAACTTTTCCAAGAACTCAACTACAACTCACTCACTCAAGCTCAAATCAGCAGCTTATTTTGCTAATAAAATTGGAAACTCAGAAAAATAATTCCAATAACTCTTTAGTCAGCCTCAGATTAAAAAATAAATGACACAAATCAAGGTAATGGGATTCTCTTCCCTCAAATATAAATAAACACTAATTCCTCTCCATTTATCGTCTTTGGAAGCTTGATAATACACACTATTATTATGTCAAAAATCTGTTCAATTTTACAATCATTACGCTATCATTTAATCATGAGTTTGTCAATCAATTTAATCATCAATCGTTTGTATTTCTTATCATAGTAGGTATTTACCTTTATTGTATTTATCTGCACCCACTTATGCGCATGGATATTTATTTTTATTTATTTAGATACTAGGGGGATATTATATAGTTGTTAGGTATAGTTCTTTCCTTGATATATGTTATTGACTAGATCATTGATGTCTAGTTCACTCCTAAATCCATGCTACTAGTTTCTTTTGACTAGTTCTTTCCTTGATTTATGGCTTGATCTATGACCTTGACTTGTTCTTAGATTTTTATTCCTTGACTATATAAGCAAGGCCCATTCTCATTGTATTTCATTAAGTTCCATAATAATATATGATATTGTTGCTCATTTGTTTGCAAAGGTTTATGTAAAGTTTTTATGGCGAATTACTTTCATCTTATTGATCATGGTGTTTTGATAGCAGGTGCTTGGTACCCCTTAAACTAGAGATTGATGACCTAAAAGGTAATTGATCACGATTTTGAAAGATATCGATAAATAAAAGATGGATGGATGCAAGATAAGAAGACAAGAGATGAGAAATGAAAAAAAATGCCCCTAGAGAAATACCTGGAAGTTTGAAATGATCATGTCAAAAACATAATATAAACATGGTAATAACCTTCAAAACACATTGGTAGGGAACATATCATGGCCTTAATGGAGACAACATTAATGGAATATGGACCCGTGAGTTGTAAGACTAATACAAGGATGGATGGAATCTAAAGGGAATATATTGTATTAATGTAATAATCTTGTGGGAAAAAAATATCAAAGGCATATATCAAAATATGTGTTAAACTGCAAAGACGATCAATATAACAGTCTAGTTGGTATTTGGGATAGGATGCGAAAGTATATGGCCATGAAGGTGAACTTTTTGATGAGGTATATGGTTCTCAGATAGGAAACAAGAGGGGGTGGCTATTGGTGTGTATTATTTTCCACATCATTAGGTGAGTCATCTCACTTATCTGAGATCGTAGGTCCACATTTCATTTAGGGGTCATCATGAGATTCTCTTACGCGTCAGTGTGCCAGTGTTCATATGCATCATTATGGAGTTACACTTATGTTCTAGGAATGTAACTCCCCCTCTCCACTTGAGTTTTCACGATTGTAGCATTAGGGATTACTGAGTACCTCCTATATGTACACCCCTTTTGGATCTATGATATTGAGGAGAGTTTTGTGGCTTATCGAGGCTCTTCCCATTTGTCTAATATTTTCATGCACATACGGTTGATGCTCGCTCCTACTAAGATCTCTTCATGTTGCCTTTCATATGTTTGTTGATGTGCACATCATCCCTCGTGATCCTCTGTTGTGGGATTTTGAACCCTCTTACAGTGGCTACCAATGTAGAGGATGACTTTTACAAGTTCAAGGGACCAAAAAATGATGTTTCCATAAAGGTGGGATTATAGACATATGACTTAAAAACAACAAGGGAATACAGAAAAGGTGGTTTAACAAGGCTAAAGGACCAAAAATTGGTGTTGCCACAAAGATGGGCTTACGAGGCTGAAGATTCAAATGATTGGGGAACCAAAGGTTTTGTCTCCTATAGACATATGACTTAATGATATCAAGATTATTATTTGACGAAGTCAAAGGACCAAAATTGATGTTTCCATAAAGATGGGATTGTTGTTTTTACTTGGATGTGATGTTTTTGATGTGGCAAATATAATATTGAGATTTGGTCATGATTGTGTGGATAGATGTTAATATTATGCTTGATGTTGTATTTGGCATATGTTTGATTTTAAGGTGAATTTTAAAGTATATCAAAATGTGTCCTAATCGTGAATAAGAAAAGAACATGGAGTGACTGCTTTATACTAAAGTTGATACATATATGATGGGATTTAGTAGAATTAAGTATCTTGTACTTTTGGCCTTTACAATAAATGTTAACAGATGACTAACAATGAGTAGTCACATGTAGGATCTTGGAAACATAGATAAAGTGAAATTATACCTTCCTAGGACATGAGAGGGGTTAACACATATAGGTTTTGCAAGAGATTAGGTTCTCCTTTCAATGGTTTTATAAAGAGATGCCCCAAATTTTATAATTTATTTTTGAGGCAAACTAATCGATGCAAGAAGCTGCTTTCTAGTAGAGTTGATAACTTGTATGTGGTAAGAATTCCTAGGATATTTTGATTTTTGAATTTTTTGAAGGTTGATCAATGTCGGAAGCCTTTTTACATAGGTTTCCATCTTTCAAGGGAGTGGTAGTTTTAATTTTTTGACTTTTATTTTTGAATAGCCATCCTTCGAGGGATGGGTCTATGATTTTTACAGGCAATTGTCCTTCAATGGATCAATATATTTTTCTATTTGATAATATGATTTTTATTTTTTTGAATAGTTGTCCTTCGAGGGATCAGTCTATTATTTTTGACAAGAAACATCCATGGATATTTTTGAATTTAATTTTGATCTGAGGGAAAACCCTTACTAGACTATTTCAAGGAGGGGAGGTGAGATGTGTGCACAAACTACACATGTGTGTCCCATGACATGTCTTTGGATGATATATAAGGTGGACAGATGTAATGAATGTGGAGTTCCTACAAAGGAGGTAACTTTTCCATATGAAAGATGTGATGAACATAGTCCATGGTACTCATCTTTAAGGTTTTGAGGATAGTGACAGAAAGAACCACATTATTTCAAATCATTACGATGATAAGATAACTGGTTGATGGTGACGAAATAAGATCTTTGATGTGACTACTTGTCATGACAATCAATGATTTTTAACAGTAGAAAGGTTGCAAGTGCAAGGCATTCAAAGGTTCCTTTTTAGGTGTACCATCAAGGTTGGCTAGATGATAACGCTCCCAACCCATACTATGATGGCATATGGACCGATCGAGTTTGGTATGTTTAGATTAGTGACATATGTTAGGATTGGGAGATAGGGGTGAGTGAAGATTCAAAAGGTTCATGGTAATAATTTTCTTAGTTCAGTAGAGGAGACCCCCTCACGTGACGATGTGGCTATTTTAGATAACATGCACCAAACTGGAATGATTCCTTCCAAATTACGATGATGAAATATTTGATGTTGATTGATTGAGTATATGGTAAATAAAGAAGGATGTGGAACCTTTGAGAAAGGATTCATACATTGAAAATTCAGATGAGATATGAGAGGGTGATTGATGAGGACGGTTAGATGAAGAAGTTTTGGTTTTTCCTTTTCTTCATGTATGATGATTTTAGTTTCATGTAGGTAGGTGAATTGTACTAATTTTGGATGAAGTACCCTCAATGGAAAGTAATGAGAATATGTATGAGAAATATTTACCAATATCTGATTGAGGATGATCCCCTTGTCTCGCTAGATGTTAGTGAGGACACTGTCAATGACTTGGGTGCATATGTTGATGAGATTGAGGGAATTTCAATGGAAGGTGTTGAAGATATGTCGATGGAGGTTAAGGTTTGGTGATAATACAAGATTGAGGATGACCCCCATTATCCTACAGATGTCGTTGTAGACACTGAAAAGGGTGGAGGTGTAGATGAAATCGATGATGGCTTAGGATGGTATTATTTTGGGAGAAGATCATTGATAAGGAAGAGTCTATGGATTATAGTCTTTAAGTGCTTTACAAACTCTCCATGTGTTATGACCTGGGCTTCGATGGTAGGCACATTGTTTTATCTTGACCATACCATGTAGGTTTCTTAGATATGTGGATTAGGTTTTTTTAACTATGGTAATGTGATAAGAGAATCCTTGTATGAGCCTCTTGAGGATGTCGATGTAAGTCCTTTTCAGGGGATTTGGATTAATAAATTTTATATTTTGATTTACAAGAATGCTTGGTAGGACGCATCTTATTTTTGGATGTGGTTGGATGCAGTGGTATGTCATATGGTGTTGAAGCATCATAGGGACCTTCTGAGGTTGATAAGAAAGAGGATGCAATCCAAGGATGCGATATGATGTGGGATTGATAAAATTTGGATGATGGATGAGGTCCCAAAATAGATGAGGAGGGATGAGTTTATGGATGAGATAGGGTTTGAATGTGTGATATGATATTGAGATAAAGGATGGGGACCTAAAATGGATGATGAGGATGGAACTGTAGATGTGATATATTTGGATTGTGATGAAGGATGGGGTCCCACAATGGATGGTAATGGTGAGACCCTAGGATGATGTGTGCATTTTGATTTTCTAAATGTTTTCTTTAGACATAATAGAGATAGGATCTACTCATAGATGATGAGGGTGAGGTCGTGGATGTGATGGGGTTTGATTATATAGATGTTTGAATTCAAGAGGAGATTCCAGACTAGAATGTAAGTGAGGAGGTCAGGGATAGGATTGGGTCTGATTTGAATGAGACGAGATGTTTTTGTCTTGAGACATTATTGAGGAAGGTTACATTTCATGTGAGCTACCCAAGTATTTGATGGGTTCATGCAATATGGTTGGATGTCAATATATTTAATTATAGGTGCCCCCTTTGTAACGGTTTTTGAGGTCAAGGCTAAAGGTTGCAAGGAGGTAGTAGGTGATTGGATAGTAGATGAAGGTGACATATATGTGTGAGGATTATAAAAAATAATATCTAGGGATTCTGAGTCTTCCAGGAAAGGAAATTCAGGTGATGAATGGGTCTCCTCGTGGGGAAGATCTTGTGTGATAGTGTTGATGATGTGACTTGAAGGATGCACAGTATCCATATGGAATGACTCTATCGAGGGTGTTTTATCAGAAAGATAAGAAATGGAAACATGTGTGGTAGTCTCATCTAGCACTTATGGGAAGACCTAGGGAATCAAATGGGACATGTGCTGAATATTGAGGATTAAGATGGCCTTCTTTAAAGGCTTGGATTTCCTAATTTTTGGTCCATGGTGAAGGCTTCATAAAAAGTCATGATAATGTGTGGATCTTGGAGGGTAGATGAGATGTGATGGGCACATACGATCTATAGAAAACAACTCATCAATTTTGATTGAGAGCAGTGAGAAATTCAATTGATTGATAATGTTTTTCATCTAGTAATGAAGTCAACAATGGATTCGTTTTTAGATTGTTTGATGGTAGAGAGGTCAAAAATGGTGATTTTACGAGTAATGTTGATAGTGAAGTGTTCGAGAAATAATATGGCTAGCTGCGTGAAATAGACTAAAGAGTGCTGAGGGAGGGAGTTGTATCAATCCAAGGCAGGTCCTACCAATGACATAGGAAAGGTTATAAGAATGAGATATTGATCACGAATGATGAGGTAACACAAGTGTCTAAAGGATAGTATGTCATGCTGAGGATCCTCCTGGCCATGGAACATGGTGAATTTAGCCAATTCCCAATGGCAGGAGGATAAGGCTTATATGATACTGATGGATGGATGGGTTCATTATAGAACTGATCATAAGTGAGGACATTTTTGGGTCCCATGGTAGAATGGCTTCCAAATTATTCTAATCTATTTCAATAGTAGCTTACATGGGATCGTTTGTAGGATTATTCATGAGGGAATTAACATGTGAGTGTGGATAGGATGAGAGTTGATTTGATTGATGATGATGGAGAGTAGGATGGTTTTTTTGTCGATGGGTTTGATGTGGAGGTCGATAAGGAGTAGCCTGAGAAGGTACCGATTACAAGTAGGTTGTGATAAAGGGATGTGGAAAGATTATGTAGAGATGTTGGATATGTTGTTTTTGGATGAGAGGGGTTGATTGGGCCTGAGTAGGGATGTGTGTATGGTTTTGGGATGTTTGAGGTATCAAGAGAGGTATTGAAGTTGAGATAGGTTGATTGGGATAAAAGATGGGGGATGTTAATGATTTCGTTATGAGATTGTGATGAAGGAGGGGATGTGGCAAGGATCGATTGATGGGATACACTTACCATGGGATAAGGGGTGATAGTTCTGAAAGTGATTTAGATGTGAAGGATCCTCATAGGGTTGTAGGGTGGAATTGTTTTGTAGGGTTTTATGATTCGCTTGAAAGGTAGAGGGTCCACATGGGATAAGAGGTATGGTCTAGATGGATTTGTGAATATTTCAGAGCTAAGTGAAGTTAAGTGGGACATGATAGGTTACATGAGATTGAGAAGGATTATATCATGTGTAGGGGATGTTTTGAGGTTGATTGGAGATGAAAGGCTATAGATATAGTGGATGAAACAATTGAAGACAATTATTAATAATGAACGCATAAGGAGATAAGACAATATGTTAATATGGAGTAATAATCCTTATTAAATGACAATCGAATGACGATTGATAAAACAATAACCCTAAGAGAGATAAAAATGTAATAAAAAAGGTCAAGATAGCCGCAATTTTTTATTATCTTGATTAGAAATTTAGATGTAGAGGAAGGGGCTTAGAGGGAACTTGATGATATGGCCATTCTAAGGTTGGTTTTAAGTTTGTTAAAGGTTGGGGTCCTCAGTATACCTGAAGGTATGTGAGGCCCAAATTTGTGCTAAGTTTATAATGTAATTAGAACACCACCATGGTTTTCCTATTGGGTGATAAAATACCAAGTAGGTCCACCTGGGTAGGAATGTTTCAATATAGTTTATGTTTTATGTGGTTTGGTTATGTGTGGGGGAAGATTAAGTGAATGCAGTTCATTAACATCATAATTAAACTATATAATCAAGAAGGATGAGAGGTTCATTTTAAGACTAAAAGAAACATTGATTTCAATGAGAACAACAAACAAAAATGTAATTGTTTGAAAGAAAAATAAAGGAAAGAAAACACACCTGTAAAACGCTTCCTTTTTTATTTTTTTTTTTTTTATTTTTTATTTTTTTAGCAAAAAATAACACAACAAGAAAAATCCCCCAAAGCAGGAACCTATAAGGGCTAGATGAAAATAGAGAACAAAAAAGGTCAACTTCCTCTTCCTAAACTAAGTGTTGTACTACTCCTAGTGTAATAAAATGGTTATCTAGACCTATGCTAACATTTTCATGGGTTTTAGGGAAAGAGATTTGTAGAAATGAAACTATACTAGGGATGGTGATGCACCAAATAAAGGGTGTTTCTAGACTCAGGAAGGGTTAATTTGAAGAGGGTGTGTGCACCACAAGTCAACTTCACCTACTGCAACTTAGAGAGGGTACAAAATACCACAAACTAAGAAGCATGCATTCCCTTTGTTAAACTTGATCAGACAAACAAGTTATCAGTCTTCCAGTGAAGAAGGATGAACTTGAGAAGGGTGAACAAGACACCACAACTCAACTGCATGCAATACTCCACCACTTGATAAGCATAGAACTCCAAGAACCTGCAATAGAAATGTGAACTTGCACAGTGTACCTGCAAGCATGAGAAAAGGCACAAAGAAGTATAGAAGGATGAAAGGACCGAGATTAGTCACAAAACACACACTTTTATTACTTCAATAATGTGCACAATGCATCATACATTCAGAAGAGGCAATGGTTTCCATTACAGTCTTGAAAAGGAGGCTTGAAAGTTCCCTCAACATACAAGGACAACTTGCAGAAGAGAGAGGACTCTTGAAAAATTACACTTTCCTAAGATGTCTAACTTTCCAACCTATCTGACCTATTGGAACCCCTTGGAATGAGTTTCTAACTTACATTTATAGAAGAAGTTGAGAGAGATGAGATAAGGAGTCATAAATTCCCTTCCTAAATTGAAGGTACATGATGTATTTATTACATAGTTGGTTGAACCACTTGAGAAGCTTCCATCATGTGTCATTAATGCCCTGTTGACTTAATCTTCTCAATTAATTAAAAGAATATTTAAATAAAATATTTTAATAATAATAATAAATATTATTAAAATATTTAAATAAAAATATTAATTTAATTAAAAAATATGGTGGGCCCCCTTTGATTGGTTTGCACTGAAAGTGGGGGGTTCATGAGAAAAGGTCAAAAATAGCCCAACTCGGTGGTTGGCTCGCCAAGCCAACTCACCGAGTTGGGTATGAGCTCCTCTTTCCATCCATTCACCACCTGAACTTCATGAGCTCCACTGACTCAACTTGCATTAAGCTCCTCTTACATGAGCTCAATCCTCTAACATGACTCTTTCACTAATGCTTTCAAGCTCATTGCCATGCATCAAGCTCCAAAATGAGCTCTTCACCAAGCTCTTCATAAATCCAAGCTCCTCCTTCAATGATGCATTGAGCTCGACCTTTGCATCAGCCATCAATCGGTAGTTCCTCACATGTAAGTCATCATTGACAATCCCATGCTCCATACTCACCAAGATCCTCAGTTCCAATTGACATGACTACCATTCACCTCTGAGTGAATCATGATGCTTAACTCCCAACTCAAGTTGGCACATTTCCTGAATTAGATCTGACCATTTGAATCATGTGCCTCAATTTTTTGAGTTCTCCACTTAATCATTTCACCTCAACTTGACTCCGAGTTGGTTCAACTCTCCTTTCCATTTTTCCAAACTTCAAGCTCACTTCAAAGCTGACTGTAGTTACTAGGCCTCATCTGCTCGTTCATCTTGGCATCTCCCTCGCTTTCCACAACATAAGTATGAATTTCTTTGTCTGATTTCCTCCTATTCACCGTTAAGCTTCAACAATGATCTAATAGTCTCACTCATGAGTGGCTCTTCCTCTTACTTGAGTTTCATCAACCTGTTCATCACTCAATATTTCAAGCTTCCTCTTCCTCCTCAATGGTTAGCTTATAACCCTCAATCATCGAATCAATGAAGATTGCATAACTATTAACATGAGCTTTTATGAATTGACCTTGCACAAGCGATTCATAATTCATTATAGCTCACTTGAGCTCTTTTCCTAAGAGTGCTGAGATTTTTCACTCGTTTGATTCCAATTATGACTTGAGCCATCAGCTTTCCTTCACATCAGCCTTCAGACTCAACACGGAAAACCAAGCTCTTATGAAACCAACTTACCTTTTCAATCCTTCTTCACATGGATGAATTCCCTGATCTTGCATTCTATGAGAGCTTCCAATCTTAATGAGCTCACCATTTCTTGCAATGATGCTCATTAATCACTCTTTGACTCCACTTTGATTCTCATTACTCAACCATTGGTGAATTCAACATATGAGCTCAATCATCTCAATGATTCATATCAACCTCCCATTTGAAGACATAGACCTCATTTCATGAGTTCCCTCACATGTAACTCAATGCACTGAGCTCCAAACTCCAACTCACCATTACACACCTTTGAATATCATTGCTCCCAAACCTGAAATTTAACCTTTGTCAGATTCCATTGACTTCGATTTATCCTTGTAAATCTGAACTCCATGTTGAGCTTGATTCATCCTTTGATCTCATCTTTCCATGAGCTTTACCTGGTCAGCTTGAATCAGTTCTTCCATCGTTCAATCTTGACTCACCAGCTAGCTTAGCTTTGCTTTGACATGCATATTAACTAATGGAAATCTTTAATTCCAAGGTCGTAAATTCACCATGTGACGTGCCTCACTCACCATCTTGAGCTCATTCCATTCCAAGATATTTCCTTCATGGACAATCCTAAGACCAGCTCCATGGCAAATCTTCATGCCAAGCTCTCAATGCTTCATTACAGCTGAGTCTATTTTCGAAAACATTGAAACTTTTCCTAAGTTGAGTTTATCACATTCAAGTCTAGAATACTTCCATCACCACACCTTGAGAATTCCAGAATCTCATTATTTCATTTACCATTAGACTCAACCATTTGTCTTGATTGCACCTTTTGAGTTTCACCCATGCTCCAAGCCTTATGAATATCAACATGAATTGATCTTCCTCTTTTTACTACTCCTTGACTTGTGATCTTCATTGTCAATACCTCCCCAAATGAATTCACTTAGCTCCAGCCTTCACATCATGAGTCTTTACCATTCATGAGCTCCACTCATCACCTTTCACCTCCCATGAATTATCCAAATGATGTGTATGCATACATGGGCCAAACTTAGTTTCTTCCACATGATCATCTGCAAATTCATCTGATATCTCCCCACTTTCTCTTGCCCTTTGGTTGAACTCCTACAAGAAATCATTCTCATATATGCTTGATCATTGCTCAACCCTCTTGATATCTTACTTGCCACTTCATGTAAGATCAGGCTCAAGGAATTGCAAACATCCCAAATTCTTAGTCCTCAGCATTTCTTTCTCCATTGACTTGACCATTCCCTCTTTGTCATAAACTGATGGAACTTTTTACCTTCCAACTCTCTTAATATCTTAATGCTTATCATGGAATTACCTGACCTGATTTAACTCCATTGAGCCCTTCAAACTAGTTCCTTTACTTGCCATGGGTCACCGAGCCACTTTCTTGAGCTAATACAAAATCACTTCACTCAATGCACTTTTGAGCTCGATCCTATTGAGCTAAAAATACTGCCCTTGATCTATCAACCTTCCCATGACTTAACTTGGCTCATTTCCTACATTCTTGAACTTTCCCACAAATTATGCTTCACTCTCCACCCATTATGTATGCTACAACATGAGTCCCCAATTCATGATTTTTGAAACTTGGCCATTGCTCCACTCAATGAGATTTTTCCTTGAAAACCATGTGCCATCACTCTAGATTTACATTCAATATTTCTCGAGTATGAGCTCTCACCATTTCCAAGCCAAATCTCATCACATTTCAACATTGACTTGATTTCACTCACCAATTTCCCATCATGAGATCTCATAAATTTTCAACTCTTGACCATTAACCAACTCACTTATAATTGCTCCACATGAACTTGATGATTCACTCATGATTCTTAGCAAAAGACTTCCACTTGATTACCACTCTCACCAATGTGTGATGATCACTTCCTTGTCATCCTTAAAACTCAATCATGAGCTCAAATATCTCTTACTTTTTCCATAATGCATCGAGCTTTCCATTTCACAAGCTTGATCATTATCCTTCATACTTCATTGTTTAAATCAGCTTGAGCCATGACCACCCATTAACTTTTCCAGATCATTCAGCTGTCAATTTTTGATTGGTTGACTATTGAACTTCACATATGATGCTGAACTCTTATGACCTGTTCCAAACCCATTCCAGCTTGATTGTAACTTGATCATCAAAAAATCCAATCTTGACCATGTTGATCTGAAGATTAGCATTTATCCCTTTCCTTCCAAGCTTGATTTTATTGAGTTATGGTGATGTTTTCCAAATCTCACATTTTTGGAAAGATTCAAGCCAAGACCTCCCTTAGCATGAAAAACCTTGTGTTGGCTTTCCTTAACAAAGATTCACCATGGAAATTAGTGATGAAACCAAGTCCTATCCATGGATGCATTCCTACTTGGATTTCCATTTCATCATATTTTTCTAACCTTGATCAAATTTCAACTGAAATTGATTTCCTTCACATTAACATAGACTCAATGAGCTCATTGAATCTCATCAGCTCTTTCTTACAATTATCATGAGATTAACTGAGCTATTAGTTTAAGATACTCACCTTTCTTTTTTGAGCTTCACAACTGACTACAACGACCATTGTTGCAACTAAAGTTACCTCCATGAATTTGTATTAACCCAGTTAATGCTAGGTGAGCTCAATGTATCATTTTATTAATTATTTTAATCATGTTATCTTGTAATGACCCGAAATGAGTTCCTGGGACCAATGTCATAATTTGATCACCAAATAGGACCCCGTTGTCCAATTTTACCCATGTGCACAAAATTGGATAACATTTTTGGTGACCTCTCAGGGATGATTTCCTGCTAAGCATGATTCCAGTAGCCTTAAGTCATCCATTGGGCATGGAGTCAATATTGGAATCTTGAAAGTGATTTGATCTTTTGTGATACATCCTAGAATCCCCTTGAGCATTCTGATCTTGGACCTCCCTGGAATGCTAAGCATGAAGTATACTGAATCTGATGAATACTTGGCATCTATGGAACACTGTAGAATTTTGAATGAAGCAAATCATGAAACTCTTATTGAAACTTTGAACCTTCCTTCCTTGAAAACTTCCAATGATGAACAAGTGTGCAGAACAACACAAGAGCGACAACATGAAAAAAAAACACACTAAAACTGAAAACCATACATGCCTCATTTGAAAAATGCAGGGTGTGCAATGCACTTATTCTACTGAAAGAAAACCTATTCCTACTCTATGCTAACTGGAGGCACATGTGAGCTAAACAAACCCTACAACTGGTTGTGTAAAATAGCTCCCTTTCCTCACAATGGATTTCCATGCAGATGATTTGACAATGGACATGGCTGAAAATGAGAGTGAAAAACTGAAACAAGCCCAATTCTCCACTTGGTCCACTGAGGTATCAACTGGAAAGAGAAATAATTCCTCTTTTAGTTTCTCTACATTTGTCCTGTAGAGGCATTGCAGTTGATCCTCAGAATTGTGAAACTCATCCTCACATTCTGGAATGAATGTGACTGGTTCTGGCTTCTCTTCTGGCTTCAATGAAGCCAGGTACCTGATAGGACATGGTCTAACCCATTGAATATTCCTGCTTGTCTGAACTTCAATTTTAACAAGAAAGTCTTGCTGAAGACATCCTAAAAAAAGATGGTTATTCATGACCTGATTTCCCTCTTGTTTCCCATTTACAAATAACTGATCTTTCACCTGGATGGATGGTATTAAAGTGACATCTCCCTCATTTGACATGGAATTTGAAAGGTCAAACCCTCCTATTTGCAACTTTTGATGATTGTTAGGGGAAGAAAAATCTTCAAGAATACTTTCCTCTATCACAACTTGTTAAAAAAATAGGTTCTCATAGCTAAAAATAGAAACCTCTCCATGACATAATCTTCATTCAATGCTTCTAGATCAGTCCTAGCTTCTCCTGTGTGTTCCTCCTTTACGTGTGATGAGGGATATGGAAGATTCAATTCCTCCAATTCTGATTCCAAAGAAAATTATGAGTAATGAGATGCTTTTGATCATATCCCTCCACATCACCCGACACTTTGTGTTGGAAAATAAGTGATGGAATAACAAGATTTCAAGTTCCATAGGCTCCTGTCCATCAAAACATTCTTCAAATCTGATAGATAATTGCTTCTTCATTCTCCTGACTGTGTCAAAAGCTCCTCCTCAATTTGAGTATCCTCTGAACTAAAACCTCCTTCACCTTGATATTTTTCATTTTTAAACATGAAATTTGCAAGATCAAATTCATCTAGGAGATCAGAGTTTTGAGAAGGTAGAGAGGAAAAAGGATTTAGAAAGCCTCTGCATGGTCTCATCCGCATTCTCAATCTCTGAATCTACCTTAGTCTCATGAAACCTTTTGTGGCTGATTGTAACATCTAATGATGACCTTGGAAAGATGCCACCACCTTCCAGAAGTGTTGCAAGTTCTTGACATGCATGGTGATTAGGATCATTGCATTCATTAGAACTATCTTGTACACTTGATAATTTTTCTTCTTTAACTTGCACATGCTCTTCTCCTATGCGGATTTGGAGTTTTCTTCTTTTCTACAACTAGTTTTTCCACTTGTGGTGATTCAACCTCCTCTGAAGATATGGAGCCAATATGAATACTACATTCTGAATAGGTAGATTTTTGGTCTTCCTCATTCAGCTCTGGATTTGTTTCTGGTACAAAACTAGTTTGTTCCACTTGTTCTTGAGCCTCAACTTCTGCAGAAGGTTTAGTCAGGAATGAAGTTTGCTTGATGTTAAGTTTTGCAGCCCATTTCTTTAGATTCTATACATGCTCTCTTTTTTATTCTCCTCAACCATATATTCCTCCCTTTATCTCATTTCTTGAAGATGCTCCTCCCAAAATGGGTTTGGGACTACCAAACGAGGGATGAATTGGGATTCAACTGATTTACTCACCATTTGAGGAAGTGGAAGAGATTCAACTTCTTGTCTTGGTGGCCTTTGTAGAAAAGAAGGAACTTTAGAAGAATGAGGCATGGAAGATTCATGATGGAATGGAGGAATAGAAGATGAAGTAGTGAATTCCACCATAGGGGTAGCAACTGGAAGGTTAGGATCATGTGCTTCAAGTTGAAACTGCATGGATGGAGACATGGAAAGAGGGTTGTAAGGTGGTAATGTAGGGACCTCCCATTGATAGGATTGACTAACATTATATTCATGAACGTCCCTCTTCTTGATCCATTCTCCAACTTGAGTCATTGTATTGATTATGAATTGAAGCTTTTGTTGAGGATTAAGCTCACATGGTATAGGGCCAGTCCATGGGTATGGAATGTTGAAGCCAATCTGGGCTGCCTTTGTCATTTCATTGATCCTTATTTGCACCATGTTATGCTCCAAATCTTGAACCTTCTTCTGCAAGTGGTCTTCTTCAGGTGTAGGATAGATTCCAGAATTTGCATGCCATTTTTCTTTAGTACCCCCTAGTTTGGTGGGTGACTAAAATGATCTGCATCTTACTCATGTGGACATGCATGCTCAAACTGATATTCATCATGAAATTGGTCTGGAGGTGGATTATAATAGCCTGAAGATGGAAAGAAACCACCACTGCTGCAAGTGGGAATCCCACTGTGGAAATGAAGTCATGATGGCACCACTTCATGAATGGAAAGATGTCGAAGAAAACTAGATGGAAATGGGTAAAACTAAAAGTCTGCAACACAGAGAGTGGGTCACTTTGACCAATGGAGTCACCAGTTGTGCTTGGGTATGCCTCGTAAGGCTGAAATTTCACTAAGAGCACAACAACTTAATGAAATGAAGTAATGCTGCAATGGGTGATGTTGAGATGCCTCTTTTCCTTCTCCTTGAAGGAGACAAGGAAAGTTTGATATGTTGATGATTTCCTTGCTTTGAAGAAGCTCTTGTCTGAATTCTTCGCATAAGTAACACACTGATATTTGAAGTCCAGAGATATAGAGTCACCAGGTACTTTGACTTGTGTAAGTGAGAAGAGAAGTACCAACTCTTTGTCCCACCGGGCGTGCCAAAAAATTGTTGTCACCAAATCACTGCACCCTCCGAATGGCCAGAATGTGAACATGATGTTCAGTGTGATTGGGACACATGGGATCACCTCTCAAGCTGTGGGACTTGGGCTCGAGGTGAACCTCCAGAGAAGTTTGGCTTCCTCTTCCTAAACTAAGTGTTGTACTACTAGTGTAATAAAATGGCTATCTAGTCCTATGCTAACATTTTCATGGGTTTTAGGGAAAGAGATTTGCAAGAAATGAAACTATACTAGGGATGGTGATGCACCAAATAAAGGGTGTTTCCAGACTCAGGAAGGGTTAATTTGAAGAGGGTGTGTGCACCACAAGTCAACTTCACCTACTGCAACTTAGAGAGGGTACAAAATACCACAGACTAGGAAACATGTGTTCCCTTTGTTAAACTCGATCAGACAAACAAGTTATCATTTTTCCAGTGAAGAAGGATGAACTTGAGAAGGGTGAACAAGCACCACAACTCAACTGCATGCAATACTCCACCACTTGATAAGCACAAAACTCCAAGAACCTGCAATAGAAATGTGAACTTGCACAGTGTACCTGCAAGCATGAGAAAAGGCACAAAGAAGTATAGAAGGATGAAAGGACTGAGATTAGTCACAAAACACACACTTTTATTACTTCAATAACATGCACAATGCATCATACATTCAGAAGAGGAAATGGTTTCCATTACAGTCTTGAAGAGGAGGCTTGAAAGTTCTCTCAACATACAAGGACAACTTGCAAAAGAGAGACTCTAGAGAAATTGCACTTGCCTAAGATGTCTAGCTTTCCAACCTATCTGACCTATTGGAACCCTTTGGAATGAGCTTCCAACTTACATTTATAGAAGAATATGTGAGAGAGAAGAGGAAAGGTCATAATTACATTCCTAAATTGAAGGCACATGATGTTCATTTCTTACAGTTGGTTGAACCACTTTGAGAAGGTTCCATCATGTGTCATTAATGCCTTGTTGACCTAGTCTTCTCAATTAATTAAAATAATATTTAAATAATAATAATAAATATTATTATTAAAATATTTAAATAAAAATATTAAATTAATTAAAAAAAATATTTTGTGTGGGACCCCCTTTGACCGGTTTGCATTGAAGAGGGGGAGGGGTCATTGAAAAGGTTCAAAAAATAACCCAACTCGGTGGTTGGCTCGCCAAGCCAACTCACCGAGTTGGGTTGAGTTCCTCTTTTCACGCACCACCGATCTCTTCCATTGATCATCGATGAATGGTTTGCATTATCCTCATTTAAAACTTCCAATGCTCTTCACATCGA
This sequence comes from Taxus chinensis, assembly GCA_019776745.2. Lineage (NCBI taxonomy): Eukaryota > Viridiplantae > Streptophyta > Pinopsida > Cupressales > Taxaceae > Taxus > Taxus chinensis. The sequence continues at coordinate 49,176 of JAHRHJ020003554.1, forward strand.
GCTCCAAAATGAGCTCTTCTGAGCTCATTATGTGAGCTTAGCTTTCCACTTTGATTGAGCTTGTCTTGCCAACATTTCACTAAATTGAGCTTTCATGACTGAATTTGCACTTTACCATTTCATATGATCACTCCAGTTATGACCTGAAATCATTTATTGTAAGTTTCCACCAAGCTCACCATTGAATCGAGCTTTCCTCCCAATCTTCCTTGAACTGAGCTCTTTCTTACCATATGATTGTTGATCGAGTTCATCCTTCCAAATAGATCCTCCCACATCACCTTGAGCTACCGTTCAACACCTTTCTTATCAAAAATTTGATCCTTTGAGCTCCTTATATTTTCATTGACAACTCAAACCATGTTTGATAGATTGAAATCAATCATCATCATGAGCTAATTCTTCCTTGTATCACCAATCGAGTTCCTCACCATTCGAATCTTGGCCATTGAGCTTACTCTTGCATGCTTCATTGACTCAATCCTCCATGTCGTTGATGTCGATTACTCGCCCACATGAATTTCCCTCTGAATTGTTCACTTCGACTCATTCATGACAGCTCCTCCAGCCTTGTCATTTCATGACCATGACCACTTTTGCACATCCATTTGATCATGAGCTACTCATATCCTTTCAAAATCAGCTCTTAACTCCTTGAGACCATGAGCTCATTATCTTTCTTTCATCAAGATTCATCTCATAAAGAAGTTTCCACAATGTTATTCCCTTCAATGGCTCATACATTGAACTTAAACTCACTATTACCTGAAGCCTGATAACTTCACATTTGACCATTACTATAACTCTTTAAGCCAAATCACTTTATAAGTCCAAAACTCCGACTCTTCTCAAGCCATATCAAACCACATTATGAGCTAACCAATGAAAGCTTATACCATATCATCACTTCCAATCTTGACCATGATTGAACCTTTGAAAAAACTCCCTGACTTGAGTTTGATTAATGTGAACTTATACGAACCAATTTGGAATTCCCATTTCCAAAATCAAACATGAGCCTTCAATGTTTTATTTCATCCTCATTAATCCTAACTTATTCCATCTTCTTTATTGCCACCATAACCTGAGCTAGTTATCTGATCCTCTCAATGCGTGAGGCTCACAAATTGAAACTCCACACCAATTTTGGAATCCCAACTCTTCCTCAAGGATTCATCTTCACAAACATGATGATCCAAGTATTCTTCCACCTTGTTCCACCTGACATTAAGCCCTTCTATCATTTGCATGATCATCATTCATTTGATCTAAGAAAACAATCCTCAAGCATATTGGTGACCAACATTCATACCTCGACTTCAATCATTCACTCATTATCCATTGACATGAGCTACATCCATGAATTCACTATCAATTTGCAAGTTTCCTTAGCTACTTCACCTGATTTTAATCTTCCAGCTTGATCTCTAACCATCTTTCAGACATGACCATAAATCCCAGCCCTGACAATCTCAGCCCTAATTAACCCTATCATGAACCAGCCTTTTCACTTCCCCCACTTGGGAATACCATGTAAATGCCTAACTCAACAAATCCTAAAACTATTTTTTCCTAATGTGCTTGATCCGCAATGCATTTTTCCTTGGCTCAACATGCATTCATACTGGAAATTCCATGAATAAATCAACTGATCAATGATACAAACCATTTCAAGCCATTTTGATAGTTACTTGGTCAACCTCTACAAAAATCTAGTTCCTAATCAAGCTTCTCCAATGCATGAATAGATTTTCTGACCTTGACCCCACTCGGTTAAAAGGAAAACTCACAATTTCCCCTCATGTTTACTCCATCTCCTTGAGCAATATCTGAATTACTTGAGTTCCTTTCCTGAGTGCTTTTCATTTTTCCACTCATGACCTCAGATTTCCTTGAGCTTCCTGAATCTTTGAGCCTAATTGACTCTTGACCACCACCACTAGAATAATTGAGCTCTTTATGAAACTTGAATTCCCACCTACTGTCTTTCATGCTCATCTTGCATACTCTGAGCTTCTTCAATAGGAATCGTGTCATTTTACACATTCCTCATAATTTCAAATGATCTAAGCCCAAACTTCATCTCAGTTTGACAAACCTTAGCTTGTTCATTTAATGATCTTTGTCCCTATTCATCATGAGAATTATCCCCTTTGATTCTCGATAGCTGTCAAACATGTTCTTCACTATTCACCAAGCGTTCTCTCACCAAATCCCTTTCCATTATCAACAGCTTCATTCATCTTCCCGGATCTGCTCACTTCATACTACAATGCAATGATTGGCCGAGAATACCATTAAACATTTACTGAATCTTGATTGACTCCTTACTGACACTCAACATTGCTCAATCTTAAATGTCAATGCAATCATTGACATTGTCTCCCACACTTCTTACCATATCTCAACATACCTCTTCCATTTATGACCCACTCCATGCCTGAGCTTCAATACAAAATGTTGAATGTTTCATCTTCTGATTCCCATGGCTCAATGCTTCCAGCTTCACCTTGACTTAAATGATTGCAATACCATCTGTGAAACCTTATACTTCACTTGACCATTGACTCATAGCTTTTTTCGCTATTCATAACTTGGTCTTTTTCAACTCTCTTCATGAGCCTCAAATGATTCCTTCAACCCCCATTTCCTATGATTCCTAAGCTCGAGCTTACCATGAGATTTAGGCTCACCATTCATTTCATAAATCATATAATCATCCATTTTTCCGATCAAAAGTCTCATGGATTTTTGCCTCCATCACTCATTCCAATTCTGCACTGACTTATTACTCATGAACTCACATTGATTCATATCCAACTTGATTTTCTAAACTCGATTCCTGATGTTATCAAGTCTTAAATCTTCCTCATGATCTCATGTTGTCACTGATAACCTACCATGCAATTTGAATCAATTCCTTCACTTATCAAACCTTGATGACATGACCATGATCTTTCTCATTCTCAATGCTACCAATGTTTGAAAAACCTTCACTGATCCACCATTTCATTTAACTTGGGAATGATCTCTTCATTGTGTCAAGTGATGCCTTATCCCACCATTTAGCTTCACCTTCCTTGACTCCATAGTCAACCTTAAAAATTGATTCTCAATCCTAAATTCTTTAACCAGTCATGTTTGATGATCAACATCAATGATCCATCAGCCCAAGTAAACCTTGAACTTGAGGATTATTCCACTTGAGCATGTTTATGAATCTGAGTAAACATGACTGATATTCAATTCCATGGCAAAAATTAATCCAAATGATCATTTGGCTTTCCTTTCAAATTTCCCAAAGCCTTTTGTGAATCAACCAAGCTCACCTTTAAAACTCTAAGATCAATTGATCCTCATTTCTTTTGAATTAGCACACTTACCTTTGAGAAACATTAATGTGGATTTCCCTGAGTTGATAAGCTATTGTGAAATTTCCAATGTGACCCACTTTCATGATCTGAGAGATTTAATGATTTTAATAATTGAGCTTTTAAAATTGAGTAAAAAATTTCCTTAATTTTGAAACACTTAGTTGAGCCATTTCATTGGAAATGAGAGCTCACATTAGAAATCTTAATTATTTTAATCATTTTGCTTTCATGATAAAAAGTCTTTTGTAGGACCAATGTCATGGATTTTCAAAAATAGGACCCCATTGTCCAATTTTTCCATGTGCACAAAATTGGATAACATTTTTGGTGACCTCTCAGGGATGATTTCCTACTAAGCATGATTCCAGTAGCCTTAAGTCATCCATTGGGCATGGAGTCAAATGTTGGAATTTTGAAAGTGATTTTATCTTCTGTGATACATCCCAGAATCCCCTTGAGCATTGCTGATCTTAGCCCTCCCTAGAATGCTAGGCATGAGGTATACTGAATCTGATGAACACTTGGCATCTAGGAATACTGTGGAATTTGAATGAATGAGGAATTGGGGATCATGAAACTCTTATTTGAAACTTTGAACCTTTTTCTTCCTTGAAAAACTCCAATGATGAAACAGTGTGCAGAACAACACAAGAGTGACAATGGAAAACAAAACACATTGAAAGAAAACCATACATGCCCCAATTGAAACATGCAGGGTGTGCAATGCACTTATTCTGCTGAAAGAAAACCTATTCCTACTCTATGCTAACTAGAGGAACACATGTGAGCTAAAAAAACCCTACAACTGGTTGTGCAAAATAGCTTCATGTCCTTACAATGGGTAGCCATGAAGATGATTTGATAATGGACATGGCTGAAAATGAGAGTGAAAAACTGAAACAAGCCCAATTCTCCACTTGGTCCACCAGGTATCAACTGGAAAGAGAAATAATTCCTCTTTTAGTTGCTCTGCATTTGTCCTGTAGAGGCATTGCAGCTGATCCTCAGAATTGTGAAACTCATCCTCACATTCTGAAATGAATGTGACTGGTTCTGGCTTCTCTTCTGGCTTCAATGAAGCCAGGTACCTGATAGGACATGGTCTAACCCATTGAATATTCCTTCTTTCTCTGAACTTCAATTTTAACAAGAAAGTCTTGCTGAAGACATCCTTGAAAAAGTTGGTTATTCATGACCCGATTTCCCTCTTGTTTCCCACTTACAAATAACTGATCTTTCACCTAGACGGATGGTATTGCAGTGACATCTCCCTCATTTGAAATGGAATTTGAAAGTTCAAACCCTCCTATTTGTAGCTTTTGATGATTGTTAGGGAAAAACAAATCTTCAAGAATACTTTCCTCCATCACAGACTCGTTAACCAAAACAGGTTCCATAACTAAAAACAGAAACCTCTCCATGACATAATCTTCATTCAATGCTTCTAGATCAGTCCTAGCTTCTCCTGTGTGTTCCTCCTTAACGTGTGATGAAGGGTATGGAAGACTCAATTCATATAATTCTGATTCCAAATGATAATTATGAGTAATGAGTTGTTCTTGAGCATGTCCCTCCACAACACTTGACACTTTGTGTTGGAAAAGAAGTGATGGAATAACAAGATTATCAAGTTCCATAGGCTCTTGTCCATCAAAACATTCTTCCAAATCTGATAGATAATATGCTTCTTCATTCTTTGACTGTATCAAAGGTTCCTTCTCAATCTGAGTATCATCTAAACTAGAACCTCCTTCACCTTGATATTATTTATTCTCAAACATGAAATTAGAAAGATCAAATTCCTCTAAAAAATCAGATTTTTGAGAAGATAGAGAGGAAAAAGGATTTGGAAGCCTCTGCATGGTCTCATCTGCATTAATGATCTCTGAATCTACCTTGGTCTCATGAATTTTTTTGTGGCTGATTGTAACATCTAATGATGACCTTGGAAAGATGCTATAACCTTCCAGAAGTGTTGCAAGTTCTTGACATGCATGGTAATTAGGATCATTGCACTCATTAGAACTATCTTGTACACTTGAGAGTCTTTCTTCTTCAACTTGCACATGCTCTTCTCCTAGCATATTTGGAGTTGGCTCTTGCTTTTCTACAACTAGTTTTTCCACTTGTGGTGAATTAACCTCCTCTGAAGATATGGAGCCAATATGAATACTACATTCTGAATAGGTAGATTGTTGGTCTTCCTCATTCAGCTCTGGATTTTTTTCTGGTACAAAACTAGTTTGTTTTGCTTGTTCTTGAGCCTCAACTTCTGTAGAAGGTTTAGTCAGGAATGAAGTTTTCTTGATGTTAAGTTTTGCAGCCCATTCCTTCAAATTCTTTGCATGCTCTCCTTTTCTAGTCTCCTCAACCATATACTCCTCCCTTTCACTCATTTCTTGAAGATGCTCCTCCCAAAATGGGTTTGGGACTACCAGACGAGGGATGAATTGGGATTCAACTGATTTACTCACCATTTGAGGAAGTGGAAGAGATTCAACTTCTTGTCTTGGTGGCCTTCGTAGAAAAGAAGGAACTTTAGAAGAACGAGGCATGGAAGATTCATGATGGAATGGAGGAATAGAAGATGAAGTAGTGAATTCCACCACAGGGGTAGCAACTGGAAGGTTAGGATCATGTGCTTCAAGTTGAAACTGCATGGATGGAGACATGGAAAGAGGGTTGTAAGGTGGTAATGTAGGGACCTCCCATTGACAGGATTGACTAACATTATATTCATGAATGTCCCTCTTCTTGATCCATTCTCCAACTTGAGTCATTGTATTGATTATGAATTGAAGCTTTTGTTGAGGATTAAGCTCACATGGTATAGGGCCAGTCCATGGGTATGGAATGCTGAAGCCAATCTAGGCTTCCTTTGTCATTTCATTGATCCTTATTTGCACCATGTTATGCTCCAACTCTTGAACCTTCTTCTGCAAGTGGTCTTCTTCAGGTGTAGGATAGATTTCAGAATCTTCGTGCCATTGTTCTTCAATAGCCCCTAGTTTGGTGAGTGACCAAAATGATCTGCATCTTGCTCATGTGGGCATGCATGCTCAAACTGATATTTCATGAAATTGGTTTGGAGGTGGATTATAATAGCCTGAAGATGGAAAGAACTGCTACTGCTACAAGTGGGAATCCCACTGTGGAAATGAAGTCATGATGGCACCGCTTCATGAATGGAAAGATGTTGAAGAAAACTAGATGGAAATGGGTAAAACTGAAAGTCTGCAACACAGAGAGTGGGTCACTTTGACCAATGGAGTCACCAGTTGTGCTTGGGTATGCCTCGTAAGGCTGAAATTTCACTAAGAGCACAACAACTTAATGAAATGAAGTAATGCTGCAATGGGTGATGTTGAGATGCCTCTTTTCCTTCTCCTTGAAGGAGACAAGGAAAGTTTGATATGCTGATGATTTCCTTACTTTGAAGAAGCTCTTGTCTGAATTCTTCACATAAGTAATGCACTGATATTTGAAATCCAGAGATATAGAGTCACCAGGTACTTTGACTTGTGTAAGTGAGAAGAGAAGTACCAACTCTTTGTCCCACCGGGCGTGCCAAAAACTATTGTCACCAAATCACTGCACCCTCTGAATGGCCAGAATGTGAACAGGACATTTGGTGTGATTGGGACACATGGGATCACCTCTCAAGCTGTGGGACTTGGGCTCGAGGTGAACCTCCGGAGAAGGCCGGCTTCCTCTTCCTAAACTAAGTGTTGTACTACTCCTAGTGTAATAAAATGGCTATCTAGTCCTATGCTAACATTTTCATGGGTTTTAGGGAAAGAGATTTGTAGAAATGAAACTATACTAGGGATGGTGATGCACCAAATAAAGGGTGTTTCCAGACTCAGGAAGGGTTAATTTGAAGAGGGTGTGTGCACCACAAGTCAACCTCACCTACTGCAGCTTAGAGAGGGTACAAAATACTACAGACTAGGAAGCACATGTGTTCCCTTTGTTAAACTTGATCAGACAAACAAGTTATCATTCTTCCAGTGAAGAAGGATGAACTTGAGAAGGGTGAACAAGCACCACAACTCAACTGCATGCAATACTCCACCACTTGATAAGCACAAAACTCTAAGAACCTGCAATAGAAATGTGAACTTGCATAGTGTACCTACAAGCATGAGAAAAGGCACAAAGAAGTATAGAAGGATGAAAGGACTGAGATTAGTCACAAAACACACACTTTTATTACTTCAATAATGTGCACAATGCATCATACATTCAGAAGAGGAAATGGTTTCCATTACAGTCTTGAAAGGAGGCTTGAAAGTTCCCTCAACATACAAGGACAACTTGCAGAAGAGAGAGGACTCTTGAAAAATACACACTTGTCTAAGATGTCTAACTTTCCAACCTATCTGACCTATTGGAACCCCTTTGGAATGAGCTTCCAACTTACATTTATAGAAGAATATTGAGAGAGAGGAGAGGAAAGTCATAAATTCCTTCCTAAATTGAAGGCACATGATGTATTTATTACAGTTGGTTGAACCATTTGAGAAGCTTCCATCATGTGTCATTAATGCCTAGTTGACCTAGTCTTCTTAATTAATTAAAAGAATATTTAAATAAAATATTTAAATAATAATAATAAATATTATTATTAATTCGAGTCGAGTTCTTCTACACTGCACCGAGCTGAGCTCCCATTTTTCATTGAGATCCTCTTATTCATCTCAATGTTGACTCACCGCGACCATCACCGAGTTCCTCTTATAAAAATGAGTAATCATCAATGAGCTTCTTGGTATTTGCACTAATCTCTTAGCCGAGATCTATTTACAAGTTCATTATCTTGGTGAATAAATTCCTCTACACCATTTTGAACTCACCTTACACCTTGTTAGCCTTGAAATATCGACTAAGCTTCTCGTATGCCTCCACATGCTCTATTTTGTGTGCTCATCGTTGAGAAACTCGTCTCCCATGCAAGCTTACCATCTTGGAACTCGATGCCAAATGAATCGTGCATGGTTGGCATTCCTCTTTTTTGATGCATTCGAGCTCCATGCATTGACTTCTAACAATCTAATTTGTTGATCATTTATGGCTCGAACTCAATGTTCATGTGGCTCATGTTGAGTTGTCTTTTCTTAGGACACTCTTCACGCCACGAGCTTATCGCATTGGTTCACTGAGCTCACATTCAACCACCACTCTAAGTTGCCTATGAATTTTCCAAGCCCCAATATGTGCATGCTTTAACTCTTCATGAGTTGAGCTCATAAAATAATATTTTCCTTGAACATAGATCCTCTCCCTTTGGCTTGACTCTATTGAGCTCTACTGATGCAATCTCATTGATGAACTTTTCGTCAGTTTCGTGCATGCATTCCTATTGAAGTAGCTCGAAGTTTGACATTATACTATTGAGCCCATCATACATTTTTTGAATTCTTTCACTTGGTCTTATTTCAACCCACAAAGCTCACTCTGAGTTCCCTTAGCCTCCTTCATTGCTGATCCATTCATCATCACATCCATTCACATTTAGAACCCGATCTCTTCATTCAATGTATCAAAATAGTGCAAGATTCATTCTTTACACAATGGTCTAACTCCTTAAACTCATGCTCATTCACCTCTTTCCCTAATCATTTTCAGACCACTCAGGGCATTTTTCTTGGATCCTTTTCTTTGAGATGCCTTATTCACCAACATTTATGTTTGCACGAATTGAGCCTATGAACACGGTGAGCTCACCATCGACTCAATCATCAACCACATCCTCAACATTTTGCCAATGTTCTCTGATCCTGTTTGACTGGCCTGCTTGTGTGGAAGTCTTATTTTGGTTTTCCATCCCAACATTATCCCATTCGTGGCGATCAGGATGAAATTTTCCAACATGGAATTTTTTGGCTTTTCTTGTCAAGTCATTACTTCCACCATGAACGAAAAGGCTTGAAACTCCCCCACCGAGTTACTTGTTATCTCCATCAGGAACTCACTCGAATCATCTAAGCAACTCCATCACCCCTATTTCTGACTCAAGTGACTCACTCGATCATGATGCATTCAATAGACTTCAAGCTCATATAGATTTGGTGGAATAACCATCGACCACCTCGACTAGGACCATCAATGCTGTAACATTGCATTTAGAATCTCAATACCTCGACTCTTCCTTATACAACTGACTCACCTGATTTGTGAGATCTCAAATGTATTCGCATGGTGAATCATTCTGCGTTCTTTCTTCTAGCAATGCCAATATATTTATATTTCATTCACAAATCACTCTCACCTACTGAGATGATCTATAATCTTTGAGATTCTTTGGAAAATCTGGTTGAACTTTAGATCTCACCCATCCACTATGACTTCTAGGATGATCTGACTCATCTAAAATTTCATACTTAAATATGTATCCAAAGACACATACTCTACTTAAATCTAATGCCTTCCTCAGACTCACCTCTAGCCTAGTCATCTCCCTTTCTATCATTCAATCCATTCTTCTCTTAGTTGAGCTCTACTACCGAGAAGTCTATGATACAAGATCCTCTATCTATCAACCCGAGCTTGGCTAAGGTGGGTTACTATTTTCCCAATGAATCATCCTACTCATGAGCTCGACATTGTCTCTTCATGGAGAGCACCATTGTATGTGCTTCACCATGGCTCAACCTCAGCTATCTATTATTTTTCCAATCCATCCTACTCATGAGCTCATTACATATTGTTCTCACGCCCCCAATGGAAAACACCAGCTTATACACCCCATAGCTCAACTTACTTGGTCTATCTACTATTTTCCCAATCCATCCTACTCATGAGCTCGACATGTCTCTTCATGGAGAGAACCTAAATTGATGCACCCGCAACTCAACCTCTTAGCTTGATTGGGTGAGTTAAACCTACGCCTAGTTTCACATCGACAATGTTTGATATGTCTTGCATCATTCTGAAACTAAACTCTTCTCCACTTCCTTATCTTGGTGAGCTCAATCTCCTGAAGCCAAATTATCCAATCATGAACTTGAATGACACCCCTTCCAATTTGGAAGTGATCCCTCTGTCAAACCTACATCATTTCCATACATTTCACCTATGCCAAGTAATTTGGGATTATTATGATATCTAACCTTTCTACTCTTACCGAATGACTTATAACTTGGTCTTCTCAACAATGATCTAGCCAAGCTTAAAATTTTAACTCAGGCTCCAAGTTACTTTCTCCAACGATGCTTCGTGGTCCCCAATCAAAACACCCTATTTGCAACCATAGCCACCTTTATGATTCTGAGCTCAATATTACTGAGCAAACCTCATCAGCTAATCCAAACTTTGATCTTCCTCATTGTTTGAAATCGTTATCAAGCTTGATCACTTGGACTTGAAATTGGCCCAATGACCCCCCAACTCCTCATGAAAATATTTTTCCAAATGAGCCCGGAATATTTCTCTTATGAGCTCATCATGTTTTGTTATTGTGTCAAGTTTGAGCTACCCAAACTAAACATATTCCCTAGATCACTCAATTCCATGAGCCATATGCTCATCTCGACAAATCTTGAGCCATTTGTTGTCAATTTTTAAATAATCCACTCCAGGCTAACCGAGCTCACCTTCTATGTCATGAAGTTTTAACTAATATAATTTGATATTGAGATTGACTCCTTTCAACTAAGCTCCCCTCATTGACTTAATGCCTTCTCCAACCTTAGCCATCTCGCTGAGTATGCAAATCACTAAGCTACATCAACGAGCTAAAATTTTATCTCAATGGCCCTTGGCATATTTTGACCTAACTCTTCCCCTTTTTTGAGACTTTCCCATATTTTCTTGAATTTGCTAGCATTAACGAATCAAGAAGTTCATTCAAATAGAGAGCTAATAAAGGTCGACTCATACGGTTTCATTGACTCATCATTTCTATTGAAGATGGGCCTATTGAGGCCAATCTTTCGTCGACTCTAAGCAAACATTGATTGCAAACCAAGTACCTACATGAGCTAGCACTGAGTTGAGCTAGGTGAGCTCAGTTATCAATGTATTAATTAAATGAATTGTGTTAGTCCGAGAATGCTCATGATGTAACTTTCTAGTCCCATGATTGATCAAAATAGGATTTATGGATTGTCCAAGGCAGGTCTAAAAGGCGATACAAACTCATAATCCTACATTACGAACTCTAATGACATGAATGTATTTTTCTTGCCCTAATCTACAATATTTTTTTTCTCAATTATCTGTTTTCTATTTTAAATCATGAGGACTTTTATCCACTTTACTACTCGTAAACCCCACAAAACAAGGGGATGTTAATGGGGGGGTCATGTGTTAACTCTCAATTATTATCAAGACCCTCATGATTTGAGTGAAATAACAAAATAAGTGCTTGGTTTAATTGAACATTTATCAATTTGGTGTATGCAAGTGTCCCTTGAACCTTATCTTGATGAATGCATACAATGTACAATAGAATCCATGCTACGATACAATCTTTAAAAGCTTGTATTCCAACTTTCGAATATAGAATAGATTCTAGTGCTTACACACTTCGAAAATGTCTTTTTTGCAACTTATTTATGTATATATGCTTCATTGTCGTAGCAATGCGCTAATACTTTTGTATGTCAATGGCTTCTTGAATTCAAGGATGTAACACCATATTGGCATTGCAAATAATCAAACATGATAATGATTGGAAAGAATGACAAAAAAGGACCCAAAACTCAACAAAGCCAAGTCTAGGCCCAAAGTGACGAAAAACATAGGCTATATGACCGCTTATGGTAAATATTTGATCTAAAGGGAGTATAGGAATTACATATTTATGGCTGAAAGGAGTCCTAGGATAAACATAGTTGTGCATCTCATAGTAGGTCTAGAAATAAGATTGGAGGAGAGGGATAAACTGATGTAAATGGATCAAAGGAGAAAACCAGGGTCATCAGAGGCACTTGAAAATTACAAGTATGTCAAGGAGAAATGAGATATGTTGAAGAGGAAGATAAACCAATAGGGGACATACATGATCTAGTTGACATAATGTTTCTAATGAAAAAGACAAACAATCTGAACAGTGATTGGCACATGGGATCACATGAAGATTAAGGAGGATACTCATTGGAGAAAATTACAGAAATCATGCAGGTTACATGATAATGTTGATTAAATATTGTAAAAATGAATAAAGTGAGATAATAATGCAACAAGGCAAGGAACTTACCTTATTATAAGTTGATAAATCTGATACTCAGAATATGATATTAGCCGAGTGATAATATTGCTACAGTCGATTTTGGATTGATTTGAATAAGATTAAAAGTTTTAAAGAGATTATTTATGTCTTGAAATTAGGGTTATAATGATCTCTGACTCTTGACACGGCCATGATATGAGAAATGCAATGAATGTCTCAAAGAGTAGCATTAAAGTCAGACTGGACTTAAGCAACCTCAAGGTAACCTATGAATAAGGCCCATAACTTGTTTATATAGAAAATTGTACTCACCAACCTGTTAGAATCACTGACGAAAAAATCCATTAGGAGATCAAAAGGTTTTATGAGGAAAAGGTTCAAATATACTTCCCAAATTGAGGTTTTTGTTTGTTTTGAAAAGGATTTGCATTGGAAAGAGGTTTTATGGGTAAGGGGTTATAAAATCCTGTTGAGAAGTTTACTTGTTTTGATTTTTTATTTGATTTTGGTCTTTTAAGTGGTTTGGGTGGTTTTAATAACCCTAATCTAAAATAGGATTTTATATCTTTGGAATGACATTTATGGGGAGAAATAAGACTTGGGTAGAGTATTATCCCTCCATGATATTAATCCTCTTATGTAATAAAATGAAAGGAGATAATCAACAATCAATATGGTGGATGTATGAATTAACCATTGCTATTTTAGGTGTCTACAACTATCTTAAGCTTAACGGGTCAATTATAAATTCTTGTGACACTAAACTGCCTTGAGTACCTTTATACTTTGAAATCATAAAATACATAGATTTAATATCACTTGTTACAATATGATTTTCTATGATTTCATGTAAATAGACCATTACAAACCTCTAACTGTATTTAAGAATTCTTGAATAGATAATTTACTCTACCAAAACACAATGCATGGAATCAAAAATCAATATTTGGGTCAATCATAGAAAGGTATGGACGAAAAAATAGCTATCTTGCTAAAAATATGAATAAGAAACTTAGATTATCCTAAAAATATCCTCACTAACTCAAATGAACATCAATGTAGATAATTTACCACAAATGTAAAATGAAACTGATTATATCTTCACATTTTTTGTTAATGACTAGAATAGATGAGATTTGTCCCTAAGTACAAGATATGTTTACATTGCACATATATATCATTCAAGACCTACTGCAAATAACACCTCTTATTTTTAGGATTTACCCATATGACACTACCATTTATATTACACCTATTTTACATGATATAAAACAACCATTACTACTTATGGAAAAAATGTAACATTAATTCAATGGTTATATTCATTCATGTTTGGTAAATTCCATGATAATGGGTAGACAAAAATTGAGTCAGCTTCAATAGTTAATAGTTTTTTAGGAGCCTGCACATAATGGTCCCTAGGGATAAGGCCCTGGTACAAAAAAGGGTTTTTCCACACTAGTCCCTTATACACAATTATAGATAAGGATCTACCATGAATATAGAAATGAACATTTTAAGTGCAACATACATAAGATCAAAATCAAACAAAGAGATATCTAGTCTAGGGACAGCTGAAAACTAGCAACAAAACATGAACCCCAATAACCTGGACTGCCAAAAATAGAAAACTGAGGCACCTAAAGAAGTTTTTGTAGAACAAAACCACGACTCCTAGTCACCCTGGGGGGTGACATAAAGAACTGACGTTTTATGCTTGACATTTTTCGAACCCATCTACTCCAACTTTTGGAAGATTTAAATCTCTAACCCATACATTATTACTCTGCTTTATGACAATGAAGAAGGATATTTATTACATTCTCAATTATTAACTATCTTTGCACTGGACATTCCAAGTTTGGATAGCCAATCATAAAATTTTCCTGCAATTGCTTAACAGAAAAGCTTGAACTTATGAGCCAATTCATGGATATGTGTACCATGCACACTAACATGTCACTTCTAATCGTGCTCATTTTGGAGGATTAACTGGCTAAACCAATTCTATAGAATATTTCATTATCACTCAAACCTTATTGAAACTTCAAGAGTGCAATTCCTATAGACTGAGATAGCACAAAATCCTTGGGGTAATTATGTATAATAATAATTAATTTGTAACCACTTTGACCAACTGTGTGAAATGCCCTATATGCATTATCAAAATATTGGTTAACACATAAACTATAAAATCCTTCAAACCATAGAAAACATATTTGAATAAAATATGGAATCATTTTCACCTTAGCATGCTTATGCTAGTAATTGATCCCCTCACACACCCATGAAAACAAATGTTGAAATAATAACCATTTTAAAGGTAAAAAATATAGATTCATGTTGTAAGAGTTGATATAATATGTGAATATTACACAACATAGAATTAATATGCCAAAATTGACGCACATATGTCAAGGTACAATGGTTGTTCCATAGATGCACAATTTGGTATTAACCTAAATGAAGGAATCACTACCTTGTTCTTGAAATAAGGACATTTATAGGTAAGATAATGAAGTACACGTTGAGATTGATTTCAATAACAAATATAAGATCTCAAAACATAAGATATCAGATGAAGAGGTTGTAAAATAATCCAGGATTTTAAGTGTAGATGATGTTTAATGAACAACATCGTATAATTTCCATTAATAGACTTAGAAGTTCGAATGAATGGAATCTTCACATGAATACGATATAATGGTTTTTAAATGTCCTTCTACCACATAGGAAAAGTTCTGAGGTACTCAAATAGGTGCCCAATATAGTAATAGAAATTCATTGTGGTGGTATGACTTATGAACAGCAAAAGTTTACATTGGACACCGGTCATGAAACTCTATGAAATTGGGTAATCATCCTCATTTTTGACTAGGGGTTAAATTAGTTTAACTACAAAATGTTACAGAGGAAAATTCCGATTAGTTATCACCATTGTATAGATTTAAAATATGTATATGTACATTGTGTTGAATTTTATCGCATTATGTGGGATATTGAATTGAAATATAGGGTATTTAAAATGTAATGCAGGCAATATTATTTTTTATTGCATCAAAGAAAACTCGATGAGCTACTTAAGCCTCAAGTTGGTGTGGTCAACTCCCCACCGACTCAATCTTAGTTGTAACTGTACAATATTTCCTTCTCAAAATGGATGGGAGCTTATCCATTAGGACCTGTAAAGGGGTCATATGCTGGTCGATCAACCAATAGCCACAATATTTCTATAGATAGTCGGGTCGATATACATGTCAACCGGTTGATATGACATAATTGGCCAACTAAATTAGCGGTTCAAAATAATTGCGAACCTATGTGTTGCGCTCCAAGGGAATTCTTAATGAAATTTTGGGCATGTTGGGATAAACATAGGCATTATAGGTGGTAATGAGAGCCACTTTGAGTAATGATGTTGTTGTACCCAAGTTTTAACCCTTGAAAAGTTTTCTCCTCCCTCTCATGTGGGATACATTCCCCATGATTACAAAGATAGTGAAAAGGGTGCAGTGTAGGTTATATAATGATCCTTTATGGGGCTCATATCTTGTGTGGATAGAGAATTCTTATCACTCTAAGTTAGCCCTGTACTTTGTTTAGCTTGCACGAAAGGTTTGACAGTTATGTAGTTAGCTTAAATAAAATTACTATCTTAAGGGAGTTAATGTTGAAATGTAACTTCAATATCATTATCTAGTGGGAATTATGTCACCACTTATGTGAAAAAACTGGTAGTAGTAAGGATAAGAGCGCTATACAGTATTTTGATAAGATTATGGAAATGATTCAAGGGTAAGTGCACAAGTTGGGGGGCCAAAAAGGGGTCATAAGTGGACGTCATATTGCAAATAACAAGTGAAATATCAACTTGTAGGGATTATTAGCAATGCATGCACTCAAAATTAGAAAAAATTATATGAATATGAATCGTAGCATCTAGAATCTAGTTTCTAAACTACTAACTTTTTTAAAAAACAGACAAGTTTAGCTATATTAAACACTCAAAATTCAATGACTTGGTTTTTTTTTTTGAAAAAACCTATAAGATTGTAGTCCATTTGCCTTCCCACGATTTGGATGACCAAATCTATTTATATATTTTTTTCCTTTGGTGAAAAGTTAGATGTCCGCTGTCTATCTTGGGATAGATTTTATTTTGTATTTTTTTCATAGCAATATTTTTTTTATGATTTTTTCTGTGAAAGTGGTCTGAAAAACATCAAAGAAAACGGAGCACTTTTAGTTTGCCCACCATAACTATATAAAAAAATATCAAAATCAAATACCTTTTTTTAACGTGTATATAATTTTTCCGTGCTTGGGATGGTATAGGTTTTATCACATTCTGACAAGTGAAACAAAATTTCTAGTCTTAAACATAGACATGAATATTTGTGAAAAAATGTCTTAAAGACCTACTATTAGTAAAAAAAATTATAAAATGATATTTATCATATTCTATTCACTTTAAAATCAATATTTCTACAAAGCTAACAAGTCTCCCCTACGTGATGATACCATTTTTGTGACATGTTTTCTTTTCAGCATGGTTCAAGTCTGCGGAAGAGAAAATTTGATGTTGATGCCTTTCACATGCCATAATTGACCTCCCATAGCTTTGGTTGGGAAAAAAAAAGATTTCCCGAGCCTAATTAGGATCAGATTTGATGATAGAGTGCATATACTGCGATGATGCAATTTATAAACCATGATCATGGTTCTAAATGACCTATTGGTTAAAAATACTATGATCATAGGTTTATAAACCATGATCTTTAAAAGTTCATTAAAATCATATTTACATAATATCCCAACAAATTCACCATTGTTTTTCATCTTCTTCAATGATTCATGAATTTTTTGTGAAATTTTGCCACCTTCTACAGATTTAAAGGAAATCCTTCTTGTGCTGTAGAAGAATTTATTACTAATTTTGTCATCATGTTTGTACGTTTTTCTATCATCAAAATTAAAACATCATGGGAGACATGAAACAAATTTCAAAAAGGAAATCAATAAGTAAAAAAACACCAATGAATTAGAGGCAAACAAGATTGCAAAATTAGAAAATGTGGGATCCTTTGTGAATCAAGAAGAGGTTCATCTTCAATCCCCTACTATTATAAGCAATGAGGAACTAGGTAATAATTTCTACTATCAATGTTGAAGAATGAATTAAATAACTACCAATGATGAAGATATTTTTAAGAAACTGTTGATGAAATGAATTAATTACTGTGATGTAGTTGATGTTGAAATTGAAGGAGACAATGTAAAATGTGAATCAGGAAATTCATTTTGAAACTGTAGACAATGCAAAATTTGGGAAAAACACCTCCTAGGATTTTACAAAAGAAACCTAATTATTTTATTGAAATTGATGAGAATCTTCTTATTTTGAAACCAATGTTTGACAAACTTTCTTGAACATTGAAAATCAGAAGAAAAGCCATTGAAATTTGGGATAATCATTTTGAAAATTTTAAATGATTCCCAAAGAATGTCAGTTGTTGGTTAGTTTGATGAAATTGAATAAAATGAGACCTACATTAAACACCTTAGAATTGACAACATCTAATATACATGGTCATAACCTCTACAATTGTTGCAAAAACCTAAATGATGCATATTCACAATGATTGGTGTTAAGAGATATTACAAGGATAGTATAATCATTTAATATCATGTAACTTGTGACCACTAGTGTATGTAACTTAGTAAAATCCCTAGCCTTATGTAACATACCGTTTAGATTATGTAGCAAAAGAGAGGTATCCTATATATCCTGAATGTGGAATAATCCATATTGTTATCACTCAAATCACATCACCCTATGGTTTTCACAAGTGTGTGTGCTTGAGCTCACAGTGTGATTTGGATAACATGGGACCATCTCTCAAGTTGTGGGACTTGTAGGCTTGAGATGATCCTCCAGAGAAGGTTGGTTCTTGCTCCTAAACTACCTGCCACAATCTACTCTAATGCAAGAAAAACTATCTAATCCTAATCTAACTTTCCAAGGGACCAGGGAGGGAGATTACATGAAAATAAAATCCTACACTAAAGCGGTGATACACCAGAAAAGGAGGGAATGAGGATAGTTTTCCAATGTGTGAAAAACATAAGCAAAATACATACTAGAAGGGGTGATAACAGTCCTCCACAATCTAGCAAATGCATTCACAATCATAGTTCATACATGCACAGTAATAATGAATCCTTGCAACAACATAGAATAGACACAATATGTATGTAATGAGATTGAAGGAGCAAGAAGAATGCAAACCAAACAAAGCAAGGGAAGATACATCCACAAACTTGCATCTAGTGCTGCATTTTGAAAATACACAATTCAATATTTACAAAATATGGGCTTGGATCACCATGCAAGGAGTCCACTACAAGGGCCTGCAACACATTGGCTTCACAAAAAAATTTTGACAGAGTTTTGCTACTTAAAAACTATCTCCCTTTACAATGAGCCCAACACTCCAATTTATAGAAATTTGAGAGAAGAGAGAGAGAGAGGGAAAATGAAAATCCTAAATTTATCCTTCAACCACTTGAAAAAGGTAGTAAATGGAGTGGAATGATGTTCTGTTGCTTCCAAAAGGTTCCCCATACTGCCCCATAACTTGCAACAGTGAGATATATCAGCTCATGCTTCATTAATGCATCTCAACTACAAAATAAAACATTATTTTGAACCTGGGCATGTTTTCAAAACAATATCCATCGATTCTTCATCAAATTCTAGATATTTCTCATTTTCTATACATTGGAATCAGAAACATGATTCCAACGGTACCAATTTTGTGTATTTTCATTGAGAAATGCAAAAGTTATGGACGTTTGAGTGTGGGTAACTATTTTGGGTTTGCCAGGCATTTCTGTCATTTGACGGGACTGGGTTTTTAATTGACTAGAGCTGAAGATGTTTTCTTTATTTTTCACCCACCTAACCCTGCCAAAATTAAAATTTCAGGCTTCCATGGCGTAGAGGATGTCGAGACCTTTCCAACGATATAAAGTTTGTTGAATTTTGAGCACCGGGTCAAAAGTTATGCCCATTTGAAAATTTGCATTAATCCGTACAAGAAATGGTGAAAATGCAAATTTGTTAGAAAAAAATCCCTGATGAAGATGCCAGGGCCCTTAAAATATGTAAAAAAAGATTGGAAAATTAGTTGCAGAATTAAAAAAAATCCCCCCAAGAAATATGGCCAACTACCAAGCCTGAAATCTCATATCTGATATGGGATTGCACTCTCATCCTTTTCTGAAGTCGAGGTTTGTGATAAAAAATCCCCATTGATCTTCTAGGTTCCCAAGCATCGAAATTGGCAAAATTGGCTGCAAGTGTCTTCTGGGAAAAAACAAGCCACCCAATAGAACGTGCCCCCAAGCCCGAAATTGGAAAATTTTGACTAAAACAAAGGTGAGAAATTCCCCCAGTAGCCCATTTGAGAAGCTCGTTGACAATTTATTTATTCAAAATTTAGCCAAAAATTCCCCCCAGGCCCCCAAGCATCTTGGAAATTGGAAAATTTGCAAAAAAAATCCCTTTTTGATCATGCTTGATCCTCCTCCCCAATGTTCTCTTGCCCTAGAAATTGGAAAATTTACTAGTTCCAAAAAATGCCAAAAACCAAGTGATAAAGGCATATACAAGCTTGAATGGAGAGTTGTCTGTAACTTGCAAAATATGAAGAGTTATCAAGGACTTCTTTATATTTTCAGAAAGGGGAAGAAATTTCCTATCTGATCTTTGAAGATGCATTATTTACGATAGTGGAATCCTTACTACCCCTTCATACTTAAAATATTCAGTCCACTTGGTGAAATGGTCTGTTGCTGTAAATCAGATTGAAGCACTAAAAGGGGGAAAATGGTGTTAGTTGATTCAAAATTAAGCATGAGTGTTATTTTGGACAATAGGAATTTGGTGACTGCAAAACTTGAGATGGACCTCTGGAGAAAATCGGTTCTTGCTTCCTAATCTATCTGCCACAAGCTACTCTGCGCAAACAGAACCTATTCTACCTAATCTAGCAATCCATTGGGCATGAAAGAGTACACTAAGCGGTTCTTGGTTAAATAGTCTCATATGAGCATAGGAGAGGGTGATGCACCATAGACCAAAGATAGATTTCACACAGACACCACCTTAACCCATTAAGCGTAGCTCCCTTGCAACACTCTCATCCTTTGTAAGAGAGACAACTTGACAGATGCATCACGAAATAGATTCTATTTCTTCCAAAAGGTTTGTGAGAGTAGAAAATTGCCATGAAACCTAAGGAAGAAAGAGAGAGGGGGGGCAGCGGAGAACGACCAACCTTTTTTCCCTCATTTGATCTTCTCAACCACCAAATACGCATTGATCTCTTTGGAGTGACCACTATCAATCAATGCCTTTCTCAAATCCGCCCCAAAACATCCAAACCTACTCTGGTAGTTGAAGAAATGGATACTCTAAAAGGCGTTTTCCCATTTTCACCCACTGAATTTATTTTATTCTCTTGTAGAGGCTGTCGAAGTGTCTTCCATCTGAGAGTGAGATTTGAACTGCGTAATATAAAAGCATACACCACGTACCTTGGAGATTCAGCCCCAAAATAGAGCATGTGCACCACTATTCACTTAGGGAAATGAAGGCTCGCCTCATTCTAACAACAACAACACGTGTGCCTGCACTCAATAAGCTATTTTCTATGTGGAGGGATGGCGCAAATTGGCCTAGATCCCAAATCCTAGACTAATATGTACAAAGGTGAGAAATTGGAACCCCTCTAAGTTGAAGACTTTTACGGCTAGTGCACTTGTTTGAGATAGATCCCATTGGAGGTGTGTCTTGAATTGTATCCTCCAATTCATTTTTTCACCATTTATCCAATTTATCTTCGTCGTTTCTTTTCCAGCCTCTGATTCTTTGAAGGCATTACCCTACCTTTGCATTCAAGCCCTTGTGTAATCTATTTGCTATGGGCCACTCCATATGGCATCGCAGGCCCCGCAACTTAGAATGCTTTTCCTGATTTTTTTTGTTTCTTCTTCCGGGGGCATGGGTTGATCATACATCCCACTTCAGTACTAAGTCTCATGAAGAGTTGTTTAGAATGGCCTCCTACTTCTCCTCATGGCCTTATCTTCCTTTCTTGTCAAAGCTGATGTCTTTTTGCAAGATCTTATATTAGTTGGGATGGATTGCAATCTGAAGTATCTCCTCTTTGATTTTCTCATTTCTAGAGGGCACAAACCTGTTTGGAGATAATACACTAAGTCTTGAGTCTAACATGGAATGAGTGCATCATTAGCTATTTGTTCCTTGATCATTCTGCAGCAATAGGACAACCTCTTCTTCTCCTTTTGATTCATTATGTTGTTTGGAAGGGAGCTGCTCACAAAAACATTTGTCCATGAACCAGCTTGGTCACATTGATTTCAATATCATACTCCATTACACGGGTGATCCAGCCTGCTCTCTTCTCCTTCAAGTCCTTGTTTAGGAGAAATTCCTTGACACCAGCATGAGACACTAGTAGTTGAATCTTTTTGTTCGAGACCAAGTGTCTGAATTTATTCAAAATCCTAATGACAATAAGGACATTCTTTTTAATAAAGAATACCTTACTTTGTAATCTTCCAAGCTCTAACTGAATAATGTTATGGGCTGTTCTAAGCCTTCTCTATTCAGTTGTACCAAGATAGTTGAGATTGTGTCTGATCCTCCAAAAGCATACATCATGAAGTCCTTTGAGAAGTTTGGGTTGATAAGAGTTGGAGCTTGTGATATTGCATGCTTGATAGCCTCAAAACTCTCTTTCCTTTCTGTTGTCCATTTAAATGCAAGACTCTTCTTCAACATCATTGTTAAAGGCTTCACAAGAGTGGCAAAATTAGGCACAAATATGTAGAAAAAATTTATCCTTCCCAAGAAGCTTTGGAGAGATTTCTTGTGGTGTGGCAATGGAAGCATTCGGATGGCTTCAACTCTTTCAGGATCAATTGTTAACCCTTCTCTTGAGACAATATGGCCCAACAATTTTCCCTCGTGTGCCAAGAATACACACTTCTTTGGATTCAATGACACTCCAAATATTCTACATCTTTGAAATACTTTGTCAGAGGTGAAAGAGGTGGTCTGCACTGCATTCTTTGAGAAGATGGTGATATCATCTAGATACACCAACACTATCTTGTTGATTAAACCTTTGAATGCCATATCCGTGGCTCGCTAAAATTTTGCCTCGGAATTTGACAGTCCAAATGGCATCTTCTTGTAAGAATATGTACCCCATTTCATAGTGAAGTCTGTCTTGAACTGATCTTATTCTTTCACCATTATCTGATTATAGCCTGAGTAGCCATCTAACAATGAAAACCTTTTAGAACCTGCTACAACCTGCAAGATTTGTTCCATTGAAGGAAGTGGGTAGTGATCCTTGAGTGATGCTCTATTTAGATCATGGAAGTCTACACACAATCTGATTTCTCCATTTATTTTCCTCACCGGCACCAAGTTTGCAACCCAACTTGAATGTTTGATAGGGAAGATGATGCTAGCCTCAATCAGCTTGTTCAACTCCTTCCTCATGAGAGGTTCAATGTGGGGATTCACTGGCCTTTGCTTTCTGTTTGATAGGCTTGGATTCATGATTTAATTCAATTGTATGCTCAACAATCTTGGGTTGAAACCTCTTAAATCCTTATAAGTCCATGCAAAAACATCTGGGAATTCTTGACGAAGTTGAACAAATTTAGATTTCTCTTGTGGGGTACTCACTTTGTCAATTTGCAATGTCTTACCTTCATCTACTGACATGGGCTCTGTATCTTCACCATTTACCTGGATGTTTACCTTCTCCTTCCGGAATTGATCATTTGGGTATAACATTGACTCCAAAGTTACAAGACCTTTTGGTAATTTTTTAGTTCTATGCTGCACCACTTGGTCACCATATCGCTGCTCCAATTTGTCTTGGTTTCTAGGCGGAGAACTCAGCTTCTTCTTGTAAAAAGTTGACAATTTTCTAATCATTCTCAAAGACTTGCCAACTTGTGTTGTTATCTGGGAAAGCTGGCCTCACAACCACTTTAATATGGGACTAAGATTTCTCACTCTTAATACTTTCTACAACATAAAATACAACCCCAATTTCTTCCAGTCTATCTGCTGCCTCATTCTTCTTTCTTTGGATGGAATTGATACCAAAAGCTTCAAAATATTCAATAAGATCCCATACCCGATTCTTGTAGTTCTTCAACAGATCATTCTTGGCAGCATTTTGTCCTTTGACTTGGTTCACAATCAACTCACTATCACCAAATACTTGCAAATTCTTAATACCTCTCTTTCTTGCCCAGTGCAATCCACGTGAATTAAGGCTTCATACTCGACTGTGTTGTTTGAGCAAGCAAACTGAAAATGGAAAGTTGAATAATATTTTGTACCTTGAGGTGAAATAAGCATAGCTCCTCCTGCTGCACCTTGTCTACTCCTTGAGCCATCAAAGAATAACTATCATACCTCATTATCATCCTTGTGGTCTGGCTTGGTGATGCTATGGAGAGGATGATTCTCTTCATGTAAACAATAGACTCCTAACTCAGATTCTTCCATTTCTTTGTAAGGGTCAAAATCATGTCTCTTGTTTGCCCACTCATCAAGAGTCGGGTCTGGGATGCATTCAACCTTAGTATCTGCCTCATAGGTGCTTGGAAGATCCTCTTGATCAAAAGATGAACAATTCACATTGATTGGACTCAGTGTGTGAGGCTCTATGTGAAAGTTTGCAATGGGCTCAGATCTGATTGTAGCCTTAGCTCCATACCTTGTTCTGAATAACATGTGTGACCAATCAGCAGACAAATAGCCTCCAATTTTGGCAGTGAAGTCTCTTGACAAGCACAATGCAAAGAGTGGTGGCAAGTCTATGACTGATACATCTTGCAAAATGGTCACATTGGGACATGCATGTAATGTGAGGCTCAAATTCTTGATTACTCCAACTGTTGTTATTGTTGTCCCATTCAATTGCACCACACCTTTAGAGATGACTTCATATTGAAGGCCCAATTGATCATCTATCTGTTTTGGCATAACTGAGCTACTTTCTCCTGAATCAATCATGCAATTATGTACTAACTTATCTCCTATGATCAATGAGATATAGAATGGTGGTGGCTTCAAATTCTTACCTTGGTGGCTTCATTGATTTTCTCTTTGCTGAGTTGCATTGGTAAGCACCTTTTCTTGATTATGTGGTTGTATTTGATGCTGACCAATTTTCCATAGCAGCTTGCAATAGGTCTCTTTGTCCTAGGATAGCCAATGATTCCCACATTGAGATGTTTACATCTTTTTTTCTTCATCTGCTTAATGATGTTGAATGGAGATGAGCTATCTCTCTGATTCCCCTTGTCTTGCACATTCTTCTCTTGCACATGGGCTGTTACAACGGGCACTTGAGCTGATCTAGAAGGGGGCTTGGGCTAACCTTGCACATTGAGAGCTGCACTTTGATTATTAACACCTTGTGGAGTGATGGAGGGTTGTGGATCACTTAAATTTGATGATTGTTCCTCTCCAATGTTCATTTTGTTGAACCGTGTATTGGATGCTACACTTTGAGAAGGTGTTGGATTTATACCATAGAAATCTTAAGCCTACCAATTGACAAGTGTGGTATCATTTGGAGGTGCATCTTGTTGAGTTGCTCCCTGCTGTTGATTTCCTTCTTGGTTTGTCTCTTGTTCCGCACTCATTGTTGTCACCATAAGAGCTTGATTCAAAGCACCATTAAAATACATTGACTGGTTATGAGGTTGATTGCATGCGAAACACTAGTCATTTTCTTGAGCCATGTTATTTTGCATTGTTACCAAAGCTCTAGATGTGGATGTAGCATTAGGATTGTAAGGTTTGAATGGTCTATTAGTAGGATGCCTGACTTGGTTCTGATAGCTTGAATGGCCTGTTCTGATTAGGTCTATTGGGTGAGTTTGAGGTTGATATGGAGGTCTAAAATTTTGAGCTTGCTACCTCTTAAGTGTCACCAACTCATTACCCAAATTTTACAGCTTCATAACTTCTTGGAGCTCATGTTAGAGCTAGTAGATATGAAGTAGAAGCTTCAGTTGAATTCTGATCTTCTTAGAGCAGGAATGAGAGGTAATGAGGGTGCTTGACTAGTGCTTGGAGCTCCTAATTCTAGGCATAGAGGCATAGGTGGCCTAGGTGCAAGTGTACCAGCTTGGATTAAATGATTTCACCAGCTCTAATAGAAATGTTTGTAGCCTGTCAACACCAATCCGGCACTATGATAATTCTTCACCGGGAAATACTCGTGCTTGATTATTAACTAATGCATAACTCTTAGTTTGGTGGATGTAATATGAAAACACAACAAACATAACACAAGAATACCATAGACTATGATAAGAAGGAATAATGATAAATCTGAAATTTCAGTTGTTCTAAATTATAATATCAACTTGAAATTGTTACAATCTCACCCATTAGAGGTTCTTCAAGTGTTATTAACTTCACTTGCCTTCAAACAATAACTATGGGAAACTTCACAAATCTTAATGACTTCTTTAACACATTCTTCAAAATGATGGCTTCCTTTACACACTTACTCAGCTTCTCTCTATGCTAAATGAGGGGGGGTGGCCTCTTTATTTATAGGAATTCAGGCTTATCCACAGAATCTTCTAGGATAGGAAATCTCTTCCGGCCAGTTCCATGCCTAAAATTACATGTAGGCTTATCTTCTAAAATAAGATAAACTTTATCATCTCACATGGGTTCCACCTTTTTAGACTTTTCCACAAATAAAATATACAAAATATTTATGACATCACTCTTTATCCTTATTACAAATATAATATTTCTAATTCCTAATCATGTAGACCCTACTTCTCTGACTTATCTCAACTTTGACATTTTAACATTACCGGACCACTTACAACGAATATTTACTTTGTCATCCTATTGTACTTTGACTGTTACCGTATTCTACATTATTGGCAGCACCGTACTGACGGCGCCGTTATCTTCTATTCGATGCCACTACTAAGGCTCCTAATACATACATTAATAAAATAGAAATTACGGAGGTCTATTGGGTTGAGTTTGACAGCTGATATGGAGGTCTAAAATTTTGAGTTTACTTCCTCTTAAGTTTCACCAACTCATTACCCGAATTTTGTAGTTGCTTCATGACTTCTTAGAGCTCATTTGAGGTACTGGAAGATGAAGTAGAAGCTTCAGTTGAATTCTAGTTTCTTGGAGTAGGAATGGGAGCTAATGTCGGTGCTTGAATAGTGTTTGGATCTCCTACTTTCGGGTATAGAGGCATAGGTTTCCTAGGTGTGAGTTTACCAACTTGGATTAAGAAATTTTAATCTCTAATAGCAATGTTATAGGCCACAGGTAAAGTTATACCTGCCATGGATTGAATCATCATAGAAATATTAGAATTTAAAGCTTTAAGGAAGTATAGGAAAGCACCTTCAGCTATTGATCTCATGACCATTGGAATTCTATCCCATGTCCTCTAAAATCTGAAGTTAAACTTTGTCAAATGTTCATTAGGAGCCCTCTTAATAGTTGTCAATTGTTTCAACAAAGAAAAATTATCCCCCTTTTCTCCAAATTGATTGTGAAGAGCTATGCACAAATGGTCCCAATTCTAGATAGACCTTGTTGTTAGGCTTCTGAACCATTGCAAAGCTTTTCCCTTGAATGAAGATGCCAATAATTTAACAACAATGTCCATTTCAGTAATTTCATGGATTGCAAAGACATTTACAATGTCTTAGATGTGGTCAATCAGAGTTGTCTGGTTCTCTCTAGTGAAATATGGAATGTTCTTCAATGTTGCAACTGGAACTGGATTTTGTGCATTGAGAGAAAGTGGGCTACTGCCAGTGAAATTGACATAAGGATTTGGTTGTGCCATCCTAATAGGTTGAAGAAACTCTAGTTGATTGAATGAAAACCTTCTAGGTGGAGGTGTTGATAAGGTTCTATTTAGGTGAGATGGAGACCTTTGAGCTCTTCTTCCTCTTCTTACTTTATCTGGGGACAAGTGCAAATAGATAAATAGTCCTCTTCTCTAGTTCTTGACCTTGTTTGGATTCTTCTCATGACCTATGGTTTGCACAAGTGTGTGTGTGCTTGAGCTCACGGTGTGATTGGATAACATGGAATCATCTCTCAAGCTGTGGGACTTGCGGGCTTGAGATGATCCTCGAGAAGGCTGGTTCCTGCTCCTAAACTACCTGCCACAATCTACTCTAATGCAGGAAAACTATCTAATCCTAATCTAACTTTCCAAGGGACTAGGGAGGGAGATTGCATGAAAATAAATCCTACACTAAAGTGGTGATACACCAGAAAAGGAGGGAATGAGGATAGTTTTCCAATGTGTGAAAAACAGAAGCAAAATACATACTAGAAGGGGTGATAACAGTCCTCCACAATCTGGAAAATGCATTCACAATCATAGTTCATACATGCACAGTAATAATGAATCCCTGCAACAACATAGAATAGACACAGTATGTATGTAATGAGATTGAAGGAGAAAGAAGAATGCAAACCAAACAAAGCAAGGGAAGATACATCCACAAACTTGCATCTAGTGCTACATTTTGAAAATACACAGTTCAATCCTTTACAAAATATGGGCCTGGATCACCATGCAAGGAGTCCACTACAAGGGCCTACAACACATTGGCTTCACAAAGCAATTTTGACAGAGTTTTTCTACTTAAAAACTATCTCCCTTTACAATGAGCCCAACACTCCAATTTATAGAAATTTGAGAGAGAGAGAGAGAGAGGGAAAATGAAAATCCTGAAATATGTCCTTCAACCACTTGAAAAAGGTAGTAAATGGAGTGGAATGATGTTTTGTTTCTTGCAAAAGGCTCCCCATACTGCCCCATAACTTGCAGCAGTGAGATATGTCAGCCCATGCTTCATTAATGCATCCCAACTACCAAATAAAACATTGTTTTGAACCTGGGCACATTTTCTACAACATATCCATTGATTCTTCATAAAATTATGGATTTCTTGATTTTGTTCATCGGGCTCGGAAACATGATTCCAATGGTACCAATTTTGTGCATTTTCATTGAGAAATGCAAAAGTTATGGCCGTTTGAGTGCGGGCAGCTATTTTGGGTCTGCCAGGCATTTCTGTCATTTGACGGGACTGGGTTTTTAATTGACTGGAGCTGAATATGTTTCTTTATTTTTCACCCACCTAACCCTACCAAAATTAAAATTTCAGGCTTCCATGGTGTAGAGGATGTTGAGACCTTTCCAATGATATAAAGTTTGTTGAATTTTGAGCACCGGGTCAAAAGTTATGCCCATTTGAAAATTTGCATTAATCGTACAAGAAATGGTGAAAATGCAAATTTGCAAATCCCCGCCCCAAGCCTGAAATTGGAAAATTTGCAAAAAAAAATCCCCCCCCCCAAGCCCGAAATTGGAAAATTTAAAAAAAATCCCCCCAGGCCCCCAAGCCCAAAATTGGAAAATCCAAAAAAAAATCCCCCCAAAAAATTGGAAAATTTGCCCCAGGCCCCCAAGCCTGAAATTGGAAAATTTGCAAAAAAATCCCCCCAGGCCCCCAAGCCCAAAATTGGAAAAAAAAAAAAATCCCCCCAGGCCCCCAAGCCCGAAATTGGAAAATTTGCAAAAAAATCCCCCCAGGCCCGTAACTTGCAAAATATGAAGAGTTAGAAGGACTTCTTTATATTTTTCGGAAAGGGGAAGAAATTTCCTATCTGATGAAGATGCTTTCGGGAATCCTTAAGTACTTAAAATATGTAAAAAATCAGATTGAAGCACTAAAAGGGGGGAAAATGGTGTTAGTTGACCAAAATTAAGCATGAGCTTATTTTGGACAACAATTTGGTGACTCGGCGGGGTTATCTACCTGTCAGATGAAATATGGCCAGCTACCTGTAGCAATCCATTGGGCATGGAGTCTTCCTGGTAGTCTCATATCTGATCTGGGATTGCCTTCCACTGCTTGCACTCTCATCCTTTGTAAGAAGACCTTGAAGTCGAGGTTTGTGAGAGTAGAAAATTTCCTGAAACTTGGAAGCTTTTCCCTCATTGATCTTCTACAAATCTGATCTATTGGAGTGCAATGAAAACATCCAAACCTACTCTGATATGGATACTCTACTGATTTGATTCTCTTGTGGCTGCAAGTGTCTTCCGGGAGTGAGATGAACTGTATACAAGCATACACCAGAAGCAATAGAGCATGTGCACCAACACTTAGGGAAATGAAACCTATTCTAACAACAACAACAGTGTGCACAAGCACTTGGAGAAATTGGAAATCCTAGACTAATATGTACAAAGGTGAGAAATTCTCCTTTTAGTAGCACTATTTGAGATAGATCCCATTGACTGGAATCTACAATTCTTCACCATCCAATTTAGCCATCCGGAAGGCATTGCTACCTTTGCATTCAGTGATCATGTATGGGCCACTCCATATGGCATCAAACTTGGAATGCTTTCCTGGCTTTGCATGATCAACATCCCACTTCAGTACCAAGTCTCCAACTTGGAATGTCCTGGCCTTAGCTTTCTTGTCAAAGCTCTTTTTGATCAATGCTTGATCCTTCTCCATAGTCTGCATTGCATGTTCTCTTGCTTCTTCTAGTTCCATTAGCTCTGCATACCTGATTTCCATGGGTCCAAATTCAGCTAGTTCCAACTATTTCATGAGTTCCAATGCTGGAAACTCAAGTGATATAGGTATAACTACTTCTTTTCCGTATACAAGATTGAATGGAGAGCTTACCTGTAGACCTCTTGGGTGTGATCCTATCAGCCCATAGAGCTGATTTGAGCTTTGTGTGCCAAGTTCTCTGATTCTCATCAAGAGTCCTTCTGATGATTCTTAGTAAGTTTTTGTTTGTGGACTCTTCTTGGCCATTACCTTGAGGGTAATAGTTTGATGAAGTGCTGAGGTATACACCATTCTTGACAGCCCATTCGGTGATCTTTGTACCAAGAAATGCCAATGCATTATCTGATATGATAGTGGCAGGGACTCCAAACCTAGTGACTATCCCTTCATAGAAATCCAAGATATTAGATTCATTTGCCTCCTTAAGTGCCACTGCTTCAGTCCACTTGGTGAAATAGTCTGTTGCCGTAAGTATCCACTTGTGGCCTTGACTTGAATTTGGGTTGATCACTCCAATGAAGTCTAATCCCCATTGCATGAATGGCTGATCTACTGAAATTGGATGAAGGGGTAGGGCTGCTAACCTTTCTTTCCCTATGAAGAATGCACACTTCTTGCATTTCTTGATCCATGAGTAGCAATCACTAAACACCGTAGGCCAATAGTAACCAGCCTTCATGATTTTGAGAGTTGTTACTCATGGAGAAAAGTGGCCTCCTACTTCTCCGTCATGGAACTCATGTAATATCTTCCCAACTTGACATGTTTCAATGCATCTCAACAGAACACTATTGATGTCTTTCTTGAACAAGACACCATCAATAAGCACATATGGAATGGCTTGCAATCTGAAGTATCTCCTCTTTACTTTGCTTATTTCTGGAGGGCACAAACCTATTTGGAGATAATGCACTAAGTCTTGAGTCCAACATGGAATGGGTGCATCATTAGCTAGTTGTTCTTGATCATTCTGTAGTAGTAGGACAACCTCTTCTTCTCCTTTTGATTCATCATGTTGTTTGGAAGTGAGCTGCTCACACAAACCTTTGCCATGAACCAGCTTGGTCACCTTGATTTCAATATCATACTCCATTACATGGGTGATCCAACCTGCTCTCTTCTCATTCAAGTCCTTGTTTAGGAGAAAGTCCTTGACACCAACATGAGACACTAGCAGTTGAATCTTGTTGTTCGAGACCAAGTGTCTGAACTTCTTCAAACTCCTAATGACAACAAGGACATGCTTTTCAATAAAAGAATACCTTACTTTGTAATCTTCTAGGCTCTGAC
Organism: Taxus chinensis; assembly: GCA_019776745.2. Taxonomy (NCBI): domain Eukaryota; kingdom Viridiplantae; phylum Streptophyta; class Pinopsida; order Cupressales; family Taxaceae; genus Taxus; species Taxus chinensis. The sequence goes on from JAHRHJ020003554.1 coordinate 80,754, forward strand.
TGAAGAATGCTATGGGCTGTTCTGATCCTTCTCTATTCAGTTGTACCAAGATAGCTGAGATTGTGCTTGATCCTCCAAAAGCATACAACATGAAGTCCTTTGAGAAGTCTGGGTTGATAAGAGTTGGAGCTTGTGATATTGCATGCTTGATAGCCTCAAAACTCTCTTTTCCTTCTGCTGTCCATTTAAATGTGAGACTCTTCTTCAACATCATTGTTAAAGGCTTCACAAGAGTGGAAAAATCAGGCACAAATCTGTGAAAAAATTTATCCTTCCCAAGAAGCTTTGGAGAGATTTCTTGTGGTGTGGCAATGGAAGTGTTTGGATGGCTTCAACTCTTTCAGGATCAATTGTTAACCCTTCTCTTGAGACAATATGGCCCAAAAATTTTCCCTCGTGTGCCAAGAATACACACTTCTTTGGATTCAATGACACTCTGAATCTTCTACATCTTTGAAATACTTTCCTGAGGTGAAAGAGGTGGTCTGCTGCATTCTTTGAGAAGATGGTGATATCATCTAGATACACCAGCACTATCTTGTTGATTAAGCCTTTGAATGCCATATCCATGGCTCACTGAAATGTTGCCCCGACATTTGACAGTCCAAATGGCATCTTCTTGTAAGCATATGTACCCCATTTCATAGTGAAGGTTGTCTTGAACTGATCTTCTTCTTTCACCATTATCTGATTATAGCCTGAGTAGCCATCTAACAATGAAAACCTTTCAGACCAGCTACAACCTACAAGATTTTTTCCATTGAAGGAAGTGGGTAGTGATCCTTGAGTGATGCTCTATTTAGATCATGGAAGTCTACACACAATCTGATTTCTCCATTTCTTTTCCTCACCGGCACCAAGTTTGCAACCCAACTTGAATGTTTGATAGGGAAGATGATGCTAGCCTCAATCAGCTTGTTCAACTCCTTCCTCATGAGAGGTTCAATGTGAGGATTCACTGGCCTTTGCTTCTGTCTGATAGGCTTGGATTCATGATTTAATTCAATTGTATGCTCAGCCAATCTTGGGTTGAAACCTCTTAAATCCTTATAAGTCCATGTAAAAACATCTGGGAATTCTTGACAAAGTTGAACAAATTCAGATTTCTCTTGTGGGGTACTTACTTTGCCAATTTGCAATGTCTTGCCTTCATCTACTGAAATGGGCTCTGAATCTTCACCCTTTACCTGATGTTTTCCTTCTCCTTCCGGAATTGATCATTTGGGTTGAAGATTGACTCCAAAGTTACAAGACCTTTTGGTAATTTGTTAGTTCTCAGCTACACCACTTGGTCACCATACTGCTGCTCCAATTTGTCTTGGTTTCTGGTGGAGAACTCAGCTTCTTCTTGTAAAAAATTGACAATTTTCTGATCATTCTCGAAGACTTGCCAACTTGTGTTGTTATCTGGAACAACTGGTCTCACAACCACTTTGATATGAGGCTGAGATTTCTCACTTTTGATACTTTCTACAACATCAAATGCAGCCCCAATTGCTGCCAGTCTATCTACTGCTTCATTCTTCTTTCTTGGGATGGAATTGATACCAAAAGCTTCAAAATCTTCAATAAGATCCCATACCCTATTCTTGTAGTTCTTCAATAGATCATTCTTGGTAGAATTTTGTCCTCTGACTTGGTTCACGATCAGCTCACTATCACCAAATACTTGCAAATTTTTAATACTTCTCTTTCTTTCCCAATGCAATCCATGAATCAAGGCTTCATACTCAGCTGTGTTGTTTGAGCAAGCAAACTGGAAACAAAAAGCTGAGTAATATTTTGTACCTTGAGGTGAAATAAGCATAGCTCCTCCTCCTACACCTTGTCTACTTCTTGAGCCATCAAAGAATAACTGCCATACCTCATTATCATCCTTGTGGTCTGGCTTGGTGATGCTAGGGAGAGGATGATTCTCTTCATGCAAACAATAGACTCCTAACTCAGATTCTTCCATTTCTTTGTAAGGGTCAAAAGCATGTATTTTGTTTTCCCATTCATCAAGAGTTAAGTCTGGAATGCATCCAACCTTAGTATCTACTTCATAAGTGCTTGGGAGATCTTCCTGATCAAAAGCTGAACAATTTGAATTGATTGGACTCGGTGTAAGAGGCTCTATGTGGAAGTTTGCAATGGGCTCAGATCTAATTGTAGCCTTAGCTCCATACCTTGTTCTGAATAGCATGTGTGACCAATCAACAGACAAATAGCCCCCAATTTTGGCAATGAAGTCTCTTTACAAGCACAATGCAAAGAGTGGTGGCAGGTCTATGACTGATACATCTTGCAAAATGGTCACATTGGGACATGCATGCAATGTGAGGCTCAAATATTTGATTACTCCAACTGTTGTTACTATTGTCCCATCCAATTGCACCACACCTTTAGAGATGACTTCATATTGAAGGCCCAATTGATCAGCTATCTGTTTTGGCATAACTGAGCTACTTGCTCCCGAATCAATCATGCAATTATGTACCAACTTATCTCCTATGATCAATGAGATATAGAATGGTGGTGGCTTCAAATTCTTACCTTGGTGGCTTCCTTGATTTTCTCTTTGCTGAGATGCATTGGTAAGCACCTTTTCTTGTTGATTAGGTGGCTGATTTGATGCTGACCAATTTTCCATAACAGCTTGCAATAGGTCTCTTTGTCCTAGGATAGCCAATGATTCCCACATTGAGATGTTTACATTCATTTTCTTCATCTTCTCAATGATGTTGAATGGAGATGAGCTATCTCTCTACTACCCCTTGCCTTGCACATTCTTCTCTTGCACATGGGTTGTTACAATGGGCACTTGAGCTGATCTAGAAGGTGGCTTGGGCTGACCTTGCACATTGGGAGCTGCACTTTGATTGCTAACACCTTGTGGAGTGATGGAGGGTTGTGGATCACTTAAATTTGATGATTTTCCCTCTCCAATGTTCCTTTTCTTGGACCATGTATTGGCTGCTACACTTTGAGAAGGTGTTTGGTTTATACCACAGAAATATTCAACCTGCCAATTGACAAGTGTGGTCTCATTTGGAGGTGTGTCTTGTTGAGTTGCTCCCTGCTGTTGATTTCCTTCTTGGCCTGTCTCTTGTTTTGCACCTATTGTTGTAACCATAAGGGCTTGATTCAAAGCACCATTAAAACACATTGACTAGTTATGAGGTTGATTGCATGGGAAACACCAGTCATATTCCTGAGCCATGTTATTTTGCACTGGTACCAAAGCTCTAGATGTGGATGTAGCATTAGGATTGTAAGGCTGGAATGGTCTATTAGCAGGAGGCCTGACTTGGTTCTGATTTGCAGCTTGAAAGGGTGGCCTGTTAGGCTGATATGGAGGTCTATTGGGTTGAGTTTGAGGCTGATATGGAGGTCTAAAATTTTGAGCTTGCTGCCTCTTAAGTGTCACCAACTCATTACCCAAATTTTGTAGTTGCTTCATGACTTCTTGGAGCTCATTTGAGGTACTGGAAGATGAAGTAGAAGCTTCAGTTGAATTCTGATTTCTTGGAGCAGGAATGGGAGCTAATGTGGGTGCTTGACTAGTGCTTGGAGCTCCTAATTCTGGGTATAGAGGCATAGGTGGCCTAGGTGTGAATTTACCAGCTTGGATCAAGAAATTTTCAGCTCTAATAGCAATGTTATAGGCCATGGGTAAAGTTATACCTCCCATGGATTGAATCATCATAGAAATATCAGAATTTAAAGCTTTAAGGAAGTATAGGAAAGCACCTTCAGCTGTTGGTCTCATGGCCATTGGAATTCTATCCCATGTCCTCTGAAATCTGAAGTTGAAATCTGTCAACTGTTCATTAGGAGCCCTCTTAATAGTTGTCAATTGTTCCAACAAAGACAAATTATCCCCCTTTTCTCCAAATTGATTGTGAAGAGTTGTGCACAAATGGTCCCAATTCTGGATAGACCCTGTTGTTAGGATTCTGAACCATTGCAAAGCTTTTCCCTTGAATGAAGATGCCAATAATTTAACAACAATGTCCATTTAAGTAATTTCATGGATTGCACAGACATTTGCAATGTCTTGGATGTGGTCAATCAGAGTTGTCTGGTTCTCTCCAGTGAAATATGGAATGTTCTTCAATGCTGCAACTGGAACTAGATTTTGTGCATTGAGAGCAAGTGGGCTGCTGCCAGTGAAATTGACATAAGGATTGGGTTGTGCCATCCTGATTGGTCAAAGAACTCTAGTTGATTGAATGAAAGGCCTTCCAGGTGGAGGTGTTGATAAGGTTCTATTTGGTGGAGATGGAGACCTTTGAGCTCTTCTTCCTCTTCTTGCTTTATCTGGGGACAAGTGCAAATAGATAAATAGTCCCTCTTCTCTAGTTCTTGACCTTGTTTGGATTCTTCTCATGAATCTGCCAAGCTTGGACTACTGAAACCAGTGGATTCTACCTCTCTTGACCTGAGATGATCCTCTAGAGAAAGTTGGTTCTTGTTCCTAAACTACCTGCCACAAGCTACTCCAATGCAGGAAAACTAAACTATCCTAATCTAACCATTCCAAGGAACCAGAGAGAAAGAGAGAGTGAAAGAAATCCTACACTAAAGTGGTGATACACCAGAGAAGGAAAGGGGTGAGATACTCTGTTGAGGGAGGATGAAACAGGGGAAAAAGGAAGATGGGGAGGTTAGATAGAAGTGGCACAAACCCAAATCCTAATCCATGATCAAAACTCCATGAAATACAACATCCTGCACCTACAAATGTGAAATACATGCACAGAAACAAATTTGAAAGGGAGAGGCATGGGGAAACAACAAAACAATGCAAAGGGTTGAAGAAACACCACAAAAACACATTTTATTGCTCTATATGGGTGCACAGACCATTACATTTTTTTCTCAGAGGCACAAATCCACTTTCCAGGCATAGGAGAAGGTTTTCAACTCAAATGGAGTTGGGAAACAAATTTGACAGAGTTTCCCTATGCCCAAAATGTCTCTCCTTCTCAAATGAGAAGTGTTACAATATATAGAAGTTTAGAATGATGAAAAAATAGAGAGAAAGGAGGAAAACAGACCCTGTTTTGAGAATTCAACCACCCACCATTAATGCCCTACAAATCCACCTATAATCTATCAAATCTATTCCTCTCCATGTCTACTTTGGCGTGTTGGAGAAGGAAGAATAGCGAATCAAATCAAATTTGGGTTGTTGAAACAATCAGATCCCGTATTGATGGCTTGAAAGATGTTTTCCTATTTTTTCACCCACCAACACCTGCCAAAAATGATATTTTATGCTTCCATGGCATAGAGGAGGTCGAGATCTTTCCAAACAGTGCCAAATTTGTTGGGTTTTGAGGCACTGGGTTGAAAGATATGTCCATTTGAATGTTTTGAGTCAGGTTGTACAAAAATGGCAAAAAACCAGTTAGCAGAATGGGTCCGCGGGCCTGAAACTCACTTTGTGCCTTTTGGCACCAAAAATACAAAATGCAAAAAATTACCCCGCAGCCCCACAATTCACTTTTGGCAAAAAATCATTTTCGGGCCCCCGACGGTCCACATTTTTCCATTTGGGCAAAAAATTCTCTCCAAGGCCCACCAGCCTGCATGCAATTGAGGCTTGACACGTGGCTCCTTTGGTCATCGGTGGAGGTGTGGCTCATTTCTTCACTTTACGCATTCTTGGGGCAAAAATTTCAAATTCCTCCGATGACCCACCTTCCTGCTTTGAATTTTCAACATGGCACATGTCCCTTTGTGGGCCTTAGGCAATTTTCTTCATTTGGCTTTAAGATCCACATGGGCTTGTGGGCCCGAAATTCACTTTGCGCCCTATTTGCAAAAAGCACAAAAGTTCCAAAACTCCCCGCAGACCCGCCGACCCGAAATTTACTTGGGAAAATTTCCCTCTTCGGCCCCACAACCCAATTTTCCATTTGGGGAAAAATCTAAATATCTCCTCCGCCACCCCACCTCTCCTGCATTGGCAAAAATCCTTAAAACTCCCGTCGGTCCGCTTTTGGGCAAAAATACCTTCCAAGGCCCGTCGGCCCGTAACTTGCAAAATATGAGGAGTTAGAAGGACTTCTTTATATTTTTGGAAAGGGGAAGAAATTTCCTATCTGATGGAAATGTTTTCAGGAAACCTTAAGTGCTTAGAATATCTAAAAAATTGGATTGAAGCACTAAAGGAGGGAAAATGGGTGTAGTTAACCAAAAATAAGCATGAGCTTATTTTGGATAACAATTTGGTGACTCATAGGGGACATCTGCCTACTAGATGAAAAGATCAGTGGCCTTGAAGCATCCATTGGGCATGGAGTCTTCCTGGTAAACACAAATCTGATCTGAACTTTGAAAATCTGATCCCTGAGCCACTTGGAAACCACTGAAACTGGGATTGGAGCTGATCTCACCAAATGTCATTCTTAATGCACTGTGCAAGAGCAACAAAACACCACAACACACTATGTACAAAATTGGAAATCATACACATCCCAAGTGGGATATGCAGAGTGTGCAAAAGCACTTCTTCTGCTGAAAGAAAACCTACCTACTCTATTTTAACCAGAGAGAAAGAGGGCTCAAACAAATCCTGCAACTGGCAGGGAGAAGTAGCTTCCTTTTCTCAAGAAGGGCAGCCATGAAAATGATTTGACACTGAATATGGCTGCTTGCATGAGTGAAAAACTACTATAAGCTGGTCCTCCACCCAAATCATCAAGGTGTCAACTGGAAACAAGACAAATACCTCTTTTAGTTGCTCTGTATTTGGATTGAAGAGGCATTGCAGCTGATCCTTGGTACTTTGAAACTCATCCTCATGCTCAAAAGTAAGCATGACTGGTTTTGGCTTCTCCCTTGGCTCCAATGAAGCCAAGTACCTGATTGGGCAAGGTCTGATCCTTTGAATTTTCCCACTATTCTGATATTTAACTCCAAGAATGGAGTCTTCTGGCAGATCTTCCTGGATGGATGGTGTGGAAGAGATGATGACATCCTCTTGCTCTTTCCTTTCCTCCTCTTGTGAAGAACATGGAAGATTCATATCTTCCAACCTTGGTTCCAGAGGGCTGTTGTGAAATGCAGGTTGTTGTCCTTGAATGCTCTCCTTCATGGCAGCAGGCTCATGTACTTGGAAGGTGGATGATGGAGGAGAAAATGATGTGATCTCCATGGGCTCTTCTCCATCAAAGCAATCCTCCAAGTCAGATAGATAATCTACCTCCTGATTGTCCTGCTGCATGTGCTCAACCTCCTCCATGGTGTCCTCCTGATTTGAAACTTTCTCACCATGGTTCCCCTCATCTTCAAACATGAAGTTTGAAAGCTCAAACTCTTCTTCAACATTAGAGTTTGAAGGGGATGAAGTGGGAGGAAGAACTGAAGGTTCTTCTGTGGCCTACTCTGTACTTGAAGCCTCTTGAACTGTATGGTTCTCCTCCATTATGGATTCATCAATCAAATCAGGCCCTTCAAATGAAAGCAAAAAGTCTTCAACAATGCTTTCTTCATCAAGTGGCTTTAACTCTGATTTGATCTCTTCCAGTTTCTCCTTTTCAATAGGACTTGGAGCTGATTGTTCCTCTTCCTTGATGGATGATTGTGCAGCTTGGGTTGGATCAACATTTTCTTCAAATAAAGTGCCATCATGGGCACTGCATTCAGAGAAAAAATGATTGTTGATCTTCTTCTTCTTGTTCTTCTTCTATTGCAAACTCAGCCTTAGCCACCACTGGCTCTTCAACCTTGACCTCCTCTGTTGGCTTAACCATCAAGGGGATCTTTGTAATCCCAAATTTGAGAGCCCAACTCTTCATATTTTCTATCATTTCTTCTCTGTTGGGTTCCTCTTCTTGCTTCCCTTGGCTGGTTGTTTGATTTTCATCTTCCCAACATGGATTTGGGGATGCAAGAGGAGTGGTAGGTTGGGATTCAACCAGTTTTGTTATTGTTTGTGGTGGAGAGGGAAGTGGAACTTCTTGTTTCTTTGGAGGGAATGACTACTTGGAAGGGAAAAGGGAAGAAGAATTAAGATGAGATGGAAGACTAGGAGATGGAGAAGGGAAATCAACACTTGGGGCAGTAGATGGGGCTTGAAATCTTACCATGTTGAAATGGTAAAGTTTGAGAAAGAGAAAATGAAAACTATGAGATGGTGGACTTACCCATTGACAAGGTTGTCTTGTATCCAACTCATAAGCCTCAATCTCCTCAGTCCATTGTGCAAGTTGGGGCAGCATTTCAACCATGAAGTCAAGCTTCTCCTGAGGGCTGTAATGTCTTGGAAAAGGGCCTTCCCATGGACAAGGTGCCCTGCAACCAATTCTAAATGCCTTCATTTGTATTGTAGCCCTTGACTGAACCATGCCAGCCTCCATTTTTTGAATCTTCTCCAGCAGATTAACTTCTTCAGGTGTGGAACTACCTCCAAAATCTGTATATCCATGCTCTGTAATAGTTGTATAGTTTGGAAAATGACCAAACTGATTTGAATCTGGCTCACCTGGATATCCATAGTGCTGATTTTCATTGTGAAACCTTTCTAGAGGTGTGTTGAAGTAACTTGGAGATGGATCTGAATAGAACTGTTGCTGCAAGTGTGAATTCCAAGATGGAAATGAAGTCATGATTGCACAACCTCATGGAATGGAAGAAAATGAAAGATGTGGAAGAGAAATGAATGAAAATGGATGGAATGGAAAAGGTCTGCAACTTTAGAGATTGGGTTGTTGACCAGATGGAGTCACCAGATGTGCTTTGCATGTGCCTCCAAAGGCTGAATCTCACCAAGAACACATCAACTTGATGAAATGAAGTGGTAAGGTGCTTCAAACCTGTCCCACCGGGCATGCCAAAACTATTAGTGCAAAATCACAACACCCCCGAATGGCCTGATTTTTAAAATGGGGCATTCAGTGTGATTGCATAACATTGGATCATCTCTCAAGCTGTGGGACTTGCAAACTTGAGATGATCCTCCAGAGAAAGTTGGTTCTTGTTCCTAAACTACCTGCCACAAGCTACTCTAATGCAGGAAAAGCTAAACTATCCTAATCTAACCATTCCAAGGAACCAGAGAGAAAGAGAGAGTGAAAGAAAGCCTACACTAAAGTGGTGATACACCAGAGAAGGAAAGGGGTGAGATACTCTATTGAGGGAGGATGAAACAAGGGAAAAAGGAAGATGGGAAGGTCAGACAGAAGTGACACAAACCCAGATCCTAATCCATGATCAAAACTCCATGAAACACAACACCCTGCACCTGCAAATGTGAAATACATGCACAGGAAACAAATTTGAAAGGGAGAGGCATGGGGAAACAACAAAACAATGCAAAGGGTTGAAGAAACACCACAAAACACATGTTTTATTGCTCTATATGGGTGCACAGACCATTACATTTTTGCTCAGAGGCACAAATCCACTTGCCAGGCATAGGAGAAGGTTTTCAACTCAAATGGAGTTGGGAAACAAATTTGACAGAGTTTCCCTATGCCCAGAATGTCTCTCCTTCTCAAATGAGAAGTGTTACAATATATAGAAGTTTAGAATGATGAAAGAACAGAGAGAAAGGAGGAAAATGGACCCTATTTTGAGAATTCAACCACCCACCATTAATGCCCTTGCAAATCCACCTATAATCTGTCAAATATACCTCTCCATGTCTACTTTGGCATGTTGGAGAAGGAAGAATGGTGAATCAAATCAAATCTGGGTTGTTGAAACAATCAGATCCCGTATTGATGTCTTGAAAGATGTTTTCCATTTTTCACCCACCAACACCTTTAAAAATGATATTTTATGCTTCCATGGCATAGAGGAGGTCGAGATCTTTCCAACGGTGCCAAATTTGTTGGGTTTCAGGCACTGGGTCGAAAGATATGTCCATTTGAATGTTTGAGTCGGGTCCATACAAAAATGGCAAAAACCAGTTAGCAGAATGGGTCCGCGGGCCCGAAACTCACTTTGTGCCTTTTGGCACCAAAAATAAAAAATGCAAAAATCACCCCGCAGCCCCGCAATTCACTTTTGGCAAAAAATCATTTCCGGGCCTGACGGTCTGCTTTTTCCATTTGGGAAAAAAAGTCACTCCAAGGCCCACCGGCCCGCATGCAATTGAGGCTTGACACGTGGCTCCTTGGGCATCGGCGGAGGTGCGGCTCATTTTTTCACTTTACGCCTTCTTGGGGCAAAAAGTTCAAATTACCTCCAATGACCCCCCGCTTTGACTTTTCAACATGGCCACGTGTCCCTTTGTGGGCCTTAGGAATTTTTCTTCATTTGGCTTTAAGATCCCCCATGGGCTTGCGGGCCCAAAATTCACTTTGTGCCCTATTTGCAAAAAGCACAAAAGTTCCAAAACTCCCCGCAGACCCGCCGCCCCAAAATTTACTTGGGAAAATTTTCCTCTTCAGGCCCCGCGGCCCGCAATTTTCCATTTGGGTGAAAAGTCTAAATATCTCTCGCCGCCCCACCTCTCCGCATTGGCAAAAATCCTTAAAAACTCCCGCCGGTCCGCTTTTGGGCAAAAATACCTTCCAAGGCCCGTCGGCCCGTAACTTGCAAAATATGAGGAGTTAGAAGGACTTCTTTATATTTTTGGAAAGGGGAAGAAATTTCCTATCTGATGGAAATGTTTTTAGGAAACCTTAAGTGCTTAGAATATCTGAAAAATTGGATTGAAGCACTAAAGGAGGGAAAATGGGTGCAGTTAACCAAAAATAAGCATGAGCTTATGTGAAATTTAGAACGCAAAATACATACTAGAAGGGGTGATAACAGTCCTCCACAATCTGGAAAATGCATTCACAATCATAGTTCATACATACAAAGTAATAATGAATCCATTTAACAACATAGAATAGAAACAATATGTATGTAATGAGATTGAAGGAGCAAGAAGAATGTAAACCAAACAAAGAAAGGGAAGATACATCCACAAACTTGTATCTAGTGCTGCATTTTGAAAATACACAGTTCAATCCTTTACAAAATATGGGCCTAGATCACCATGCAAGGAGTCCACTACAAGGGCCTGCAGCACATTGGCTTCATAAAGAAATTTGGAAAGAGTTTTTCTACTTAAAAACTATCTCCCTTTATAATGAGCCCAACACTCCAATTTATAGAAATTTGAGAAGAGAGAGAGAGAGGGAAAATGAAAATCCTGAAATTTGTCCTTCAACCAATTGAAAAAGGTAGTAAATGGAGTGGAATGATGTTTTTTTTCTTGCAAAAGGCTCCCCATACTTCCCCATAACTTGCAGCAGTGAGATATGTCAGCCCATGCTTCTTTAATGTATCCCAACTACTAAATAAAACTCTGTTTTAAACCTGGGAATGTTTTCTACAACATATCCATTGATTCTTCATCAAATTTTGGATTTCTCAATTCTTGTGCATTGAGCTTGGTGATTCCAACAGTACCAATTTTACTGCATTTTCATTGAGAAATTCAAAAGTTATGGTCGTTCTGAGTTGGGCAACTATTTTAGGTTTGCAAAGGCACTTAGCTTTCTTAAAAATTTACGGCGACTACATTTTTAATAGGCTGGAGCAAGAATATGTTTCTTTAGGTTTTACATAACCTAACCAAACTCAAATTTAAGATTTTTGCTTCTATGGCGTAGAGAATCGTATGAGCTTTCTAACAATATAAAGTTTTTTTTGAATTTCGAGCAATGGGTCAAAAGTTATGCCGTATTGAAAATTTGCATTAATCTTGTACTTGTGAAATTTCAAATGTTGTTCTGTGCAAATTTGCAAAAAATCCCCCCAGGCCCCCAAGCCCGAAATCTGTAAGATTTTGCATGTATGAAAAAATCCCCCTAGTATACGCCAAGCCCAAAATTAAGATTTTGCAAATTGGTTACACATTAAGTGCCCCCAATTAGTGCGAAATTAAATTTCAGTTGTAAAAAATCCTCCCAGGCCCCCGAGCCCGAAATTGGAAAATTTTAATTTGAAATCCCCTTGATGCCCCCAAGCCTGAAATTGGAATATTTTGTAAAACATCCCCCTAGGCCTGTAACTTACAAAATATGAAGAGTTAGAAGGACTTCTTTATATTTTCGGAAAGGGGAAGAAATCTCCTATCTGATGAAGATGCATTTTGGGAATCCTTAAGTACTTAAAATATGTAAAAAATAAGATTGAAGCACTAAAAGGGGGGAAAATGGTGTTAGTTGACCAAAATTAAGCATGAGCTTATTTTGGACAATATGTTGAAAGTTAACCAAAAAACTCTAATGAAAGTAATTGAAAGACGTAATATCCTTTAATCACCCAATAACACTAATTTTTGGGCATTTTCTACTAGAACACTGTGAAAAGACAAAGATATATCTGATGCTATAAGAGAAGTAATTCAATTTTGGCATGGTAACATTAGAGTTTCACCTAATACAAGAGATGTTGTAAAACAGAGAGTTGGTTCTACTAATCGTGAACCACATCCAAATTATTTATTAGATATGAATCAAACTCAATTTTTTTGTAAGTTTTAACAAGAGCATCAAGAAATTAAAATTAGTCAACTTTTTTTGGAATGTTGAAACCATTCTATGTGAAAATTAACCATGCTCACACCACTTGTTGTAGGAAACATGTTGAATTTGTAATGAATTATGATAATTTTCAATGTATTCATTCTTATTTGCATTCTGAAACTATGTTACCAAAATGTGGTGTTCAAGTTCCACCAATATCTTCCAAGTATTTCATTCCTACGATATTTTGTGAAAGAGACGTTGGACAATTTTTTATAGTTAGGATTGTTTAGATAGAAGTTGTGGTATGTGCGGCGGATTACCTAAATTAGAAAGTTATATCCATGAGTAAATTGGAGGTGCAATAGGACATAATTTAGTTGGGTTTAATAAATATAAATCGGTACCATACCAATTGTAAGATGGAAAGGAGTCTAAATGGTGTGAGCTAGTTACAAAACAAATACCTATTTTTCAATTTATGAGAAAATTTAAAGATGAATTTTTTATGAGTATGCTAGCAATACACACAGATTTCGATGGTTAGATGAACAATTCAAGATATGCAAGGACACATTTCCTATTGGTACTATTGGTTCGGTGGTCGATTTTGCAAAGAATTACATGTTACAACAACAAATGGAGGTTCAATTGCAATATTAAAACTCAGTACATGTTTCCATTTTTGTGTATATAGCATTTATACATTCTCTTGATAGTATAGAGAATGATAAAAAAAAAAATTAAGAGAGAAAAAATTTTATATTAGTGATGATCAGACTTATTCTACTGAATTTGTGCAAGGGTGTCTCCAGTTATTTTATGAAAACTTGTCTAATAAGGATGTTCATTTCAATAAAAATTATATATGGTCAGATAATTACACGTCTCAGTTTAAGAATGCAATAATTTTTTATTTGATGAGCAGGATGCACATCAAGATTGGTGTGTAACATATTTGGAGTTTCACTGAGGGTGGACATATAAAATGAGAACATGATGGTGTAGGGGCATGTGTGCAAAGAGCTCTTGCAAGAGAAGAGTTAAAGTATAAAGATGGTGTGAAATTGAAAGATTCAAAGAGCATAGTGGAATGATGTATTGAAAACATGGCTTGTGGTTCTAAAGAAAATTCTATAGTTCAGAGATATTTTTTGTTGATAGAGGAACAAAATATTGCTAACTACGAGGATTGTATGACACTCATAGGGTCCAATGATCTAAACTCATTTTGTAGCTCAAACATGACTTCGTGGGCCACATGGAAAATAAATTTGGCATATTTTTGTGGATCTTATATCAAATTTTATATTGCTGAGTGTGATTCACAAGAATGGGTGAATGGATGGATTTGTAGGCCTCTAAATCTACTTCCTAGTTATCAACTTTGACATTAATTATGACTTATTTCTCTAGATGAAGTTACAACGTCCTAGGAATTTGATGACATTTCAATTTTGGTGTGACAAGGTAAATGGTTATTTATATTTTTTGTATTGAGCTATGTCCACTGAAATTAATATGTAATTTAAATTTGAGTTGAAACCTCTATTTTTTTGTACAACATGTATTTGCAGTTATTGCGACATAAGACAATGAATAAGGAGCAAACTATTTCTTATTTCGTTGCATTGAGAAAAAAAAAAAAAATTCCTTCTCCTATTATAGATGGAAAAGATATTAAGTACCCTACAGGGTCAGTGGTAGTTACTGGAACTTGGCTTCGATGATATCCATTAAGAAATTCCTCTGTTTGAGTGTTTGAAGACTTTGAGACACACATGAAAATACTCTTATATTCGCATCTAGTTCTAACGACAAATATTTAGCTATATAGATATTGAGGAAGGCCTACTAACAAGATTATTTGGAACGTTTGAGAGTCAGATCATAAAGCCATCATGTCTACTATTCAAAGTAGATCTCATCTTGATGGTTCATTGGAATGAATTCACATGCTTCTCTGGTATATATTTCTTTGAAGTTTTCAAATTGTTCTACTAGATTCAAGTTCATATATTTTATTAATTTTCTGTATTTTGTATATATCTAGTATGGTTTTGATTCAGCTTAAATTACTGTGACTAACACTTTTATGTAGGTTAGTGGTACCATAAAATATTCTACCTTCACATGGTTGGCACTATTAGTAGAGAATTTTATATTCTCAAAGATAAGAGAAGGTTTCATTGTTTTCCAAGAAAAGAGCAGCAACTAGCAATGGTTTATGTACATGTGAAGGGGGTTCTTGGCTCTAGGCCAGGTGGTCTGACTCTTAACCGGGCCTACCTGTAGCTTGCCATAACACCTAAAGGCATAAACCCCCTAGAGAAGATGCGCTGGAAATGGTAGTTTACTCCCACGACATCCTAGGGAAGGACTTCTCACTACTCGGTTCTATTCATTGCCTAGGACTGCCTAGAAAAGGAATTTTGCAAACAATTATGCCACAAAGGATCAACGAATGTCATGGCCCTAAATTCTTGGGTGTGATTAGAAGACTCTTTCACTCAATTTTTGGCTCAGATGGTTCTCAATTTTTATGACCGAGTGCCAAGTTGTGACCACCAGACGTTACACTGAAAACATGAATTGGGATCAATAAGGAAGGGATTCTTGGATTTAGATCGAGTGGTACGACTCAGAACTGGGCCTACCTCGAGCCCGCCATAGCACTCAAAGGTGTATACCACCCCAACCGGACACGTTGGCGGTGGCTGTTTTCTCTCATGATGTCCCGAGGCATGATTTATCGCTACTTGGCTCCATTCATTGCTTAAGATTGCCTATAAAAAGAATTTTGCAAACAATTATGCCATGAAAGCTCAAGGAATGACATGGCCATGAATTCTTGGGTGGAATTAGATGCTCTATCGTACAAGTTTTGGCTTAGATGTTTCTCAGTTTGGATGATCGAGCACCAAGTTGTGACCACCAGAAGCTTACGCTAAAAATATGAATTGGGATCAATAGGGAAGGGGTGCTTGGCTTTGGATCAGGTAGTTTGATTTTTTTTAGGATTATATCAGTTGTACAGATAAACAAGCAAATAATGAATAATGCGGGAAACATAAATTAGATATAAAATGAAATAACACAGAGACACAGATGTAATGTGGTTCACCCAAAATGGGCTACATCCACCAGAAACAACCAATCCTTTTATTCAGTCCAGCAAAACTCTCTTATAGTGCATCAACTGCTACAATGAACCTCTTACATCACGACCCTTTTAGATATTAGAGTTTTTTTATCATTTCGGGGAAACATATAATAAATACATATTAAATGTGGCTTATGGAGTTGATGCCCTTGAGCCCCCTGCCAAGGCACGAGGGCCCCTAGACCCCTGCAAAGGGGGTGAATTCCCCCCTTGCAACTCCCATTGCTATCAGGCTCCACAACCAACAATCTCCCACTTGGAGACTGATTGCTATAACTCCACCACTACAACGCCTGATTGGAATTTTCTTCTTGGCTTGTTTCTTCCACTTCAAGATCAATCTTGA
Organism: Taxus chinensis; assembly: GCA_019776745.2. Classification (NCBI taxonomy): domain Eukaryota; kingdom Viridiplantae; phylum Streptophyta; class Pinopsida; order Cupressales; family Taxaceae; genus Taxus; species Taxus chinensis. The sequence goes on from JAHRHJ020003554.1 coordinate 96,724, forward strand.
AGACCCACAGAAGATGAATACAAATCCAACTTCTCCTTTTTCATTGGCTTAGTAAACATATCAGCAGGATTATCATCTGTATGAATCTTCACTAACTCAAGTTGCCCATCCTCCAACACTTGTCGTATGAAGTGATATCTTAGTTGAATGTGTTTTGTTCTTGAATGGAAGGATGAGTTCTTTGCTAGGTGAATTGCACTTTGACTATCACTGTGTAACTTACAATCCCCTTGCTCCTTACCCAATTCCTCCATGAACCTTCTCATCCATAACATTTCCTTACTTTCCTCAGTCGCTGCAACATATTTTGCCTCTGTAGTAGATAGGGCAACTACCTTCTGCAACTTTGAGATCCAACTCACTGCCGCACCACCAACTGTAAACATGTATCCAGTAGTGCTCCTCCTACTATCCACATCTCCTGCCATATCTGAATCCACAAATCCCTGTAAAGTATAATCTAACCCTCTGAAGCACAAGTGCCTACTAGTGGTCCCTCTCAAGTACCTGAGAATCCACTGGACTGCCTTCCAGTGTGCTTTACCCAGATTTTCCATATACCTGCTAACAACTCCCATTGCTTGGGAAATGTCTGGCCTGGTACAAACCATGGCATACATAAGGCTCCCAACTGCTAAAGAATAAGGAACCCATGCCATATAATCTTTTTCCTCTTGTGTTATTTGGGCATTTCTCTTTACTTAATCTAAAATGCCCAGCCAATGGTGTACTAACTGGTTTCACATTCTGCATCTGAAACCTTTCTAACACCTTTTCTACATAGTCCTCCTAAGACAACACCAATTTCTTATTTATTTTGTCCCTCTTGATTTTCATAGCAAGGATTTTCTTTGTTGCACCCAAATCCTTCATTTCAAATGTTTGTGCAAGCTTTTCCTTAAGCTTTGCAATTTCCTGCATATTAGACCCTGCTACAAGCATACCGTCTACATATAACAGAAGAATAATGTAGCTCCCACTATCCAACCATTTAAAGTATACACAATGATATGATTGACATCTAGTAAAACCATGCTCATGCATAAAACTATCAAACTTTAGATACCATTTCGGGGAGCTTGCTTGAGCCCGTATAGGCTCTTCTTCAACCTGAAAACCAATTTCTCCTTACCCTTCACCTCATATCCAAGTGGTTGCTGCATATAAATATCCTCCTCCAAGTCACCATGGAGAAATGTTGTCTTGACATCAAGTTGCTCTAAGTGTAAATCTTCAACAACAACTAAACTTAATATAGTACGAATGGAAGACATCTTTACAACAGGGGAGAAAATTTCATCAAAATCGATACCTTTCTTTTGTTCATACCCCTTCACTACAAGCCTTGTTTTGTACCTTTTCCGTCCACCTTCTTCTTCTTTCACATGGTAGACCCATTTGTTTTGTAGTACTCTCTTCCTAGCCAAAAATTTGACTAAATCCCATGTTTGGTTCTTCTCCAGGGAGTCCATTTCCTCCTTCATGCCATGCTCCCACTCCTTAGTGGACTCCACCTACATTGCCTCATCAAAGCTCTCTGGCTCACCACTATCTGTTAGTAAAAAATAATAAAAAGTAGGGGAAAATCTTTCTGGAGGTCTACTAATATGTTGTGACCTTCTTACCAAAGATGGGGATGACTCGGGATCATTATTTTCTTGCTGCTCATTTTCTTGAATTTCTGACAGAGGTGCTAATGCTGACATTGGCTATCATGCTCAACCTACAAAACTGTCAACCTTGGTACCTATAGGTGGATATTTTCCATCTGAGAGTTCATTTTTAGGAGCTATATCCTCAACCAAATCTTCCTTGGGATTTTTTTCATCCTGTACCTGATCCCTGTACATTCTATTTTCACGCCAAACAACATCATGACTCCTAATTATCTTAGATTCATCTAGATCCCAAAACTAAAATCCATAATCACCATTGGAGCCATAGCCTATGAATGTGCAATGTTTGGATTTTGAATCCAATTTCTTCCTATTTTTCTTTATTAACATGCACAAATGCCTCTAAACCAAATACTCTTAAAAATGAAAGGTCTACCTCTTTCCCGGTCCAGTATTCTTCGGGAATTCCTCCATCTAATGCACTCAAAGGCCCACAGTTGATTAAGTACACAACAATATCTACAGCCTCTACCCAAAACTGAAGAGGCAGCCCCGCATGCAATCTCATTGACCGTGCATGCTCCATTATTGTTCTATTCATCCTCTCACTAACACCATTTTGTTGCAGAGTCCTGGGAACTATTTTCTCTCTACGAATCTCATTCAAGGAACAATAATCATCAAATTTCTTACTGCAATACTCACTGCCATTATCAGATCTCAAACATTTCAATTTAAAACCGCATTCATTCTCAACAAGTGCTTTCCATTTCTTAAATGTATCAAAGACATCAGACTTACGCTTAATGCAATATACCCATACCTTCCTTGTGGCATCATCTATGAATGTGACATAGTACAGAGAACCACCATGAGATGCAACATGGGCCGGCCCCCACACATCTGTATGAACTAGCTCCAACTTTTTATCTTTCTTGGTATTCCCTGCCTTGAGAAATCTAACTCTTTTTTGTTTCCCAAAAATGCAATGCTCACAAAACTCTAAGTCCAATTGCTTCAAAATTGAAAGCTTACCTTTTTTCTGTAGAATTTTCATGCCCTTCTCACTCATATGTCCCAATCTACTATGCCACATGTTGGCATCCTCATCTGAAGTAGACAATATGGTAGAAGAATTAGATATACAAGTAGATAAATAAAGAGTGCCTACTTTCTTACCCTGTGCCACTACCAGGACACCCTTGGAAACCTTCCAAGCATCTGAAGTGAATGTGACTATGCAACCTTCACCACCCAATTGTCCTGTAGAGATGAGATTTCTCCTAAGACTAGGTACATGCCTCACGTCTCTCTATATTCATGTATTTATTCTGTCTAATTTCAGGTGTACATTGCCCTTCCTGATAATGTTGCATGGCTCATCATCGCCTAAATAAACCTGTCCAAAATTTCCTTGGACATACTTTTTAAAATAGCCCTTATCAAGGGTTGCATGGAAAGAGGCACCTGAATTTATTACCCAAGATTCTACTCTAGTATCAAGATAAAGTATAAGAGCATCCTGAACAATATTACCTGTCAGATTTTCCTCTTTAATACCTTCAAGCTAGTTTTCTTTGTTTCCTTTGAACCAACAATCCTTTTTAGCATGTCCTCTCTTTCCACAGTTCCAACAAGTAATGCCTCTACTCCTAGATTTGGATCTACCCATATTTGATTTAGATCTCCCACAAGCCTTACTCTTTGATTTCTCCTTGCTCCTCCCTCTACTCTCCATATTCAACGCATTTCCAGAAGAAACATTTTCCCCTGTACTTTTCCTACGCATTTCCTCATTTAAGATGACACTTACTACATCTTCAAATTTAAGAGAAGTAGATGATGTATTACTAACTGCCATTACTAAGTTGTCCCAACTTTCTGGCAAAGAACATAGGAATAATAATGCTCTAACCTCCTCATCAAATGGGATTTTAACTGAATCTAACTGATTTACAATAGTGTGGAAATCATTAAGATGGTTAGATACAGATCCAGCTTCTTGCATTTGTAGATTAAACAATCTTTTCATCAAATAAACTTTATTGGATGCACTAGGTGTTTCATATAAATTAGCTAAGGTTTTCATCAACTCTACCGTACTCTTTGCCTGTGAGATATTTGAAGCTACGGATGATGCCAGACTCAATCGAATCACATCAAGAGCCTTCCTGTCCAAAACATTCCATTCATCATCAGACATGAATGGGGGCTTCGCTCCTACACCTCCCAACGGTAGGTATAGATCATTTTGATACAGGTAATCTTCCACCTACATTTTCCATAGCTGGTAATTTTGGCCGTCAAACTTCTCAACTCTAAACTTACTCTCCTCTGCCATTGTTGCTTCTCCCACTCAAATAGAAATCCCTCTGTGAGTATACTACCAACAAATAAATCTCAAATGTGCTCTGATACAAGTTGTTAGGATTATACAAGTTGTACAGGTAAATAAGCAAGCAATGAATAATGTGGGAAACGTAAATTAGAAATCAAATGCAATAAAATAGAGACACATATTTAACGTGGTTCACCCAAAATGGGCTACGTCCACTAGAAACAACCAATCCTTTTATTCAGTCCAGCAAAACTCTCTTATAGTGCATCAATTGCTACAATGAGCCTCTTACATCATGACCCTTTTAGATATTAGGGTTTTTTTTTATCATTTCTGTGGGAAACATATAATAAATACATATTAAATGTGGCTTACGGGATTGTTTCCCTCAAGCCCCCTACCGAGGCGCGTGGCCCCTGGACCTCGAAAAGGAGGTGAAGTCCCCCCTTATAACTCCCATCGCTATCAGGCTCCACAACCAACAATTTTGAACCAAGCCTACCTAGATCCTACCATAGAATTTGAAGGTGTATACCCCCCAACTGGATGTGTTGGTGGTGGCAATTCACTCCTGACATCTCGGGGCATGACATCTCACTACTCGGCTTTGTTAATTACCTTAGACTTCCTAGAAAAGGTAGTTTGCAAACAATTATCCACGAAGGATCAAGGAATTCCATGGCCCTGAATTCTTGGGTGTGATTAGAGGCCTCCTTTGTTCCATTTTTAGCTCAAACGGTTCTCGATTTAGATAAAGAGTGCCAAGTTGTGACCACCAGAAGTTTACATTGAAAACATGAATTGGGATCAATAGGGAAGGGGTTCTTGGCTTCAGATCGGGTGGTCTTACTCTAAACCAGGCCTACCTGGATCCCAACATAACACCCTAAGGTGTATACCACCCTAACTAGACATGTTGGCAGTGGAATTTCTCTCCCACGACGTCCTGGGGCATGAATTCTCACTACTCAGCTTCGTTCATTACCTATGACTTCCTAGAAAAGGAAATTGCAAACAATTATGCCATGAAGGCTCAATGAATGTCACAGCCCTAAATTCTTGGTTATGATTATAGACCTCCATTGCATAAGTTTTGGCTCAAATGATTTTTAGTTTGGATGATCGAGCACCAATTTGTGATCGCCAGAAGTTTGCGATGAAAAATGTGAATTGGGATCAATATGGAAGGGGTTCTTGGCTCCAGATCAGGTGTTCTGACTCTAAACCAGGCCTACCTGGATCCTTCCATAGCACTGGAAGGCATATATCCCCCAACTAGATGCATTTATGGTGGAATTTTTCTTACGACGTCTAGGGGCATGACTTCTCACTACTCGGCTCTGTTTAATGCCTATAATTACCTAAAAAGGTAGTTTGAAAATAATCATGCCACGAAGGCTCAAGGAATACCACATCCCTGAATTCTTGGGTGTGATTAGGGACTTCCTTCACTCAATTTTTGGCTCAGAGGGTTCTTGGTTTAGATGACTGAGCGCTAAGTTGTGATCATTAGAAGTTGTTCACTGAAAAACGTGAATTGGGATCAATAGGGAATGGGTTTTTAGCTCTAGATTAGGTAGTCTGACTCTGAACCGGACCTCATTGGATCCCATTATAGCACCTGAAGTCATATACCCCCCCAACTGGATATGTTTTCGGTGACATTTTTCTCCCACGACATCTCGGGGTATGAATTATCACTACTCGACTCCGATCATTGCCTATGACTGCCTTAAAAGGAAGTTTGCAAACAATTATGCCACAAAGGCTCATGCCCCACCTTGGGATACCGGAAACCATACCAATGTGTCACTAAAAATTTGGGTAATTTTTTTTTTTAAATGAACTAAATAATATTAATATTTCTTCACGTTTCCCATTAATAATTAATTTATCTTAATTTAATTTACCCAAAATTAAATAAACACTAGCCCAAAATAATTTAATTATTTTATTCTATTAAGTTCACTAGGGTCACAAATAAAAGTCTACACCCCTTTATAACTTAATTAGTTTTCCCCCTTTTTAATTAATTTTCCCACACACCCCCTTTAATTTATTCTCCCATTCCCATAAAATTATTGACTTAAAATTATGTAGGGTTACATATGGACCCTAGGATCAGTTTAATCTTGGCCATAGATTTCAATCTTAACCTAAAGTTTCCCTAAACATCTCTATGTTTTTCTTTCCCTCTCTATTCCTTTTCTCATTTTGTTTTGTGTTGTCATTTGAATGTGCAGGTTGTGGAGGAGCTAAGGGAGAGATGGATTCATGGATTTTCTCTTTTTATGAGAAGGATCTTAATATTATTTCATTATTATTTTCTTTTGTATACCTACCCAACTGAGATCTCCTCAGATTGGGCATTTCTTTCATACCCACATGGTTATTATATTTATTTATTTTATCAGAGAGGCATATCTTCCTGACTTTATATATATATATATATATATATTATATTAATAATAATCATGTATTAATAAGATGCATTATCCAAATGTATAAACATAATATATGTGAAATGGAGGAGAAATTGGCTATAGGAAGGATGGAAGGTGTCGTTTGGAGGCATGGATTATTTGGGGAAAGGTGGTTTTTGGAGAAGGGGAAAGGGCTTGGGTGTGGAAGGGGGGGAAGGGGAGGGAAGTGGATAACTTGAAGGGGTGAGGGTTTACCACAGAAGTGGGAGGGGTGGATATGGGGGTGACATTGGAGAGTTCAAGGTGGCAGAGGAAGGGTAGAGTGTGGGGGAGAGTGGTGGTATTACCAGGGGAAGATGTATTTTTTTTTGTGGTATTTTAGGGAGGGTTCGGCCCCTCCCCACATTCCATTTCCTTTATTTGATTTTTAAAACTTTTAAAACCCCCACCGCAATTTTTTTTTTGTTTGTTATTAAAATTTATTTTTATTATATATTATATATATAAATATATATATATATATGTATATACATATAATATATTATTTAATAATATATATGATATATAATAAATAATATATAATATTTAACATTAACAATATATATATAGTTATATTTAATAATATAGTTATATTAAATAATACCTCCTATATTAAATATATATTATTTATATATATATTATAATTTTTTACAATATAAGGAGAATGATTTGCTTTTTCAATTGTAAAATAAATAGATTACATTAATTTTAAATATTTAGTGTAAAATAGATTATGTTTTAGGTATATGTTGTGACAATATTTCAAATCAAAAGATTCTTTTCCAATACCTATATGTTTTTTAGACGATTTAATAAGTTTCACATAAAAAGAAGATTGTAAAGTTAATTTCAAATGATAAAAGAGACTTGGAATTAAGTTTATAACTTAGTGAAGGAGAGGGTATGTTCATATTTGATTTAACTATTATATCCATTTTATTTTGGCAATAAGGAAAGGGAGAAAACTAGTTGTATTCTATTCACTAAATTTAAAAAATTTTAAGAAGAGATGCATTTCAAGAATGGTATTTTATTTTACATACAATCATGTTACAAGATTTTTTACAAGAAGGAGATCAACAAGAATAACAATATTTCCAATAAATCAACTTTCCTTCAAAAATGAGTTACAACAAGTTCATATTAAAGGAAACATCTATTACAAGATTTCATTTCCAAGGAGTTTAAGCTCAATATGAAATATATTCCCAAATAAATAACTACTCAAGAAACCATTATTACAAGCTTCTTTGCAAGATTCAAGGGGGATTGCTCAAGAAAAAATGACTCAAGTTTACAAGTAATACCAAATACAACATAGGGATTTTACAAGATAATATAAGTTTCCACATAGCCATATCCATAAAGTTGCAATGAGAGGTAACAATGAAGAACCATGATGACAAGTAACTCCAACTATCTTCCACTTGAGCTCCAACTTCAAAAGCTTTCAAAGAACCAACACAAGGAGAAAAGGCTTGTTTAACCACCCAACCTTTAGGCATCATTACATGCCTTTCCAAGGTTGGAAGACATGCTAGCCTCCCCCAAGCCCATGGGAGAGAGAGCTAGCTTCCACAAATTTTGCACAAGATTAAGGGAGACAAACAACATTATTTTCACATATCAAGACAATCCAAATACTAAGAAAACATCAAATTTTGCAAAGAAGGAAAGGAGTAGAAACCATATTCTACCTCCAAAATGGGGAAGAGAAGAAGAGATCTCCAAGTTCCAAAAGTGTAGTCCAACATTGGATGCACATAAACAATAATCTTCACAACCTCCTTATTCCTCCAAAGTCATCAAACCCTCCTTATTTCTCCACCCATTCACCAAAATCCTTCTTGGGAGGATTTTCAAACCCATTGGGTTTCCTCTCCAAGAATGGGGAAGGGGGTTCAAACCATATGAACCACCTTCCCCACCTCAAACCATATGAGGGGAGTAAAAAAATAACCTACATGGCTTGCCCATCAAGCCATGAGGTTTGAGAGGGAAAATCCCTCTCTCTTCCCCCATAAACTCCAAAATCCATCATGCCATATGATGGATGGAGAAAAAAAAACACAAAGCATACTCAACAAATAGCCACACACAAGAAACAACACACATTTTAAACAAAACAAGACTAAGATCTAACATAATATAAAACATAAAATGAGCTCAAGGAGCCTACCTCCAAAATCTCTCCAACACTCTAGCTTTTCCACTTCCTTATCCAAGCAAGCTTTAGCTCCAAAAATCCACAAGCCACCAAGCCAAAAGCTCCCCCACAAAAGTTCTCTTCTTTCCCCATGAGGGAGAATTTGAAGAGAAGCCAAAAAATTCCTCTCAAATGAGGGGGTGACATGTGTCACCCCTCTCTTCCCTCAAGTCAAAGATTCTCAAAATAAAAAGAAGAAAAGATAAACTAGCTTTTAACACTCTTCTCCCAAATTACCAAAAATAAAAAACAAAACAAACTTGTGCAACTTTTAACAAACACACATACCAATCCATCTTACATGGATGTGACCAAAGAGAGGAAAATGGGAGGGAAACTCCCTTTATGCGTTAAAATTAAGCCCCCTACCTATTAGGTAGGGTCCAAGGGCCTATTTTCATGCTAAGTGAACTCCCAAACTTAAAAGGGGTCACTTAAAATGCCTAAAATAGCCAAATTTCGGGTTTGGCACATTTGGGCACAAGTGTAGAGGATGTGGGGCCCACCCAAGGGTTCACATGTGACCCTAATCCCCTCTAATTAAATACACCATTACCCAAACACAAAACTTAATGCAAGTGGGGACCATTAAGTCCCCAAATCAAGTTTACAAAGCAAACTAAACATCCTAAACAAGATTAATATTACATGACATACTACATTACAAATGAGGGTCACTCATGGTGCCCAAAATAATGAAATCTAATACTAAGGCCTCATACAATAAACATGGTTAGGACTTAGCCCTGTGGGCTGCTTGTGCAAAATTTGTGTAGCCGCCCTGAAACCCACGTTCTCCTGTGACCTGTCACCTGCACACTCATTGCACACATTAAACACACCTGTCTGATACAATGTAAATCAACTACTCAATAAGTGATCAATGAAATCTATGCTAGCATATCATCATCATTGAATTGAAAATGTGACAACATGCATAATTACAACACAATTTACCATGAGTTAGCCATAGAGATAAATAAAAGTGACATACATCCATATAATCCAAGCATACAACTAACTAAGTATCTAACATATCTCAATTAGGTCTAAACAACATCGAAATAAGTTAGTATCCGCAACATCAAATGAAAAAGTTGTCAATATACTAATCAAATCAAATTGGCGCTACAGGCCCAAATATCCATACATGTCCAAGAAGGTCAAATATCATAACATAATGTCCAACATATATCAAATCCCTGTCAAATCATGTCTATTAATAAAGAAATCAATAGGTAACTGAGGCTATAAAAATGTGGGCACTACATCCCCCTCTCCTAAAATTAGACTTCCTCCTGGAAGTCACTGAAAGAGATAGGGATATCTAGCCCTCAATGGTGTAGCATCCTCCCAGGTAGTTGTTGTCTCATCATATCTATCCCACTGCACTCTAACCTGGTCCAAGTCTCGACCCCGAAGGGCCAACCTCTGGTGCTCCAGTATGCATACGGGCTCCAGTCTCCACTACCCTCCATCCTCTACCTGTAATGCTGACCAATCCAAAACATGAGAAACATCAGGTACATATCTACGTAGTACAGAAACATGAAATACATCATGGGCCCGTGCAAGGCATGGTGGCAAAGCTAGGTGATAGGCAACTGGACCGATGACCTCTAAAATATCAAAAGGCCCCACAAAATGAGGTGATAGCTTAGAACCCTTTCCATAGTGGATTGGACTCTTATGTGGATGAACTCTCAAGAAGACTTTTTCACCCACTGAGAAGTGATGATCAATCCTCTTGGTGTCTGCATACGCCTTCTGGCATGCTCTAGCCTACTCAAGACGTTGTCTAATCAGAACAACCTGCTGCTCTAAGTCCTATAGGTAAGCTGGTCCAAGAATAATCCTGTCATCTAGTCTGTCCCAACTCAGAGGTGTCCTGCAAGGTCATCCATACAAATCCTGGTAGGGAGCCATACCAATGGAACTATGATAGCTATTGTTGTATGCAAACTCAACTAAATGAAGATAATATTCCCACTTCTTCTGCTGGTCCATCACATACATCCTCAACATGTCCTCCAGTACCTGATTAACCCTCTCTATCTGTCCATCTGTCTCTGGATGATATGTTGAGCTGAAATTAATCTGAGTACCCAGAGCGGCCTGAAAGGAAGTCAGAAAAACTGAAGTGTAAATGGTATCCCTGTCATTGATGATGGTCTTCGGAATCCCATGCAATCTAACAATGTCCTCCATAAATACTTTGGTGATGGCCTGTGCATTATAGGTGACCTTGGTTGGTGAGAAATGCGCAACCTTGGTCAACTTATCCATAGTGACCATAATGGCATCATGATGATAAGAAGACATAGGGAGTCCTACTATGAAATCCATGGAGATCACATCCCATTTCCACTCGGGAATATCATGAGGATGTAAGAGTCCTGCGGGATGAGAATGCTCTGCCTTGACCCTCTGACACTCAAGGCAATGTGCAACAAAATCTGCTATGTCTTATCAAAGACCTGGCCAATAATATAACTCCCTCAGATCGGCATGCATTTTCTTTACTCCTGGATGTGCTGCATATGGAGCTCGATGAGCCTCTATGAGGATGAAGTTACGCAGATCACCTGACTTAGGCACATAGATGCACCTATGGAACTGAAGTAAACCATCTGTCTCTAAAATGCACCCTGAATATCTGCCCTCTAATGAACCCTGTGACTCCAACATCTATCTAGCACCCTCATAAAACCTGTCCTCTGGAAGATGCTCAAGAATTCTGCCTCTCAAATCTGACTGCAGTGTCAATGAAGCAAGCACATGTCATCATCTACTAAGTGCATCTGCAATGACATTTTCCTTTCCTTTGATATACTACACTTCCATGTCATACTCACATAGGAATTCCATCCAATGCCGTTGATGAGCATTGAGGTTTAGCTGTGAGAAGATATGTTGTAAACTACGGTGGTCAATCCTCAAAATGAATGGTCTACCCAAAAGGAAATGGCACCAATGCACAAGTGCATGAATGACTGCTACAAGCTCTAAGTCATGAGTAGGATAATTAAGCTCATAGTCCTTGAGCTTACATGTCTCAAATGTGATCACCTGATGCTCCTACATAAAAATGGCTCCCAAACCCTCTAGTGATGCATCAGTACAAACAACAAAATCCTCTGTAGGGTCTGGAACTGCTAAGATGGGTGCCATGGTTAACTTTTCCTTAAGCAACTGAAAGGCATTCTCACACTTCTCTGACCAATCAAACTTCTTTCCTTTTCTCTGAAGGGAAGTAATAGGGTGAGCAATCATGGAAAAATCTTGAACAAACCTGTGGTAGTAACCTGCTAAACCCATAAAACTCCTCACCTCAGTGACTGATGTGGGTGCTGGCCAATCCATGATAGCCTGTATCTTAGAGGGATCTACTGAGATACCCTCTCCTAATATGATGTGACCCAAGTACTGAATCTCTGTCTGAAAGAAGCTACATTTTTCCAAGTTCCCATACAACTTCTACTCTCTCAAAACCTGTAGTACCTATCTCAAATGCTCCTCGTGTTCCTCCTCGGAATGAGAATATATCAATATATCATCTAGGAACACTAAGACAAAGTGATCCAGAAAGGTCCTGAATACTCCATTCATGAGGCTCATGAAGACAGCTGGGGCATTAGTCAAACCAAATGGGACAACTATGAACTCATAATGCCCATAACATGTACGAAAAGATGTCTTATGAATGTCTGCATCTGAAATGTGCAACTGATGATACCCTGACTTGAGATCAATTTTGGAGAAACACTCTAGCTCCCGCATATGATCAAACAAGTCATCAATCCTAGGAAGTGGATAACGGTTCTTTATTGTGACTTTGTTGAGCTGTCTGAAGTCTACACAAAGCCTGAGAGAACCATCCTTCTTCTTCACAAATATGACTGGCGCTCCCCAAGGAGATACACTAGGATGAATGAGACCCTTCTCCAATAACTCCTCTAACTGAATCTTGAGCTCATGGAGCTCTAGAGTGGTCATCCGATAGGGTGCCCTAGAAACTGGTGCAGATCCTGGCACTAAATCAATGGTGAAATCCACCTCTCTGTGGGGTGGTAACCCTGGAAGCTCACCTGGAAACACATCTGCATACTCCCTCAAAACTACATGATCATCTAAGGGTGAATGCTCTGGAGTGCTCTCTGATCGATCACTGATGGTGATAGCAAACAACTGACAACCTTTATGCATGCTCCACTTGAGTTGCTTAGCTGAGATCATATGCAAAGAGATAGGCCTCTGCATCCCTGATATCACAACTACACTCCCAAGATCATCCTGACACTCAATGACCTTATTTCTACAATCTACCTTAGCCCGATGAGCCTCGAGCCAATCCATGCCCAAAACTACCTGATAGGATCCTAGAGGAATAACTCAGAGGTCAAGTGTAGTGGAGAAGACTCCCAAATCAAGTACACAACTCTCCACATACGAGTCCATGGTGAGTTTGGCCCCAGAGGCCAACTCAACCTGCCAACTATCTGGTTTCCTAGCCACCACTAGCCCACACTGGTCCACTACAGAAGGAGATATAAAAGAATCTGAAGCACCTGAATCAAAAGTACTGAGATAGAAATACCCCTGATAGTACCTGTCATCTCAATAACTGTGGCCTGATGCTCAGCCTGGCAGTTGTCAACCGCTGCATATACATGATGGGCGCGTCCCACATCACCCACCATCTGCTCAGATCTAGGAGCTCTCTACATATCCATGGTAGTGGGTTTGTGCAGACACATACACACATAATGATCAGGGGACCCAAAAATAAAACATCCTCCTATACCCCTCTGAGATGGGGTCCCTCATGTACTCTGGTGAACTGATCCTACTAGCCCAACCCTAGTAGACTGTTGCGTGTGAGCTGGCTGTACCTGCTGAGTACCCTATCTCCTATCCCTGGCTCCACCAAAACCTCCTCTAGTACCACCTCTCTGTAAGCTCTGAGTCTATCTAGCCCTCTACTGCTGGTGGCCATGGTGTTGTGTCTGCTGTTGTGGATGTGGTGGAGCCCTCATAGCTGCTGGTGGAGGCCAGAATCCTCCTCTAGGGGGTGGTGCTTGTCCCCCGTGACCTCTGACTCTAAAAGGCATGTATCCTATCTTGAAACTTTCTCTTGTTCCTATCTCGGTGCTCCTGTGCCCTGGTCCTATTCTCCTTGGCTAAGTAGGCCTTCTCAATGGCCTTCTCAAGTGTGGGAGGAGATAACATCCTAACTGCTCCTGCTATGTCTGCATTTAGGCCCTGAATAAATCTATTTACCTATAATATTTTGTCTTGCAGGTAGTCCACATACTGCAGAAGATCCAAGAACCTGCTCTTATACTGAGCCACTGTGCTAGAGCCCTGTTGTAAGTTGTGAAACTCATCAATCCTCTTCTACATGAAATTCTCTGACATATAACGAGCCCTAAAACGCTCCTTAAACAACTCCCAGATCACTGTCTCTCGAGTCAAATGGAGCTTTCACTCCTCATTCCTCCACCAAATGCTTGTTGCATCTCGGAGGAGGTGTATGTCAAACCTAGCTTTTACATTTCTCTCATAAGGGTCCAAGCCAAAGTAGCTATCCACGCTAAGAAGCCATGACTCAGCCCTAAAGCCATATGTAGAGCCAGTGTATGTAGGATGTTGCAAGTGAAGAAGATCCCTAATCACACTTCCTGTGTCACGATCCTAGTGTTGCGGTCCAATAGGTGAAAGGGGGTAAGTACACCAATCTGGGGGGCCAAAAACTTCAACTTGTACGAGTTTTTCGAAATAGTTACACTCAAAATTGGAAGATGTTGTAGAAATATGAATCGTAGCATTTTGAGTCTAGTTTCTAAGCTACTAAATTTTATTGAAAACGGATAAGTTTAAGTGGGTCAAACAACTAAAATACCAATAGATGCTCTTGTTTTTGTTAAAAAACATAATAGAGTGACTTTCGTGCCCCCCCACCATTTTTTGAGCACCATTTAGTATTTTTGAAAACCCTTTGGTAGAAAGATAGCTAGGAGCATCTAGTTTGGGCTCCATTTTTTTTAGATTTTTTTAGTGAATATTTTTTTATTTATGATTTTTCTAGTACAAAATTTTATGTTTTGAAAAATAATGGAGCTCCGACCGTGCCCCCCCTAACTACCTCAAAAAATATCAAAAATTAGATTTTATTTTTTTTGAATATGTATAGAATTATGCCTAGTTTGGGCTAGTATAATTTTTTTTCAATTTGATCACCCAAAAAAAGATACACCATGAAAGATAGACATATTTACACTTCAAAAAATAGCTATAAAAAGGCATAGTTAGAAAATAAATAATATGGAAACCTTATATTAGTCAGAAAATTTGAAAAATTATATTTTTAGAAAGAAGAGACTCTTCTCTACGTTGTGGTATAATTTTTTTTAAAATGGATCGATTGTTTTATTTTGATTTATCATAGAGGAAGTGTCATTTTTACATTTTCTTGTAAAAACTCGTTGTTTGCTGTGTTTGTGCAGGTCCATGCCTCAGGCTTGGGGATCCAAACCGGATCCCAAGCCTTGAGGCATGGCTTGGGAACAAAGAAAACAAAAAATGCGTACGCATTATATGTAGTATAAACATTATATGTACTTTTATTATTATTTATTTATAAATTTATATATTAAATCTTATACTTTAAATTTATTTATGTAAATATAAGAAATTAGGGTCACTCTGCACCTTATGGAATTAGTCTCACAGCTCCATGAGTCATGGTTTAGGAGATAGTTTTTTAAAGTATAATTTGGTCAGTACATAGGTAATTTTTCAGGATTTCAGCATTCAGCCTAAATATTTTAGCATTTAACTTCTACAATCGAAACCCTAAACCATAGGCCATAAACCTAAACACTAAACTGTAAACCTTGAGCCCTAAACCCTAAACCTTTAACCATGATCCCTGACCCTAAACCCTAAACCTAAACCCTAAACCTTAAACATTTAGCCCTTACCCGTGAACCATAAACCCTAAATGTTGAGCCTTAAGTCCTAAACCCTGAGTTATAAGCCCTAAACCCTAAACCATGAACCATGAGCCCTAAATGCTAAACCCTAAACCCTAAACCATAAAAAACTAAATCCTAAACCCTAAACCCTGACCCCTAAACCCTAAACACTAAACCTTAAACACTGAATCCTAAACCCTAAACCCTAAACCCTTATCCCTAAGCCCTAAAATCTAAACCCTAAACCCTAGACCATATACCCTAAGCCCTAAGCCCTAAAACCTAAACCCTAAACCCTAAACCTTAAACCCTAAACCCTAAACCTTAAACCCTAAACATTAAATCCCTAAACCTAAACCCTAAACTAAAACTAAACCATAAACCTTATCCCTAACACTAAATCCTAAACCCTAAACCCTAAACCCTAAACCCTAAACCCTAAACCCTAAACCTTAACCTTGAACCCTAAACCCTAAACCATAAACACTAAACCCTAAACCCTAAACCTAAACCCTAAATCCTAAACCATAAACCCTAAACCTTGAACCCTAAACCCTAAACCTTAAACCCTAAACCATGAACCCTAAACCCTAAACCCTAAACCCCAAACCATATTTCATCAATATTTCCTAGTCTCGTGCCTAGAACCATCATTGAGTCTGCTTATAGAACTACCTTGTTTATGAGAGGTGGGACAAGTAACTAAATGGATATGACATCTACCTTGTGCCTTGTAATGCATATATTACACATCTCTTCCAAACTTGTTTCTCCCCACATATACTTTGAGCTCTTGAATGTAAATTTATTCACACTTTAAAACAAATTTCACATTTCTCATATTTCCATGTATGGTATTATGCAAGCCAGGATGACCCATTGGAAGCTGGAAAAAATAACCATCACAACAAAAAAATTAATCTTAAAGGAAACAAAAGAAACATAGAGAATATATCAATGCAGAGGTGTAGGATCATAATTGAATTTCCTGTAGTATCCTCTCCTTCGGAGAAAGATAAAGTTCAAGTGTTCTACTGGAATGGATAGTAAATTTGACAGAACTTCCTAAAGTGTTCAAAATAAGCATAGAAACAGGGGAATGGCTAAGAACACTAAGGGGTTATCAATCACCTAGTAAATATTTCTTGTTTAGTTCTAAATGGGAGTTACCTAGCCTACGACTTAGTGACCTTCCATTCATTGATAATTCCTTATATGATAAACCCATGGATGTTTTCAAAATCCCCTGAACAAAAAGATAGGGGTAGTCATCAATCCTAGTGAAGGGTGTGATGTGATTTCCAAGCAACTTGAAATTCATATAGATTTAGAGGTCATAACACGAATTTTCAAATATCTCTATCATTATAAATGGAAGCCAAGTAACAGTGTCTCCCTGTACATCCAAGGATTGAGGACTACTGGGGTCTTTGGAAGGATTGGACAATCAGGAATATGACATTTCCCTCCTTCAAAATATCAACAGATGAAAAAATCAAATTTTGATGACTCTCTTTGAATGTTCTGCCTACAAATTCAATGAACCCAGAACTTTGTGACCTAAACCCTTAACCCTCAACCATGAGACATAAACCCTAAACTATAAACCCTAAACCCTAATACCAAAATAATAAATCCTAAACCCTAAACACTAAATACTAAACCCTTGAACCTAAACCCTAAACAATTATTTAACCCTAAACCCTAAACCCTGAGCCCTAAGCCCTAAACCCTAAATACTAAATCCAAAGCCCCAAGCTCTAACCCCGAAACCTTAAACTAGTAACTCTGAACCCCTAACCTTAACCATAAACCATGAACCATGAACCCTAAACCCTAATCCCTAAACCATAAACCCTAAACCTTAAGCCTTGAACCCTACACCCTAATCCTTGAGCCCTAAACCCTAAACCTTAAACCCTGAGCCCTAAACCCTAAATCTAGAGCCCTGATCTCTAACCCCTAAACCTTAAACCCGTAACTAACCCCTAAACCTTTATAACTCTGAACCCCAAACCCTGAGTCGTAAACCTTAAACCATGCACCATAACCCCTAAACCCTAAACCCTAAGCCTTGAGCCCTAAACCATAAACCCTAAACCTTAAGGCCTAAATGTTAAATCCTAAAGGTCCCTAAACCTAAAATAAACCCTAAAAACTAAATCATAAACCCTAAACCCTGACCCCTAAACCCTAAAATCTAAACCCCAATCTCTAAACCCTAAACCCTAAGCCCTAAGCCCTAAATCTAAACCCTAAACCCTAAGCCCTAAAGACTAAAACCTAAACCCTGAACTCTTGACCTAAACCTAAAACCCTAAAACCTAAACCCTAAACCTCTAAAGCCTAAACCCTAAACCCTGAACCCTTAAACCCTAAACCCTGAACCCTAAACCTTTAAACCTTAAACCCTAACTCTTAAACCCTAAACTGTAAACTCTAAATCCTCAACCCTCAACCTTAAACCTTAAACCCTAAGCCCTAAATCCTAAAACCTATACCCTAAACCCTAAACCCTAAACTCTAAGCCCTAAATCCTAAACCCTAAACCCTAAACCCTAAAACCTAAACCTTAAACCCTAAACCCTAAACCTTGAACCCTAAACCATAAACCCTAAATCCTGAACCCTAAACCCTAACCCTAAACCCTAAACCTAAAACCCTAAACCCTGAACCCTTAAACCTAAACCCTAAACCAACCCTAAACCCTAAAAACTAAACCTTTAGCTCTAAACCCTGAAAACTCTAAACCCTAAACACTAAAACCTCAACCCTAAATGCTAAACCCTAAACCATTTTCCCTAAACCCTAAACTCATTTAAACCTTAAACTCTAAATGTAAACCCTAAATCCTAAACCCTAAACCTTAAACCCTCCTAACCTGAGACCCTAAACCCTAAACCCTAATAAACCCTAAGCCCTAAACCCTAAAGTTTAAGCCCTAAATCCTAAACCCTAAACCCTAAAACCTAAACCCTAACCCCTAAACCCTAAACCCTAAACCTAAAGCCCTAAACCCTAAACCTTGAAACCCTAGGTCATTAATCCATAAGCCCTAAAAATAAACCCTAAACCTTGAACCCTCAAACATAAACCCTCAACCCTAAACCCTTAAACCCTGAACCCTAAACCTAAACCCTTAACCCTAAACCTGAATCCCTAAACCCTAAACCTGAACCTTGAGCCATAAACCCTAAACCCTAAACAGATTAACCTCTTTATTACATAACCCTAAACCCTAAACCTTGAACCAACAATGTTTAAACCCTAAACCCTAAACCCTCAACCTTAACCTTGAACCATAAACCATATACCATTGAAAAAACCCCTAAACCATAAACCCTAAACCATGAACCCTAAACCCTGAGCCATAAACCCTAAACCCTAAAATATGAACTATGAGCCTTAAACACTAAACCTTAAACCCTAAACTTAAACCTTGAGTCCTAAACCCTTAGCCCTAAACCCTGAGCCCTAAACCCCCTAAATCATAAACCCTCACCCAAAGGAAAGTCCTAAAAATATCATACGTGTTTCAACATTGTAGGGAATAGTGTTTAAGGTGATCGATCTAAATCATTTAGTTTTTATGAGAGACTACTTCCTTTGAAGGCCTAAAAAGGATTTTTTGGCCATTTTGTAGTTAAGAACACCCTTTAGGGAACAAGCATAAAATGATTTAGTCATGTCATTTATCAAGGCCATTATTTAGGTTGAAGTATTAAATTGTTAGTCTCCAAGTGTTAGGAAATAAGAGATAAAATATGCGGAATAATCCCTCACAGAATCGCAACAGTAGAAACTAATATGCAGAAAATATTACAGATCTCAAATAAAAGTGCAAAATAAAATAACACAACACAAAGAGACAATATTTAACGTAGTTCACCCAATTTGGGCTACGTCCACCAAGAATCACTTGCTCAGATTTTATTACAAGCCACCACTCTCTCAATACAATACCCAGATCCGTTTGGAGCTATGCTCAACAAACTCTACAGAATTCACACCCGAATTCAAAACACATCTGCAATACATTTGCTCATTCATCTATCATATGCATAAGACCATATAAATAGACAACTGCTTAAGTAGTTTTACAAAACCGTGGGTATCAAAACCATGGGAAAAAAACCGTCCCATAAACCTATGGGTCAACAAAACAATGGGTACCGAAAAATATGGGCCCAAAAACAGCCCATAATGGTTACCCATTATCATGGGTTTAAACCCCGAAAATTTGCTTCGGGGGCTTCGCCCCCAAACCCTTGACCTACTCGGGGGCTGATTCAACCCCCCGGACCCTACTAGACCCCGTAAAAATACCTCGAGTGTAACACATGAAAAGGTATAGTACACTCTAACAGTTTTCAACAGGCTCCACAACCTAACAATCTCCCACTTTGAGACTAGTTTTCTTTTGAGCAAGCTTCTCAACCCTTCATTAGTTTTCGTTAAGACCAACCAAAGCTGAAACAACTTCAATTTTTCCCTTGTGACCAACTTAGTCATCATGTTTGCAAGATTCTGACTGGTATGAATCTTCTCCAACTTCAACTTCTCTTCCTCCAAAGTTGTCCTGATGAAATGGTACCTTAACTGTATATGCTTCGTCCTAGAGTGGAAAGCAGAGTTCTTAGCTAGGTGTATAGCACTCTGACTATCACTATGCAGCTTACATTCCTCCTGCTTATGCCCCAACTCCTCAAGCAATTGTTGTAACCAAATCATCTCTTTGCTTGCCTCTGTGGCAGCAACATACTCAGCCTCGTGGTTGACAAAGCCACCAGCTTCTGTAGTCGTGAAATCCAGCTCACTGCTGTCCCACCTACAGTGTAAATATAACCTGTTGTGCTCCTCCTGCTGTCTACATCTCCAGCCATATCTGAATCTACATAACCACGTAAAGTGGTGTTCTGATCCACTGTAGCACAAAATTGTCCCCATGGTCCCTCTCAAATACCGAAGGATCCACTTTACTGCTTGCCAATGCTCTTTACCTGGATCACTCATAAATCTACTCACAGCTCCCACTGCATGGGCAATATCAGGCCTAGTGCACACCATAGCATACATCAAACTGCCAACTGCTGATGAGTAAGGTACCTTGGACATCTGGTTTCTTTCCTGCTCTGTCTTGGGACACTGCTCCTTTGATAACTTGAAATGGCCTGCCAAAGGAGTCCCAACCGGTTTAGCATCCTGCATATTAAACCTCTCCAATACCTTCTTAATGTACTCTTCCTGAGATAAAGTCAGCTTCCATTCCTTCCTATCCCGAGATATCCTCATACCAAGGATTTGTTTGGCTGCCCCCAAATCCTTCATATCAAAGGATTCACTTAGCTGCTTCTTGAGTACTTTTATTTACTGCATGTTTTTACCTGCAACCAACATGTCATCAACATACAAACACAAGGATAATATAACTTCCATCCTCAAATTTCTTTGTATACACGCAATGGTCAGAATGACATCTAATATAACCTTGCTCCATCATGAAGCTATCAAATTTCTTATACCATTGACGTGGAGCTTGTTTCAAGCCATACAAGCTCTTCTTCAGTTTGCACACCATCTCCTCTTTACCTTTGACCTCATAGCCCTCTGGTTGCTGCATATATAGTTCCTCCTCCAAATCACCATGGAGAAATGCAGTCTTTACATCTAACTGTTCTAAGTGCAAGTCTTCTGCTGCCACTATTCCAAGAACAGTTCTAATAGAAGTCATTTTTACTACAGGAGAAAAAATCTCATCAAAATCTATACCTTTTTTCTGTGCAAACCCCTTGACCACCAACCGGGCCTTATATCTTTTCTTTCCTCCTTCTTCCTCTTTAACTCTGAACACCCACTTGTTCTGCAATGCTCTTTTGCCTTCCGGTAGCTTTACCAAATCCCAAGTCTGGTTCTCCATGAGAGCCTGATGCTCCTCATCCATGGCTTGCTCCCACTTCTTACTGGCATCTACCTGCATTGCTTCATCAAAGCTCTCTGGCTCTCCACTATCAGTGAGTAATAAATAATAAAGAGAAGGAGAAAAATGTTCAGGTTCTTTTCTTACCCTAGAAGACCTCCTCAATGTAGGAGTTTGGGGTTCCTGTTGAGTAGGTTCCTGAACTGATTCATGGGTCACTTTCCCATCCGGAAGATCCTCTACCACTGCATATTCTTTCTTGGATTCTTCCCTGTTTTCCTGCAACTGTTGCTTATACATGACTTTCTCATTAAAGACCACATCCCTAGACCGAATGATTTTCTTGTCCTTAATACTCCAACATTTATATCCAAAGTCATCACCACCATAACCAATGAAAGTACATTTTTCTGATTTAGCCTCTAGCTTGGTCCTATCATCCTTGTCTATATGAACAAACACCTCACATCCAAAGACTCTAAGAAATGAATAATCAACTTTCTTACCATACCAAGCCTCCTCAGGTATGCCTCCATCCAAGGCACTTGAGGGTCCTCTGTTTATCAAGTACACAGCTGTGCTCACCGCTTCTGCCCAAAAAGAAAGAGGCAGTCCTGCATGTAACCTCATGCTCCTAGCACGTTCCATTATTGTTCTGTTCATCCTTTCTGATACCCCATTCTGCTGCGGAGTTCCTGGAACCATCTTTTGCCTGCGGATTCCATTCTTAGAACAGTAATCATTAAATTCATTGCTGCAATACTCCCCTCCATTATCTGACCTGAGACATTTTAGCTTAAGACCTGTTTCATTCTCTACCAAGGCTTTCCATTTAACAAAAGTGTCAAATACATCAAATTTGTTTCTAATACAATAAACCCAAACTTTCCTTGTTGCATCATCAATAAAAGTAACATAATAACTTGAACCCCCAAGAGATGATACCTGAGCCGGCCCCCACACATCAGAATGTACCAACTCTAACTTACTCTCTTTCTTTGTAGGTCCAACCTTGAGAAACCTTACTCGCTTCTGTTTCCCATATATGCAGTTCTCACAGAAATCCAAACCTGTTTCTGTATATCCAGGAAAATTCTTCTTTATGATCTCCATGCCCTTATGGCTCATATGACCGAGCCTATAGTGCCATAATGTTGTATCTACATCTGAAGCCACAAGATTACAATCATTAGTACTATCAGTGGTTAAATACAAGGTTCCAACCTTCTTACCTCTTGCCACCACAAGAGCACCCTTGGTAACCTTCCAAGAGTCTGCTGTAAATATCACAGTACAACCATCACTTCCCAACTGCCCTGCCGATATCAAATTTCATCTTAATGTAGGCACATGTCTGACATCCTTCAATAGCCATGTATTCCCATTCTGCATCTTAACCTGAACAGAACCTTTTCCAACTATGCTGCAAGGCTCATCATCACCAAGAAAAACATGCCCAAAATCCCCTTGAACATAATCAACAAAATAATGCCTATGTGGAGTAGCATGGAAAGAAGCCCCTGAATCTAAAACCCAAGATTCAGTAATATTATGCAAAGAAAGAATCAAAGCATCCTGACATACATTACCCGTTGCCACATTTTCCTCCTTGTTTTCTTCCTGTTGTTTCTTCTTGTCCCGAAGCTCCCAACAGTCCTTCTTTGCATGCCCAGGCTTTCCACAATTCCAACATACAATCTTGCTTTTGGATTTTGACCTTGCCCGATCTTTTGATTTTCCACGGTTTCCTCTATTCTTCTGTCTCCCTCTAGTTTCCACTGTCAAAGCATTCCCTGAAGTAGAAGATTCCCCAGAGCTTTTTCTTCACATTTCCTCGCTTAGAATCACCCCTACAACATCCTCAAACTTCAACTTTGAGTTAGCTGGAACCGAGTTACTTACCGCCATTACCAGGCTATTCCAACTCTCAGGTAAAGAGCACAGAATTAATAAAGCCCTAACTTCTTCATCAAATTCTATTGTAACCGAAGCTAGCATATTCACAACCGTATTGAAATCATTTAAATGATCTGCTACTGAACTATTCTCAGACATCTTCATATTAAACAACTTTTTCATTAAAAATATCTTATTAGAGGCAGAGGGTTTTTCATACAACTTCCCTAATGCATCCATTAGATCTTTTGTAGTCTTTTCCTTTGAAACATTAAATAATACCGAAGATGCAAGACACAGCCAGATTGTTCCAAGTGCCTTCCTATCCAACAAATCCCATTCCACATCTGTCATGCTCGAGGGTTTGTTCACCTTCTCAGACAACGGAGTATAAAGATCCTTCTGATAAAGGTAATCTTCCATCTGCATCTTCCAAAGACTGAAATTCTGCCCGTTGAATTTATCAACCCTAGATCTTCCATCATCTGCCATAGCTCCCACTCAAGCTAAAAACTTTCCCTGCGATTCAACACTTCAGCAAACCAAACCAGGCTCTGATACCAATTGTTAGGAAATAAGAGATAAAATATGTGGAATAATCCCTCACAGAATCGCAACAGTAGAAACTAATATGCAGAAAATATTACAGATCTCAAATAAAAGTGCAGAATAAAATAACACAACACAAGAGACAATATTTAACGTGGTTCACCCAATTTGGGCTACGTCCACCAAGAATCACTTGCTCAGATTTTATTACAAGCCACCACTCTCTCAATACAATACCCAGATCTTTTTGGAGCTATTCTCAACAAACTCTATAGAATTCACACCCGAATTCAAAACACATCTGTAATATATTTGCTATATATTTCTATCATATGCATAAGACCAAATAAATAGACAACTGCTTAATCAGTTTTACAAAACCATGGGTATCAAAACCATGGGCCAAAACCGTCCCATAAACCTATGGGTCAAAAGACCGAAAAAACCATGGGCCCAAAAACAGCCCATAACGGTTACCCATTACCCATGGGTTAATGAACCACCCATGAAAATTTGTAGTTCAGGGGTGCTTCAGCCCCGAACCCCCTTTCAATCGGGGTATTAAGGCACGTTTTCAACCATGCATTTAATGAGCTCACCGGCGAATTTGACCGCCGTAAAAATACCTGAGTGTAACACATAGGAAGGTGTACCAAACTCTAACATGAAAATAGGCTCCACAAACATAACAGTTGAATTCCATTGTGGAAATTCAGTTTACTATGATGTTGAAAAACTCACAACTTCATTTCATAATTCAAGGAGAATGACATATTCAATACTCATTTGAAGCCACAGATTTACTAATCCAAAACAATGGAATTGATCCTTTATCTACTTGTTGAGGATCTTTTTTAGTAAGAAATTTTTACAATGCATCAAGTTTAAATTTCATGGTCACTAAAGTGATTTTTTGTTTATGGACCAAATTCAAAAATTCGCCACCAATTCAAGCAGTGGTAGTCCTGGCCAAAATCCATTTTAAAGGTCAAAAAACCTACCAAAATGACTATATGCTTTCCCAAAACAAAGACCACTACAATATATATGCCCTAAAAGATTTTAGGTTCTTTCTTGTGAAATCCTGAAAATGAGTCAATCTAGGGTTTGACCAGGATTAGATTTTGAAAAACTATGGTTCTAAATTATAACAGTTGGAGCTACGGGACCACTTCCATCCAGGTGCAGAATGACCCTAATTTCTTATATTTACTAAAATAAATTTAAAGTAGAAAGAAAACATCTAAAAGTATAAGAAATAATTAAAGTAAATTTTCATTTATTTTAATAAAAGTGTAAGAACCCAAACTTACATCTAGGATTCTAATATCTATTCAATGCGTACACCTTTTTACAATAACGCATGCAATATTAACAAGGCTACTTAAATATCTTGTGCAGTTTTCATTTCTTTAAAATATTTATGCCATAGGTCAAATACAAAACCATCTAATTAACATGTGAACGCGATTTACCAAAAATATGCATTATTATGGTGTTTTACACATTCTATGTCTAACTTAATCTCTTACAAGTAAATGCAACTTCCATAAAGAATTTAAGTGAACTTTCTCTTTCTTAAATAACTTCATCATGTGCAAGTACAACTTTTAAACATAGGACCTAAAATAGTCTCTCAGCATCATTTTAGGTACAAAAATGTGGGAGAAAATGAACAACAGGTATTATAATGAACTTTCCCAAAAAACCTAACAATGGCCTAAAGGTTAAAATACAATGCAACACTTCTTTTAAATAATACAACTACTACAATTTCATTCCATCCAAACCCATTAATACCAACTCTTTAGGGTTTTGGTTTGTACATGGTAAGAAATAAATCCTTTATTTTTTCAACTTCAAACAAATGTGCAAAAATATGCCTCGTAATTGTCCTACCATGTCTTAACAAAATGTTTAATCTTCATAAAAAAATGGGGGAGACAAACAGAATTCTACCCAAATTTATCCAATGAAGCTAGGGAGGATCCTCCTCATGCCCCTAAGCCCCAACCAAAATCAATGTAACAAGAAGGGTTACACAACTGTTATCCCCAATGTTTCAAATTACAAAAAATTTTCACAACCATATTGTTTTATTCGTTTAAGATTAAAGAAGAATTTGTCTGCAAAATCAATTATCAATTGATTTTTGTCAATCAAAATTAAGAAAATGATTTATGAAATCAATTAATTTCCATTTATGTATACTTTTCAAGCTTACATACAAGGTATGGGGAATTACTCCATTTAGAACTTTTGGGACACCGGAAAACACACTTGTTCAATTTGAGTCAAACTTAAAAATCCAGGTCAATTTTACCTAAATTTAACTTTTTAAGTTAACCTTAACAGGTTAATATCAATCCTCAGAGTTCGACATTGCAAAAATAATGAGTCCATTTGAATCAGAATTTTCGCCTTAACCCAATGTTAACTAAATGCCTAATTCTCAATTTTATTTTTTATTCAAATAAATTCCAAATTTCTATGACTCACCAACAAATGTAATGCTTCATAATTTGATAGAATGTTATGGATCAATTCTAGCCCCCTTTGACATAGTTAATTTATAGGGAACTTTTGATTAGACAAATATTATTTATTTAGAAATTATTTTCTCCTTTCATTCCAAAGTCTCCCCCATGAACTTAAGATGTATCAATATGAGCATAAAAACTGTCATCACATGAAACCACCCAATTTTTCGATTGTCGTATCAAGGAATTCACTAATGGGTCCAATCAAATGACCAACTAGAGTTTCTATTTCATATTCAACTCTATCTACATAGTTGACAAGGTAGGGTTTTTAATATCCCAATTAGTTTTTCATAGGTGACAAATTTTTACCGGAACATATTAAACAATGTCCAATGTAGCCAAGTGGGGTTTTTGACTCATCCCACATTTATAAATCATTATTTATATGTAGGTGTATATACAAGCTTATCTTATTACATAATTATTGTAACTAATTCTTGATCAAGAATGTCATATTGGGTTTGTGCTCAATGACATATATACTTTGTAGGGAATATACCAAATCTTAACTATGTCTGTGTGATTGGAATAATATGACAAATCATCAAGATAAAACCTATAACTTTCCATTTATAAGAACAATGCAGTCGGGAAGAGTGCCGAAGAATAAATGAGAGTTTGATTAATAATAGGAAAGGGTGAATATTTATGTTAGAGAGGCATGCGCTTGTGGATCACCCTAGAATCCAATTAACGCTTTTGGAATTGTAGAGTACGGAGACATGGGTATGTGAAAATAAAGAATGAACAAGTAAATTGGTTGGATCTCTTGCTTCAAATGTATCTTCCTCCCCATCCTCTTGTGCTTATAGATATTTTTGTCTTTTAAATTTAATCTTAAACCTCATCGGGTGAAATTTACTAATTTTTTTGTTGACAATCATAGAACAATATATTTATGATATGGATGTTATTATATTATTATTGATTTTTTTATTATTTGAAGAGCTTTGCTCCTCACCATAGGTTTAATCTTTTAACAAATTGATCAATTGACTTCAATTCACAAGCTGCTTATTTGTTGAGGTGTTCACCGAAAATTTCCTTTAAATAGGACATTTTATTTTGAGTTTAAGTTGTTTACTGTATTTTTAATTTCATAATACTATATGTATATGGATATGTGGGATAAAGGACATATATGGTCGTAGATGAGCTCCATGAAAGTATATGACAACAAATTTGTCGATGAGGGATTACAATTCAGAGCATTCAGGCATAATCTATTTCTGTGTTGCCATGATGCCTTCTTATTTCATGTCATATTCAGGCAAATAACTGTTGTAAGACATACATAGTGAAGATATGTTTTCTTTTTATTCCTTGGAACGAGTTTCCTCATTTATTCGAAGCTTTAATCTACCATATATCTTCCATATACAGGAGCGGGCCTTCTGCATCTATTTCCCTATACCTTGTATTCACATAACGTTTTCCATGGAGTATTACAATATCAGTGCCATATACATCTCGCGAAAAGTATTTTGATTTAAAAATAGACTACTAGACTCATAAATTTTAAGTTACACAAATATAAATAGTATAAGATTGTGGTATTTCTATCATATAAATACTCATGTCAAATATTTAGGGGTATATAACACATGTCATAATACTATGTGCTTAGTTTACTGTAAAGGATATTGTAAATTGTGGAAATAATGCCCGCGGATTATCATTATTATAGGTACTGCTCATGCTCATGAGATGTATTAACTTGATGTTATTCAATTATGTCTATGAAGAAGGTTTAAAAAAAGGGTAGCAACATAGTTCAAACCAAATCAAGATACTTTGAGCCTTGCAATAGAAATTTGCAATTTGAGAATGCATTGTTGAACTCCATGCCTATTAGAATTTAACTTAAGTTTCGAAACTACTACATATAACCTTTCATGCGAAAGGAGGCCACTGAATTTTATGAAAAATGGACTGGTATTAAGGCAGACAATATTAAGAACAAGATACATTCGCAAGTTGAAACAACGAACCATTTTCATTGAATACAATGAAAACCCTAAGTCTAATGTCTCAATGAGAAATTTCAAATTTACAAGAGGACCTAATGCTTGAAGAAAAATTTCATATTCAACAAATCAAGTTCCAACCATTTTACAACAAAGTGGAATGTGCATATCAAGTAGATAACATAGTTCCAGTTTCACCTCGTTCCTTCAAAAAGGATTCCAAATCAATGCATATTATGGATATCATGCTTTCATCTATCGTTCAAGATTTCACAACCAATTTGACTCTAAGCTCCATATGCAAATTTATGCAACATCTCTAAAACTCTTTAAGACCTCCACATTTTACAAGCTTCCTTTACAAGCTTGAACGGATTACTCAACAAAAACATGACCAATTTTACAAGTTACCAAATACAAAATAGGATTTTCATAGATAATGAAAGCTTCCTTCAAGCCATGTTCTTAAATTTCTCAATGAGGTCTGAGGGGTTAATCACATGAAGAAACTTAGCTAAGCCAAGTTAACAAGAACGCCAAATATCTTCCACTTGAAACATTCCAACTTCAAATGCTTTCAAACAAACCAACACAAGGAGAAAAAGTCTTTTGGAACCACCCAACATTTAGGCATCATTACATGTCTTTACAAGGTTGGAAGACATCCTAGCCTCCCCCAAACCCATCGGAGAGAGAGCTAGCTCCTCCACAAACTTTGCTCCAAGATTAGGGAGATTACCAACATTATTTTCACAATAAGACAAGTCACATCATAATGAAATTCAATCAATTTTGCATGGGAAATGAGGAAAAAAACTAAATGGGGAGAGAAGAGAGATATCCAAGGTGCCAAAATGTGATTCCAACCATAGGATGCACACAACAATTAATCTTGCACTAGAACCTTATTTCTCCAAATCAACAAATCTTTATCTTCACCCATTCACCAAAATCCTTCTTGGAATTATTTTCAAACTAAATGGGTTTCCTATAAGAATGGGGAAGGGGGTTCAAACCATATGATCCACCTTCTCCACCTCAAACCATATGAGGGGAATAAAAAAAATCCTACATTTCTTGCCCATCAAGCCATGAGGTTTGAGAGGGGAAAATCCCTCTCTCTTCCCCCATACACTCCAAAATCTATCAGTTCGCCATATGATGGATGGAAAAAATTAAAAAAAGGAAATATTGTTATCAACTTCCACACATGAAACAAAGCACATATTTCAAACAAAACAAGGCTCGATCTAGCACAACATAAAATATAAAATGAGCTCAGAGAGCCTACCTCCAAAAGCATCTTTCCAACACTGCTTATTTTCCACTTCTTTATCCAAGCAAGCTCTAACTCCAAAAATCTAAAGCACCAAGCAAAAACTCCCCGCAAAAAAAAGTTCTCTTTCTCCCCATGAGGGAGAATTTGAAGAGAATCCAACAAATTTCCTCACCATGAGGGGTTGACATGTGTCAACCCTCTCTTCCCTCCAAATCAAAGATTCCAAAATAAAAAGAAGAAAATATAAATTCACTTTTAAGACTCCCTTACCAAAATGCCCAAAATGAAAATATTTAACAAAATTGTGAAACTTTCTATAAAACACATAGACCAATCCATCTTACATGGATGGTGACAAAAAAAAAAGAAAAATGGGAGGGAAACTCCCTTTATGCCTTGAAATTAAGCCCCCCTACCTATTGGGTAGGGTCTAAGGGCTTATTTTCATGATAAGTGAACTCCCAAAATTAAAAGGGGTCACTTAAAATGCCATAAATAACCCAATTTTGGATTTGGCACATTTGGGCACAAGTGTATAGGATGTGGGGCCCACCCAAGGGTTCACATGTGACCGTACTCCCCTCTAATTAATACATAATTACCAAAACACAAAACTTAATACAAGTGGGGACCATTAAGTCCCCAAATCAAGTTTACTTAACAAACTAATACATCCTAACAAGATTAATTTTACATTACATACTACATTACAAATGAGGGTCATTCATGGTGCCCAAAATAATGAAATATAATACTAAGGCCTCATACAATTAACATGGTTAGGACTTAGCCCCATGGACCGCTTGTGCACAATTTGTGTAGCCACCCTGAAACCCACGTTCTCTTGTGACCTGTCACCTGCATACTCATTGCACACATTAAACGTACCTATCTGATACATTGTAAATCAACTACTCAATAAGTAATCAATGAAGTCTATGATATTGTAACATCATCATGGAATCGTAAATGTGAAACCATGCACAATTACACACAATTTACCATGCATTGCCCATAAAGATAAATATAAATTACATACATCCATATAATCCAGACATGTGACTAAGCTAAGTATCCAACATATATCCATTAGGTCCAAACAACATTGCAGTAAGTTAGTATCTGTAATATTTAATGAAAAGGTGTCAACATACTAATCAATTCAAATTGGTGTTATGTGCTTGAATAACCATACATGTCCCAAAAGGTCAAATATCATAACATAATGTCTAAAATATATCAAATCCATGTCAAATCATGTCTATGAATAAAGAAGTCAACAGATAACTGAGGCTATAAAAATGTGGGCACTATAGTTACGTAGGTTGTTTAAACAACCTACGTATATAGTTTATTGTTGTGAGTTGTTTCCTAAATTTCAAGAACAAACTCACCTATTTATTTGTAAGAGTCAAATGTTAATATACTATGAATTATATTGAATATCATTTCTATTTGTTCTTTGTAACAATCTAATCCATTCCCAAGATTTGGTATCAGAGCGATGAAATTCCTAGATCGTGGTTGCAGGTAGACCTCTCCTTGTAGTTATAAATAAGACCTGTGCACAATCAAAGGATTTATTTATGGATATTGAAAATGTATAATATTTGTTTTGCTTAGTTGTCTTTGGCATACATTTGGAATTTAGGGGAGATCATAGGCGTCCAAGACTACCTTCTGTCCCTTGGCTTTGATCATAGGTGGTTCACCATAAGAGTTTATTTTTTTGGGTACTCTAACCATATTCATCCACAAAGTTTTTTTTAGCAATCATTTTGACTGAAACATATTGTCCAATAGACAATCAACACTTTCTAATAACAAATCAGTTCAGGAGTTATCATCATGTGAATTCTATCTCTACTTTTTCTGCTCTTACACGCCTTCAAGTAGATTCATGTGGAGTCATAAGGGAGATCCTTGCATTTCTAATATCAAAGTTTGTTGTGGGAAAATGTGCATAGTTTCAATAGTCTAGAAAGTGGACGTGCTGCATTTGGAAGATTATTGTTTACATTTTGAAGTATTATTATTCTTGGATCCCTCTTGAAGCCTAAGATCCTCATTCTTCCACATTCTTAACAGTTGTTCCATTATCCTTCTCCTGAGATAATTGCAAGTGCCTCTTCAAGTCAAGTGAATTTGGTAATTCCATGCAAACTAAAGTCTCTAAAGATATGAGTCATTATCATGAGTCTTGTCAATTTTGTATTGAGTCGTTTGTAGTAATTTGTCATTTAGTTCCATTTAGTTTTTCTTAATGTCATATATTGTATAACATTTTAGTGGAGTATTAAAAAAGTTATTTGTGTTATTAAAGACTATTAATTGTATAGTTAGTGTTATCAAAATTAGAGTCTACAAAGAAATTATACATCAATTTTGAGAAAGTCAAAAGGATTCGGCTAGTATTGTTTAATTATGAGTCTATAGGAAGTTTAATGTTGTAATGTTTTGGCATAATAGATTTCAAAAAATAATATTCCATTATATTGTAAAAGATTATGTCTCACGAGGCATTATCCGGGTCAAAATAGTATTTTATATAATGCCTTTATTAGCCTACCATTCATCATTGTAAGTCATTTAGTATTGTCTAAGTGTCAACAAGCCATATTTTTCAAAGAATAGGTGTGAGTCAAGTTTTTTCAAATAAAAATTTTCTATTAGTATTAAAGGAAGTCATGTCATGTTAGATGAAGTCATCAATGAGTCAAAAAGAGTTATATCATATCATTATATTGTCAAAATTGTGTTTAGGTGAATAATAGGCAGTCAATGTCAAATGGGTGATTTTTTTTTGTTAAGTGTTAAAGTCATGTCATTGAAAAAATTCATAAAAATAAAATAAAAATGACCTCACAAATGTATTTTCGATGTTACCCAATGTCTGATAAAATAAAGACTTTCACATTGCGGGAGGAGACACAATAAAGTACAATGTGGAAAATATTGAGTGTTTGAGTCATATTCAGTTGAGTTAATCAACACATCTACTAGAGTTTAGAGGTAGTGGAGGATGGAGGGAAATCAACACCTCTCATTAGTCACCAACGATAGGGTCGCATACAACACTGGTGACAAGTTTTTAATATTATTTCAATTGTTTAATTTGAATGGAGTGTGCTGAAATAAAACATGGTTTTTACTCCCTTGCCAAAGATTAAAATGAAGAGGATGTGAATTTTGGATGCTGAGAATAGTTGTATAGGAGGGCAGTTGAAGTGGAGTGATCCTCTGACTAAAGAGATCCTTTGACTGTCGTACTTCTAACATTGATCGGCCGATGAAATATAACATTCACTGGAAGTGAAAGCGGGAACTGTTGAGTTCACATATGTAGGTGAATCAGTGGAAGTGTGATCATTTGGTATGGGATTCACTGTGGTGAATTGGATTGGTCATGTGCGGCAAGATCCAGACAGCAAGATCCAAGTCAGCAGTATGCATACCTAAAAGTATGCGGAGGCATACGATACTATTTTCAGTTCTTGAGATGGTGCTTTTCCCCATGTTCGTAGTAAGGGGGGGAATGTTATGAATAACTTACATAGCAATCACATTATATATTTATATTTGGGTTTATATATTGTTAGTTCTCTTAGATTATTGTTACATAGGTTGTTTAAACAACCTATGTATAAAGTTTATTGTTGTGAGTTGTTTCCTAAATTTTAGGAACAACCTCACCTATTTATTTGTAAGAGTCGAATGCTAATATACTATGAAGAATATTGAATATCATTTCTATTTGTTCTTTGCAACTCTCTGATCCATTCCCAAGAATTATAAAGACATTTCATATGTGTGACAAAGTGAAACAAAGATGATTATGATGTCATATCAATAATTTTTCCATTCTTACGCAATCTTCCAAAGCACAAGATGATTATTATGTCATATCAAGAAACACAGATGATTATGATATCATATCACTTGAATGGACACATTTTTATGTGCAAAATTCCTATCTTCATCCACCACAAAGAGAAACAAAGATGCTTATGAAGCATATATATGTGTGGTCTGAAAAGAGTGCAACAAATATGTCAAATCATGTCATTACATCTTAACACTACATATCAGTACATCATTACAGTACATATCATTTAATGAAATCATGTTGTCACATATCATCATACTTCAACAAGTCACATGTATATATAAAAATGTCACACATCATCAAATATGATCATATGTGAAATATCATTATGGAAAAATATCAACACATGAGATCGCAAGAACATCATAAAAATTATATCATAGTGGTCGGGGAAAAAAAATCCACAGATATAATATATCTAGTACACATGGAATACATGCACATGCATTCGAGTCCATGCCACATCTTTGAAAATATAAGAATAATGTATCAAACTAAGCATGTCATATATATAGGACCACACAGTTGCATAAGACTGTATACACGTCTCCATGGAATGTCCAACACAAGATCATATATAAAGCCATATATAGGCATACAAAAAATGTATGTATCGCATGTCTAGATGGCATATATATCTATACATCCTATGAAAAATCGTGAAAAGTACTCCCTCTCTTGGCCCTACTAGTAGAAGCATGTCTATGGCTTGTGGATGTACTGGAGGAAGATGGCACTACGGATTTCATCCGTCTATTCCTAGGTGTAAAACTCACCTACAAATTATCATGTACATTCATAAACATCAAGTTTTTAACACTCAAATTTTTAAGAAGTGGATATATTGAAAATACATTCATAATTTAGAAACTAATAAATTTTAATGCATGTGAAATATTACCACAATCTCATGATCCATATCAATTTGTCATTGACGCTCTACAGGGTCAAGGTTAGACTCATGAGGGGGAGTTTCTAGGGGTCGTGGAAGTGCACTTTGAGTCGTACCAGGCTGTATAGAAATAAATAGTTCAAATTAAATATTTCATGTACAATGTGATATTGTATATTTAGTAAGAAAACATTCGTCCAATGTCTGAAATTTAACAAATATGATAAATATTTACCTATGTGAGTGGATCTGGAGACGTTGTAACAACATCAACAACAACCTCCACATTATACATAAATGGAGGAGTCTATGTGTCAGTCATAAGTTGTACAAACAACATGTAGATCAACATTAATTGAAAATTTTCCAGGAGAATGGTGTAAGGAACTAAGGCTCATGCCTATACATTAAATTATAGAACACATATAGATATGTATGTTAATAATATTTAAACAATCTTGAACATTAACTAGTAAAATCTGTGAAACTAACCTGCGTAAAAGTAACGTGAGGCGTGTCACTAGCTTCAGTTCCCACACCAGACTGGGTCAGCATGACAAGTGTGTCCCACCTTGTGGCCATAAGTATTTTAAAATCTCCTAGTTAAAATATACTTAAAAAAGATAAGCATATTAATATGTGTTTGTACACATAGTGTACAAAAACTACATGTACACAAACATTAATGTGTATTTAATAATAAACGTGAAATCAAATTAACTTGAAACTTACATCTCCACGCACTCTAACATGTGTTGCAGTAGCTAGGATGTCCACATCAGATTTGTCCTTGACCGGCTCTTGCTGTTTAAAATAACAAAAATATTAGTTTTTACACAAGTATGATGTGTAATCAAGTATATATATTAGAATCTCAAATGATATATATACTATATATACTTGATTATCTTAAATAAATATACTATTTCTTTATATATTATTTATGTGACATTTACCTGTGAAAGACCATAGACATTTGTAACACTTCCAAAAATATCTACCATCATCTCATTTGTAAAAAAGAGATCATGTGACCCTGTAAGGATGTCTCACTCATAGTGCATATGACACCACATGACCCACAATGGTGTGGTGTGATAGAACTGGTGCCTCCATCGACATTGCTAGATGCAATCTAACTACTATGTTGCACTAGAGTGTTAGTGAGAGATCTCAATGCATGTAGTGTGTTGATCTCCACTACCTCCTTCAGTGTAGGAGGGAAAACTGAAGGCTGTGGGGGTTTTGTACGTGGAGCATCCTAGGTTGACCACCCACAATATGTGCACCTGGTCTAGTCTGTGCAGAGCCACCTCTTTGACTGTAATACCCAGAAAATTCAAAATAATTAGGGACCTCACAAAGCACAAACCCACAATACAATTTCTTCAAAAAATAAAGAGGAACCTCATTGTTGTTGCATGGTTGATAATCAAAAACCATCCACCATCAGTCCCAAAAAAATTCTTAATTCGGTCCTCATGACACCAATGGATAAGGAACTGGTTGCAATTAGTTACGAGAGGGGAATTAGTTTTGGGTCCATAAATAGTGCACAAATGCATTCTTTTCCATTATTTTTGTCTTTCACGGCGACATGTGATAATTTGTTTACATACCAATGCCTATAATAAACTCTAAAATTATTCCATCTATTTGGTTTGTTAGAGAATCAACTTCGCCAATCAATGTTTGAAATGTGTTGGCTTTATTCATGTAGCTTGGATTTTTGGAATGATTTTTTCTGATAGTGTGAATAAGGTTTTGAATGGAAATTTTATTTTCTTGGATTTTTGTAATGATATCACCTTGGGTTCCTAGTGGTTCTATGGGGACGGTAGGAGCCATATGAGGTGGAGGAGGGTTTTGAGGAGGTGGAGGAATATTTGGAGGGTTTTGAGGAAGTGGAGGAACGTTTGGAGGAATTGGAGGATTAATAGCTTGCTGAGAAACTCACAAAACTAAGAAATTTTATACATAAACAAAAGATTGCAAAACCCATGAAAACCACAAAAAATCTAAAATGTAAGAAAATTGATAAAAAAATGAGGGCTTAACTCTCCGTCTCAGTGGCATCATGTAAATTATTGTGATCTAGAAGAAAAAATTGAATTTGGAACGGTAATGCAAAGCGTGAGTGTCAACAATGGAAAAATATGTGCGGTTTGGAGAAAATTGTGGTGAAAAATTAGGGTCATGACTATTTTTTTGGCATCAGAGGACCATGATTGTAGTTTAGAACCACAATTGTGGTCTTTGTTTCAGTAATTTCCCGAACTTGAAAAAATAACCACGATCGCGGTTCGTAAAATTTGGGATTTGATGTCCACTTTTTGGTCCCCCAACTTGTTGCACTTAGCCTCAATGCTAAATTTCCTTAACTGTTGTGAAAGAATCTTGAATTTATATGTCATTAAAGTTAAACATGAATGTTATTTTATCTCCTATTTGGTCTGTATGAGTGCATTTGGTTGTGTGTATGCACAAATACTCAATGGCAAATTCACTAACAAGTTGATGTTAATATACTTATATGTATCGTATATGATTACAAGATCACATAGTTACAACTAGAAAACATTATATGGGAAATTTTTATATCCATGGGAAATAGTTACAAGGATATTTATCTTCCCTGGATGATTAATGATTTTAATATTGATAGGTTACTAAGGGAGAGGAGCCACTAGTTGTGCACCCAAGTTGAGGGGTGTACAACACACATTTAAATACATCAAATTTTGAAAAAAAAAATACCCTTTAAAAGATTTTTTTTTTCTTAATCTAATTTTTTTTTGAGCATTTTTATTTTATGGAAAGTGGTTTTTAAATGGATTTAAATCAAGTATTTTTTCATACAAAGGAAAAAAGGGTGGACCATTAGTAGGGCATTATGTCATGCATTTTTTCCACTTATGTGGCATCATGTGATTGGGTGATTTTTTGATGTGATTTGATGTGACAACATTTTATTAGCTACTTTGTTTTTAAAATGTTGAATGACAAATGTACATGT
Source organism: Taxus chinensis (assembly GCA_019776745.2). Classification (NCBI taxonomy): domain Eukaryota; kingdom Viridiplantae; phylum Streptophyta; class Pinopsida; order Cupressales; family Taxaceae; genus Taxus; species Taxus chinensis. The sequence continues at coordinate 134,268 of JAHRHJ020003554.1, forward strand.
ACTAGTCACTCACTTCACAAATACCCTCACCATTACTGGTCCATGCTCCGCTATTGGCTCCTCTCCCTTATAACATGGCACAATTGTGGAGTGTTCTACGTCCTAGCATGCCACATGGCACTAAATTTTCTACAATAGAACACTAAGTGCAAAGATAATTTTTAGGTATGTAAAAAATAATTAACATGTGTAGAAGAAAAGCATAATTTCGTGCGGGTACTGCGAGGCTATGAGGTGTAGTGTAATCCTTACACAAGGATGTAAAGGTTAGAGGGTGGTGTGATTTCAAATACTATAAATACTTTTTTCCATACTACAGGGATTGTGAATACTACAAATGAAGATGATACATGACTATTGGAGCTACAAGCGAGGAGATACGAATTTCAAAAAAAATTGTGAAAGTCACATGTATTATAATTTTATTGTATTGGTTTGTATAAAAAGTCATATCTATGAAGCATGTTTACAACATCTATGGGACTACAAATAGAGACATGTAAAAAGGTACTAGAACACATAGTGGATCAACCAAATTGTTGGACAAGTTATAAAAAACTAAGAGCTATACAATATATAATAAAGAGTTACAACAATGTTGCAGGATGTGTAGAGTTTGTTTCCATGTTGTGAGATGATGCAAGTTTGAGGTGTTCAAGTTCTCTTAGATAAATGAGGATGATTACATGATTGTGAAATGTTTTGAGGCAGGATATGAGGTTGTTTATGAATCACAAGTGGTCCCAACTTATCTCACCACATACTTCAACTATCACTTATCTCACATCTTTACTTCCAAGATGTTTTCCCCCTCTTGTGTAGAATGTAGACTCCACATTTGTGGCATGCCAAGAATGTGAACTTTACATCTCTAAAATTTTGATACCGGGACAATGTCTCCTTCCCATTCTATAACCCATTTACCGTATATATTTCATACATAATTGTTGGAGGTCGGCTTGCACACCAATATGGTCATAATTTGAATTTAATTATTTATAATTATATATAATCACCCTAGCTAATTCAGGCACCAAAAATATATTTATCTTAGAAATTATTATTATATTAAGGCATTTAAGAAATATTTAAATGGTCAGATAAGGACATGCTTATGCATTTACAATCATTTAAAGAAGTTAATTTTTCATTGAATCACTAAAAGTTATAACAAAGATGCATTGTATTGTAGTGGTTTATTTGTTTAAAAATTTATTACATGTATTATTATAAATATATTTTTAATATTATACATTTTTTTATTAAGGGTGAAAGAGGGTTGAGGGGACCCTTCCCCATTACAATAAGTACCAATGGAGACAAAATTATATCAATGAGGAACGCATAGGGCTGCCTCTACTAGTGGAAAAGAGGGACAAATAAATACAATCAAAACAACAACATGACCACACACAAAATTATACAAACCAAAAAACTAACCATGAGACTCCTTCCCATGGGATCTAAGATGCATCTTAAGGGATTCATTGACTTTCCCTTTCTTCCCTCTACTCATAGTAGACCAACCATCATTGGTGTTTGGATTTACATTTTCATTTGTGTGAACTAGTATGCATATTTTAATATTATTTATAGCCTCCTGATTTAACATCTCTACGGAACAAAGAGGAAGGGACAAAGTCCCAATATCCAAGATGGGGGTAGAAGCCTTCTCTATAGGGGTAGAGGAAGGGATGTTCACCTCATTCACAAGAACCACAACTTCCTCATTCGCAGACCCATCTTCAGACTCAGTATCTGAGTGATTTTCAACAACCAAATGACTAAAATCAGTGTTCTTCCACCAAGAAGTATGACTACTTTCATGTTTCTTCCTATACTTGCAATCCGCAGCTAAGTGACCGAGGGAAAAGAAGGTCCGACATTTGAAGGGGAAGCCTTCATAGTCTAAGTTTTGAGTCCATATTTTGTCCTCAACCTTAAGATCAATAGAAGCAGGAAAATTCATTGAAGTGTTCATCTCGACCAAGATGTGAGCATACATAGTATACTCATATAAGGTCATATTAGACATTGGTGGTGGATCTAACAAATACAAATATGGATTATATTTTATTGGGTATTAAATAGAATCGTTGAAAACATCTATTTTTCTTACAATTTCATATGCAACAAGGAAATTAGCATTTGAAAGAAGTACGCTAATTTCCCAAAAAATAAAGGTAAATTTATAAAACTGATAAAGGTTCCAAAAGAAAAAAATATAACATAGTCTATTTGTAAAATAACATTTTGTATCATTTAAAAAAATATATCTTCAATATTAAAAAAAAAAAAACATTTTCTAAATACTACTTTATAAAAAAAATTCTTATTCATTACGCATTTTATAAATTATATATTTCATCTCTAAAAATAGTAAATTTGACTATTTAATTTTTTATGATTGTCTTTTAAGTATTCCTGTAAACAAAATATTCGTAACCTAGACTATATTTTCATTATCACTCTAAATTATTCAAAATTAATTAAATCTAATATATAAATTAATTTTAATATTAGTAGTATCAAGTTGTATATACATGTGATATGTATCTATTTACTTTCTTATCAATTCAAAACTGAAATTTAATATTTAAAAGAAACTTTTAATATTTTAAAGAAATTTTTATTTGTGAATATAATCAATATATTTATATATATATATAAATGATTAAATGAAAATATTAAATTATACTTCAAATTTAAAAAAATCACTTTGAATTATTTAATAATTTATTATAGTAATTTATACGTGTTGCATTCATAATTTTAAATATTTCCATATAATTAATAATAAATGAAAGATATATTTAATGTTAAATATATTATTAACATTCATAACTTAAATTGAAATATAATTATAATTTTTTTCTTTTTTGGAAAAGGGTAAATTTGGGGGTTTTGGAAGGACCCGCATCCTTATACAAATGGCCATGAAGGCAAGATATAACAATGAAGCAGAAAAATAGAAGAAATCCCATGAGGCAAGAGGAAACAATGGCCATGAAGAAGTAAAACCGAACAAAGAAAAATAGAAGAGAACGAACAAGTATGAAACTAGATAGAAGTTATTGTTGTTGTAGTTGCATCAGACAGACAAAAACCACAAAGAAGAGAAGAGAAAGAGCCCCGCTCGCAGCTGCAAAAGGAATAAGGATGTAGTAAAATAGGGAAGAACTAAGACGGAGAGAGGAGATGCATCTTGAAACCAACTGCCCAGAAACAGAAAGTGGATGTGACAGAAGAGGCATCCAAAGAAGAAGGAAAAAATTAATTCTTTCCCTTCTTCGAATGCACAACCTGTCACCTTTCATGCGACATCACCTATGAATAAAGAGGTTTGGATTATGATAAGTCCAATGGGGCGGAGATTTGTAGCTCCCTATCTAGAGGGATGGGGACCATCCTTATCTGATTCAGAGTGGCCGGGTTTATGGGGCTACTTTATCCCTGGAGTAGGCCTCTCTAAAGATGGAGGAATAATCGATGAGTGCCCCACCTCTTTAGTTTTAGCAATAGATTCTGATTGTGATGCAGTCGATAACGATGTATCTCATGTATCGAGATCTTCTGAGACATAATCCTATCTCCATCCACGAGATCTGGGTGGGCTCCATCATTTGGGAACAGAATCCTTTTTTCTTGGGGATCAGGGATTTCTTATGAGGGAAGGCCGCTTAGAGGTGAGCTTGTGGTCTTGCAGTTTCGACATCTGAAGGCCGTGTTTTCATAGTTCAGAGTCTGTATGTGGATAGTATCCCCCATATTGAGATTCATTTTCTCTAGAAATCATTTACTGAGATCTACTTTGACAAAAATTCTAACAAAGGTATGAATTCCACTCCGTAATCTCTTGTTTTCCTCTTTGATGAAGTGATCCAGAAGGTTTCTAATCTCCTCTAAAGAAAGGAAAAATGAAGTGGAAGATTAGGCAATCTTACCCAGATTGGCACATGACATATGGAATAATAATTCAGGTCATATTGGGGAAACCATTGGGTAGTGAAGAGGCCCATTGATCCCAAAAACAAAGGACCCTCTTCATTAACCCTCTGATAATCTTTTGACTCATCGAAATAGACTATAAAGAAGCCTCTGGCATGTAAGAAATATTTATAATTTTTCATCCACGTGGAATGGATCTAGTGAATCAGAGCATTAGACGACAACCAATAACCATTGAATTTGCAGATACGGGCTTTAGATTACATCTCTTGTAAAAATTCCAGAAATTCTTCATCATTGATCTCCAGAGTAGGGGATTCAAAAGCTTGTTCCTCAAAGTAAGCTGGGGGAGGAAAAATATCAACCTTTATAGAAAAGGCATTTTAAAAGAGTGCTTCTTTGAAAGGTGCAAAGTTATTTCCTTTGGCTGCCCCCAATAACTGACCCATCATGAAGATTGTAGAATCCCTCCCAATCATCGTAGGAGGAAAGAAAGGAATCATTCCTTAGGGATTTTCCAGCAAAAACAAGTTCAATGAGATCTTCCCTATAGCTCAATTTATGTGAAAGCACAAATTTAAGATCCTTCGCTAGAGCATACCATTAAATCTGGATGCAAAAGGTAGAGCCCTGTAAAGTGCGAACTAGAACTTGAGTCTTGTTCATTTCATGGCCAGGGAAATGGGACTAAGTAAACTCACCAATCCTACCAAGCATGCTATCCTTTTCCATCTCTTTGTCACAACCGTTGAAGTCAGTTCCAAATACCAAAGGTGAGGTAAAATTTTTGTTGCTCAGGGCCGAGGCAGAGAACTCAAGATCACTATTTTCCCACCACACAAAACTACCATGGATACCAAAACCACTCGTTCCAGATTGTAAACCCATGTCACCATCAACCATAAATCCAACATCGCGGACAACAAAAACTCTCATAGTGAAGCTCGAACTCACCATTTTTTTTCTAATGATCGTTGATGTATATTTTGAAATTCCTCATAATTATATTATATTTTAAGCTCTTAAAATATATTATTTTATTTCTTATATTTTTAAGATAAACTGTATTATACTGTCGAAGGAAGGTTTTATAGATTTCAATCTAGCAAATATTATGAACCCCGCATACTAATAACATATTTCCAACTATGATTTGTTATATTTAAGCTAATATTTTTGAAATATAAATATTTATATAATTTTTTAGAATAGTTTATTTCTCAATTTTCATTAGAAAAATATTTTCCTCCTGATATTTTTAATTTTACAATTAATTTAAATAGCTATTTTTCCTTCCAACCAATTTTAAAGAGACATCTGAAAAATATTTGTTTTTTCTAAGTTTAAACATAATAAAATTATGTGACAAGTCAAAAAGAGCCTTTAAATGTTTTTGTATATAGCTAGTCTGTACTTGTGTGGATTCATTATTCCATTAATTATGTTGTACAAGCTCCAATAGATTCATTATTCCTTGTTTACTTTTTGATCTTTGAGTTAAGGAGAAGGAGATAATTATAATGAAAATCACATAAACTTGTTCATTGTTTCTCAGCAATATAGATTAAAAATTTGTGCATTATATCCAAGAATATGTTAAATTTTTGTTGATTATCCTCATATTCCATTTGACATATTAATTCATCTACATCTATAGTTGTGCTAAGGAGAATACTAGATGCATATGACTTCATTAATAGGAGACTCAGATTTAGATTAGAGAAAGGAGGATTTGATATCCTTTGTAATGTTGCGGGAGTTCATTTATCTGTGTGTACAAGTGAACTGTCTTTGAAATATATGAGAGATGTCACCTATCCAAATCCTTCCTTCACACAACTATTCCTACTAAGACCAGATTCTAAAAACTAAATGCTAGAATATGTACCTCTCATACCATTTCAAGTTATCCAATGATTATAGTAGACATATAAATTTATAAAATTATGTCCGTCATAACAAAAATACTTAACATACATGGATATGTGTGTTTTGATTACAAATAACATGGTTTGAATGTGGTGGCTTCGATCTAGGAATGACATTAATTTAAAATCTTATGGATGGGTTTTCACTGTAGGAGTTTCTAAGAAACTTCATAGACATGGCCATCAAAGGAGAGTTGGAATTTGTACCAGTGAATGACCATACTTATTTTCAAATAAACCATTTTAAAATCATTATAAATCATTAGTGTAGGTTCTAAAACCTGTTGTCCCTCTTGTCTCATGCTTCTAAAATAATTGAATGGAGGAATAAAATATCATAGTCTTGTAGAGTTTCTAAATTTTTCAGAATGTATCAGAAAGTTGACCCACTCAAGGACAATCCCCATCATGATTGAGGATTCTGTGATGTTGGCGGTGGTCATATGTGCATTTGTTGGTTTCCACCTTAGGAAATATCTTCATTGCAATATAGTAATGAAAATATCAACCCAAAATTTGACATAAAACCACTTTGTTGTAGTGAATTGCAACCACAATGATGATTCTCAAGTTTACATTTCGATGATCGAAGGATTAATACTAGAATGCCATCGACATCAGGATCCTTTGGATGTCCTTAAAATTGCAGTGAAGATAATTATTGGCTTTGTCAATGAGATAGTTGCCAAGGCTTTGCAATTGTCAGCAACCCCAAGATTAGAGAAAATTTCTCTAAATGACTATGTCGATCTATTAAGATTTACGGTCAATGAGCTCAATCAGGAACTTTCCTCTCCAGATAAACTACGAGCATGAAAAAATATTGTCTCATGTCCTATGAAGCTAACTAATACGCAATTCTTTCCTCTATTACAACATAGAGAAATAGGGATATATGGCATACTAAGGTGGGCCTAAAACAAGTCTAGAAAAAATTCTTTTTTGTTGTTACATAAATTAGAATTGGGATTTTCTTTAGATTGAATAATCTCTCTATTCATATACACCATATTTATTTGTTTTTGTGGTTATTTAGCTGCAATTTTTCTAGAGGCAATCATGGATATCATATGAATTTCATGGAAAAACAACAAGAGGCACAATGTATTCCTTCTAACCATGGGAATACATATTGGGTATATCAATATTTTATTAACATTTTGGGCCACCAACTTCTGCGAAGGCTAGGGGTTTTAATTAGAACATGGATTTCACAAGGCTTTTACTACATTTTTGTGTATTGACATTCACATGTGTTCTTTGTTTCTTTATATAATATTCATAACATTTTTTTTATGAAACTTACTTGTCGTGCTTTTGATCAATGTTATGTCTTATGCAAACTTTTAATGGTCAATACAAAATTTTCACTCTTTTCAAATTTGTTTGAATCTCTATGACAATGTATTAGCAAAGGTAAATTGTTCCACATTATACACCAGGAAGGTTATATTTGGTAAAACACTATCATTGCTTTAACAGGTTGCCTTTAAGAGGTTGCTCATGTTCTCTATAAGCTATAATTATGATACTTCATGAGGTGACATGTCACTCATTCATTTAGTTAAACACTTTGTAAGAATTTAGTAAGCATTCACATTTTTCATTCCTATATATAAAAGCATTACATTTGTTTCGGAAATATATGCCATTCGGAACCTTGTTTTTTATTTTATCAATATATTCTATATATATAAAATTTTATATTCAAAAGGGAAAAAATTCTAATATCATAATATATTAATAGAGGTCTTCTAAGATTCTTTAATAAAATTGAATTATATTTAAATCACTAAATATGTTTCAAATTTCGTTCGTATTAATTATGTTATAATAACTTATGAAAGATGTCTTCAATACCAAAAAAAAATTGAAATTGTGAATTCACATTAAAAAAATATGAATTCGAATAAATTTATTGGAGATGTTTTAAAGATTTGATAGATTTCAAAGTTTATAAACATAAGATTAAGATTTTGTAATAAAGTATGTACATCGTTTTAGATGAAGCAGATCTATTATCACAAAAAATAAACTTATATTGTTCAAACAAAATGTTCATACTTTCTGAAGTATTGAGAGATATAATGGGTCACAATAAAGATAAATGAGAGATTCATAGTGTATTACTATAATAAATTATTTTATTTGATAAAGTGGTTATTTGTAAAGAGTCCCTTTATTAATTAAGATACTTATTGCAATAATATGCAGTAAAGCTCTCATTTGTTTTATTTGCAAATCATCTCAAATTCCAAAAATTAATCTCTCCACATGAGACTTCTTCAACTTTCAATAGCATGGGAAGCATTAATTTCATTTTAAATATTATTTGAAAATGTATGGACACCACTATTATTCCTTTCAATATTCGATATAATTTTTCCACGAGGAATAAAGGAGCATCCACGGATTTGTCTGACAGCGTTAAATCTGTAGGTTTTGTTGAAATTTGACTGTTACTAATTTGGATTGCAATTACAGTAAGGAATATGCATTAATGGCTCTTTTTCGACACGGGAGCTCAGTTGGTCGTTTCCTACAGTAACCAGTACACATTTTATAACGCTTATCTGCTATTTCCTGCTTTCTGGATATTAATAGAAATTTCTATATTTCATTCCTCAGATATATCCACTACTCGATGAATTCAACAGACTTTCATGTCAATAATTTATTAGATACAGATTTCAGGTCTGCATAAGATTTCTGTATATAGTTTTTCAATTTTCCCATCCAGATCTCCAAACAAAATTATTAGATGTTTGAAAAAAAAAATCATACAACACAGTTTAATCCAGATAAATATTAGTAACTCAATAGAGGTTTTCAATTTATTCATTAAACAAAATTGCGTACAAAACCTTTCTGCACTTCTTTGCTTACAAGGAAGTCTGGATATATTTTCCGATCTTTTTTATTCTGAGTTTGGTGAGGTTGTTATAACCTAATTTTTAAAGTAAAATTGCCAACAGAACCCAAAGTAATAATAACCTTACTAATAATTCACTGATTAAACACATTCAGATAAAAAAGACATCAACTTGGCAAGAGCCTTAGTTTTCTCAGAACTAGATACAAATATTTGTATAATTGAAAACGAATATCCAGTAGCTTGTGAAAAATATGAACAAACCATGTGACCGTTACTACAGTGTTGGGGAAGAGATTAAACAGGCATAGGCTGTTCATACATTTTTCAAGTATGAAAGCTTGTACATACAACCCTCTTGCAGCCAAGAAACCACAGTTGTGCCTTTGAAATTATTTTATGTTTTTTTATTAACTATTTATTTCATTTTGATTGTTGAATATATGTGATTTTAGGCACAGCACCCACTGTTACATCCATAAACACAATACTCATAGTTTGATGAAATAATGATTATGATGAATTCCCCCTTTTCTTTTCCCAACATAAACTTCATTTCATCCCCACAAAAAAAAAAAAAACAGTTATATCGAAAATTCTCCATTAAAAATCATTGTTTTCTAAGAAGCAACAAACTAAATTTGAATAAATGAATATACACTGATACAGGGCTAAATTAAGGATTTTTAAGTTCTGGAGCAAAATATTTTTTCCAAAAAAAAATGAGGAGGACAAATAAAAAATATTATAGAGAAGATATATGTTTAAAATATAGCTAAATATTAATGTATATCTTATAAATATAATGCTGGTATAATACTATAAGCAAAAAGGTATGGAAGAAATAAATAAATAACAACATGGAAGATATATAACTAAAATAAATTACAAAAATGTACGGAATAAATTAGACTACAATTGAAATCTTTTACTTAATAAGTCCAGCCAAATAAATTATAGAGATGATAATTCTTTTCATATTTAATATGGTTAAGGGTGTTAACAATAAATTATACAAAAATATTTTGATTTATCTATTCAAACCTAAATATACAATAATAATAAATTTATTCAATTTATATGAAACAATTAATTACAAAAATCTAAAGAATAAAACATCCCCTAAATCTAATGTCCTAGGCAATTGCCTAGATTGTCCAAGGCTTAATTCTCCCTTGCAATGATATGGATAAATTATCATATATATTTAGTGTAGCATAGAATGTGGTATAAGTAACATAAGATTGATTGTTACAATTAATTTGTTTCTAGTTGATATAACATCAGATTTTGGTTCAATTCATCTTTAATGAAGCGAGCTACAAGCAAAATAGATTATTTGAATTTCAGTGTAAGGATATTTTTCTATCAAATTGTGGAAGTCGAGTGAATGCTTTTAATAGAGTACATTAATACCTAGGTATAGAGAACTTAAATCCATCAATCAAATCACAAATTATTATACATTATTTACTCAATGAACATTCTCCTTGTAATAGCTGGGATTTTCATATATATGATATACAAATTTTAAATAACAGTTCACATAACTAATTATGTTTTAGATCTAAACAATCTATTAGTTTTTGTTTTCGGTTTTAGTTGTCAAGCTTACTGTACATAATTGTAACACAAAAGAGCATGGGCTGCTTTAACCCCCCTACAAGTTTAAAATGATTTACTTACAAACAAACTACTAAATATAGATGTGGAAAACCATCTTAATTTATTATAACTTTGTTATTTAGAAATTTGAAATAAAATTTTATTATATTTTTACACTTTTGTTATTTACTCAAATACAAATAATCATAGTGTTCAAATATTCAATTCAATCAAAATCTTGTTGTGTGTGTGTGGCTTTAACCCCCTACAAGATTAAAATGATTTACTTACAAACAAACTACTAAATCTAGATGTGGAAAACCATCTTAATTTATTATAACCTTGTTATTTAGAAATTCGAAATAAAATTTTATTATATTTTTACACTTTTGTTATTTAGTCAAATACAAATAATCAAAGTGTTCAAATATTCAATTCAATCGAAATCTTGGTGTGTGTGTGTGTGTGTGTGTGTGGGTGCGCGCGCGCACGTGTGTGTGCGCGTGTGTGTCAAAGAATTTTTAAGAATCAATTTTAAAAAAATAAAAAATCCCTTACCGCCAAATAAACATAATTTATCTATTTAAATAATTATATTAGAAGGTTTGTAATGAGAATGTTTCCTCTTTTATTTGTAATTAAAAAATTAATATTGCATATACATGCATTTAAAATACGTAATTTTCGGAATATTTTTCTAATTTAATATCATATAAAATTAGATTATTATTTTAGTGTTAATGTATTTATATGTTTAATGATTATAATTTAAGACAAAATTAATAAAAATAAGCAAGACTTCTAACAAAGATAAGTAAAGGATCAAATATAGAAATTTAATTTTAAATTGAACAGAAAAACCTATTTTCATACTTATTCCATATTTAGTAAATCATTTTTATACCTATTTAAGAAATGGTTAGTGTGGTCATACACACTTTACTTTTAAGATTAATGCGCCTTCGACAACTATATTTTATCTAAATAAACTCAAATATTATCTTATAAACTTTAAAATTTTAACTCTTTTCATAGAAATAAGTTATTCTTAGATTTATTTATTCTAGAAACCTTATATTAAACTCAATTTATTAATTTATATCTAAATTAAACCTAATTATATTTAAATATAATTAACTTATCATATTAATCACTATAAAAACACTTTCTAATTTATTTATCTATGATCCTCTAGAAAGAGGTTTGTTCTTGACTATTCATACTTTATATAAATGCTACAATGTAAATAGATACCAACTTAAAAATTCCTTATTCACATGCATATATACTTATATTTATATATAAAATTAAAAGAAATATTAATTGAAAAACATAACAAACAATTCAAAGAGTTAAGTATAATGATAATGAGCCTTCACTAGGGTACTAATCTTTTTAGATACCTAACACAAAAATAAATTGTATTCAAATCGAATGCATCCTTCATGCAACCTAGGTAGTTGGCGCTGGAAGAGAGGGCGTGGTAAAAAATAAATTGCATTCAAGTCGGATGCATCCTTTATAAAATGCAAACTATATATAGTACAACATGATGAACCTAATTCATTCAATCTGATAAATACTCATTCTCCAAGTGTTTGCAAGAATTTCTGTAAAAAAATATACAACAAAATTTTGATGTTGAAGCAGCATTGGAGGATGCTAACTCAATGCTACTGAAGAGGAAGTTGATACGATGGAGAATCAAGGCGACGAGTTAGGTCAGAACAACTCACGATTCAATGCTCTGATAACAACAATATTTATTTTACGTAAAAGGAAAATGTTTGTCGTTTACTACAGGTGATATTGAGACAAACGAGGAGGAGTCTTCAGCAGGTCTGAAAGATTTATATTTCAATTCTATGCTAGAAACACATTTTCATTTCGATGCTTGATTGTTTAATTTTCCATAATAATTATTGTTTAATTCTTTAAAGATTTTTAACAGTTGACTAATCCAATTTACACAAAATATGTTATTTTCATGTGATGTTTATGATTTGGGTGAATCAACTTTCTACAACCGCTCGGAGTCACACGATTTATAATGTTAATATCTTTATGATTCTTCTTTCTGTCTTATAATTTTGTATCCGTAGATGGAAATAATCTTTCTGCAACAACGTTTATTCAAGAGGAATCAACAGGGATTATCCATATAGAATCAACAGGGAGGGATTATGCAGGAGGAATCACACAATTTTGCAGATAAAAATATCTATTGTTTATTATTTGACGTTATCACTTCCCTGCCAAATAATTTAATTTATATTTGGTAATATAAGAAGGCACAAATCATGTGGGAGAGGAACGTTACAGGCGTTTCACTTGTCGAATGATTTAATTTGTATTTGACAATACAGAAGTCACAAACCATGTGGTGCGTGTGGACCAAACCTTTACAAAGCTTCACCAGGGTTCTTGTGCCCACTCTCCCAGTTATTTAAAACATTTGGGACCATGGGAAACAATGCATGCCTCACTGCTTTTATATCTAGTATTAAAATTATTAAAATCAATTTAAGGAAGCTTTGACGTCAAATTTTTTTGGCCTTAATTGATTGAAATGGCTATTCACGAGGGCCTTGTAGAACCCATGTGTAAACTAAAAAGTATGCTATTGAATAGCTTGATGGAGTCCTTGCATACCAGAAATTAATGGGTATAGGTTTTATGTAGTGCATAGAGCACTCATAACCCCTAATTTGGCTTGCGTAGAGTCAAAAGGATAGGTCTAAGATTCTTTTGTAGGTGAATTTGATGTATCAAATGCCCCTTAATCGTCAATGCTTAACCAAAGGAAGAATTTAACATACAGATATGCTTATTCAACAAGTGTAATCAACTATATATGTTAACTTCATTCATCATCATCATGGGGCAAAGTTGTCATCATCGGACAAAGATGTTGATAAGATATCATCATGGAGAAAAGATGTTGATATCTATGTACAACTATATCACCATAAAAATTAAAATATTACCACACATAATTATCATTTGAAAATATAATTTTGTGTTTACTAATATATTAAGAATGATAATATTAATAAAAATTAATTTATTCTATAAAAATGGATCCATTAAATTGAATACGATTAGCTTGTGAAAAGGTATGAAAAAGTATGTAGATGAATAGGAAATGAATGGCGGATTGGGCATTGTGTAGTAAGTCTAATTATCATGAGACAAAAATATCGATATTTATTTCAAATTATTATTTTCTATTAAAATTAAACAATTGCAAACAACTCATAATAAATATTAATATATATTATCATGCTTAATTATTTCTCATAAATATATTTTTCTCTTTACAAATATTTAAAAAATGATAAAATTTAAAAAAGTAACTTATTAAATAGAATAGTGAAAAGGAATGACAAAATATGAAGGTGAAAAGGGAAAAGATTACAATTATTAAAAAGAAAAGCATAATAATATATAATAAATGCTTAATAATAAACTATATTAGGTTAATATGAGTACCCTAGTCTTTAAAATTGAGATAGTATAGTATTGAACCATCAAATAAAGATATGTGACAATGTCCCTAGTCATATCTATGATGAATAAAAGTATACACATTTTTCACTTCATATTGAATAACTAAAATACACAATTTATTATTTAGAAAATTAAATTCAAAATATATGTAAAATATTTATATACACTCAATATATATTCTAATATATGTATATAAAAATTTTGTAACAAAAATATGAAATAAAAAAGAACAAAAAAGAAACATGGTTTAGGCATTTTTTTCTTGAGAATGATGACTTTGAATAAGTTAAAATTAAACCCAAAAATAAAATAAAGAAATAATGATGAATACCATTATTTTTTATATTTTTATTAAAATGTTTTTTTTCAAAATATATATATTTATTTTAGATAAGGTAAAAAAGATTTAGTTTTGAAGGGACCAAAAAACCATGTACAAAAAGAGAATCCAAGCCAAAGGATAATGGCCAAAACGAAACAAGAGTGATTTTGAAGGGATCAAAAACCATGTACAACCAAAATATAAGCGTAAAAGTACAACAAGAAACAAAGAGAAGCATGGTCCCAGACCAAAAACAAATCCAACGGAATACACCACACAAACACCTAGGTTAGGAAAGAACAAAACACACTTGATCATCCTCTAAGAACACTCTAAACTCCTATTGAAAAGTCTTAACCAGACACAAAGGGCGGTTTACCCATGAGGCTCATGTCCATGGGAGCTTAAGTTCATCTTAAGAGGAGTGGTAAGAGTCATTCCTTTCTTTTTTCTTTCCACGACTGTCCAACCCTCACTCTTATTAGGCTTCATGTTTTCACCTGGATGGATTGGAAGCATGATTTCCAAGATTTGATTTTTGCCAACATTTGAATCCTTATATTATTCTCATCTTGCCATGCCAAAATTCAAGAAACATATGATAGATAGGAAGATTTTGATTCCAAAACTATTCTAACCTTTTATACATACAAATTAGAAATATAAACCAATTTTACTAACAAAAATTGACATTGAATGTACCATGTAGTATCGAAAGAAGTATCTCCTCCACCCATACTAATGGAGAAAAATACTCATAAAGCTCCATATGAGCTTAAAAGATAACATTAAAACATGTCACCCCTTCCAACCACAATATGGTCCTATTCTAAAGACTATTTTGTTTGTTATTTGCTACCTTTTCCTCCATTGTACATAGTGAGTAGATAGGAGGAGCTGGTGCATGGAAAAGAAATCCACTTTAAGACGGGTGACCCTTGTCATGGCTTGATTAAATATATCTAAGTTTGAAACTACTCTACAACATTGACTACAAATAAGAAAAAATACACAATATTCTTGAAGGTAGTCATCCACACATGACCATACACTTCCTATCCAAAGATAAATAAATCATAAGTGCACGTCAGATATAGACCTTTTATAATATTATCTAGATCTCCTTTGTGCTCTACCTATATCATATTCACCACAATAGCAAAAAACACACTATTATTGCATTGTATCAGACATATATAATAGGAAACAAAAAATGATGCAACCTTCAAGTTCATTCACTTACCCACACCCAATTCTAAATAGTTGATTCCCAGAGTATCATTGATTTCCTTCATCACCTCACTCAACTGAATAACGGAAATCATTTTGATGTGTTAAGAACAGAAAAAGGGGAGTGAAACACCATTTCCTATTATGGATCAAGAAGAATAAAAAATAAATAAAAACCACATTTTCAGTGCAATATAGAAAAATAGTGACAATCTAATCTTGAGATGACATAAACCTTGGAAGGATACATACTCCATGGGTATTTGTGAGATCCTTGGCACATGTAATGCCACCTCTACTCACCTCATTCCCCTATAACTATGGGAGAGGAGACAATAATTGAGCATGGTTCAATAGTGGACGCAGAGTCTTGATTACACAACACCCAATAGTTTTCATAGTACAATCTAATAGTTGTCATTGGAATAAATAGTGATTATTTAATCTTGACATGAGAACACCCAATCACATCGTGATCCATGTAAGATTTACTATTCTAAAATATTCAATGTTCAACCATTATCACCTATGTTCAAGTATTGGTTTCCACGATGGTGTCGTGTAACTCAAATTTACTATTTTAAATCATTTCAAAATATATATTTCCCTCCATTTAAATACTACAAAGAAAACTAATAAGTTAAGAAAAAATTGAACTACACGTTGGCAAAAAAAATCGCAACCCCACATGATATAAAATTGATTTTGTGGACCGCATAACATAGGGTGCACCACTACAAGCTCCTCTCCGCTACCAACCGAAACAATCACATCCATGAATGAAAATGGGTGGATTTGATTTGGAAAATAAGTTTTATCATAGTTCACCCATCCCCAAAAACCTTTATTAATAGACAATATATCCTTCAAAAGAATAGGTAAGGGAAAGTAGTCTAGACAAGAGATTTCTTACTATACTTCGAACAAGGCATCCAAACTTAAGGCACATGGGGTGACCCATCCAAAGGAATGAGGAAAACCTTTGTCCCAATATTTGAAGAGGCTTGAATATGAATCCAACTCATTGCACACTCTGTAGGGTGTTGTTTTCTCAATGTCACATTTAGGCATGAAGTTTTTCATCTTGTTAGCCTTTATGTAGTAGTGTTAATCTTCCCATTACATTAATTCCTTGAAATTTTACCTTAAAAATTTACCATATTAATTTGAAGAATACTGACCAATTTCTAACATCATAACCCCTTGTTTTGCATAGCCTTCATCATGGCCATTGAATCTCCCTAAATTTGGATATGTTAGATCCCACAATATATTTCTAACTAAATGCCAACTACCAAAGCTTAGGCTTCATCTCCATTATTGGTCCATTTTAATTGGCGATAAGAAGCTACATGAAGCAACATTCATACACACTCATGTGTCACACAACCTACCGCTAAGATACTCTCATTATCCCTCGACACTCCATCAAAATTTAGATGAATAAGCCTAATTTTGGTGCATACCATTGACACTTGAATCGATGTAATTCATTCTAATCAAGAACTGATACCCTTGACCTATTAATTGGAGTTCTTTAATATAATTTATATCTTTAAAAAAAATCACATAAATTTATTTCTGATGTACAAATTTATATATAAATATATGATCTAATATTAAAGGGATATATGCTCTGATATAAGGTAGAGTATTTCCAACTGGTAATGATCTAATGTATATGCACTTAATGTTTCTATTAGTTGCACCTAGTTTAGATAGTAATAACAAATGGACACCATTTAAGATATAAAATAAAATAAAGTTTACAAGAGACACTATAAGGATTTGGGGGTGTAACCTATAATGGTAGTGAGGGTAGTGGCATGAGATATTAAACAAGAAGGTATAATTTGACATTTATTTGATTAAATTATAATAATTATTATTAAAAATTTAAAAAGAAAATCACAATGTCCTCAACATAAAATAGAATTGTGAACCATTTTCCAATAAAATAATTTATAAAACACCATATAATAATGTAAATAGATTAAAACTATCTATCACTCCATCAAAAAATTCATAAAAAATAATATGAATAATAATAAAATTATTGGTTATTGGTTATTAGTTTTAAATGAAAGTTCTTATATTCAAATGTTATTGAAGAAAAAATAAAATAATATATCTTTTACATTACATACAAAATATACATATAAATATATTTAAAACGAGTATATGTCAATGAGATACTTTAAGTAAAATCATGTTTTTATGCACATTGAATCGTCCAGCAAATCTTTTAAACTTACGAAAAAACATATATATATGAAAATAATAAATTCATCACCTGATTTTTATAACTTCTTATAGGCAAACCAATCAAAAAGTAAAAAAAAAAAACAGAGGTTCAAATAAACGAATCCAATTTACTAATTGCATTATACACAAATTATATATAAAGGAAATCAACAAGCTATAACAGAAGGATTTTTATATGCGTATACACGTGGAAACACAACTCTGTCTGAAACTATTACATTATTACGCTATAATAGTTAGCTATATAAATATTTTCATTTTCTAAAATTAAATTATTGTATCCTGCGTTGGAAACTCTAAAATATTATTTGGTTTGGTAAATATTTTGGCACTGCATAGTTTGCTTGGGTTACAGACAGTAAGATGGAAGCGAGTACGGGCGAAATATTTACAATAAAAATA
Source organism: Taxus chinensis (assembly GCA_019776745.2). NCBI lineage: Eukaryota > Viridiplantae > Streptophyta > Pinopsida > Cupressales > Taxaceae > Taxus > Taxus chinensis. Next base: position 152,350 of record JAHRHJ020003554.1, read on the forward strand.
TTTATCCCGTAATATCAATAAACCCCAACGGATTTCAAATACATTTAATGATTGAATATGGGCGGTGCACGTGGACAGGTCCGTTCACGTGAACGACCATGTGTAGTAGTCTTGGGCAGGATTTGGATTCGTTTTAGATAATACTCCGCGCTTCCTTACATCTGCCTAATTTTTGTAAGGAAAGAATATTTTTTTATATAATGTTAAGTGTCAATGTATTTGTGGACTAATTTAATAAAAACCAATAAGAAACTAAGTTATGTTCCCAACGCACGCGGGCAGGTTGTCTAAACCTCCACATAATATCAAATTGCTTTGTCGGTCCGTGACTGGTTCACTTAAATATTCCTCGCCATTTTGCATAAACTTTCTAAATTTTTCAGAATCCATTATAGTAAGACAAAATTAAAAAAACTTATGCAGTCTGTTTTATTTGTCAAGGCAGGTACCATCAGGAAAAACGTTATGAATTTCGATTCCGTAAGGTTAGTAAAGGGTTATAGTGTAATTAAAATTATTATCGTTAAAATATTATGTTTTAAGGGAGTATAAATATTCTCATGGAAAAGAGGGTATCTGGCATTTGTCATATTATGTTTCAAATTCATGAGTTAATATTAACGTTTATTACCATTTTTTATAATGTGTAGAAAAAGCTAAATTTCTAATATTGAATTGATTAATCTGAGGAGGGTTTGTCAACCAATTATCACAGGGCACACAGTTACGTATATTTAAAACTGAATATTAAATACTTTAACCTCCATCGTTAATTATCTCATTGAATCTAAGATAAACTGTAATACCTGTTGTGCAAGAATAGCTAAGACCTTCAAACCTTCTCTGTAAGCAGAATTATTAACTGAATTGCAATAGGAATAAATTTTGTTGGCTTGTATTTTGGCGGTTAAGCGGTCTGCATTTGACCCTAACTGCTGTTCAGTTTTCATAATCACTTCCTTGTGTTGTTCTAACAAGAGTCCAGTAAACCATCAATTTGTGGAAGTCATATTTTCCAGCTAAGCGCAATAAACCATAATTTGAATATACCGATCTGAGATTTCGTTGACTGGTTCCAATGTATTTTGGGTATTTTCAAGGCAGAGAATTTTTGGGTAAAATTACATTTGTTATTTTAAAAATAATAATTAATTTTTTGAAGATATAAGATATTTGCAATTTATATATAATAAAGTATATTAAGTTTTTGGATTAAAAATGTGTTAAGATATTTGTATCAATTTTTTGGATTACTTTTGAATTGTTGGAGATTTAAAGCTTCCATATGTGAAGATTGCTTCACTATCAATATATTATGGGATTTCTTCTCAAGTATGGAATATGTGAGTTGAAATATTTAAGAGAGAGTTGGTTGAGATACATTTCTACTCCTAATGGTATTGCTAACTATTTAATATTATTATTGTGGGGAAAAGACAAAATAAATAAAGAAAAAAGGAGGTTGACAATGCACACGAGTAAATTCGGGACCTTCCTTTCACTCTATGTTTGAAGATTACATAATATATTATATTAATGTAAGTATAGTCCACACACACATCACAACGTGACAAGAAGTTAGAACAATCTCTAGAGATTTAGGGAAGCAAGAGGCAATAGTAGAGAAAATATAGCCACAACACTTCAACGTTACTCAAATATAACACACTTCAAAAATGAGGATCCGGACGCATTACATTAATCAATATAAAGACTAAAATATCATATATAAAAGATAAAAATTCAAACAAATTCGCAGAGAGATGAAGAAAATCCCTTAAAACAAAACAAGCTATACTCTTTATTAAAAACATAGAGAAAAACTCAAAAAATTATAATTTTTTTTTTGTAAATTATATATAATATCTTTTGTTTTTAAAATTATGTATATATAATTAGTTATTTGAATGTTTAAAAATTTACCTACAATTAAATACTTGTAAAAAAATTCTTACAAAAAACTATAAATATTCTATAAAAACTAAAAATTATAATAACCCTTACTCTTATATATTCAAAAATAAACTCTTTGATATATTTATTTATAATGAATATTCAAAAGGTGCTACCTAAAACAAGCCAATCTCAAAATGGCAATTTTTAAAATGAGTCAAAGTGTACTAAACAACCCAATCTTGAAAATGGGACAAACTGTACCAAACAACCCCATCTTTTAAGGTCATTCAACCCTAAAAGTTAAAACTCAAAACCGAAAAGTGCTAAACAACCCATCTTTTAAGGTCAGTCAACCCTAATTTATAGGAGGTTTTATGCTACTCTATATTAAGTAGTCAAACCGAGTCAAATCTATTAAAACAGGTAAGCTGAATACAACTCATCAACTAACCATTGCTTTTGATTCTTCTATCGGATAATAATTATTTCACAAATTCAATGCTAAAACCGTTTGCGGACGACGATTTCAGTAACAAATTTTGTAAGTTGGCTGGTCAAGCGGCCTCGACGTAAAATAACTCTTAACGATTATATACGTACATTGTCGGTTTTATGACACAGTTTAGGTCTGTATCAACTACGTTCACATATTACAGAAATAGATCTGACGAAATCATCGAAAATGCAGACAAACATTTCAAGAAAGTGTGAAACTGCAACGGAAAATGGACTTGTAAAGTGTGGTTTTATTGTGAGCATTACAGATCAACAAAGTTAAAAAAATTACATTGAGTTTACATGATATGATTTAGACAAAAATGAATTTTCCAACTCTGCAAACTGAGTGCTAATTTACATCTAGAGAGAAAATATAATGTAGTTTTGTAGGGAGATTAAAAAGAACTTAAAAAAACATTTGGGAAGTACCAATGATGAATAACATTGGCAAATAGATATATGTATTTTTTACTTACCATATTAAATTCTTGTGCGACTGAGTTATCCCCGTCGGAGCGCCATTGCTGCCAAAATTGATTGCGATTTTCCTTTGGAAAATGTGGCTTTCAGGAAGCGTCCCATGATTTGGGCGGAGAAAGCCCAGTATTTGCAGTACCCACTGACTGTGAATGTGAATGCGAACTGTCCCTATTGTGGTATGATGCCAAATCCGAGCTGAGAGAAGCGATGTTTAGCGTCCTTCCGAGCTCTTCTGCAGGTCCTCCCACGCCCAGAAAATCTCTGGTTAATCCGTCTCCGCCGTCTTTGAGATTTCCCAAGCCCAACAAGTTATTATTACTCGTACTCATTCTTCTCTGCATCATCTGCTGTTGGTTTTGAGTTCCGCCAACGCACATTGGAGAGTGCCGTACTGATGGCTGATTGATATCTGAAGAATTCATTATTCTGCCGTAACTGGAATCCGCTCCGAACTGGATGCCGTTTAGAGAGTTTCCGAAGAATCCAGCGGCGGCGCCGCCTGCAGATAGAGAGTTCATCAAATCGTGTAGGCCGGCTTGTTCTGAGGGTCTGAAGTTCATAGAGTGAGGTGCATTCATGGAGTCCATGGGTCGGAAGGGATTCGAACCGTGGTGGTGAGACTCTAGACCGGAAACCATGGTGGCTAAACGGTCCTGATTTACAGAGTCTTGCCAGGATAAACCCAATCCCACATGATTAGCGCCTGTGTCTGAACCGGCCATGCCGAACGCCGCAAACATCGGTGGGTTTCCGGCTGTTGCACCCATCTGCGCGGCTTTCTGAAGCAAAGCGGTGGCAGACATGTAGGGATTCTGGTGTTGTTGGTGAGGGATGCTCTCATTATTGCTGCTATACAGGTTGCTGGTGTTTTCTGTGTGGATATTATTAGAAGTGGAGGTAGTCAAATTGGCAGCAGAAGTTGATAGAGAAAGGCGTGCGGCAGGGTGAGGATGAGTCGATCCCGTTCGATCTGCCCAGTTTGCCACCCCGAAATGATCCGTCGTATTCGTCAACATGTTTGAATAAAGAGATCCGGGATTTGGCAGAATCGCCGATAAATTAGCGCCTTTCACTCCCTGAGAATCATCATAGTCTGACAGGCCTAACATACTTTGCATGCTTTTGGGCGACTGTGTAAATGGATTCACGTCCATTGAACCGAATTGATGGCCCCCGGTCATATGAAGCTGCTGAGAATTCGGCGGTCCCAAGAGCTCGGAGTTGTTGCCGAGCCATAACGGGAGCCGAGGTCTCGAACCCGCTCCGCCTTGGTTTTGTTCCCATCTAGAGCTGTTCATAAGAGACAAATTGCTGTCGGACGCGCGCGCGGACGGTCTCATGGCGAAGGAGAATTGAGGCGAGGGGGAAGACGAAACCGAACCGGAAGCCGAAGCTCCTCTTAATACAGACATGTGACCGGTCGCTAGTCCCGCTCCTGGTAAGCCGGCGAGGGGATTGCTTTCGGGCACATGGACGCCAGCTACGGTTATTCCCGCCGACATTCTTGCGCTCTCTTCAGCCAAGGCATCGCAGAATGCTCGGTGCGTGATAAAGCTGTCCCTCCTGTGGACACAAGGACAAAAACGTTGCATTAAACGCTCCAAGAAGAAGATCTTTGCTATTTAAAGACCCTCTGCCTAAATTTAGCATCCCTCCATTAAATCAAATTCTTCAGGTTTTAGTCGTTCATCTGGCGGCTCATCAGAGTCTCCAAATTAAGCACTTCTAAACACAGTATCCAGTTGATAAAACAAAAAACTCACGCCCCCACAAACTGCATATATTCCTAGTGTCAAATATTCCTGCAAATTCCTTGCATTTGCTCTAACGCCTGCTACGTGAAAACCTCGCCATTTAAGAACCGTGGACTCTTAATTAAATGCACCACAGACTTTGAAACTTCTAACAGGGAAAAAAAAAAAAAAAAAAAAAAAACCAGTTCTGCAAATCCATATAAGTTTGGAAAAAAATTGTTTTTTGAGTTGTGTAAGTTGTATATATACCTGGAAAACAGTGTTCCGCAGTCGCATCTGTACTCGCGGGTACCGCAAGTTTTAGAATGGGCTTTCCAATCGGACTGAACCGCGTAGCGCTTGGAACACTTATCGCACTTCCATTTTTTCTCTCCGTGTTTTCTACAGAAGTGCTTCTTCACGCCGGTGAGGTCTCCCAGAGCCCTCGCCGGGTCGTGATGCACGCAGCTTTCCTCCGGACAAATGTAAACTCTCTTCCTAATTTCTTTGCTGCTCCGTTGCTTCAATTTCCACGGCAAGTTATGCCCTCGCCTGTGCAGCTGCAGATTCTGATCTCTCTGGAACCCCTTGTTACAGATTTCGCATATGAATCTGTTCGTGGTCATCAGCGTCTTCGGCGACAGCGCTATCACTTCCGCATCCGGGTCTGCAAAATCAAACACAAAGCTCTCATTTTTAACAACAATTTCCAATGAATAACGAAATTAAGAAACCCTAATCTGAGAATCTAAAACCGTGTACATGAAATGACCAGCAAAAAAGGACTATGGCAGAATCTTGAGCGTTATGTCACAAATTCTAGACGGGTACAACACAGAAGCTTGCATCGGAAAACGCATCAAGAGATTTTCCATATATATGTATGCTTGCCTGGTGTTCCTGGAAGGCTCCTCTTTCTTTTCTGCTGCTGCGTGGAAGTGATAGCAGCGGTAGCAGCAGTATTACTGGACGGTGCTTGCACCGCCGCCAAAACCATGGTATCTGAGGAAATACTGGCCTCTCCAGACGCCGACGTCAAGTTAGACATTTTCTGCCGGATCTAAAAACAGCGGCCTCTACAGGCAAAATGAATCGACTAAACTCAACTCGATTCCTTCACCTTACATAAATAATCTGATGCAATTGTGTACAACAAAATTGACGGATTCAAATTCCCCCATTTCATTCAAATAGTGATCGCCCCGGCTCCGGCTCCGGCTCCGGCCACATCCCCGGCGCGCCGCCTCATTCCGCCGCCGCTCCCTAGATTTGCTATTGGACACAACATGCACACGCTCTCTACCCCGCCGGAGTTTCTCCACCGGAATTAAACGGGCGTCCAGACACGATACCACCTTAGCGGCGAAGAACCGAAAAATCTGCACAATAACAAACCCCAAACCTCAAACCTCAAACCCCAAACCACTTCGTTTCTTTTTTAACTGTCCCACATTCATTATCCTCTATTTTTCTTTTCCCATTATTCGCCCCACAAGTGGGTTTGTTTTCAATTACCAGATTTTAAAACCACAATCAACAAAATAACTCCACAACAGAAACAAAATTATCAAAACCAGAGGCGTTCCACTCCAGTATGGAAGAAAAAAAGAAAAGAGAGACGAATAGTGCGAGGCAGAGACAGAAAAGAAAGGGAGACGAACGAATCAAATTCAGAATAGAATGGTATTTGTCGTTTCTATTTGTTTTCCCTTTCCCCAAAAATAATAATTTCACCACGGTTTTATAACCCCGTCCGGTTTTCCGATGTCCACCGTCTTGCAAAGGCAAGATTAGTACGTCAACAATTGTGCGCAAAAGATGGTTATATATATTCAGTGATGACGTATGTGGTCTCCCTCTTCTGATTCCACTTGACACTTCTGCTTTCTCGACACTTTGAGCTTGATTCACCCTATACCACGGTCCACGATTGAGATTTGACGCCCATCCTACTCCTTTTTTTCGTGAAGGATTCACACAAATTTGACAGATTTTAAAATTGTAAAAATTTCCCGTCAAATTTGAAGATTTCACACGTATTTGACAGTTTACAACATTATTAAAACTTCATCTATTAATATTTCATTATTTATTAAAAAAAATTCAATATTTTTAATATTTTCCAATATTAAATCTCTTATAAAAATATACATAATAAATTTATAAAATCAATAAAATGACATTCACTTATGATACCTCCCCGTCACTTTAAAAAAACTCCGCCCGTCAAATATCTGCCCGTCAAATCTCATCCCTGTAAGCTTAGTCCTAACTGCAGTAACAGCAAATGATATAGCCATACGTTCACGTGTATACCAAATATAAGTTTTTGGTTGTGCCTTTTTTCTTTTTTCTTTTTCCCTCCGTTCTTTAAATATTTAATTTTAATTTTTTCAATCGGGCTTCCAATGTCATTACTTTATTTATTTATTTATTTTGTGGCTAACGTCCGTGACTAATGAAATCTCTAATCCCAATTATATTCAATAAAATTAAAATGACTTTTGTCAACGTCAACATATATTTTAACATACCATTCCTAGCCTTTGCTATTGTCCTGGTTATATTTTCTCTCTTTGTTTTTAGGTCTATTATTTCTTTTTGTCTTGAATATAATTATATTTTTACGTTGATGAGGCAGACTAGACAATGGAGAATATCAATTAATGGATATTAGATGTAAAATGAAAGGGAAAAAATGGGCATTTGTACAATAGTTTTTGTTATGGTTTTTTAAATATTTAAATTGGTTTAATAATAAAGAATTTATGTTGATGAGAAGGATTTCCACTTATGATGTTAAAAATGATTTGGATGTAATGATTTGAAAATTTGTAGCAAGAAAAGTGTTCTTTTTTATGTCATTATTGTAATTATTGGAATGGTGACATCAAACCATCTAAAGTAGTTTCTACGTACATATGTGTCATAATTACATCTAAATAGGGAAAATTTGCATGAAAGTTTATTGGATTAACACTTGGCTTAAGTTTTCTTTCTGAATCTTTTTTTTTTGGAAGATTCTCTCTTATGAGTAAAATTATTTTATTAGCTCCTTTCAAATCATCGAGTCCATAGACTATAAAATAAATCAAAATAAAAAGATTAGTTTATTTTCATAAATTGTGAGAGTCCAGATGAATTATTTTGAACTTTCCTCAATTCATCCTTTTGTGTTTGTTTCACTCATTACCAAGAAGAAGATTGTAAGGTGTAGGTGGAGAAAGTGGTTTTATTTAATAATATATTAAATTAATAATTTATAATTAAACAATAAATTATATACCCTTTTTCTTGAAAAGAAGGGGACCGTTTAATTTAGACTATATGAGAACATAAAAATAATAACATATTTGGAAAGAGTAGATGATTAGGGTTATATATATTAATATGCTAGATTTACTAAAGGGAATGGAAGCCTATTCAATCCTGTAAAAGAAACAGTCATAAAATTTAATTGACTATAACATAAAGATGACAAGATTATATGAAAACGAACGAGTCCAATGAAAATAGTAGTGACTATGCAGAGGTAAATCATAGAATATGAATGCAATATTGATGTCATAATACAAAAAAAACTTCTCACTTTTTGTGGTTTTATCACAAGACATTGGGAATGTGATGTCCTTTGTGAACCCGTAACTCACCTTTATCTCTTCACAAAACACATAAAAATAGGGGATGGAAATGGGTGCATGTATTAATCCTCCATTACTACCACGCCTATAATGATTTGACAAAATCATGTGGGAAAAAACAATACTTGATGCATGTCATCACTGAATCATATGCATGCAATTATAATAACCCTCATCTTCAATGCATGCAACAAAAAATATAAAGGCTAGAAAGAATCTCTAAATGATTGAACTTGAATTTTGGTATGGAGGTGCTTTAAAAACAAAATAGATTATTCTCTTATAAATTCAATATCAAACTTGTCACAAATAATAGCTTTGTGTGTGATTCCTACCTCTTAAATGAACTAATACATCTATAAATTTATAGACTTGTCAAATTCAAATTAGGATGTTATTGACACAAACAAAAACACAAACATGGTAAGAAATATGATAAAGAATCCATAAAAATTAGAGGAAGATAAAATAAGGGACAAAGGGGCCCGTCCAAATAACGAAAAAATGCCTAAAGAGATTGTGCAAAAATGAAGGTACTATTCTAGACTAAAAGCATTCACTACCTTAGAACAAAAAAAAACTATGTGAGAAGAGATAATATCGGGAGAAGAGAGGAAATTAGGGAAATTAGAGATTAAAAAATGGGGAAAAAAGGAATAAAAAATGAGAAGGAACACAAATGGAAATCTATGAAGTTTCAAAAGCTTAAGAATAACATGAAGAAGGGTGAAAAAATAAGGTAACACACATCTTATGAAAGATAAGATAGTCAATATAATGATCTTTTAATCTATATAATATAAGATATAAGAATAAGATCATATTATATCCAACACACAAGGGATGATATATCAAAAAGGTGTAGATAGTCGTGGATTTAGGAAATTATTAGAAACTTGATATTTAATGTACATGGTTCTAAAGGCTATGATTAAGATATGAAGATGAAGTATTATATAATCCTAAGGGTAGTAAGAAAGATCTAAGATTAAACTAATGGTGTTAATTATAGTCGATGATAAAAATGTGCTATAAAGATAATGATAAATTTTAATAGATAAAGAAATGTTACACTATATTAGTCTTATACATGATATGTTAGAGTAATCAATCAAACCAACATAAAGGAAACCTAGCTCTGGGTTAGGGATAAATAACTTTGACTAAATGCTATCAATGCATTGATTCTCTTCCTTAGCTTGTAACACCTATGATAGATTTTTTAGTGGATCAAAAGAGGGATAGAGAGAACACCAAAGTTGGGGAATCAAATGACTAAGGTAGACCTTTCTTTCTAAACTCCTATGATTGATTATCTTATTAAAGAAATGCTCTAATTAAAACCTCCAAGTATAATATCTATATACACATGAATTTGGCAACTTATCCTTTGGAAATGGTGAGATTGTATTTGAAATTCTAATAAATCCACCCCTAAGAAAAATAGTGCTAACACATCTCCCTTTGCCTACTTGTCAGTTGTATACCCTTCGAATCCATCTCACATTGTACATGCCTCAATGCTTCACTACAAAATATAGTCTCTAGTGGTGTAATATACTTTTGAGACCATTTTATCCAACAAATTAGTATTGAATTCACTGAAAAAAATAGTTTTTTCTTTCGATGAGATAATGACATCAATCATGAGAAACAAAAGGAGTGTGGAATCATAAAATAATGTAAATGGTTTCTTACTAAATCATACTTACTGGTTTGGTTTCGACTTGAAAACCCATATGTTATTGGAATTTCCCAATCTTCCACAGGAATGCTTATCCAAAGAGGAATTTGAAAAAATCCACGTTGTTTCTTAACAAGAAAAGATTGACCCTTAATAAGAACAATCTCAGTTCATAACCCTCATACAAACCTATACAAGAAAATGTGTAACTATCAACGAATATGTAAGTGATGTAGCCTAGAATCACCAAAAAATACCAAGTGTACGCTAGCACATCACTCTAATCAGAATTGAGATGCTCACTCAAAGCAAACAGCGAAGGTACCAGGTTCCTTCTTTAAAGCCGGCTTGTTCATAGATGTTAGTGTGCATGTATAAGTGTAATTACTAGATACCATAACATGTAATCAAGATTAGACTCATTACACATTATCATAAGGAACCATATCTATATAAGGAAACTATATGACAATATTGACTAAATAATGTATTATAGATGAGATTTCACCATGTCAAGATCACCATATGCAGATCACATCAATAACGCCAGATATCTAGCCACATATGATCCATTATATAGCCAAAGGACTTACATAGCAGACATATGAAGCTTCATAAACATAGTCACCAGATCCAGTCATCTATGCCAATATGATCTGTAGCAACATAACTCTACAATACATGTGGCCCTCTCAATACTCGGTATTGAAAAACTATGAAGATCAGCTAATATATAGGGGTGGGGACTTTCCCTTCACCACCTATGCTAATCTCCAAAATAGGTCTGCATGCTCATTATTAGCCACACGCACATTACAAAAATAGCCACACTATACAGCATGCATGCTTTCCTAACAATAGACTACTGTTAGATTAATCTATACAGTAAGCAGATCTATTAATCCTATTAGCATCGTGATCTATGCATGAAATTTGACCTTCATATCTAGTCCTCTGAAAATAGCCAATGCATGATGTGCAAGTCTCCAATTAGTTTGAGTGCTTTGCACGCTATCTCCAAAAATAGATCCTTGTCCCAAACCTATTTTTGTTCCTCACGTGCAATCCTTTCTGATAATTCCATGCCTTTGAATGCGTTGTGTTCTCCTATGTGAACCTTCATTATTTTATTTACTAAGTGTCAAGGTCTGACTAATCAACATTACCCCACACTAGTTGCATTTCCACCCCGATAATGGTTGTCTCCAAAACAAATAAAAGAATATGAATAAAAGAATAAAAATAATTTGGATGGATGAAAGAATGTTTTTAACATGCAGTTTCACCAGCGTGCCGCAATCCTCAACTAGTTACAAGAGTTCATGGTATTATTTATTTATCTCCACCTCTAATTCATTCAACTCTCCTAGTCCCTTCTTTACTTTATTAGGGATGTCACCAAGATTTTTCTCCATTTCATCCAAAGTAATGTCTTCCCCTTTATTCTTGAGCTCTCTTGTTACTCCCGCTAAGATTGAGATCATGCCCTCCATATAGTACATCCTTTGCATTATCAGCAAATGAAACTCCTTTATCCACATCTCATGAGGATCCCTAGTCACCTTAAGCACATCGTGCTTCTTTGCTACCTCCTTTAATATCTCTTCTCTTCATAGGGACTCGTCCTTTATGGATTCTAGGACATCGGTCTCCTCTTGTAATGTATATGTCTTAAGGATAATCTCTGGATCCTCATAGTTATCTAGCGCCCATCCTGCCTTATTTAGTTCATCTTTTAATGTTTAGAGTATGGTGTCGTACTCTGAAATTTGGCACTCAATCACTCTTTTACTCTTCTCTTTCTCAACTGTAACATCTATCTATGTCTCTTCTTGTGCGGCTAGCCTTTCTTTGAGAAGTAGGTCTATAGAATCTTGTAGAAAATGCAAGGCTGAAGGGTATGTTTTCTGTGTCTGTTCATCAAATTATTGACACACCTAAAAAACCTCACCCCCAATCTCAGCAAAAAAATGTAGAATATCCTTCTTCTCTTTCTCATCCCTTCTGTGTGCCTCATTCAGTTTCTCAATTTACTTTTCCTTGTTCTTATTATCTTACAACAACGTCCTGAGTCTAGATTCCTTATCCAAGTTCCTCCGTGCCACCTCTTCCGCCATCTTCGTCAAGGCATTTCTAGCTTGTTCATCTATAAACATGGTCAACTTAATTGCAATATGTGTCACCCGTGGCTTCATTTTCATCTTTCTCTTGATACAAGATTCCTCTTTTATGTCGAAATTAGGTTCGTTCATGTGCATTTGCATACTCCAGGATTTTTTTTTCCTAGGATGTAAGTGATAACATACATCTCCAACCAATGTACATTAAGTTTTCCTGGATGGCGTAAGAACTTAGAGTCATATAGAAGAACCATTTATCCAATCTCAAACTTCTTTTCCCTTATGTTTCACTCATGCCATGCTTTCTTCTTGGCCTTTTCTTTTTTCTAACTCCAACATGTTATGGCTCATCACTCATCCATCTTAATTATCTTTTAATCCATTCTTCTAAATATTTCTCATTAGCTAGACCACCTACATGTTTTTGGGTTTCAGAATGGAACATGGCTAGAAACCACAGTCAGGGGACAAACGTGTCCCTCCTATTTAATGGGAGAGGTTCCCTTATTGAAAGCTAGAAAAATTAATGTACAAATATACAACTCTCAATGTTTGGATCTTGATATCCTAGAGTGTTTTCATACTCAAAAGATTATCAATATGAAGGAATGGGAGAATATAGAGATAGGAGAAGGGATAAAAAACAATACTTTTGGGAAATATAGATAGTAGAGTATCTCCCGACTTATATTGAACCAAGAAAATATAGAAAAGGATCAATTACTTCACCACCAATGCAAATTTGCAGACACAAAGTTCTAAAGATTACACAGATCAGAACACAAAGTTTATTTTGAATGCAAAGACAAATGATCCATTGAATCAATAAAGGAAAGAGAGAGATAACAGAGGAAATAAGAAAGAAAGAACTTCTGTATTGAATTACTTCAGAATTTACAACCTTCCCAGAAAACCAGAATCCATTTTTCCATGGCCAAAACCATGTTCTTATAACAATTCGTGTACATCCATACTTTGTCCCCAAGAAAAGAATATCCAAAAGGAATAATGTTTGTTGCAGATCCATGCTTTTGGAAAGTGACATGAAACAAACGCACTCATGAAAACTAGAGGTTCAAAAAGGTGAATATTTCATCAGTTCGAGCATGATTACTTTAGCAGGGGGCATCTCATGATTTTCTTCTTCATGTGGTCCATTTCCACCTTTTAACCACTTTCATAACACTCAAGTGCTTACTGGTAAGTTTTTCCCCCTTTTTATTGTGTATGCCCGATAAACTCCATTTTCTGATAATCAAACTTTACATCTCTTATAAACTTATCGGTTTGGCTCCACAACAAACCAAAAATGCATCTCATGAAGAAACGACAAGCAATACAGAGAAAAGAATGAAGAATGGATCCATTTTTGTGCATTTTGCAGAGCTCTGGTTCGTTAATGGCGTGTCAAAAACCAGATGAGTGCATTTGATTATCTTTTCCCCCTTTTACCTTTAAATTTGGACCCTACACGTGGCAAGATCCAAGAAACGACGGCCCTGGGGAGAAAATCTGCATTTCCTAAGACATTTGGGAGAAAAAGTGCAAAATTTCTCAATTTTGCTCCGCCCCTTTGCATCCCCGCCAAAGGTCAGACACGTGGCACACCCTGATTGGAAATGGGTTCGTAGCTCATTTAAACTCTTTTAACAAAAAGTTGCAAATTCGTCAAAAACCTCCACCATCCTGCTTTGACTTTTCAACGTGAACACGTGGCACACCACTGATTGGAAAATGGGATCGCAGCTCAAATTCTCATTTTCCTCCATTGGCCCAATTTGCAACATTTTAACCCTTTGGTGAAAAAGGCTCAAATTCCCAATTTCCTCCATTTCATTCTTCAACACATGGCATCACCTGATTGGTTGCGGGGATGTGCTTCACTTTTATACTTTATTATATTTTTGAAAAGGGGAAAAATTCCAACCTTTCCACCGAAAGTCCATGCCTCCGTCGTTGACTTTTCAACGTAGTCCATGTGTCCCTTTCTAATTTGTTGCGGGCTTCAACTTAGAATTTATCCCTTTCATGTGAGCGGGGCCGCAGGTCATTTTGGAACTTTTCCGCCCTTTGTGCCGTAATGCCTTAGAGAATAAAATGGATCCGTCGCCCCGAACTTCCGCCAAAACGTCGGTCCAGCCAATCAAGGACCCGGCAGGGATGCGGGGAAAATCTGACATTTTTTCCTAAATCACCAAAAGTGATAAGTTCAAAAAGGAACCCTTTCATTAGCGGGCATCCAATGGGAAGCAAATGCATAGCTTCACCTTTCCGAGCCAAGAATTTGATGGGGAACAAGTAATGCATGTAGCTTCGCTGGAAACGGGGAAACGCCATTTTTGCTCCCAACTGAAGAATTTCTTTCTTTGCAAAAAAAGTCATAAAACGAGAAGATACAAGGTCCCATGCAGTTCCAAACGCATAAAAGGACTAAAATCATTTACCATCCATTGGAAATAGGGAGGAACGTTTCCCACGGCAGCATGAATAAGGAAATTTCCATTAGCCCCAAACGTCCTTAGGTGGTTCCAAATTCTAAAACAAGCCTCTGAGGAGTTTTAAGCACGAATTTCTTCTATGGCAAGGGCACCAACTTAATTTTATAGTTTTAGACTTGGAAAATGGTGGGGAAATTTTGAGGGTGACAGCAACTAGCTCCTTCTGGGGATGACTTGGCTTGGAACAGAGGAACACAAGGGAAGATCAAGAACAGTAGATAACTTTGGGTAATGAAGATCTAATTAGTGCCTTATCCATTGGGCAAAAGGAGTCAAAAGAAGCAATACCAACACAAAAGACAACACACACAAGGCGGGAAAGGAAACAAAACAAACCAAAAGATAAGACCCAAAAAAAACACCACACACAATAAGGAGCAAGAAAAAGAAACAAGCCAAATCAAAGACTATAAAAAATATACAAAAGGGGATCCTAATGACTTTGGACTTGAAATTACACAGCTCCAGAGACAGGTTGAGAAAAAATAGGTACCTTTGTGGAACAACTGAGTGAAAGTATGAGGCATACATGAATTGGGAATGAGCAATTGGGCATACCAAAACATCGTGTGAACACTATGTGGTTTGAAAAGAAAAAAATGAGGCAAGAAAACCGTCCAGATAATGATACCCAAGACTAAAAACATTCATTCCTTGTTATAGTACCCATAATTAAATAATACTAAAATAGAATTAAAAATAAATAATATACTTTGTGAAGTGACGTGGAGGAGAATTGAAGAAGGTTAGTGGGTGAGTAAGAGGGGAGGTAGCATGTTGCTGGAAGTGGTGTATGCTAGGAGTTGGAAAGGGCATGTGATCCCATCCATGTCCATTCAAACCTATCATTTTCTTTATATAATAGTACAAAAACTTTATTTGAGATCCAGAGTTGTTTAACACGCAGGTACCTAGGTCAACATTGGAATTTATCAATTTTTGGATAATTAACAGTGAGTTAAAATCCACTGACTACATTACCCTTAATCTCTACTGGGTGCACATGTCTTATCCCTTCCAGCATTGGATTCCCTGTCTTTTTTTAATTATTTTTTTGTTGTCTTGTGAGTGCATGGGATGCTAGACACCTGCTCAAATTTTATGGTTTTATTATTGCTTGATTCGGGCTATGTTTTGAGTGTATGAAATGGCGTTTTCCTTGTTTCCATTGCTGGCCACATGCATTATTATAGTTTTAATTTAATGTATCTGCCCTAATTTATTTTGCTAGTGACCTGCTCACCCCAATGTTTTCACTAGCCGTTTGGGCTATTCCGTGAAAAACAAATTGCAAGATGGAGTGGTGCAGAATGAGTCTCATACTATGCACCTCAAGCATAATGAAAATACTATCTTCTTTCAAACGTTCTCCCAGCATAATTAAGCTCAGAGTGCTCTGGTACATGATGGAAGCAAACTTGCGAGCATTGATAGGTGACACAATTCTGTTTTACTGAATATCCTACGGCCACGGCTGTAGGATACAGTTATAGCGCTCTGGTAGAGATGGACACAAAAATTGCTGAGCATACACATGACATACAAAGATATTTGACTGAATACCTGAAACCAATGCAATTGGGTCTGCCACGGCTGTAGGATACATGAAATGGGTTTGCTAAAAAAGCTCAAAGATTTTCAAGTAAATGCGATTGGCAGGTGCAACATCTGGTTTCCTCTCCTTTGCTAGCATCCTCCCATCGTGCACTGCAATGGGAACTCTTGAGAAGCATAGTGATATACTTCAAAGAATAATGGGTTTTTAGATGTTTTTGTTGCAAGTGCTACAACAGATATGTATGCAATGGTGGAAGCATGCATTTGGCATGTGAAATGCTTGACTGAACACCTGACATAAATGTGGCATCATAGACTGCAATGATAGAATGATATACACGAATGGGTTTGTTGAAAAGGTTTATAAAACCTTCAGGTAACCTCCCTGCCTGTGTAAAATGTGGGGCTTAGTACAGGTAGACATCCATCAGAGCATAATGGAAATTTGACTTCCTTTACCTGCCTTTCTCGGCCTATGCCAAATGCGAGTTCTAGGACTGGGATGAAATTCCAACAAAGTTATAAAATTATTGAGGAATTTTTCATCAGATGTTGTATTTTCAACTTGCCTCGGAGAGATGTGGTCATATGGAATATACCCAAACATACTATATGCGGGTATGTATGGACGTCTTTCATGTTGGCTATCTTGCAATAATTTCTATTCTTTAGTTTTTCTTTTGCAACGAAATGAAAATTTATAACCAAAGGATTTTCGTATATTATACTGTATAAAATAAACTTGTTTTAAAAATAGTAAAACCTTGTATCGTAACTTACAAGATCCAATATTGCTTGGTAGACAATAAACTTGAACACTCACGTCGTGATGATCTAGTAAATGTCACAACCAAACTAGATTTCTACATTACCCTTTTTATTGACAAGTTGAAGTTGAGTTCCCTATAAATGACTTGACCGCTCCCTTGTTTAATTAGATAAATAGAAATTTCTAGGGACTTGCAAAGTAACCTTCGTAACTCCAAAAAGGGAGGTTAAGATTCCTTCGTGTACCTTGTTATGTGAGGTGTCACTTCAATCCTTGGATTGACCCCGAATGAACATTTGTGATCTTTTTGATGCCCTTATAGGAGCCCTGTTACACTGTTTTGCAGTGGTAGGAAGTTGTTAAATCTAGAAAGTTGGCTTTCGTTTTGAACCGCCATTTGAAACCTGGATAGAGAAATTATTATCCATCTTCGCAAACCTCTAGTGTTTTTACTAGACAATTACATGGAACTTTCAGTTTAGGGAAAAACACTTTTCTGGATAGTTTGGCAATGGCATTTTGTAGGCCTCTGGTCGCAGTTTGACTAGGTCAAACTAGACCAATTATGACCGGTGGCTCTAGAAAACATGTTGCTGTTTGAAACCGTTTTCTAGTTCTTAGTCCCGTCGACTCTGATGAATTCTCCATATATAGGGGAACTTGTAGGAAGTTTCTCATTGCACATTCATCCATTGAACGTCAGTTTTGGACGTGGTTTTCTGAGCCCTCGAGCTAACTTTTATTCATTTGCAACTAGGTCAATTATGACCGATGGCCCCAGAAAACTAGCCGCCAAACGTAAACCGTTCGCCAGTTCCAAATTCTGTCAGTTGCTATGAACTCTTGGTATATAAGTGGACACGTAGAAATTTAACCGTGGTGTGTTTTCTCATCGGAAGACAACGTTTGAAAGTGGTTTCTTAGCCTCTGAGCCTGTTTTGAACATTTTTGTAGCTAGCAAGAAAATGTAAAAAAAGAAAGTTGTAGGACCCCTCGTCGGGTTGCCAAACCACCGTGGAAACTTTTGACACATGTAAATAACTGTTTGAAAACTCTATAGTGTAACTTTTTGTGTGAAATAGAACTTTTGACAAAATGGTGTTTCTCTCTCTTCCTTTCTCTTTCTCTCTCCTTGGTTATGAAATGAATGAAATGAAAAATGAATACATGTTTCTAAACCTTTTCTTTCGAATGCAAATTATAATTATTATTATATGTAAATAATGTTAATTATGTTAGATTAGGGTGGATTCCATGCCAGCGATTTATCATTGATTTCATGCTCACATGGTTTTGCAGGATGCAAGAATGATGGTGAAAAGGTGATGTGTAATTCATTATTTATTATTGTAATTTATATAGTTCATTGTAAAATGAATATATGTATAATGTAGTCTCATGTTACAGAAAAGTTATATTTGAATCTGCTAATATGCATGAGATGCTACTTTTAGGGATATCTAGGAAATGTGCATTTAATCATAGGTTCAATTTGATTCATAGTTACGTATGGTAAAAAGGTTTGATATATATATGGTAAATGAATTTGAAGTTAATATATTGTAGTGCTTTTTCAGTGTTCAATAAACAATTAATTAATTATTGTGTTGTATTCTTACCTTGTAAATGTAATAAAGAGATTTAATCGAAACACTCAACCCTAGTATAAGATCTGTGCATAACATGTCTTCATGTGTGATCCTTTTTACCATAGAAGAGATTGAAACCGTAGAATGAACTTAAACTTTACACTCGATGGAACCTCCTAGTTTAGGTAAATAAAACCCCTAGTTGGAGTTTATCGTCATAGTCATTAGGTTTAGTGACATCATCGTGAACCCATCTGACAGATATGACATGGTCCAAACTTTATCTGGAGTAAGTGGTTTCCTTCTATCCTTTTGGTAACCGAAGATAGGAGAATTCTTCTCTTCAAATGACACCTGTGTTGGATCCAGATGACAGACCACCTTGGAAGTCACCTTATGAGTCCTTGTTCTAAACAAAACTATTTAGTGTAACCTTTACCATCTCTTAGGTAAATAGTCTTATCCTTAGTATCAATATTTGGATTGAGGTCTTACGAAGAATTTATAGATCTAGAAATTTTAACCTTCATCATCGAATAAAGATCCTTGTTGGATCTAGAAGACATAATTGGAGATATGAAATAGTTAGTTCTAGGTCTTAAACTTGTTGTTAATGAACTCCTTAGTTCCTCTTGATTTAAATGATGTTACTTTAGAGTTTCTATCAACATAACACCTTGGTCTTTTCTTGAAGGTGGTTTCCATAAATATGTCCTATGACCTTAAAATAATATAATTTGAGGGGAATCCTTAGGTGCAATTGGAATTAATCTAAACCTCAGTTGATTAGGAGGTTAACTTGGGGTTTGTGTGTAGTTATAATGCTTCCAATCATATACTTCTTCAAGATGTTAGAAAATACTTTCGTAACTCCTTTTGTTATAAAACAATGCTAATAATGAGACCATATTGCGATGTAAGAGTAAATAATACAAGAGTAAAACGATATTTGAGGTTAGGAAGAATGTCACTCTTGGAGTCCTTATAACTTAATTAAACATTTTCATGTGTTAGAAAGAATATGAATTTCCCTTGGTGTGATCAAACTTCGAGAAAAACAAAAGATATATATATATATATATATATATATATATATATATATATATATATATATATAAATGGAATTCAACAAGTATTGGGAATATTGATGGTAGGGAAATAACTATACCGTGATCGAAGAATGTTTATGGGAAAAAGGTATCTTGAATCTAAACCACCCTCCCTTAAATCCTAATATTACTTTCTGGACATTAAGTAAAATTCACTTGAGTTGCAAGGGTAAAATGTAGACATTGAATAAATGTTTGAGAAGCATATTCTTAACATAAGAACAAGATAATTAAGTACTTTGTATGTAATTTGAATTATGCCAAATAAGTATGTAAGTTATGGAAATTTTCTGTAAAGGATAAAATCCAACTTAAAATGGTCGAACTATAAATTAAATGTGGAATGAACTTAAGAATCTGTAGGTGGAAAAAGGAGAAAATTATCCTTGCACAATAATGTTCTTGGAATGTTAATCGTAACTAAGATGTAATTAAAGAAATGATGTGTTGTGGGTTTGCCAATCCTTGAGTCCTTTTCTTGTGGCTGGGTCATTGCTAGTATTCATTCATTGGGAAAAGTGTGGCATCGACATGTCTATGGTGTTGTCATGTGTCTATGTGAGTCGATGGATTGTAAGTGTCGTATGCGTCTAAGTTTTCTTTACTTAGAGCCCTTGTGGTGTTGTGTAGTGAGCAATGTAAGTAAAAAAAAAATTATCCTGGTATTTTTACTGTTGTTTTTGTGTGTGTAAAATGTGGGCGTTACATTTGGTATCAGAGTAGAGGTTCATGCTCTCGAACCTCTGGGGAAGATTGGAGTTGTGATGGTGTTGCATGATGGTGGTGGATATTGGAAGAGTAATGTGATATAAGCGTGATGTGAACTATGTTGTAATTGTGAAATTATGAAAGCACATGTTGTGTATGTCACTTAGTGCGTATTTGTTATCATGTTGATGTGCTTGTGATGAGATTATTCTCTCTCCTTTTCATGGATTCTATGAAGAGTTCATGTGTGATGTACCACCTTATTGTGTGTGAAAAAGAATGTTATTGTGGATTATGGAGTGTTGGAGCATTTTGGCATTATGTGATATGAAGGTGTATTGATGTATTGCATGACAAAATTAGTTGTAAAGTGAATTGGATTTTATCGTGATGTCATCACCATGTTGTGATAAATCATGTGTGTCACCATGTTGTAATTGGAATTGACTATATGTTGTAAGGTTATACATTGTGTTCCTCATACGTATAATTCATGTAAAATGTGATGGTTCATGTCGTGATTTAGGGGCATATGGTGAGTGTATGATCCCTAGTGTACAGTGATTGCACTTTGGGTGCAGAATGTGGTAATGTGATGTATCGTAACCCATAAAAGTAATGATTGTGTTATACCCTGTATATATACCATGCGTAAGATGCTATGGTTAATGTGTGTGAATCACCATTGTGTTAGTGATGTAGTTATATGTTATGTTGTGGACCCTACACTAACTGACCCTAAGGGAAATCGGTAAAATGTGTATGTTTGGAGTGAGGAAATGTGTACCGTTGACCAGTCACTCGAGCCGAGTACGAGATAGGAAGTGGAGCCTCACATAGGCTGAAAACCCACTTTTGTTCATTTGGTATGTGTGGCACTTGCTCAACGGGTGTCATGCATATTGTGTTTCGTGGACACCTTAGGCTCAGTAGATGGTGACTTGTACTCCTTTCTCTCTCCTGATATGGTTATCGTATGGATTCAACCTATGTGATTTTGACTATGTTGAGCCTTGTCGAAGTGGTGGCGGGATGATTCAGATAGAGATGATGACAGTTGTATTATTTGATATGTTATTTTACGAGCTGAGGCTCGATGTTCTGAGTGCCAGCAACTCGTTGAGTACCCCCCTGGTGGCCATATAAGGCCACATAGTTATTGTAATGTGTTATTCCTATACATGTATTTTATTCGTAAATTGAAAACTTTCCCTTTTCTTGCTAGAACCAACAATTTTCTTGATTGACATGTTCTTATATTTTGGGCATTTATTTGGTTGATGCACTAACATGCAGATTTTTGCACTAACTATGGTTATTTGGCCATTTGTTTTTCTTAGATTTAAATTTTCTTTTTAAGTTTAAAAATTTTATAGCCTAGCCCAAGGCTTTAGATCTTGCCACTTGGCATTTGAATGGTTTGTTATGTTGGTTCTAATGTCGTAATGTATTGGAATAGGGTCATGGGATTCACCATGGAGTGGTGGGACCTATGGACCCACTTCGTTGTATGGGGGTACGCCCCAAGGAGTTACAGATAACTAGCGGGTTGTTGAACCATGAGTTATTATGTCACTTGGGTTAGAGGTGTTTGGACCTCATGTTCCCAGGGCCATAGGGTGACCGACCTCTTTTGGGAGTGAAAAGGAAAATTTATCTTTATTTTTTTACTTGAGGGAGGCATAAGAGCATAAGAGACTTGAGGGAGGCATAAGAGACTTGAGGGAGGCATAAGAGATTTGTGTGGGTGTGATTGATGCTTTGGGAGGTATATGGAGTTGTTATGTGATTCTTTGGAGGTATATGTATTTGATTTGTGATGCTTTGGGAGATATATTTGTTTTGTGATGTTTATGAGTGTGTGGAGTTGGTATTGATTTATGTGTACTCTTGTGAGTCTTGTTTTGTGTACTTTTTGTTATGTTGAGGATTGACGCTCCTCATTGTTGGTATGATGTTGTTTCCATCTTGACACTATGTAGCTACAGTTATGGTTTTGAGTTTTGTGAAACCTTTGTATGTGTACATGTTGGGAATTTCATGTTGTTGTAGTCTACTTATGTTATGAGTACTATTGTGTCAGATCATGTGTGACAAGTATTATGTTGTGAGGGCTATGTATGTTCTTTCCATGGTTAGTTGAGTTCTTGTGATGTGATACAGTCGTGAAGTATGTAGAAATATATCTTGTGAACTCTTAGTGTTGTGTTTGTCCCTAATGTTGTAATGTGATGTCAGTTTTGTTGGGTACCTACGAACATAAGACAACTAAAATCCTAAACAATGAAATACTAAGAGTTGAGATTAATAAATACTTAAAAGGAAAATACTAACTAAGTAATAAAGTAAAAGAGAACTACCAATCTTCACAGAACATTAAAATTTAAGATATCACAAAATTTAGTTTTCTTCCTTGTGGTCGTGTTATATGAAAAGTTGTTTTGCTAACGACATGTGTCATTATTGATTTTTTTTCCTACCTACCCTTCGAGCTTTGGTATTGTATCTCATTGAGGATGATGCTCTTACAAGGGTAGGGAAATTTAGTGCCAACAATTAAATAATACTAAAATAAATTAAAAAAAATAATATTTTGTGAAGTGAGTGGTTGGGGAGAATGGTGAAGAAGGTTGGTGGGTGAGTAAGTGAAGGAGGTAAGTGTTGCAGAGCAGTGGCATCCCCAGGAGCTGGAAGGGCATATGATTCCCATCCATGCTCCATTCAAGACCTATCATTTTCTTTGTAATAATAATACAAAAAACTTTATTTGAGATCCCAGTTGCCTTAACCATGCATAGGAACCCAAGGTTATAACATTAAATTTAAAATTTTTGGATAATTACTGTGGAGTTAAATCCACTGAATTAATTTATTTGATTGCTTGTAAAGTAAATCTTCCAAGGAAGAATTCCCTATGTTTCCATTCTATGAGATTGTTGTAAATCATGATCGTCAATGGTCCAGGTTCAATCCTCCCAAATGGAGTTGTTAGATTGCTTCTCCTCATGGATTGCATTTTCATGCATGTGACTTTGAAACATGTTAAAAGTTGACTTTCCAAAATGTTTGTCTAGCCAAACATTTGTTCTCTTTACAATTTAGTTATTGTACCATGAGTCCTTTGGATCTTTCAACCTTGTCTCTAGCTCTGTGGTTGGACCTCCAAGAGCAGCAGGAAATCTTGTTGAGTTCATTGTTTTACAAATGGTATGTGAATAAGGGAAGTGGTTTGGGATATTTATAGGCAAATCATGGAAGTTGGGTTTGTAATGGGAAAGGGCATTTTTATTTCATTCAATGGTGCTATTGTGGCCTTTGTGAGGTTTACACAGGATCTTCAATTTCTGAACTGAGTTTGTCTATGCAAAAGCATTCAAAACTTTGAAAATACCAAATTTTCAGGAGTGGCCATTTTGATAATCATATGCCACAAATATACAGGATTCATGAAATTGTTTTTGCTAAAGTCAAATGCAAATTTGGCCAAATGTTTTGCCAATGATATCAATTTATGATTGCATTTTAGGAGATATGCACAAAATTTGGTTTAGTTTTATGTGCATGCCTGCCCATAAAATAAAGATAATGTGGTATTTCTAAGATTAGATCCAATAGAAAATAAATATGGAATTGAATATTTTGTTTAGAGTGTGCAGATCCTGTAATCAAATGTTGAGGGAATATGATGCCATGTAAGGTATGATAGATATG
This sequence comes from Taxus chinensis, assembly GCA_019776745.2. Taxonomy (NCBI): domain Eukaryota; kingdom Viridiplantae; phylum Streptophyta; class Pinopsida; order Cupressales; family Taxaceae; genus Taxus; species Taxus chinensis. The sequence goes on from JAHRHJ020003554.1 coordinate 176,343, forward strand.
AAATGGACTTTCACTTACATTTGTTCTGGTAGAAGGCATCTATCATAGCTGGAAAATGGGTGATACTGTGAAGCATTGTGCATGGAAATTTGACTATTTAAATTCAGATAATTTGGATCTCGGGAATGCCAACATTTTCATATTCAAAAACATTGTTATGTAGAGGAAGTATATTGTATTTCATCAATAATTATATTTACAACCTTGACAAAGATTCAATGGATCCTTGTAACAAATATGCAGGTTTTGTTGTTAGAAATTCATGCTTGAGCATCACAAATTTAAATAACCTTTTAAACATTTTCAATAAAAAAATGTATCCCCTGTGGGCTTAGCTTGAATTGAGAAGATTATGAAATGGTAAAATTGACGTAATGCTCAGATGTTTGAAAATGCTGCAAGTGAGATGAACAACCGAAAACTCCTATGGTTTTCGAATATTCATTTCTCCAGGCATGGTTCATCTCTCCTTATCTTTCATAGTTTTTCTTCTTTAGTTTTTCTTTTGCAATGAAATAAAATTTTAAACCAAAGGATTTTTTGTATATTTAATTGTATTAAATAAACTTGTTTTAAAACAATAAAACCTTGTATCATAACTTACAAATCAAAATATTGCTTGGTAAACAATAAACTTCAACCCTCATTTTGAGATGATCTAGAAAAACTTCCAACCAAACTAGATCACTACATTACCCTTGTTTTATTGACAAGTTGAAGTTGACTTCCCGGTAAATATTTGACCGCTCCCTTGTTTAATTAGATAAATTGCAATTTCTGGGGACTCGCAAAGTAACCTTCGTAACTCTGGAAAAGGGAGGTTAAGCTTCCTTCGTGTACCTTGTTATGTGAGGTGTCACTTCAATCCTTGGATTGACCCCGAATGAACATTTGTGATATTTTTGAAATGCCCTTATAGGAGCCCTGTTACACTATTTTGCAGTGGTAGGAAGCTGTTAAATCTAAAAGTTGGCTTTCATTTTGAACCGCCATTTGAAACCTGGATAGAGAAATTATTATCCGTCTTCACAAACCTCTAGTGTTTTTACTAGACAATTACATGGAACTTTCAGTTTAGGAAAAACACTTTTTTAGATAGTTTGGCAAAGGCATTTTGTAGGCCTCTGGTCAGTGTTTGATTAGGTCAAACTGGACCAATTATGACTTGTGGCTCTAGAAAACATGTTGCCGTTTGAAAATTGTTTTCTAGTTCTCAGTCCTGTCGACTCTGATGAATTCTCCATATATAGGGGAACTTGTAGGAAGTTTCTCATTGCACGTTCATCCATCGAATGTCAGTTTTGGACGTGGTTTTCTGAGCCCTCGAGCTAACTTTTATTCATTTGCAACTAGGTCAATTACGACCGATGGCCCCAGAAAACTAGCCGCCAAACGTAAACCGTTCGCCAGTTCTAAATTCTGTCAGTTGCTATGAACTCTTGGTATATAAGTGGACATGTAGAAATTTAACCGTGGTGTGTTTTCTCATTGGAAGACAACGTTTGAAAGTGGTTTCTTAGCCTCTGAGCCTGTTTTGAATGTTTTTGTAGCTAGCAAGAAAATGTAAAAATAGAAAGTTGTGGGACCCTCGTCGGGTTGCCAAACCACCGTGGAAACTTTTGACACATGTAAATAACTATTTGAAAACTCTATAGTGTAACTTGTTGTGTGAAATAGAACTTTTGACAAAATGGTGTTTCTCTCTCTTCCTTTCTCTTTCTCTCTCCTTGGTTACGAAATGAAGTGAAATGAAATGAATTGAATACATGTTCCTAAACCCTTTATTTTGAATAAAAATTATAATTATTATTATATGTAAATGGGAAACTGAAAATGTTAATTATGTTAGATTATGGTGGATGTCATGCCAGCAATTTATCATTGATTTCATGCTCACATGGTTTTGCAGGATGCAAGAATGATGGTGAAAAGGTGATGTGTAATTCATTATTTATCATTGTAATTTATATAGTTCATTGTAAAATGAATATATGTATAATGTAGTCTCATGTTACAGAAAAGTTATATTTGAAATTTGCTAATATGTATGAGATGCTAGTTTTTAGGGATATCTAGGAAATGTGTATTTAATCATAGGTTCAATTTGATTCATAGTTACGTAATGTAAAAGGTTTTGATATGTATATGATAAATGAATTTGAATTTAATATCTTGTAGTGCATTTTCAGTGTTCAATAAATGATTAATTAATTACTGTGTTGTATTCTTACCTTGTAAATGTAATAAAGAGATTTAATCGAAACACTCAACCCTAGTATAAGATCTGTGCATAACATGTCTTCATGTGTGATCCTTTTTACCATAGAAGAGATTGAAACCATAGAATGAACTTAAACTTTACACTCGATGGAACCTCCTAGTTTAGGTAAATAAAACCCCTAGTTGGAGTTTACCGTCATAGTCATTATGTTTAGCGACATTGTCATGAACCCATCTTTTAGGAATGACATGGTCCAACTTTATTTGGAGTGTGGTTTCCTTCTAGTTTTGGTAACCTGAGGAGAATGTCCTCTCTGTAGTTCTGACACCATGTTGAGTGGCCAAGACCACCTTGGAAGTCACCTTATGAGTCCTTTTTTGAAGCAACGACTATTCAGTGTAACCTTACCATCTGTGGGGTAAGTAGAGCTAATACCCCTTAGTATCCTTTTGGATTTCTTTAGGTCTTACGAGATAAGATCTAGAAATTAACTTCATCAGTGAATAAATCCTTGTTGGATCTAGATGACATAATTGGATATCGTGAAATAGTTGTTCTAGGTCTTAAACTCTTGTTAATGAACTCCTTAGTTCCTCTCAGTTAAATGTGTTACCTTGGGTTCTATCAACATAACACCTTGGTCTTTTCTTGAAGGTGGTTTAGCATAAATATGTCCTCTCACCTTAAACTCATATATAGTTGAGGGGTAGATCCTTAGATGCAATTGGAATAAATCTAAACCTAGTTGATTAGGAGGTTAACTTGGGGTTTGTGTGTAGTTTAAGGCTTCTAATCATATACTTCTTCAAGATGTTAGACAAATACTTTCGTAACTCCTTTTGTTAAAACAATGCTAATAATGAGACCATAGTGTGATGTAAGAGTAAATCATATAAGAGAAAAAAAATGTGATTTGAGGTTAGGAATAATGTCACTCTTGGAGTCCTTATAACTTAATTAAATATTTTCATGTGTTACAAAGAATATGAATTCCCTTGGTGTGATCAAACTTCGAGAAAAACATAAATATATATATATATAAATATCTTGGTATGTATATTAAATAAATATGGAATTCAACAAGTATTGAACTATAATTAATATGGTAGGGAAATAACTATACCGTGATCGAAGAATGTTTTTATGGGAAAAGGTATCTTGAATCTAAATCCCCCTTAAATCCTAATATTGCTTTCTGGACATCAAGTCAGATTCACTTGAGTTGCAAGGGTAAAATGTAGACATTGAATAAATGTTTGAGAAAACATATTCTTAACATAAGAACAAGATAATTAAGTACTTTATATGCAATTTGAATTATGCCAAATAAGTATGTAAGTTATGGAAATTTTCGTAAAGGATAAAAAGCCAACTTAAAATGGTCGAACTGTAAATTAAATGTGGAATGAACTTAAGAATCTGTAGGTGGAAAAGGAGAAAATTATCCTTGCACAATAATGTTCTTGGAATGTTAATCATAACTAAGATGCAATTAAAGAAAATATGTGTTGTGGGTTTGCCAATCCTTGAGTCCTTTTCTTGTGGCTGGGTCATTGCTAGTATTCATTCATTGGGAAAGTGTGGCATCGACATGTCTATGGTGTTTTCATGTGTCTATGTGAGTCGATGACTTATGTAAGTGTCGTATGCATTGTCGAGTTTCTGTATTTGGAGCCCTTGCGGTGTTGTGTAGTGAGCAATGTAAGTAAAAAAAATGAGGACCCACTATGTTCGCCAAAATATTCCTTGGAATAATTCAAAAGGAAATGGGAAAAAGACACTGCATGATTTATCATTAGATTGGCTTCGGACTAAAATGAAGGTATGGATTCATGTTCATGATGAGTAATTTCTACCATGCCCATTAAATGGATCTCTGCTATCTGGGCAAACTCAACAACTGTGTTTTCCCCTTTTTGATAGATCGGTGGTATTGGGGTACGAGTAAGGTATAAGGAACTGATTTGTCTTCATGGTCCAAAGGGAATTCTGATAAGCTGATGACTAGGTAAAAATGTAATCAATCTCGATGATATCTTCTTCTTCAATGTTTTCCCAAACGGTGAGCTGAAAATTTCAGAACGCTATCTTCTACCCCTGCATCAAGAACACGGTCCACGGTGGATCCATGCAACTGCCCCAGGTATACTTCATGTTTTGAATGCTTTGTAAAAATATCTATGTGTGAACACCCATTTATAAACATAGCAAGTGGACCTTGCTTGGAGTAGACTCCATTGTCTTTAGGAGAGCCAAATTTGTGTCTTACGACCCCTTGTGACCCGCATCTCATTTCGCAACCTAACCTCACCACCTAAACCTTACACAATTATTTATTAATTACCTTATAATTAATAAATCCACATCGCCTTACCTGCCACCTCATTTTGCCACCTCATCATGACCTAGGCCTAACCCTAAACTAATCTAATTAAGACCTATAACTTGGTCTACATCCACACCCATGACTAATGACCCCTTTCTCGCACCCAAAACCGACCTTCTAGTCACTTGACCAAGCCCGCAACTAATCCCTCGGGAGAAAAGGAGGGAAAGTTGGCTATTTTACTAAAAATAGCCCACTTTGACCTGACCGATACCGGTTCCTACTCGACCGCCGTCGGTTACGTAACCGCCATCGGTTCCCTGTAAATGGGCTCCCCTAACCAGAAACAAAGGTCGAAGGATTTTTGGATCAATCAGGATCATCAGAAGCGATAAAAAGAATCCGGATTTACTTGAGCCAAGCAAGAGACAAGTGAAGAGACAAGAAGAGTTTGCAGAGAAGGAGATCAAGCCCAAGACTGCAACTGAATAATCAGAGCCCTGTGATACTCAGCTGATCATTGGGAGGGAGATATCTCATCTTCTGATTGTTAGGCCATCCTACCTGAGTTCTACCTTTGTCATTACACTTCTTGGACCTGCATCCTTGTCAATAACCAGTAAGCTAATATCTTGCATGTTCTCTTTAATAACATTTCTTAGACTTTTGAATCACAGCCGTCATAAATCCATTCCTAGATCTACCACCCAGCAACACATTATATCTAACTATCATTCATTTACCTCTCATCACCCCGTTACCTAATCCCACTCATATACTAGCCTTACAAACAACACAACCACCCTACAACCAACCCTCACCAAAAGTCCCTAAAACATAGCCCCTACCGATATCGGTTAGCAGCAACCGGTATCGATTATTGTGACTCAAAACCAGAAACCAGCCTTTCCCCTACCTGTTTCAACGAAGCAATTAAATTGTTATTTTACAATCTTTTGTGTTAATTCATATTAGCAGGGGAACTGACCACCTTCGAAAGGAAGTTTTATATTTCCTGGGCCCAAGGCAGTTCCCTCATTTATTGTCTAATCAAAATCTTGTGGTCTTGTGTTCTTATTTGCAGGTAGTCCTTCCAAGACAAAAAGGAGTTCTTCGCAATCAACCTGATCTCTCTCTACGGTACGCGCACACCATCTCGACATTCAACAGGTATTCCTCCTAGCCCTAACCCTTATCTGTTTCTAAAAGGAATGAAAGGATAGAAGCAACTCTATTCCCAAAAAGCTGAAACATTCCGCGCGAAACATTTTGGCACGCCCGGTGGGACCCATTTCGGGTTTCTGTTTCTCTTGCTTGCTTTCATTTAGGGAGCATACTTGCTGTTCTTCTGATATTCACAAGGTATTTTGTTTATATTTAGTAAGGAATTTGTCTTGCTTTCCTAGTTTTGCATTAGTGAAAGTCATCTTATTTGCTTAATCGAATATCATTTTCGATTTGGGTTTAAAACACGTGCATTACATTCTTGCTTGTTGTTTTCAATTCTAGTGAACATAGATTAAGTAACAGGTCATACACATGGGGGGTGATTTCCACGGTATTGACAGGAAATTAATCTTACTTTCACTGCACAACACATACCGAATCACTTCATAATTAACACAACAGCTCAAAACATCCCCCCTTTTCCGCGGTATTCCTCCGCCCGATTGAGGTAACCTTATAAGCCAAAACAAACTTGACATTTCCCCTAAGTCTTTTGTTTAGGATTCTGACATCATTCTACGTCTAAAGGCATAAGCCCACGATAATTAAAATTAACCCTAGGGTTAGTCTCTGGATTTGCGTGTGCATCTTGCTTGTTTTCAGTTCTGTTTTCTCTGTTATACACTGTCTTCTGTCATCACCTCAGAACAATTGATAGATGTACTAAGCTTTGTTAAAAACTCAAATCAGCAGCTTCTTATATTTTCTTATACCAGTCTTATTACACCGACATCGGTTAACTGACCGACGTCGGCTATAGTGTAACCGGCATCGGTTATCAGACTGATATCAGTTACTGTCTTTTACAGTTCCTGACAAACCAGCAACCTACCAATTTCACCATTCTGAGTCTGTTTCTGTTCCTGATAGATTGAAACCCTATTGTGTACTCCTGTCCATGGTTGTTATCACTTGGATGCAAGCCACCGCCATGGTTTCACATGCCTGCTCTGTGCCTTTACCTGAATCACCCCCTTCACATTCTATAGGGAACCCTACGGACACCAGTGAGATCCCCAAAATTCCTGTAGGAGATAAGGAATTTGCCAAATTTCTGGATGCTAATCCTAGCGCTGTACAATACTATTTGTCTCATGCCCCTGACCGTACGCCCGATGGTCAACTCCTTGTTGGCATGCCTATTAGTATAGCTGCTCATTTAGCTCCCACTCCGCCTGATAACACCGCCTTGCTTCCTGCATCTTTAGCCCCGTCTCCCAATCCGACGGCTTCAGAGGTTCATACGACACAGATTGGCTTTCCTTTGGTTAATCTTGGACCCCACATATCATTACCGCCGACTGCTCCTACCTCATCTCTCTTGCAGACTGCTCCGTTCATGACTTGCTCTCTGCCACCTATCCACACGAGCTTTCCTTCTCAAGCTCCGCCTACCTTTTCATTCCCATACACGTATCCAGTGACCTCAACATCTTATATGGGACATCCCTATTCGGTCGCCTCAACATATTCATCCTCCATACCTTATCAACACTTAACCCCACCATTGTCTAGCGGAGGCCCTTGGCCCAATTTGCCTCCGTTTACCACAACCGCACCATCATCTCATCCAACCACGGATTTCATCAAACAAATGATGGACAAAATGCAAAATCTGGAGGCTTCTGTTTCGGGAAGTCGTAGCGCCTTGACATACGAGCAAGTTTGTCGGGAGCCTATTCACCCTTCTGTCCCCCTTCATTCATATCCTCCTCAATGGGAATTGCCGAAATTTACTCGTTTTAATAGTAAAGAGGATCCTCAACAACACTTGCGATCATTTAGACATGCTTGTTATTTGATTGCTCATGATGATGCCTTGTTACTCCGCACCTTTCCCATGTCCTTATCAGGACCCGCCTTGGAGTGGTACAGTGCTTTAACCCAGCACTCAATCTTCTCTTTTAACCAACTAGCCCAATCTTTCTTGGATCATTTCTCCATTAACATTGCCAAGAAAGTATCTATCACCGACCTCTATGCCATCCGACAATTTGAAGACGAATCTATCGCAGATTTCGTTGGACGATGGCGGGGCCTTATCAACCAACTTACATATGCCTTGCCTCAGGCTGAACTTATCGAACTTTTTACGCGGGCATGCGCTAAGCACATCTCTCCTACCCTTCAAATTCAAACTTTCCGCACATTTGACGAGGCCTTTACCATGGCTCGGAAACTAGAAATTCGAGCCTTAGAAGAAGAGAAATTGCGGTTGCGCAACAAAAACCCCAATTTCCGAACTCCAGATTCCACCAATAAACCAAACACCACCACTCCTCACACATCCACTTCTTCGAAATCAAAAGGAGCTGTCCACGCGGTGATGGTCAAATCTCAAGCACCGTCTAATACCCCACCAAAAACCACCTATAAGTATAAAGCAGAGCCCATCAATTACACTCCCTTGGGAGAAACTTATGGTGTCATCTTGGAAAAATTGCTCAAAGCCGGAGCTATCACCTTGCCTCCTGTTAAACCTCACTCCGGGTTTGACTCCACCCGCGCTATACCTTCCTGGTACAAAGAAAATGACTTCTGTAACTTTCACCGCGTAAAGGGACATAGTCATGAAAACTGCAAGATGTTGAAAAACATAGTGCAGGAAATGGTTGATGCAGGGGATATAACCCTCGATAATCCTAATGCCCCTACCAACCGAAATTTGAAAATCTTCAACAAACCATTCCCGAATCACTCTTCCAACAGTAACATAAACCAGGATATCTTAGCCGAGGAGAGTGTTCATGAGATCCATGCAGTCTTCGACTCCCAGCCAAAAGCCTCTATCGAGAAAATTTTGAATCAAGCCTCTTCACTGACACAGGGGCCCGAACCTCCTTCACCACCATCAAGCCAAAGTGAAATCATTCCTTTACCCATAAAGGAGTTAACTGCCCAGAGTTCTCTTCTCATAGATGAGTCTTCTTACACCACATCCCTACAAGACTGCGAACGGATGTTATCTAACCTATCTATTTCCCAAACGTCCCCTTCTACCACTCTTGCTGCACAAGAGGAAGGCTCGCCACTCCTTTTGTCATCCTTAGACGAGAAACCTCTTGCACCGACATCACCAAATTCTTTAACCATGACGGATCCTCTCAAACATGCCCTCCTACCTATTAGTTCTTCATCGCCTAAATCTTTTCAGCGACCGGTTGACCTCTTAACACCTATTGATACAGTGCCTCATCTACCCCCTGTATCACACCCACAGTGGACCGGAATCACAACCCACCTTTCTTCCATACAAAAATTCCAATTCACACCTGAAGACTGTCATTCTCCAGAAGATAGACGAGTCCTATGGGAACGTTTGAGTACCCCCTATTCTACTCAAATGCAGATGACCGATCCAGACACCTCTACCATATACCCGAAGTGTTTACAGAAACTCAAAATTCCTATGTCCTCATCTTCACCCCCCGCATCTCCACCAAGTATCTCATCCACCTCTATCAGCCTAACCAAATCTTCCCCTACACTTGGGACCTCACCAATACCCAGTCCAACACACCCACCTAAGCGACTAGATTTATCCTAAAATAAAGCCGCCCCTCCACTTAGGAGACAAACTCAATCCGTGCCTCTATCACAATTAAAACCATCATCGTCACACCTACCTTCCATATTGGGACCTCATCCCTCCACCTTGCATCAATATATCATACCTCCTGCGTTTTCTTTAAAACGACCTACGCCTTCTGCACCCATACAGAGATCTAAGGGTATATCAACATTGTCACCCCACGTATCCTGTCCACCCATCAACCCTAAACAAATTTCATCATCAAAGGACTTGTTTTCCGTCACTCCTCTTTTCCCCGCCATTGTTTCTGGATACCACGTTATCTGGAGCCTCATCATCTAACCAGCTAAACGTAGCTCCTGCGCCAAAGAAACCACGTTTAGTTAAAACCACGTGTCAACACCCCTTGGCTAAACCACCACCCGTACGAACCAACCATGCCCAAACATTACCGAAACCTGCTCAATCAATACCCTCATCCTCCTCCGATTTTGACCCACTCAAAGGATCTTACGCCAAAATCCTTGCTATGTTGGTGGAGAATGCGACCATTTCCCTACCCCCACTTAGACCTTATGACCCGTCTAAACCTCGACCTATAGGTTATGATGAGTCTAAAATCTGCGCTTATCACCGCACACCAGGACATGATGCGGAGGGATGCAAAGCTTTAAAAACCATCCTTCGTCAGTCACCTCTCTCAGATAGAAAGGTTAAGAAAGACAACTTACGAAGGGAGAGACCTTTAGCTTCAATTCCCTCTCCTATACCACCTGTCCCCGCCTCACCAATATCTATCATTATTACAACCCCACCTCTCGAAGACCATGATTTATCCCGACCATCTTCCTCATCTCAGGTCCACGAGATTAATATGATTAGTGTTGCTACTCGAGCGCAGAAAAACAATGAGAAAGTGAAAGAAAGCACACCTGCGTCCTCTCTTTCTCCGTCCACCATCCCGATTGCACCACCACCTAAAGTGGTTATTCGTGGACCCGCTTACCCCGTCTCTAATGGAGTTGCCCACCGAGCCATGATCAAACAGCTTCACCAATCACCTGTAAAAATGACACTATATGATCTCATTCAGACTTCTGAATCTCATCGACAAGCTCTCGTTGAAATCCTTCAAGGGATCGAGGTCTTACCTAATGAAACCCTGCCTGTTACCTCCATTCTAACACCCAATCACGTTGCTTCCCTCACCAAACAACCTACCGCCCCAACCACTTCTGTCTCTGTACAACAAGCTGCTGCAGTCAGTTTCTCCGAAGATGAAATTGTTGACTTTGGTACAGAAGATCCTGACCCTGCTCTTTTCATCTCAGCTTACGTCCGGGACATTCGGGTACGTCGTGTTATGATTGACGGGGGCGCTAGCCTAAACATCATCTCTTCAAAAGCCTTCCAACAAATGAATATCCCTTCTAGCTACATGTGTGCCAACCCCATCATGTTGCGGTCATTCAATGATGCTATTACCTCTACCTTAGGCACCGTGATCCTTAACATTCGTGTAGGACCACGTACTTTACCCGAACTCTTCTATGTCCTTGAGGGAGAGTTCCAATACAATATATTGCTAGGTCGCCCTTGGATCCGGGCTATGGGATGCGTTCCCTCAACCTTACATAGATGCATAAAATTTGAGTACGAGGGGAAGTCCTACACCGTAAAAGCTGATCCTCCCCCCTTCAAAACCTGCAATATGTTATACCGCCCTAATGATGTGCTTGTACCAATCAAGACACCCATTCATCCAACCCAACCATCCACTTCAACCACACCTCTACCATTCACTTCAACAGCACCTACACCTTCAACCCATGAAACCACCGTCGCAAAAACCACTTCCCTTCCCGCAGCTAACATCCCAACCGCAGACCCCTTAGTAGATGTTTTTCAACGCCTTACGCTGGGGGAGTATCGCCTATATAACGTTAGTTCTTTCCATACCCCACAGGAGTACGGACAGGTACATGCACAACCTACCTATGACCATCATGTGGGGGAAGTAATCCCCTACGGACCACCTCATTGCCGCACTAACCTAACATATGGGGGTGTCGACGCATCTTCCGTTACCCCTGAACCTCCTCTTGGTGTGGTTCCCTTCCAATCCGATTTTCAATACCTGACAAATCGTCGTTTCGCCCTCACCTTCTTGACTCGCTGTGCTTGGAAAGGCTTTGGTTTTGGTCTTTATGAACAAGGCCGACATACAATAATTCCTGTAACTACACGCAAACACAATGATCGTAGTGGTCTCAGATTTCCTGGGAAACACTTACACCGAAGGAACCTCGTGTCAGTTGTCTTCTGGAAGAGGACGACGTCACCCCTACCAAACCATCATCACCCATTTTGCCTTCGTCACCCACAGAGTCGACAGATCCTGAATCTATCCCTCCTAACTTTTTTTTTTCATAAATGCTATCTTCCTAGGTCCTCTCACTTATCAACGCGATAATGAGGACCCCTCTTCTTCCCCCTTCTGTATCCAGACATGATTGAAGAGGACTCACCTTCAATTAACGTTGTTGAGTGCCAGGATGATGACTCCATCCTCACTTACCTTGGTGCGGATGACTCTTATATTCAACGCGCCTTACCATCTGAAACTCAAACCATGTTGAACGAGTCTACTATAGAAATCAACATCCACACGGAGGAGGATCCTCACATTGTGAAGATCGGACAATCCCTTAACGCATCAGAACAAGTCGCCTTTACTACCTTTCTCCGTACTCGCAACCAAGCTTTTGCCTGGTCCTACGCTGACATGCCAGGAATTGATCCTGACATTGCTGTCCATAACATTACCCTGAAACCCGATTCCAAACCAATTAAACAGAAATTGAGAAAAATGCATCCACGCATTGCCCTCTTGGTCAAAGAGGAGCTTCAACGACTCCTTTCTGTTTCCTTCATCCTGCCTATTGACTATCCTCAATGGATTTCTAACATCGTACCTGTCACTAAAGCGACGGGGGGACTTCGGATATGCACGGATTTCTGGGATCTTAACCTCGCTTGCCCTAAGGATGACTTCCCCCTACCTAGTATTGACCAACTTGTTGATCTCACTGCGGGCCATGAGATGCTCTCTCTCATGGATGGCTTTTCAGGATACAACCAAATTTTGGTTGCCCCTGCCGATCAACATAAAACTGCCTTCATAACTCCTTGGGGAACCTTCTGTTATCGTGTAATGCCATTTGGCCTTAAGAATGCTGGTGCAACCTATCAGCGGGCTATGACCTACATTTTTCATGACATTATGCACACTATCCTTGAAGATTACGTCGATGATCTTCTTGGCAAATCTAAACATCGCAGTGAACATCTCGATGTTTTAACCATTATTTTTGATCGCCTGTTACAATATTCTGTCCGTCTTCAACCAAAGAAATGTGTCTTTGGTGTCCTTTCGGGAAAACTTCTTGGCTTTATCGTCTCTTTGCGTGGCATTGAGGTCGACCCATCTAAAGTCAAAGCTATCCTAGAAATGCCCCCACCTACTAACCTCAAACAATTGCGTAGTTTACAAGGTAAGCTCCAATCTATCCGGCGTTTCATCTCCCAACTCTCGGATCGATGTCAACCTTTCCATCACCTCCTTAAAAAAGACATTGTCTTTCAATGGAGCGAAGAGTGTCACCAAGCCTTTGAAGCTCTCAAAACTTATCTCTTGCAGCCACCCGTACTTATCCCACCTCAGGACGACCGCCCTTTCTACCTTTACCTTTCCGCCACTGACCACGCTGTAGGGGCCATGCTTGCACATCGTGACTCTGAGAATCGAGAACAAGCCGTTTATTATATAAGTCGTACTTTGGTGGACTATGAGACTAGGTATACACATGTAGAAAAGTTGTGCCTAGCCCTATCATTCGTGGCCACCAAACTCCGACACTACCTCCTGAATCACAAAACTTTCGTCATCACCAACACGGACCCCATCCATTATATGTATGCCAAACCTCATCTAAACCAACGCATCGCCCGATGGCTCATGCTCCTCTCCGACCTCGACCTTGAGTTTGTCCACCAGAAATCAATCAAAGGACAAACCATCGCAGACCAACTTGCGGAAGCCCCTTTACCTGGGGAACAATTTACCAATTTTACATTCCCCGACGAACTCATCGCCACTCTTTCACTCAGGGAGGAGTCGTATCCAATGACCCTCTTCTTCGATGGATCCAAATGCCAGCGCGGCGGAGGAGCCGGCGTTGTTCTCATTCCTCTCGACGCTGAGCCTATGCCTCTTTCATTCCGACTCGATTTCCCCTGCACTAATAATACAGCGGAATACGAGGCCCTTGTTCTGGGTCTCCAGGTTGCGTTACACTTAGGTATCAAATCTATCAATATTTTTGGCGACTCTCAATTGGTAGTCAATCAAGTTATGGGCATCTACCAATGTAAAAATGAGGAACTTCAAAAGTACAAACACTACGTGGATTCACTTCTAGCCTTATTTACTCACTATTCTATCCAAACCATTCCCCGCTCCACTAACAAATTTGCGGATACTATGGCTTGCTTAGCCTCGCAAATTCCAGCTTCATCAACTGACTCTGACATTTTCGTCTTGGTCCAACAACTCTTTGCCCCATCTTACTCAGCCCCGGTTGTTTGTATGATAAATAATGTGTCTGCTAATTCGCAGGATACCTGGTATCACCAATTTCACGACTACCTTACAACCTCTGTTCTCCCACCTGACCTTACTAGTACGGCAAACGTGCTTTTCTTAAACGTGTTTCTCGTTATGTTGTTATGGGGGGACTCCTTTATAAACGTGGCTTTGATGGCATCCTCCTTCGATGTCTAACCGGCGCGGAGGTCACCTATACCATCCAACAGGTCCATGATGGTATTTGTGGTGGACATTTTAGTGGCCTTGCCGTGGCTAAACGAATCCTTCGCCTAGGTTATTATTGGCCTACTCTCAATAACGACTGCTACGAATATGTTAAGCATTGTGTTATGTGTCAACAACATGCCAACCTTCAACATACTCCTAGCCATCCGCTACAGGTCGCACGAGATCTTTGGCCTTTCTCACAATGGGGTTTAGACCTTATTGGTGAGATTCACCCGTCCTCTTCACAACGTCACCGATGGATAATCACAGCAACCGAATATTACACAAAATGGGTGGAGGCTATTCCACTCATTTCAACTAAAAAAGAAAAAATTGTAGAGTTCATTAACCACCACATTATCTGTCGTTTTGGTGTTCCTCATCGCCTGATAACAGATAATGGAAAATCTTTCAAAAACAAGTTGTTGCAAGACCTTTGTGACAACTTTGGTATCAAACTTAGTTTCTCATCACCCTACTATCCACAAGCCAATGGACAAGCTGAATCTTCTAATAAAACCCTAACCAAAATCCTCATGAAAGTTGTCAATGAATCCGGAAGAAATTGGCACGATCACATTCCCTTTGCCCTTTGGGCTTATCGTACTAGCATTCTTACCTCCACTAATGCCACACCTTTTTCTTTGGTATATGGTACCGAGGCTGTCTTGCCTCTCGAAATACAAATACCCTCCCTTAGAATATCTCTTTAAGATATTCTCACCAACGATGATTTCCGCCAAGAGCGGTTAGCCCAATTGGAGCTTCTTGACGAACGTCGTCTTACAGCTCTTGATCACCTTCAAATCTATCAAAAACGCATCAAGCGTGCTTATGATAAGCGACTTCATGAGCGTACCTTTAAGGTTGGTGATCTTGTCCTCAAAGAGAATCAACATGTCACCAAACTAGAAAAGAGCAAACGTGGAAAATTTGCTCCCAATTGGATTGGGCCTTATATAATCACTCACACCTATGGATCAGGCACTTATCGTTTAGCTTCGCTTAATGGTAAACCTGAGCCTGAACCCCTTAATGCCTTGCATCTTCGACCATTCTACTGTTGAATTTAGTGTTATATCACTTCTTATCTACCTACTGCTCGTCCCTTGAGCTCATTTACCGCTACATACACTTTGTTTCCTACATCTCATAATAAAATCAAGCTCACATAGTTTGATTCTCACCTCCCCTAAACGATGCCTTCCCCTTTTTAGTCTAGTCCATGACTTCAAAGTATTAAAATAAGCCGTATTCTTATGGGATTTTCTTGAGTCAAACTTCCTACCAAACTAGATGCTTCACGCCAAAAGAACATCTAGCTCATCTAAATTATATATAGACTGCTCCCTCGAAGGACAGCTATATGCCAAACTATTGCTGCTATTATATATAGACTGCTCCCCCGAAGGACAGCTATGCACTAAAATCATATCTGCTACTATAAATAGACTGCTCCCTCGAAGGACAGCTATACACAGTCAGCCTTTATCAGAAGCTTCTCGCATTGATCAGCTTCGTGAAGACCTCAAGAATAGTACAATCAATATCCCTTGTAGACTTCCCGCATCGATCAGTCTATATTCAGTAAAATAAAAGCCTCATTCAAAAGAACTTTTTGGGTCATGGACTTGTCTATTTAGGGTAGGTTCTCTTTCGTCAGAACACTCACTTTGTAACAAGTTCTCTGTACCTCAGCTATATCATCCACCTCACCTCACCATTTGTTTCAACTCAAGGGACGTAACGTACACCCGATATATTGTGATCATACAACTCTTTTCACCTATTGACTTCTCGTCTATGCACGGTACCTAGGGCTTCAAGCTCGTTCTACGTTGTGTGGTTTGTTTAGCTCTTTTCACCTACGGAGCACTCTTTCCGCTTTGCCTCGCATCTAGGATTGTGTGTTGATCTTAATCAGGACATGGTTCCCTACCACTTGGGTAGGCTAACTTTCGCTTCCCTTATACCTTTTACAACATCACCAATTCACTACCAACACCAACAACCTTACCTTACCAATATTAATATCAATATTTTTACCAACCAACCAATTGCCTAACCATACCAACTTGCCTGAATTCACCTCTCCCTGGTCCTAAGGGAGAACTACATCGGTCTGAGGCCCCTCCTTGCTTTGTGCAATGGGCTATGTAGGTAGCACTTCGGAGACATGGGGTCTCCCAAGGTTAGCTCGACCATCCCCTACCATAACCTATCATGTGTGGTAAATATAAATATTTTTGTGTATTTCTATTTAATCACATTCCTCTTTATCCTTTTTCAAAACACCGAAAGTCAAAACGAAAACATTCTTATTATTATAACTCAAATCAACATACATATCTCAGTTTTATTTAGATGTTAAACAAATACATCTTCTCTATCATCGACACGCAGGTCGGTACTCTTATTTATTCTTATACCTTGCTAACATTTATTTAGACCCTCACGCCTCATCCCGAACTAGGTGATGATCGTGATCGTCGACCCCTCTCGCCAGGCCTCTCTGTCCTCAAAGGTACCACGGCTATTGGTACCGCCCACTGATCTGCCAATCTCTCCTGTAACATATGAATACGCCCTCTCGCATGGAGGACTCCAGCCTCTAGTCTCTCCGCCCGTGACTCCGCAACCACTAACAATCCTCTTGTCTCATTCACCTGCGTTTGGAGCTGCTGAACCAAACGCTGCAGACGATCCCTCTCTGCTGTAATCACAGCTATGTCAGGACGATCACGTACACCTCGCAGCTCTGCTACCCACCATAATCTATAGGCCTCTGTCGTTCCTGCATCCATTACCCTGCGATCGGCTGCTATCTCCTCAGGCCCTTCTGGAGGTGTTGGCTGGGGAGGTGAGAATGCTGCCTCGGCATCGATCCTCATATATGGTCTATAAGCCTGGGGTATATCCTGCACAAATCCAAATTGTCGCCGCACGCGATCTAGAGGAATCCTCTCATACTCACCTGGCCTGTGCCCTGCGATCCACCTCAATCGCTCTACACCCCTCAACTCCTCAGCTATATTCTCTGTTACCATATAGTTCCCGTAAGGCCTCCAACAGATATCCGCAATCGTCACCCTCTCCCATACCTGCCTGTAATACTCAATGTCACCCGTCACGGCCTGGGATCTTGCCTCTTGTTCTGTCTGGACCCATCGTCTGAATCCCAACCTCTGTACTCCGGTCTCTCCTGACTGGATGGGTCGGCCTATTGGTCGCACACAAACAATGTGCTCATAGGCCCAACAGTGTAATAAGTATGAACAATCCAGTGTCGTCCTGTGATTTCACCTACAAGCCCATAAACCCCTGTATAGCTCCGCCAAATATGCAGGTGCCCATGCAAAAGTCACGTTCCTTTCTATCATCTCCCAAATAACACACATCAATGCCTTTGGAAATCTTCCCCCTTCTGCCCTCGGTAATGCATAATACCCTACCACTATCATTAATATCACTGTTAACCTTGTCTCCTCAGGGTGTGCTGCATACATTATCCCATACGTAAATGACAAACCTTGCTGTGTTAAATCTCGTGCATATGGACCAAATACTGCGGTTATCGCTCCCCGTGCCGCGCTAGGTAATGCCTGATATACTGGTTTTCCTGTAATTGGGAGTCTCAAAATACGGAACACATCTTCCAATGTTACTGTCATTTCCCCTGTTGGCAGATAGAAGGTATTTTTCTCAGGATTCCATCTCTCAATCAACGCCTGTAACATAGCATGGTTACGTGCGATTCGTGAATAATAGCGGATTCCACTTAACCCCAAACGATTTATCAATGTCCATTCAGCTGGCGTTACATCCGCTCGGATTCGTGACAACAGCGCTGGTACACTATCATTCATCCTCAACCCTGCCTCTGCCTGCATACATCCAAATAACAAACAACCATTCAATTCCTCAAATCCCCCGGGTTTTTTCTCAAATTCTGGAAATTCCTACAGCAACCGGTATCGTTTACAGCTAACCGGTACCGGTTGAGTAACCGATACCGGTTATCCCTAACCGATATCGGTCACTGTTACTTTCATACACCTTGCCTAAAACAACCACCTACGACAATAGATTGCTCGTTTATTCCTCTCTGTATACACAGACATACCTGAAACCCTTGATTACCTACCACGTAACACTCACCTCATTTATAACCCTTGTTATCATCTTTTCTTTCTCATATCTACCCACTTACTCTCCCCCATCTTATTCACAAAACATGCAGTAGTCAAATTACAAACAAAACGTTTACCTCTTGGGTTACAGTAGCTTGAGGTGGCCCTTGTCTTCCCTCTTGTCCCCGCCTGCTGGATGTTTCTCCTCGTCCTGCCATTATCACCACCTTTTTCAAACCTGCCTTTCTGTCTTCTGAATCTCAGATCACAATCACTTTCCCTGTCTCTTTTCTCCTTATCACTCAAATTTCTCATGCAATTACCTGTCTCAGTCGTCAAAAAGCGTCGCGTTCGCGTATTTAACTTCTTGCATGGCTCTCAAAATTAGAACTTAAGTTGCCACCCTAGCTTTTTTATTTTTAGAAAAGCTCATACCTAAATAACCGGTATCGGTTATGTAACCGATATCGGTCTACTAACTACCGCCGTCGGTTATCTAACCGATATCGGTTATACACCTGCCTTTTTGAAACATGGTTCTTTTCTTCATTTTTTACCTAATTTTTGTCGCGCCCGCCTCTTTTCCTGCATCTCAACACCATTATCCATATTTGTCCATCCACCACACATATCATTACAATTTCATTAACATCATCTATTTTACAAAAACAAACAAGTCATCAACTAAGGATACCAAAACAAAACAAAAAACTATCTATCTATACATCATTTGGATCCAACTCATCAGATACATATATAACAATGTCACAAAACCAGCACCAAAACATGCAACATTTCATCATATAACACATCATCCATATATCAACATGTCAATTAAACTCATCATACATTCTATATCACAAACCATTGACGAAATACTTAAAAACATTTTGAACACTGCATGTGGATCAAAACATCATCTCTATATTATATATACAAGTTTTCAAATATACACTGTGCCCTGCATCGGGGCCTCTGTGATCTCATAATCCAACAAAGCCGGCACGCAGGCCGCAATAACTATCAATAATCTCGACTCGGCTCGCAGGCCGGTCCCTCATATCAAAAATATACTCGGCTCGCAGGCCGGTACCAACTGTACAACCCGTACTCGGCTCGCAGGCCGGTATACAATAAATGAATGAATGAATAAATGAGTAATATGTAGGCACGCAGGCCTCTATAAACATAACCGGTTCGCAGACCGGTGCCCATATCCAATATACAAATACAAAAACAATGCAGGGATCCCTCAGCTCTCCCCACCGCCCTCAGCACCTCTCCCTGCTGGTCCCTGTGGTGCCTCTCGCCTCCTGCCTGTAACAGACACGCCGGCTGTGGCTGCACCTCCCTGAGATCTCTGGCTGTGAGAGGTCTCTGCTCTATGAGCTGCATAAGGCTGATACTCAACTCCGGTACCATCAAGAATATCCTGATAGTATCGGGCCTCCGCTCTAACCTCCATATAGCGCTCTCGAGCCACTGAAGGAGCTGGGGCTGGTCCCCTGGCACCTAATACTAGTACCCCCTGTGCCTGTGCTGGTGGTGCCTGTGGCTGTGCCACTGCTGGCAGTGGTATCTGTACCTGTGCCTGGGGCTGTGGCTGTGCCGCTGCTGGTGGTGGTGCTGGTACCTGTGCTGCTGCTGGTACTGCTGCCTGTACCTGTACCTGCACCTGTGGCTGTGCTGCTGGTGGTGGTGCTGCCCGTGCCTGTACCTGAGCCTGGGCTAGCTGCCCCTGTAAGACCCCTATCTGTGCCTGCGCAGCAGCAAGCTGCCCCTGTAAGAGCTGCACCTGACCCCTGAGCTGATCTCTCTCTGCCGTCACAGCTGCCAAGTCTGGCTGTGCGGGCTGTGCTACCCTCGCCGCTCTCTGACCAGCCCACCACACCATGTATGCTCCTGTACAACCAGCATCATCTACTGTGTCATCTGCTGGCCTCTCAGCAACCCAATCTGGATCCAAGGGCTGTGGTGCAGGCAGTGGGGCCTCTACATCATCCCTCCTGTACTGAGGGAAGGGAGGTGGCTCGTCCTGTCGCAGCCCCATCTGCCTGCGTACCCTCTCTAGGGGTATCCTCTCGTACTCTCCCGGCCTCCGTCCTGCTATCCAGAATGTGTACTGGATCAGAGCGTAACTGTACTCGGGCTCCTCTGTGAGGGTGATGACCTCTGTAAGGTCTCCATACAATATCTACCGCTGTCAGGCCCTCTAATAAATGCCTGTAGTAGGCAACGTCTCTCCCCGCAAGCACTGCTCGTGGCTGCCCCACGACTCCCAACCACCTCTGAAAGCCGTATCTGTATATAACCTGTGGCCCTGGCTGCTGGGGTAGCCCTACTGGTCTGATGCATATGATGTGCTCATATGCCCAACAGTGAAGTAAAAAAGTCGAACAAATACCAAATCGCCGCATCCGGCGATAACCCCAGAGCTCTCTGTATAGCTGCACCAGATACACTGGTGCCCACGCATAGCAAGTATGCTCCTCCACCATCTCAAGCAGCACCCCCATCAATGCTCGTGGAAAGCGGCCTCCCTCTGAGTCTGGGAGGGCGAAGCAGGTGATCCCAATCATCATCAGCACGGCCAGTCGTGTCTCGTGTCGGTGCGCACGGTACATGTCACCATACCCGATACTTGCGTTGTGATAAGTAAGTAGCGCGGTTGCATCTCCAAAAACCTGCAGGATGCTGTCCATCGCCGTCTCCGAATCTACCTGGAAGACTGCCTCTCCCTCGATCGACAGTCGAAGGATGCGATACACATCCTCCAATGTGATGGTCATCTCTCCGGTCGGGAGATGGAACACATTGGTCGCCGGATCCCATCTCTCGATGAGGGCGACCATCAGGCTGTGATCTCTATCAATAGCTCTGTATCGCTGGACTCCGCCGAGTCCCACCTCGCGCATGATCGCCCAATGAGCCGCAGATACGTGTGGCCGCATCCGCACCAACAGCGGGGGCATCCTATCCCGCATCGTCAACTGCTGACGTGCCTGCAAAACCAACCCACATCCTTAGACCTACTCTTTATCACAACATCTACTTTACCCTCTAAACCCCCTTTTATCCCCCCGACCACACCCCAACTCTCTACCACCCCCCTCTAGCAACCTACCCCACCACCCAAACCCACCCAACCCCAACCCAACCCAACCAAATCCCAATCTACCCACCCAAACCAACCCACCCAAACCCAACCCAAACCAAAACCCAAAATCTACCCAAAACCCACCCAACCCAAAAACCCCAAACCCACCCCCAAACCCAAAACCCAAACCCAAAACACCCACCCAACCCAAACCCACCCCACCCCAAAACCCAAACCCAAACCAAACCCAACCCAAAAAAAACCCACCCCCCCAAAAACAAACCCACCCCAAAACCCAAACCCACCCAACCCAAAACAAACACCCCACCCAAAACAAACCAAAACAAAACAACACAAACACCCCGGACCGGTACCGGTCCCAAACAACCGACCACGGCCCTCTTCCCACCGACGCCGGTCAACCACCGACCGACGCCGGTCACCCACACAGCACCCAGCCCCTAAAATTTTGCGACCGATGCCGGTCGCTTAGCGACCGACATCGGTCACTGTCATTTCCCGGAGCCGAACCCCCGCGCGGCCCCCCCACCCACATTTTTGCATTTTTCTACTTATCTACCCACCCAAACACCCTAAAAACCTACCCACCCAGCCGCCTTGCCCTATTTTACCCATCTATCCTCTTCGTTTTTCAAATTACGTCCATTTACTCATTATTTCCTAAAACATGTAAATTCCTACCCAAACCCCCAATTTAGCTTAATACCATTCAAATGCACAAAATAAAGAGTTCGAACCTACCCGAACGACGACACGTCGTCGTGGTGGGATGGGTGGTGGTGGTCCAGCTGGTCCAGCCCCTCCTGCTCCTCCTGCCTGTGCCATAGCTCCAATTCTGATCTGCTGGGTCCCCGGCCAATCAACTGCTGCCTCCTCCTCACTCGGGCCCGCAAACAACTCACTCCTCCAGCAAAATAGCTCCACCTCACTCAATAAAACCTCCAATCTCAACTCTCCACGTCAGACAAATCAATTTGGTTTTCAAATAACAAAGTGACAATGACAAGCCGTATTTTTCTTTTTATAGGTTTTTCGCCCTTAACCGATATCGGTTTCATTTTGCCCTAATGAACCGGTATCGGTCCCTTAACCGATATCGGTCATGTAGAATCGACATCGGTTTTTCTGCCAACTTTCCCCCAATTTTTTGCCCTTATTTACCATTTGCCCCTTTTTAACCACATATCGCCTATATCCACCTTTGCTGAACACCATTTGTTTACCTATTCAAGGCCTCAACCTACCTATTCGGCCCGACCCAAGGCCTCAACCTACCTATTTGGCCCGACCCAAGGCCTCAACCTACCTATTTCGGCCCGACCCAAGGCCTCGACCCAAGGCCTCAACCTACCTATTTGGCCCGACCCAAGGCCTCAACCTACCTATTCGGCCCGACCCAAGGCCTCAACCTACCTATTCGGCCCGACCCAAGGCCTCGCCCTACCTATTTGGCCCGACCCAAGGCCTCAACCTACCTATTTGGCCCGACCCAAGGACCCAAGGCCTCAACCTACCTATTCGGCCCGACCCGCCTATTTGGCCCGACCCAAGGCCTCAACCTACCCATTTGGCCCGACCCAAGGCCTCAACCCTACCCATTTGGCCCGACCCAAGGCCTCAACCTACCCATTTGGCCCGACCCAAGGCCTCACCCTACCATTTGGCCCGACCCAAGGCCTCACCCCTATCCGGCCCGACCCATAACAATTTGGCCCGACCCAAGGCCTCAACCTAACATCCTTGACCCAAGGCTGTAACCCAACCTTGGCCCGACCCACGGCCGTATCACTTCAATACCATACCCACAATCAACGTTTTATTTTATCCATCCATCCTGTACCTTTTGTTCAATCGAGCTCACCTGTTCGTGTTTTAGCATGATTAGGGTCCTTGACTTGATCTGTCGACCAACTTTGCCTAGACCTAGACCGTGACGTTTATCTCAACCAAACCAACCATTTGGTACTGCCGAACATGCCTAAACGTTCCTGTACCTTACCTGTTATATACCCTGGAGCTACTTCCTATGCCTTGGATACCAGGATTATATCACCCTTGTTTGGATAAACTATCGACCTTTGCCTATACATTGCTGGTTTGCTCGTCAAATCATGTACCCTAGTCGTACTATTGCATTTCAACATGCGTCTGCTTCCTTGGACCTACCCCACCACCTTACCATCCTCTCTACAACATTACCCTTTATCAACCCTATCCCTGATTTCCCGTTCACTCAATCTGTGATAGATTTGAGGGGGATTACCTATATCCTTAACAGGAGAAACCACTTCATATTATTGTCCGCGCAGCTTTACAACACAAGCTACACGACAATAAGGGGCTAATGTAGACACCAAATTCGTGTCTTACGACCCCTTGTGACCCGCATCCCATTTCGCAACCTAACCTCATTACCTAAACCTTACACAATTATTTATTAATTACCTTGTAATTGATAAATCCCCATCACCTCACCTGCCACCTCATTTTGCCACCTCATCATGACCTAGCCCTAATCCTAAACTAACCTAATTAAAACCTAAAACTTGGTCTACACCTACACCCATGACTAAGGACCCCTTTCTCGCACCTAAAACCGACCTTCTAGTCACTTGACCAAGCCCGCAACTAATCTCTCGGGAGAAAAGCAGGGAAGGTGGGCTATTTTACTAAAAATAGCCTACTTTTTCCTTACCGATGCCGGTTCCTACTCGACCGCCGTCGGTTACGTAACCGCCATCGGTTCCCTGTAAATGGGCTCCCCAAACCAAAAACAAAGGATCGGAATTTCATTTTTGGATCAGAGAAAAGGATTTTTGAATCAAGAAAGAGCATCAGGAGCGATCAGAGAGTCCAGATCTTCACTTGACCGAGCAGAGACAAGTGAAGAGACAAGGAGAGTTAGCAGCAAGGGAGAGCAAGCCCAGGACTGCAACTGGATACCAGAGCCCTGTGATACTCAGCTGATTTGATCTGCTGTGTGCCAGACCATCCTACCTCAGTTCTGCCTTTGCCATCAGAGCTCTTGGACTTGCATCTCCGCGAATAATCAGTAAGTCTACATCTTGCATGTCCTCTTTAATAACATTTCTTATGACTTTTTGAATCATAAGTCCTCACAAATCCATTCTTGGATCCACTACCCAACGTGTCATTGCATCTAACTGTCATTCATCTACCTCTCATCACCCTATTTCCTAATATCACCTATATACAGCCCTACAAATAACACAACTACCAAATAACACCACCACCCCACAAAACAACTAACCTTCAGATCCTAGACTCTACCGATATCGGTCATCAGTAACCGCCATCGGTTATCAGTAACCGGCATCGGTTATACTGACTATAACCAATAACCAGCCTTTCCCCTACCCAGTTCAACAAAGCAATTTAATTGATATCTTATAGTCTTTTGTGTTAATTCATATTAGCAGGGAACTGACCACCTTCGAAAGGAAGTTTTATATTTCCTGGGCCCAAGGCAGTTTCCTCATTTATTGTCTAATTAAAATCTTGTGGTCTTGTGTTCTTATTTGCAGGTAGTCCTTCCAAGACAAAAAGGAGTTCTTCGCAGTCAGCCTGATCTTTCTCTACGGTACGCGCACATCATCTCGACATTCTACAGGTATTCCTCCTAGCCCCAACCCTTATCTGTTTCTAAAAGGAACGAAACATTCCGAGTGAAACTTCTAATGCTTGCATGTTAGTTTCTCTTGTTTAGCTCTTATCTCTTGTTTCCCTAGTTCTCTGTGGACCACTTCTATTAGCTTCGTAGGCTATCTATAAGTCATAATTGATTAACCACACCCCTCCCAACTCTCAATGAGTCTCAAATCACTTGCTAATCAAGTTTAACTAGCCTAAACCCTAGTTAACTAGCCTAAACCAAGCTAATAACTAAGCTTAAAGAATGTTTATCCTAAATCTAATCTAAAAGATTTAGTCCCACAAGCACCCATTCCAAACTCTTCTAAACTAGAAACTATAAATACAAGCCTAAGGATTTCCTTTCAAATGGTCCTTCTCTTTCAAGCACTTTGCAAAGGAATCACTATAGAAATCATTTGTGAATATTTAAACTATTTCATAGAACATATGGCATCTTGGCCATACTCCATTATTAGAGATCCTCCATCCTGCATCCATCCATTCCAAATATAGTTAGTAAGGGAAGATCTACCTTGGAAATGTAGCCAACTTGGAGAGATATCTTCACTATGTTTGGGAGTATACTTATCAATTTGATTGCAAGGATCTTCATAGGTTCAATGTTTCATAGCTTTGAAAAGAGTAGAGAGTAGCTTTATCATGTTAGTTTTTGATGTTTATTGTCAAAGTTATAATGCTTGCATGTTAGCCATTTCTCTTGTTTAGCTCTTATCTCCTGGTGCATGTAAATTGAGTTAGCAAAGCTTTGAAGGTTATGAGCCTCATTCCATAGCTTTTGTAACTATGCATTACATACAAGGCCACCTCGGATCTATTTTTCTGACCTAGTCATGACTCATTTCTCCTGTACCTATCTTGGAATTTTTGTGCACAATTATCACACGGGACATTCGGTCCCCTAATCAACCCACCATTGTCACAAGAATCAAGGATGTAATGAGACATTTCATCTACCATTCGCCAATTCACTAAGTGTTTACCCTGACATGTTTTCTTTGAATCAAAGGTACGAGTTTTTCAGGTTCCATGTAAGAAAATGAACACCACCCATTATCGGTGTGAAGCTCATAGCCCCATGAATATTGCAATCTTTATTCCAACTCATGGATGGGCTCCATAGGCGACTTGGTATTTTCTCCTATGCAACTCGCTACCAATTTGCGATGGGCTCAATAAGTTTGGGGGAGCTCAATTTTTTTTTCTTAATTTTGCATGTGTTGAAATCAACCCCTATGAAACCTAAATGAAATCTCTACATTCTTCTTACATTTGCTAGGTGCCTCCATGAACCTGTTATTTTGCTTGGCTCTCTATTTACCAAACTCACCAATGCATATTCAGATTTGATTATGTGGCTAGCTTGGTGGAGCTGCTGTGTGTACCCAACTCGACTTGATTCTCTACGTGGATTGTTTCATCGACACCATGGAACCGTGCCATGAAATCATTCAGGGTGAGATACATACTTTGCGAAATTATCTCGACATTGTCACTTCCAATGTTATGGTCTTGATGATCCCCTGAAGTGATCATGAACATATTTGACTGGCCAAGAGAACTTGACTCCACTTTTGGAAGTTGGTTTGAACCCTAAAGTTTATGGTCATATAGCTCACAGGGGGTGAACATACCAGATTGAAATTTACATTATTGCATCTAGAAAAATGTGTAAAATTAATGGAAATGGGGCTCGTCTAGGCATAATATGAGTAACTCATATTTGCACTATACCCTAAGTTGGAAGTAAATTGGTGCTTACATTATATTTATCGGCAAATCGGCTATTTCCTAAAAATCAGCTCTAATCGATGAAATGCAATGAGGATATAGGCTCAGTCCTATGGAAAGTTTTGGTATTTATAAGCATAGAGCAAGTGTGTCTGCCATTCACTTATGGATTGTCAAGGTACTTAGCATAGCTAAGTCAAGCTTAATGAGCTTCCCAACGAGTCATGCTTAGACATTCTACCCAGGAATTATCAATAATATATTTATAATGATTCAAGCATAATATAACTCGGTTTTTACCAATAGGAAACTTGGTCTGGTGAATACCTTTAATGCAGATAGGAATGGACTCACCATATGTTGATCCTCTAAGTGAGGAGACCTTAAATATAATACTTATGTTATGTAACTTAGCCACCTATCATGCATAAGGATTGGCTGGGTGGGGAAAAGAAGGCATTTCATGTGAGAGATTTCACATTCTCCCATTAGGATCTTTGTCACTTCTTGACAAGTGTTCCCATGCTACATCATTTATTATGCAATGAGACCTGAATTTGTGAAGACCAAGGAGAGGAAAATTTTACCCTCTGCGGGTTTGGATCTCCCCAAAGACCATCCTGTATTGTCTTGAACATTGAATTCCACTGGATGAGCTTCAGATGGCTACAAGGATATCCCAGTTCAACCTTGCCATGTTATCCAATTTTAGGTGGGGTGTCTTCACAATTAGATAACTTATATAATGGTGACTCATGGGGCCATTTTCCTACTATGGATTTGAACTAAGGAACTAATGCATCCATTAGGCACGGATTCTACACTGAATATCATGATCTGATCTGAACTCTTGCAAAATCACATTCAGAAGCTTGAAACACTGGTTATTCGGGATTGGAACCACATTCACTCTGGGTGCATACATTTTCTAACTCAAATGCACACTGTGGTATGTAAAAACTTGAACTTTGGGTGGACTTGTTAAAGTAGAAAATTGAACTGTAGGAACGTAGATTTTGACTCAGTTCTCAACTGCAACTGTGCTCTGTGAGGCGAATGATAAAACCTGTAACTACTGCTTAACATATGTTTTCTTACCAAGTATGAATAGAAGAGTCTACTTCTTCGCAAGGTGAAGCATGCTGTAGAATTGGAGTGAAACATCTATTAGTTTTGAAATCATGGAGCTCTCATTAAGTTCTTGAATCTTCCTTCTTCTTCTAAAAGTCTAATTTCAAACATTTTTCCTTGTGGATGATGAGGCTCATGAGAACTAGATTTTGAACATTCAATGGGATGTCAGTTGATCATTAAATGCCTACTAGAAGATAGCTGCACATCTTTCACATAGGGAACCCATCTAAAGATAGGTGAATCACTAATTTTAGGTTTAGCATCTACATTTGTTTGATTTGGTCATTTACAGCCACTTATAGAATTCAACTAAGAGATTTCTGCTGCATTAACTAGGGATTATGATGCATTCACTGCTTTGAGGGTAACACAACTTAAAAATATATATACAAAGAAATGAAATCATATATGCCTTAAGTAATACATGTAGAGTGTTGAAAGCATTTCTTATGCTGAAAGAAAACCTACTTTACTCCTACACTAAAAGAGAAATGGGCAATAAAAAAACCTGACATCGGTAATGAATATTTTCCCTTTCTCACAATTGGCTGCGATGTGGATCAACTTATTTGAAGCACTTGACACATTATGGTTAGGACTGAGGATTGAATGACTGTAAATTGGTTTCCCATTCCCTTCATCAAGGCATCAACTAAGTAGTAGAAGGAGTAATTCTTATAACTTCTACTCATTCAGTGGGTTTAAAAGGTATAATAGTCAATTGGCACATTGTGGAATCAAGAAAAGCTTAAACTTTCATAGCATGATGGGGTGGCTTCTCCCTTCGCTCCAATGAAGCTAAGTTTGATTGGGAAAGGTCAAGTCCGTTGAATTTTCCCGCTTATCTGAATTCCAACTTTAAAAAGAAAGCCATCCTGTAAGCCTTCTTGGAAGAGTTGAATGTCTGCAATTGGATTTTCTCTCTTCCTGCATATCGATAGACAACTAATGTTTCACCTTAGTGGATGGTATGGGAGAGATGTAATCTTCTTGCACTTTTCCCATTGGAGTCTCATGGAACTCCTTCTAAATATGCAACTCATAGTGATTGCTTGCAAAAAATAGTGGAGTGATTCTAGGAACATTGCATATTAGGTGCAACCTTTTGTTTTCTTAGGATTTTAGGATGTAGATCTAAGAAAGTCTTAGGTTTGTTTGTTAGATCGAGCTAAGGTTTGCCATAATACTTATACATGCCCACCTTAGGGACTCCTACTGTAAGTTACCTGGCCTAGACTGTTTAAGTGTCATGCCCCAAAGAAATGTGATGTAGTATTTGCAAAGGGATCTCAAATATGGATATCTTTTAGATCCAAATTGAGTTAGTTCTCCTTTTTGAGAGAAGAGTTAACCACAATTCAAGGTAGAACATTTTCAGATATCTTATCCATATTTCCTTTCAACACCTCCACCTTTCTTTTCATGTTGTGACACATGTGAGTTAACATATTCATTCATGGTTTAATGATCTCTAATACACGTATTTGTGCTTTCCTTGGGGACAAACCATTTCATGTGCATGTTGATACATCTGACATGTCCATGTTGTGGCGCTTGTCAACCTGGGGAAGGTATTGTGGATCATCCAATTTGCATTTGCAAGAAGGAAGTTAACTCCCACAAAGAAGAATTATACAACTCTTAGAGCTTAAGGAATTGTCAATGATCTATGCATTGCACAAGTTCAAACAATACTTTGCTAGCAAACCCATTTGTTTTCTATACAAATCATATGGTGTTGAAGTACTTAGTAAACAAGCCTGTTTTACAAGGGTGCATATGTAGATGGGTACTTCTATTTCAAGAGTTTGACTTCACAGTTGTGGTGAAACCAGGGAAAAGTAACTTTAGGACCAGACCATTTGTCTATAATCAACTCAGGAGAGGAAGCAAAGCAATTGAAGATACCATGCCAGATGCATAGTTTATAGATTACAATGCACATGCCATCAGAATTAGAGGACATTTTTGTCTTTCTACACTGGATAGGCACCTAGAAGGTATGAATACATTAGAAAAGAAACAACTTTCTATATGCGTAATGCACCATTTATGTTGATCAGAGGTGACCTGTACAAGTTAGGCTAGAGATGAAGTATTACACTGTTGTGTATCTGGAACATGAGCGCAAGGATATTATGGAAGAAGCCCATGGTGGTATTGCAAGAGGCCATTATCCAGGTGATGCAACTGTGCAAAAGATCCTACTTGACTAGATTATGGTGGGAGACACTGTATAAAGAAACTATAAGGCATATTGTCAAGGTATGTGATCATTTTCAGCATCTAGGAAAACTAGGGCCAAATAGATGAGATTCCTTTGAGACCTATTACTAGTGGAACCATTTGAAAAATGGGATATTGACTTTGTAGGACCTATTTCACTACCAACGTGTAGGACTGGATCACATTATATCATTACTTACATAGATTATCTCACATGGTGGGCGGAAGCACCACCTACAAAGGATTATGCAATAGCTACACCAGTTATTTTTTATGGGAGAATATTATTACAAGATATGGATGTCCCTTTAAGTTTGACAAGTGATAGGGGTACACATATTTTTTGAATGAGACAATCATAATTCTATTAGATGAGTTTATGGTTGCACACCATAATACTACACCCTATCATCCTCAGGCAGATGGAACTATTGAGGCTTTCAACAAGATTTTGAGCCAGACATTGACAAAAATTTGTGATGATGGAAGAAAGGATTGGGATGATAAAGTGTTAGTTGTTACTTTGGGCATATAGAACAACTTATAAAAGGTTGAACAAAGCCACACCATTTCAGTTGGTGTTTGGCACGGAAGAATGTTCTCCTATAGAATTCATGTTACCATTTGTGTATTGTGCGTGAGCTAGAGGTCTAGCTGATGAGAAAGATTTAGAAGAGTGAATTGACAAAATGATTCAATTAGATAAGCGACAAGCTATAGCACGTTGGAGTCAGAAGCAAGGAAAAGGAAAGGACAGAAAGGCATGGCATGATAGGCACATAAGGGACAAGAATTTGAGATTGGACAAGATGGTACTTCTCTATGACTCTAAGTTCTTACGTGCCACCTAGGAAAACTTGAAGGTACATTGGTTGGGTCATATGTTATACTTACATACTTGAATTCAGGTGCATTTCCAGTTAGAAGCACTTGATGGAACATGGTTACTCGGTTACTTCAATGGGAGTAGGATGAATCCCTACTATAAATAAGTCTTCTTGGTGTTTGTAATAAGGTAGTATTTCCATTTAGATTATATTTCCCTTTCATGTGTTTCCTTAATGTATTTCCTTCATTATCACTATGCTTTGTTTCTTTAGTTATTGTTGTTGTGTAATAAGCGCGCTTACACGCATGAAGCTAATTACTACATGAAGCATGTTTATGTGCAGAGGACTACACATCCTTTTAGTGTTAGGTGGTTGTTGATATCCAGGTACAAGACTGTGGGAATTGAAAGATGAAAAAGGAATAAGCTGCTACAAGTGTTTGCTTTAAGTCAAAAGAAGATT
The DNA here is from genome assembly GCA_019776745.2 of Taxus chinensis. Taxonomy (NCBI): domain Eukaryota; kingdom Viridiplantae; phylum Streptophyta; class Pinopsida; order Cupressales; family Taxaceae; genus Taxus; species Taxus chinensis. The sequence goes on from JAHRHJ020003554.1 coordinate 207,828, forward strand.
ACTTCTCAAAAGTGACCAAGGATGGAGATGAATGAATGGACAGTATAACATGAGGTAAGTAGAGGCCGTGATAACTACCAGGAGAAGGTACAGTGATGAGGTACTCAGGCACAAGGACGTGACACTGAAGAGAATTCTGTGACCAAAGGGTAGGAAGGCACGCTAGAAGGTTATAGCTAGGGCCCGAAGATGTACCGCACAGAATGAATGGATTTGGTCAATGAACGAGGGGATATTTTTTAGGTGAAGGAGCAATAAATGTATCAAAATTTGAAAATTTATATAAGGATGGGATGAAAATTCATTTTTACCATTGTGACTAAGAGTATTTGAGGAAAGATCTAAGTGTGAAGAGCCGAGTGATCAGGTTAAGGTGCGAAGGGTGTGAAACCAAGTTGTGATAAAATAGATTTGCATGTGAAAAGAAGCTTGTGTCCATGGTGGTGAAGGGTTTGAGTGAAGCAAAGTGACAAAGAGGAGTTAGGGCATGAAATTTCCACCTAGGGTAGGATTGAATCAAGTTAGGGTTTGGTTCACAAATTGCAAAGTTAAAAAGGAGACGATTGTAAAGTAAAAATGGCACCCAAGAAGGTAGTTGCAGTAGGAGAAAAAGGAAAGAAGAAGGTGGTCGTTGAGGAGGAAGAGATGGCACCCGAAAGTGATTTTTTAGAAATGCAATATCCAGAAGGAGTCATCATTAGCCAAGAATGGGATTCACCCATCAGAAAGAGAAAAGTAAGTGAATACAATCACAGGACCTCAGAGAACAAGAAGGAGCTTGATTCCTTTCTCATTACTAAGGATGAACAAATGTATGGAAGATGACATGCTGGTTTATGATGATGCAAGTGCAAGAAGATTTTGAAGAGAATTTGGGTCTACCAATTATATGAGCTTCCATATTTTGGGAATTATGAGCCCTTGTGCCATTGGCTCATGAGTAGAGTGCATGAGGACTTCTTCTACTTTGTAGGATGTAGAGTTAGAATCTCATCAGCGCTTATCTCATCAGTGATAGGTTTGAAGGCCACATGAGAGGATATAAAGAATGATCTCACGGATAAAGCAACAATCTTAAAGACCAGAAAGGAGTTGGGGTACCTGAAGGTTCTATGCGGTATGGATATAGACAAGTTGAAGAACTTTCTAGTTGTGTAAGCAGTAGCACACCTTGTTACAAAGTTGAATGACCAGGACCGGTGGTCACAGGTAAATACTATGTGGTTATACGTTGCGTGTAACTATGTCAGAAGGAGAAGTCTACAATATTATAAGCTACATTACAAAGAAAATAGTCAAGGAAGCGACGCACAGGAGGGAAGATCAGCTTTGGGGCTGTTCTACTATCACTGGTATTTATGGAGATTGGAGTACCAGATGGGCCGAAGGAGAAGGTATGGGAATACCCCATGGAGAATAAGTCACTAGCTGAAAGGTTTAACAAGTACCTATGTAAAGGGATCCATGAAAGATGATGTAAAGCAAAGGGAAGAGAAATGGTATGACAGGATCCATGCGGCATTTGGAGAAGAGTGGCACATCCTGAAGGACCTACCATCAAGTAGTGGGGAAACAAGTTTAGTTTGTTGTATATCAGCATTTCTGCATCGCATGTGCTTCCCAATGAGAGATGGAGCACTGGAGCCCTTGGTGTAAATTTCCTATACGCATTCACTGCAAGGTATTTCTAAGCATTTGTTCACAGATTCACAGATGACATGTGATCTGACTGGTATTCAATGCAGGGATAAGGTAGACTGCGACTACCACACGTTGAGGAAGAAGTATGTGTATCCTAGAAGAAGTGCATATACCGAGAGGATCATTTTATAGGTATTGAATATTAAGCCAATAAGTTTGGTTGTAGCAGATATAGGGGCAGTGCATTAGTGTATCTTCAGTTAAAGTCTAAAGATGGAGAACAATAAGTATGTGGAAGAATGAATTCACACTCCCAGGGCCACCAAAGGGTAAGCACACAATGGAAAACATACAAGCACGCAAAGACCCACATAAAATTGTTGAAGTAGTGGATGAGGAAGAGGATCGTGAAGATAATGGAGGCTTAGAGTACATAAGAAAGCAACCTTATGATAGAGAAGAGTCACAGCACATGGCCACTCTACCTCGAGGACAAGACAAAGAGGAAGATATGGAGGTTGAGCAATCCAGGGGGAGCATATATTTAAGAAAGTATTTAGACACACAAGGACTTAAGGTGGAACCCCACAAATGGTAAGGAAATCACCTCGTCTCTCTCCACATAAGGAGACCAACTGAACCTAAAGAAGAGAAGAAAGTTGAAGTTGGATGAAGAAGTGGAGGAATCAGGGGAGAGCAAGCATGCATCTCCTGAACCCACTCAATCCAAGAAGATGAGCCACATAATGAGGAAGAGCAAAAATATGAAGAGATGAAGGACGGAGAAGAAAAAGAGAAAGGAAACCTCCAGATTTGCATGTGATTGCCTCAAGATATAACGGGATAGGCTCCTAACCTTGAAGCTAAAATTCCTAAGGGTCCTAGATCGAAGAGGATGAGTGAGAGAACACATTCCACCATCCATGGGGTATGCAGAGGATGCGGGTAAAATTTTTCGCATGCCCTGCTTCCAGAGCACAATAGCACAAAAGGATTTATTCGGCTGGGAGCTAATGGATGAGGATATGGTGATTGTGCGCACTCGAAAGAAACTATCATGGTCAATGCACACCCACATGGATGATCCTGAATTTGATGTATGTGAAGAGTCATGCATTTTTAGATGGCTGAAGAAGGCACCCCAAGCTAGACATATGACAGTAAAGCCTACTGTCATGTCAGATGAGCAGGTCAGCAATGCATTGGTGAAGGTTTCTACTGAAGTTGCTAGAAGAAACATGGACAAACTGATGCCAATAATTAGAGCATTGTGAGAGGAGCTAAAGACAAAGGATGCGAGAGATAGTGCACGCATAACACAAGAGAGGGACTTGGCACAGAAGAAGAACGAAGTATTTATCAGCATCGCAGAGGATATTGGAGATAATATCATAAGATCTAGGCCACACTTAGAGACCAAGGTGCCACAGACATTTCCCTTAGTGATACATTATGTAGGAAATTTGGTGGACTTGGTACTTGAAGATGAACCTCTGCACATGACAACGCCAAGGAATCTCAGAGCAAGAGGTAGAAATGAGAGAAAGCTTTATGTGATGTGAAAGATGTACATCCTATGAAGGGCTGCTGCAAGTGCACTATAAGAAGTATTGAAGAAAGTAGACCAGGCTTTGAACATCTGCACAGCTCCAGAGGAGCTTATCAACATAAAGACCTTGGAAGAAAACAATGAGGTCTAGAGAGCAATGAAGGATGAAACATTGGGCCAGGGTAGAAAGATTGTCAATGGTTAAGCAAAAGTGTGAGGTTCTGACAGCAACACAAGAGCCGCACAAGACTCAGCGAATAGCTTGGGAAGCTCATTGCACAAAAGATGGATCTTCTAGAAGGAAGAATGACCTCAATGTCCAGCATTGTGTTGGTTCTGCAAAATGAAAAAGGGGAGATTGCGAGGGATGAATTGGAGTCCATTGTTGTGGACATTCCAGAAAAAGTAGAACAAGCACTCACTAAATGGCAAGCCTTGGAGGCCAAAAAATAAAGGAGTATCCAGAGTTGAGACTTCAAACTGATACAAAGGAGGATGCCTCATAAAAATTCTGTATTTATCTACATTCTTTCTTTCTTATTCTTTCCATTATTCTATTATTTACTTCGATTTTTGGAGATACCCATTGTTAGGGATGACAATGAGATTAGTGTGGGGTAATGTTGATCAAAGAACACTTGTTATAGATCACACAAGAAGTCCACATAGTGACGAAAGCAAGTCCAGGATAAGGGCACAGAATGGATAGGAAGAACCTGCATGGAAGGGAAAGTTTGGTATTCAGGACTTAGCCAATTTTGAGCATGAAGACCTATTTTTAGAAGATGGCATGTGGAACACACCAACGATGCAGAGACGTGCACGCCATGCACATTGTCTATCTTTGGAGGATCAGATCGAAGCATTTTACATGGAGACAAGCTAAGAATAAGATTGTCACTTCAGTTAACTACAAGAGGTCTACAGATAGTACACTTGCATGTGTGGCTATGCCTATAAATGGCAAGTGGCTATTAATATCATGCAACCTATTTCTATAATAGATAAGTGGTGAAGGGAAAGTCCCAACTCTATATATATATGTAGTATAATTATATATAGTAGGATATATAGGGAGAGTGTAGTAGAGATATGCAAAGAGAGTGTAGAAGAGGAGATATAGAGATATGCACATATGATTGGATTACTGTATCAGATCCATGCGCGCATTGGTCATCTTGTCTATCTCCTCCTTGAATTTGATGCAAAGATTCATATTTATTCGATAAGGCCTCTTCTGAATCAGGCACACACCTTCTTTCAACTTGATTTTCATCTCTCCCAAGGAGTGGTGAATGCCTTTAAGCTCATGGTACCCACGTGGAAATAAATCCTGAAACTCGTGCAATAGATAATGATCTTCGAGACCTCCTTCTCCGACCAATAGTCTCCAATAGTGGCCTCCTTAGGTTCAACCTCCGAACCAATGTTAACCTTCTTTGTTTTCAGGGGTTCATGGTAGGTGTGTGCTTGCTCATCAACACTATCCCTAACTTCACGTGTACCTTCAGTATGGTTAACATTCAAACTTTCTACCTCTTCACCATCTATCACATAGATGAATTTCCCTTTTTCTTTCTCCATGCATGCGTGCCTAATCTCTGTCTCCTTTGATTCCTCTTCATCAAAGCATGTCTCCAAACCAGGTTCACCTAATAACTCCAGTATTCTATCTTCCATGACGACACTATCTCCCATCGTAAGGCATTTAATAACCTGCAACGCCTTATCCACCGATGGCTTGGTACTTTGATATTTGAAAGCTTGAAGGAGGTCAACCGTCAACTCCTACCAATTTCCTATCTGACGGCACATCTCTGAGTGAATGTACCATGCATGCACGCACAACCTTGTAAGGTGGAATACAACTTATGCACCCATAAAGAAGGTGGTAAGGCCTCTGTGCCTTCCATCCATGCTTTCTCACATGCTTGGATGTGAGACGAGGTGGGTTCCTTCCCATGGTAGTCTTGTATTGCAGTGGGTGCATTGCTTTGGGAGAACCTAACAGAGAACATGATTCTTACCTTGTGCCACTCTAGAAGGCTATCATGATGTGTCACCCACCAATGTGCTGTGGTCCCAAGCAAGTTATAGCTGAGCATCCCTCTTCTTTTGATCTCATTTTTCCACTGAGCCTCCATTTCTCGTAAGAAATAACTAGGGTTGGCTCCTCCAGAATAACTTGGTAACTTCTTCCCTCCCAGGAACTTGACTGAGCATGCCTTCATTACCCTTGTCACAGAGCCTCTTAGATTTTGCCTAATTAACTCATAAGTCATGCTCACCCAATTGTCACAGGCCACACTAGTTGTATCACTCATGGATTGAGCATCTTCAAATTGAATAACTCCCTCTGTAGGGTGAATCACCTCAGGGTCCCTGATAGAGCACACATAGATCCTGTCAAGAAATTCTTCTCCCAAGGGCTCAGTATAGGGTGCTGACTTCCCATCTGTTAAGGGGATGATAACCCACTCTTCCTTGTTCTCAAAGCTTATGTATCCCTTATTGAACCTTAGGTCAACATTATTCTTATAACACCAGGGGTGCCCAAGTAATGCTGGAAAGTTTTTCTACCTCGGCTAGCGCCAAGACTTTGAAATCCCCAGTGAACTTTTCCCCTTGGATAGTGATAACAACATCCTTCAAGACACCAATGGGCATTGCCTTTGTCTTGTTAGCCATATACAACACATTTGAAGATGGTTGTAATGGGGGCCTTCCCATTTGATGCCATGCATCTAGAGTGAGAAAATTGACTTCCACACCCATGTTAATCAAAATATTTCTCAGAAGCCACCCATCTACAACAACATTCAAGGTAATCTCCTTGTCATAATCAAGGCTGCGGGAGGAAGGTTAGCATGCATAACCTTCCTTTTGTGCCCTTCTCCAGTGCATGTGGTACCTTCTCCCATAACCACTCTCCTAGCAAGGGGATGATATTCTCTTGCCTCAACATCTTACATACTTCTCTAACCTCATCTAGATCCTTTTGTGGATCCCCAACATTCTTCATCTTCTCTAACTATCTTGAATTCTCTTTCAAGCACTGGATCTCTCCTTCTAGGCTTTGAATCACATCCATGGTTTCTTGAAACACTTCTTTCTGATGAGTAGGGTTTGGGCACTTTCCATGTATCACTTCTTCTCTAAGAACCAGTGGTCTCTGCCTCGGTACTTCTCTCACACGCGCAACCTCAGCTCACGTTGTAACTAGTACAGGTTCTAGTTCTGACTCATGCACCACTCTTGGCATCCATTTTGAATCAACCTTCTTTATGCTTACCATTCTGAGTGCCTTTGTCTTTTTGGTGTTGTTGGCTCATGTGCTCAAATAACTTCAGGCACTCCTCATACTTGTGCTTCTTTCCACACCACGAGCATTGTAGCAGATCAGGGCACTCATGCTTGTAGTGCTCCGTGGATCCACAGTTGTAACACGTCCCATGTGGGAACTCACTTCTTCCTCCTCCATGGTTACCACGACCATGAAATCCTCCTTGGAAACTTCTTCCATGCACCCCTCCATCTACGTGCCCTTCATAGTGATGACCATCATCCTTGGAATTGTTTGTGAGGCTGGTTTGGCACACACCAATATCAATGGCATCATGTATCTGGTCAATCAATCTACAATCCTTGGTGTCATGAGTAGTAGAGGTACAAATCTTGCAATAACAAGACACATTTTTACGGATCACGCACTGCAGTAATGGGACACCTACTTGCATCATGATCTCCATGGAAAATTTCACAGTCCACCATCATGGCACGTATCGATCTACGATGGAAATTATCCTTTGTATTCCCCTCTACCTCAAAATCTGTGCACCATAGACCACTGCAAGTCTCATGCACTGAGTTCACAGATAGCTTTTCCAGCTACTTCACCATTGCAACAATCTGAGCCTCAAGAAAGGGGCTAACACCAGTATCCATGCTTCTAACAGCCTCAGCATGTAGGGAAGCCTCCAAGGCCTCGCATGGGTCTGTGAAAGTCTTGTGTGAAATATCTCTCCTAAATGGTGTTATCAATCCTCCAACAAACCACTGAGCATGCTGAGAGGGGTGAATGTCATAAGATAATTTTGATAAGAGAGTCTTAAAATGTGCATCATATTCCCACACACTCTCTACCATACCCTATTGAATCTCCTTCAGAGTGTTGATGCTCTTCTGTTCAAACTCAGGGATATGAAATTCATGCTAAAAAGGCATTCCGCAGTGTAATCCACAACCATCTGGTGGGGGTCATACTTGTGGTACCATCTATGTGTGTGCCCTTGTAACGTTGTTACAAACTGACTTGCCTTTCACTCTAGGGTAGTGATCCCCTTCACATGCCATAGTAGTTCACACTTGTGTACATGTTCTACAGCACCCTCAACACCTTTGTAGTCTGGTAGATGCAAAGACATTTCAAAAAACACTTGCTGATGTGGTTGAGGCCCTTTCCCACCTGATCTAGAATCTTGATTTCCTCCAGTGTTTCCTCCTCTACAAGATCCACTAGATCCACTGGCATTCCTCCTGATCCACCAGATCCTCCAAATCTACCAGGTCCACCAGGTCCTCCAGCTCCTATACCACCAGATCCACCTCCTGTAGCCAGTAATGGGCCTAAAGTGGTCGTGCCTAGCATTCCCAATGTTCCACTGAACTGTGTGCCAATAGTTTGTGATATTACACCACTACCAGATGTGTGTCCCGCGCCACTCCCAGATGTGATACCCAAGCTTTGTGTACCTGCATTTTTCCAAAATTGTTCCATATAATATTCCTCCAAACACAGGAAATGATTGTGCAGCCATAGATGTACCAAATGAAAATTTATATCTCCTAGGTGCAGATCGGTCACTCCCACTGATACCAACTATGTTAGCAATACTTATCTCTTGATTTGGAAGACTAAGTGCTAGGGGTTGGTCACCAGGTGGATTCAGATGCATGTTGATGACTCTCCTTTCTCCAAGCGATGAACTCTCATCAGAAGCTGAAGGGATCTCTCTTCCACGCTTGCCGAGATGGGGTAGCACAGACTGCTCAGGCTCCATGTCCTCTGTGAACCTCAATTCCTTCCTGTAATGTCTACCTCCATAAATCCATCACTCCTGCAACTTCATGTTGTCTAGCCAACTCCCTTTCACGTGCTTCACTATACTTGAGTCATCTCTCTCCTCTCTCTTTTTCAGCCACAATGTCTGCCATATTCCTCCACCCTAGCTTCCTCACCCAGCACTCAGAAGAAGCTTAGCCAGCCATAGGAAATGCTTCCAAACTCAGGGTAATGATCAGGATCTTCATAGCTAAAGGGATAACATGTAGAAATGATCCTCTAGGCTCCCTTAAGAACTCAAACTCAGCAACCTCAGGACAAGAATACGTAGAAATAGTGTATTCTAGGGTATAACTGGTCAGCACTCTTTTCCACCAATGATCAACAACACGCGTCCAAGTTAGGTCAGCATCCTGCAGCCTCTGATATTCATCTTGGGTCCACACGTGAGATCTATAGTACCAGCTTGATCTAGATGCATATGTTGAAAGCCATTCATACAACTCTACTGGAAAACAAAAAAATAAGGTCTCATATAGCTCATGATACAGATGTTTTTCTACCCATTTACATGCATCAAACTCAGGTCCAGTACTAAATCTCTAAGAAAACTCATCCTCCGTGCTCTTAAACCATGCTTCGACACTGTCCAAGGTCAAGCACTCTGTCATCACGTATCATTCTCATAGCTTTGAAAAGAGGTCCCAGCAATGAAACCAAAATGTAGTCTCTAATTCCATAGCCTATTTCAGCAACCAATCCTAGGAACACCGGTATAACATCCAGTCTTAGCCTGGAAGCTCACTCGAGGTGCACGTAGGCCTTGAGCCCCTCATTTTTGTGAGCTTTGTGAGAATGTGTTTAATTAACATGATGATAAATTATAACCAAAGAATGAGTGCATTTATCCACACTATTTTAGACGTAAGCTTATACTCCTAGAAGATATACTCTAAACACAAATTTAACATGATCAATTAAAAGTAGAAACAATCACGAAACAACATTGAGGAAACTAGTAACACCCACATGAACAAATGGGAAAACACATCAGGACTCATTGCTAGGGTATTACATAATTTCTTCATTATATTGATGATTCAATCACAGTAGCTAAGATTACATTCAGAGGTTCCATCCATGACAGCGTTCATAATAGCAAAGGTTTATTTACATTCCAGAGCTCTCTTTTATACACACTACATTATTCTCTCCCATTCCTCTCTTTTTTCTTACTCCTCACCCACACACCTTCTTCTAGGAATGATCCTCTATATCAAGCAGTTGAAGGAATCTTCTCCTAACCATTCATCATCACCTACGAAGGCCTACTGGAATCTTCTCATGTTTGTTCTACCACTACCTAGGAACCTGCCAGGTGTTTCCATGCATTTCCTTCAATCGAGTGTCTTTAGCATGCTTATGCCAGCTAATCCTTAACAACCTCGACCCCTTATCCTTCCATGATAACCGTAATGATTCCTTGGAATATCCTTTACTTGGACCACAAGTCTTCATAGCTTATCCACATCTGTATCTGGTCACTTTTCCATTCACTCCTTATGTGTCTTTTTCTATTTCATCCAAAAATTCACTAAGTCCTAACTCCAATTTGTCCTGACGCGACCCTTCACGCCTCTCTGAGGACTACTTTTGTTTCTCCACGCGCCACAAGGCTTCACACCCTAGGTACTTAGGTACTTTTTAGGGGTATAAAACTATGCGGCCACACCTACATTACCACACATATGCATCTACATATGTTATTTCTCATGCATGCATGCCCTTTTTAACATATATGCACCCGCACATACCCTTGCTAACACGTACGCAACCCTGATCATGCATGTGCATCCAAGGGGACGCCCTGGCATTATTTCACAACTTTATAGGCCTACTAAATGATATTGAATGAGATTAAATTGAAAATTTTTACTTTGTGTACCTGCGGGTCATCCCCAAGAAACCTCATGTAGTCTCAAACTCGGTCTGCATGTTGTCTATGGTTCTGAATCCTCGCCATTCCTGTCATATCTCAGAACAAAATCACAAATCAAAGTGGTATGGGTAGATAACAAATAACTAGCCACGATGAGTTTTACCCCTTGTTACCTGGTATATATACCCATGCCTCCCCCACATTGTGTCTCTCAACTTCCCAATTATCATATGATCATACTTAGCTCTGCATCTTCTCAACATATCTCATTTTCCTAGCTAGGTCATGGAATTAGGTCTACTTCAGACCTATATAGAATAGGTGAACATCATATATGTGCTTCAAATTCCTTCAAAAGGCCCTAACAAATTTAAGACAATATGTCTCACTCCTCTACATGCCCTCATGAGCCCACATGTAGACACCTATAATTACACCCAAGCAATTTAAATACTTAAATTGTGCTAATTATCCTCTTTCTCGCAAATCAATGACATATCGTCAAATGCACTCATTTTCCCTCATATCATCATTAATTAATTACACTAAGCTAATTAATTAAGTTGCCTATCCAACAAATACCCTAATTAACGACCTTCCGTTAATAAATCACCCCTTCTATCTAGACTAATTAATTATTATTAATTAATTAGCTTTCCCTTCCATTTAACCAATAAATCAATATTTAATTGATTTAATCCCCTTTTAATAGCCTAAATTGCACTAATATTCTTCTAATTGGCTTCTATAAGCTTACACCTACCTATTAATTAATCACCTTTGATTAATTAAAATACCCCCCAACTCCCATGACTTGCTAAACATGTATTAAACCCTTCTAAAGTAAGGTTACCTTTAATAAAGCAACCTTATCCATTCCTAATCATGTTTTACCTTTATCCCACATTCATGAGAATGTGTTGAATCCTTTATCCTTTGGGCTATATAAAGAGCCCTCCACCTACCTTTTTACTTACACCTAAACTTTCTAAGAGAGAAAATGCAAAGCATATAGCAAAGAGACTAAGAGCTTGCACCTTGCCCTTTTGAGAGTTCATCATCTTGAAGAGTTAAGCCTCTTTCTTAAAGTGCTTGGGTCATATGGGAGGTGTCAAAAGGGTCTTGTAGCCTAACTTTTATTAGCCCCCATTCCTAGGTTCTTGGAGCATTAAGGACAACTATTTTGATAGCCATGGAGCTTACTTAGGTCCATTCATTTATTTGTTGTTAGAGAATAGAGGAGTTTAGATATTTAGCATTGTTAGTTTCAAAGTTTGTATTGATGAATGCTAGCATCTAACCCTTGTTTAATTCTTATCATGATGGTGTTTATGCTTCTTGTTTTAGCTAAATTGTAGAACTATTTTAGGTGGTAGTTCTTGCTTCATTTGATTTAGCATTAAGCAAAGTATACAATGCACACATGCACACACACCTTTTCAACTGACCTTCATATTCCATTAGGCCACTAAGCACCTAGACTAATTTAACTTTGTCAAGACCTACAAACTACAATCAAACACTACAATCACCTTCTGAGATTTCTATATTGTGACATCAACAGGTACAAACATGCTCTTTATGCCTCTACCATGAAATTTTCATTGACAAGCACTCATTGCTAAATCTCTATCATTCTTACGTAAATCACCCATGAACTAGACCTCTTGATTAGGCCTACTTAAATAACCAATTATCACCAATTTATGACTCTTGCATCCATGTCACTTGTTGTCTGCCTATGTCATCACCACTAAAACTTCCTAATTACACTTCTTGTCATACCATTTGTTCATTATTGTTCTTTCACCTTTTACATCAATGAAAACACAGGCACACATGTGTTTGTTGGAAACACAATAGACTGAGGGGGGTGAATCATAATCCTACAACACTTTGAATTTATTTTCCATCACATATTTTCATCATTTAATTAATCCATTAGGACATTCATAGCCATATGTGCACATTAAGTGCTATTAAGTGGTCCATAACAACTATGAAACAAAAATGGTAAGACATCATGTTACCAAGCAACATTATATAAGTGGGTTAAGTTCATGAGGAAGAAAGCCCACTAAATCTCTTCCTATGGTTATTCAAATAAAATATATTTAGTGAAACAACCAACATCACTTCCAAGGAGTACTAACCCCAGTTTGTGAAGGAAAAAACTCCACAAGGATGCTCACATCCCCCTTAATCATGACTTAGAACAAACTCATCCACCTGATGATGATGATCACTAATTTTTTTACTTCCACAACTAATGTCATATGTCTAATTCAACTCATGCAAACACACCTTCAAACCCTCATTCCCCTAGATCAACTCTTTCTTCTTCTTTTACACCTTATAGATTGGCTCTAAAAAATTACACACGTGCCTTCAATGAATATTAAACCTTTCACACACACCATCATATCTAAAATCTAGCAATGCTCAAGATCCTTCACACTCTTAGGTAGGTCACATTTTTCCTTCTCACAAGACTAAGTTCTAATATCGAACTCAAACACTTTCTTTATATGATTTTCATCTCAATAACATGAAGGATATCAGTCCTAATGTCCTTTAGCATGAAAAAATTAAAATTCCCCAAAAATTTCATTAACTTTAACAACATTCATTTATGACCCATATATGTCGGAATGAAATGTGAGTGGCCAAAACCACTCAACTTGTACAAAACAATGCTCAAAACCCCATCACTAAGAAGAGCTAAATACCATACATACCAAAACCATGGAGTATTCAAGATCTAAAAATTATCACACATGTAAAATATCATAAAAAAATCATCCAAGGTCTTTAATTATCTTGGACCAATCAAATAATTCATCAAACAAGCAAAAGGCTCAAATCCTTCACTAAAAGCTGCATCTAGCACCTTGTCATTCACCTTTGGGCCTCAAGACTAGCATGAAAGATAAAATAAAATATGGAATAAAAAAAATCTATGGAATCCTCGAGACCTTAAAATCACATCCATGTAATGGTAGATCTCTTGAAACATCCAAATGTTTAAACATTGACAGTAATTTTCCTCTTCACCAGGAAACAAGCTGCCCAGAAACCAATTTTCCAAACTTAACTAGTTTACATGATTTTTATCACTTAAAGACCTCCAAAGTAATTTAATATTAAAAACATAAATGACCTTGTTATACAACATATATAAATAATCAACCAATCCATTTCATTCCTCAACCAACTCAATCTTTCATCCTGAGCAAACGTGTCCTGAAAACTTAAGGTACCTTCTTCTAATTCTCATAAAATGACCTCAAATACTATTCAAATCAACTCTGCCAAATGACCAAACCTATACCACTTTAAATTTTTTAGGCATCCTTCGTATTTCTATTTCATATTATATGTCCTTAAAAATTCAAGTGTAAGGCCTTCAAAAAAGTATCATCTTACAAACTGCTTCTAGAAGTTTCATGACTCAAGAATAGACCACAGTTCAAAGGTGTCCAAGGATTGGAAAGGAATCACCACTTGAAGACAAGAAAAATTAGACATTAGATTTTCATTATACATCTATTTTTGGAGATGTAGAGCACATAAACCTAGATAAAACTCATGTGACAAACATCATATTTTTGGAGGATCACCTATGAAAGCACTTTGCATGGGTTCTAAGAATAGATCCTTACTATTTGACTAGTTAAAAGAACAAGTCATTATTCTTAGTATCACTTGCATGTGTGGCTATATATTGTAAAGGTGCATTTGAACCAATATTATCATGCGACCTTTTTTGGAGAATTAACTAAGTGGTGAAGGGCACAAGTACCCACCCTTATAAATATGTAATAAACTATGTAGCATATATATAACATGTGATAACTGAGTTATTGTGAGGTTATGCTGCCAAATCTGATGTGCACATGAACTATGGTATTAGCTATTGTAATAAGCTTATATGTATTTATCATGTTTAATGAAATGGAGTGTATTGACTGAATCAAAGTATTAAATCATGAGTATAATTGGTTCTTACATGCTTGATTTCATCATGGTTATCTTTTAAGTCTATTATTCTCTAGATCTAGATCTGAATATGTACTGTAGAATGATATATTAGTCATAGATCTGAATGCTTTAAGTCTTCATCATGCTAACATCCTGCAACAAAAACCCTAAAGAGGGGCCTGGTACCTTTGTGTGCTTTGGGTGAGCGCTCAGTCTAGGCTAAGTGATGTGCCAGCGCGCCAGGAATTTTACTGGTGAATTCTAGGCTGCATCATTTATTCCGTTGGTGAGACCTCTTTTTCAGTTGTTTTCAGAATGGTTCACGATGAAGACATACCAGTTGACCCTAGCAAGTGTTGAGGAGTGGATACATGACCTAGAAGAAGAATACGCATGGAGGTTCAACACTGGATCTGAGTTTAATGCACGCATATGGGTGGAACAGAATCTGTATGACTATTTGTATGAGAGCTTCTTTGCTATCTTTCCAGTAGAACTGTATGAGTGGCTGGTTGCTTATGCATCTAAAAGGAATTGGAGGTATCACACACTTGTCTGGATGTAGGAAGAATTTCAGGCCCTTTATGATGTTGATCTGATTTGGACATGTGCTGTGGATATGTGGTTCCATGGTGTTTTGAATAGTTATATCTTGGAGTACTCAATTTCCACTTATTCATGCCCAGAGGTAGCTGAATTCAAATTTTTACAATATCCTAAGGGAACTTACCTGCAAGGCATTCCACTGGCGATCAAAATTTTGATGGTAACCCTGAACTTGGAGAGAAAACCGATGGCTAACTAAACCCCACCACATGCGCGGGGCAGGAGCAGGTTTGGTGAAAGATGGAAGACCTAGTGGTAGAAAGGAAAAGAGAGGAAAGGAGGCTTAAGTATAATGAGGCGCATGAGAGGGAGATAGAGAAGTAGCGGGATGTTACAGAGCGAATGGTGTTGTAGAGAGAGATAGTTCGAGAAGGATTTGAAGTTCACGTAGAAGACGTGGAACTTGAGCATCAGGAACTCCCCCATTTGGGAAAGCATGACAGGGAACCCCCCTCGGCCTCACGTAGAAGCAGGCCAGCATAGACATGACCTAGGCCATGGGTGCACATCTGAATCTACCTGGTAACCTTTCCCTTGTACTTGGTTTTCCAATATCTAGTACAACAAATAGTCAACAAGCTAATTTAGGTAGTGGGAGAGTAGGAGTGAGTCATATAAGAGGCAAACATCGATGGTAGTGCAAATGGCATCATTGTTATATGGGAGTACCTTTTCAGGTGTATCATCTACACAGAATTTAGGTACACAGATTTTTGGACTATCTTCTGGGAGTAGTAATCTTTCACAGACTGTTGGGGTATAGTTCAGTACTACTGTTGGGACACAGGGAAGTACATCTTCTGGTCTAACCCCAGCTACAGGTTCAGGATTAGGAGGTATAGGTGGCTCTAGCTCCGGTGGATCTGGTGGTTCTGGAGGTAGAGGAAACACAGGAGGTTCTGGATCAGGTGGGCAAGGTCTGCACCAACCCCAAAATATTTACATGGAGATGTCTCTTCATCTTCCAGAGTATAGGGGCATAAAAGATGTTGCTGAACATGTACACATGTGTGAAATATTGTGGTGCACAAAAGGAATCATGGCTTCTTGAGCGTAGGGCAAGTCAATTTTCTACTACATTACAAGGGCGTGCACACAAGTTGGTACAGAAAGTTTGACCCTGATCAGACTTGCGTAGACTATGCAACTTTAAAAGATGCTTTCCTTAAAGAGTTTCACATCCCTGAGTTTGAGTAGAAGAGTATAAGTGTGCTCAAAGATATTAAGCAAGGCACTACTGAGAGTGTCAGAGAGTATGATGCTTATTTCAAAATGTTGTTATCTATGCTTTCTTATGATATTCATGTAAGCCAGCATGCCCAATGGTTCGTTGGAGGCCTGATTACACCTTTTAGAAGGGCACTATCACATAAAACATACATTGATCCATGCGAAGCACTTGAAGTAGCTTTATGTGCTGAGGTAGTTGGAAGTATAGACACTGGGGTGAGCCCATTTTTAGAAGCACAGATTACAGCTATGGTAAAGTAGTTGGAGAAACTATCGGCAAATTCAGCACATGAGACGCGCACAGGGATTTGGTGCACAGATTGTGAAGTGGAAGGTCACACAAAGGATAGTTTGTCCCCATAGATCAGTGCACTCATTGTTGTTGGATTGTGAGATATGCCATTTAAACCATGATGCTAGCCACTACCCATTATTACAATGCATGATAAGGAAGAACGTTTCATGCTACTGTAAAATTTGTAGGTCCATGACTCATGACATGAAAGACTGTTGGCTGATTGGTCAGATCCATGATGCTATAGATATTGGTGTATGATAGACATGAGTTTCAGATAACTCTAAAGGAAAGAATGAGCATCAAGATTGGGATCACAATCAGGCACGCTATGATTAGAATGAAGGGCATTTTGAAGTGGTCGTGGCAGAGGTTGAGGATACCATGGTGGATTTGGAGGATGAGGCCATGGTGGTGGAAGAGGTGAGTTCCCTCATGGAACATGTTATACATGTGGATCTTTTGACCACTACAGACATGAATGTCCTCAAGATATTACATGTTCTTTCTATTGAAAGAATCATAATTATGAGGAATTCTCAGACTTGTATGAACATCTTAGCCCCAAGAATGCATAAACAAGAAAACAAAGGCATAGGGATGGTTAGGATACAGCGCGCTGTGGAAAATCAATGGATGCCCAAGTTGGTAGAATATGAGGCATTGCAGGTAAAGATCACAACCCACGCTGAAGCGGCGCGTGCCAAAGAAGCATTGTAGTAGAGGCCTACCATCACTAAGGAGGAGGTTCTACATGCACGGTACCCAGATCCTGCCCATCAGAAGGAGGTTTATCAGGAAACCATGGAGGTACTCAAGAATCTTTAGGGTGAAATATAGTATTTAAAGGATAAATCATGGAAGACGGAGCAAAAGAAAGCATCAGAAACGGTCCAAACTAATATGGATGACTTGAGAGAAGTGTGCAAATTTTGTGCCAGGAGAATATCATTAGGTTGTTAGGGAATTGGTTAAAAGGAAACACTTCATGCATAAGTATTGAGACTGGATGACAGATCCTGCATGTCAAATATTCCCCCTCATAGCCTATATTATGACAAGGAAATCACTTTGAATGCTGTTGTGGATGGGTATATTGAGTAATATAATAATTGATACAGGCACGGAAGTCAATGTTCTTACTTTAGATGCATGGGTACAAATGGGGAGACCTCCATTGCAGCCATCCTCTAATGTATTGTTCATGGCTAATTAGACTAAGGCCACTCCCATCAGAGTTTTGAAAGATGCATCCATTACCATAGGGGTTGCCAAGTTCACTGGAGATTTTGAGGTTTTACTTGGTAGAGTCAGATAGCTTCCCAACTCTATTGTGGTGTTCTTGGTGCTATGCAAATAATGCTTATCTTCAGTTCAATAAGGGTTATATCAGTTTTGAAAACATGGAGGAAAGATTTATTATCCCTTTAACAGATGGAAAATTTGCCCTATGTTGAGCCCTTGAGTGAATAAGACCTGAATAGGATTTATGTATGTGCCATTCGGGATCTTTCAGGTACTTGAGCCATTAAAGCAAGGAATCCTTCAGTGGGAGGATGCACATCTATTAATGATACTACAAGTGTTTCTTGTGATAATTGGGTCTCATACTCACTTATGAGTTGGTAGGGCGTGCAAAGTAAAGAGAATATTTCCAAGGGACAACAAACCACGTTATATTAAGAGCAATAGGTAAAAACTCGATACCTTGTTACAAGGAGAAGGAGATCCTATGGGTGTTCCTGTGCACCATGGAAGAACAAATGGATAGACTCGTTGGAAAGAAGAAATATGCTAGCATATACCCTACTTGGGACAACAATGCACTGGTGGGTGGTCCACAAGGATAATCTTATAGGATGGAATGAAATTAGGATTGCTCTTGACCACTAATGTTCTTCAGGAGCAATGCACCTACTCAAATTTGTGTGTACTGTATCATGGTAATCAACCTATTCAGCAACCATGTTCAGAAGTGTGAGCTTGACTCTGGATAAATCTAGAAGCTTTACCAACTCTGGGTGCACAAGTTTTATTCCACTTTACATATTTGTGCACATGCTTTGTATGTATATGTAGAACTCCATAGAGAGATTGGAATTTGGCAGGATTTAATTTAGGAATGATCTGAGACATTTGATTCTTCTCTACCAATCCTTAAAGTGGAAGAAGAGATTAAAATTCATAAAGTTATTAACTATGGGAGATAGTACCAAGGATAAGGAACTCATTTAGGATTTATTCGATGAAGGAAAATCTTAGGATGTAGTTTTCATTTTGAAGAAACAAATTATTCCAATATCACACATACTTCAACACACTTGACCCTTGAGAAAGGAAAAAAAGGAAAAATGGTCTACTTATTCCTTGATGAAGAATAGAAAATATGCGATTAAACCATTCCACTAGGTTGTGAGGTGTTTTACAAGTGTAGATAAGACACAATGCATGACCTATCATGAATACCTATGAAGACAAAGAAATGTGAATTTGGATCATTTGATATCCTGAGCTCTAAGGAGGCCATAATTGGGGAGTATTGGTCAGACTCTGAAGAAAAATAGCAGAGTTACTATGGACATTATTAGGAGTTTTATTCTACATGCATGGTACCATGAGTC
The DNA here is from genome assembly GCA_019776745.2 of Taxus chinensis. Taxonomy (NCBI): domain Eukaryota; kingdom Viridiplantae; phylum Streptophyta; class Pinopsida; order Cupressales; family Taxaceae; genus Taxus; species Taxus chinensis. Next base: position 226,752 of record JAHRHJ020003554.1, read on the forward strand.
TAAAGGCATACATGACATCATTAGGAGAGTTTATGTTATGATAAAGCCTATTAAATAGTGCTGTGCACGAGTTAGAAAGAGACTGTACAGGATGATTCCCAACTTGCGGTGAACAAAGCCTAAAAAAGCATTGATAAAATGTTGAAGTCTGGAATCATCAAGGCTGTGGTGGATGGATTCATGTTTGTAAATGGGTTAGTCTAATGGTGACCAGTGTTCAAGAAGGATGTATGGATTAGGATCTGTGTCACTATATGGGAGTTTGTCCTGCATATGTGATTGAATTTTATGTAACATTCACAGAGGAAAGTAATTTAGGCATTACAGGGTGTGAAAGTTTGTATTCAGTTTACCTAGATGAGCATCTGGGCAATCATCAGGTAAATTGAGAGGATTAGTGAAATGCGACTAATTTAACTAGAATAGGGTGATTCATTGTAGAGTATACTAGTGGATGCCCAAAGGTGGGTGAACCATGTTAAATTTGTCTTCATGAAGTTGTTCAAATTTTAAGGAACTTTTATTGACAATGCTATAGGTTTATGCATAAGAAGCACTACACTAGAAGTGCCTACCATCACTAAGGAGGAGGTTCTACATGCATGGTACCCAGAATATCCCCATCACAAGGAGTGTTTATCAGGAAACCATGGAGGTACTCAGAAATCTTCAGGGTGAAATATAATATTTAAAGGAGCAATCACGGAAGATGGAGCAAAAGAAAGCATCAGAAACGGTCCAAATTGATATGGATGACTTGAGAGAAGTGTGCAAAATGTTGCGCCAGGAAAATATCATTCCACTGTTGGGGAATTGGTTAAAAGGAAACACTCCACATGCAAGTATTGAGACTGGACGGTAGATCCTGCATGTAAATCTTCCCCCTCATAGCCTAGATTATGACAAGGAAATAATTTTCAATGTTTTTTTGGATGAGTGGCTATTGAGTAATATATTGATTGATACAGGCACAAAAGTCAATGTTCTTACCTTAGATGCATGGGTATAAATAGGGAGACCCCATTGTAGCCATCCTCTAATGTATTGTTCATGGCTAATCGGACTAAGGCCACTCCCATCAGAGTTTTAAAAGATGCATCCATTACCATACAAGGAGCCAAGTTCACTAGAGATTTTAAGGTTTTAGCGTTGGCAGAGTCAGATAGCTTCCCAGCTCTATTGGGGCATCCTTGGTGCTATGTAAATAATGTTGATCTTTGGTTCAACAAGGGTTATATCAGTTTTGAAAACAAGGAGGAAAGAGTTATTATCCCTTTAACAAATGGTAAATATGTGCCCTATGTTGAGCCCTTAATTGAAGAAGACCTGAATAGGATTTATGTACACACCATCCAGGATACAGAGGTGCTTGATCCATGTAAATAAGGAATCCTTCAGTGGGAGGATAACATAGTCTATTTAGTGATACTACAAGTGTTGCTTCTGATAATTGGGATCATAACACTTATGAGCTGGTAGGATGCGAAGTAAAGAGCATATTTCCTAAAGGTGGAAAACCACATTATGTCAAGAGAATAGGTAACAACTTGGTACCTTGTTACACTAGAGAAGCAGATCCTATGGTATTCCTGTGCACCATGGAGGAACATTGGATAGACCTTGCTGGAAAGAAGAAATATGCTAGCATATACACTACGCGGGACAGCAGTGCATTGGTGGGTGGTCCACAAGGATAATCTTGTAGGATGGAATGAAATTAGGATTTCTCTTGCCACTAGGTTCTTCAGGAGAAATGCACCTACTCAAATCTGTACTTATCATGGTAATCAACCTATTCAGCACCACATTCAGAAGTGTGAGAGACTCTGGACAGAGGGGTAGGAAGCTTTACCACCTTCGCTCTGGGTGCACAAGTTTTATTACACTTTACAAGGTGTGCGAGGGTGCTTGGTATGTCTATGTGTGAACATCCATAGAGAGACTAGAAATTGGTAGGATTTAATTGCAGGAATGACCCAGACATTTGACTTCTTCTCTACCAAGCCTCTGGTGGAAGAAGCATTAAAAGTCATAAAGTGCTTAACTATGGGAGATAGTGCCAAGGCTGAAGAACTCCTTCAGGAGTTATTGGATGAAGGAAACTCAGGAGCGTGTTTTGTTGAAGAGATAGAGGCTGATGCCACACTACTTCAGCATGCTTTCCTTGAGAAAGAAAAAGGAAAAATGGTCTACTTAGTGGATGACAAAGAAGTAGAAAATTTGGATATGAACCATTCAACAGGTAGGCGTGAGGTGTTGGATAGTGCAGATAAGACCACACATGCCTATCATGAACCTATGAAGACAAAGAAAGTGAATATTGGATCAGATGTTGAGCCTAAGGAGGCCATAATTGGAGACTATTGGTCAGACTCTGAAGTGGCAAAAATCATAGAGTTACTACGGGATTATCAAGACTTATTCCCTCGAGGGTACCATGAACTTAAAGGCATGCATGAATCATTAGGGGAGATGAAGATAAAGCTTAAAGAGGGTGCACGCCAATTAGAAAGAGACCCTACAGGATGAACCCCAACTTGCGTGAAAATGTCAAAGAAGAGATTGACAAAATGTTGAAGTTTGGGATTATCAAGCCCCTTAATGAGTCAGAATGGGTTAGTCCAATGGTGATCAGTATCAAGAAGGATGGATGGATTAGGATCTATGTGGACTACAGGGAGCTGAATGTTGCATGTGTGACTGATCCCTTTCCTATGCCATTCACTAAGGAAATACTAGAAGGCGTTGCAGGGTGTGAAATCTATTCATTTACAGATGGGTTCTCTGGGTATCATCAGGTTAGGATTGCCCATGAGGATCAGGAAAAGACTACTTTTACTACTGAATGGGGTAGTTTCACCTATACTATGATGCCTTTTGGTCTGAAAAACATGCACTTGTTGTATTTTCACGCATAGTTGTTCAAGCATTCAAGGAGTTTATTCACAACTTCTTACAGGTTTATTTGGATGATTGGATGGTGTATGGATTAGTTAAAGATCATTGTGACAATCTGTGCTTAATGTTTGAAAGATGTAGATAGTTGAGTATCTCTTTGAACATCAAGAAGTGCATATTTTCTACACCATTTGGGATACTGTTAGGACACATAATCTATAAGGAAGGTTTGTTGGTTGATCCAGCTAAGGTTGCTAGTCATTATAGGCCTAAAAGAGCCTACCAATCAAAGTGAGGTGCGTTGATTTTTGGGCTGTATAGGATATTATAGGAATTTTATTAAAGGATATGCCAAAGTTTCCGCACCTGTTGGAGGAGTTACTGAAAGGGAAAGGTACATTCTACTGGGGAGAACCACATCAATGCATTCGAGACATTAAAGGAGAAACTTACTACCACGCCTATTCTGTGTTTTCCTTCATGGGACCAACCATTTCATGTACATGTGGATGCCTCTGGCATGGCCATTGGCATAGTATTGGCTCATCCTAGAGAAGGTATTATAGATCATCCTATCTGTTTTGCTAGTAGAAAGTTGCCTCCTGTAGAACAGAACTACACAACTACAGAGTATGAAGCTTTTTCAATGATCTATTTGCTTCATAAATTCTAATAGTACCTGCTAGCTACACCATTTTTCTTTTATACAGATCACATGGCATTGAAATTATTTGGTAAACAAACCCATTTTACAGGGGTGCATATGTAGATGGGTATTATTATTTCAAGAATTTGATTTCACAGTTGTGGTATATGTGCATGAATTATTTGGAAACATTAATGCTAATATACACAAAGACTAACACCTAATAGCATTAATTAGTATAAATCAAACAAACTACTTAGCACCATCATGATAAGAATTAAACAAGGTTAGATGTTAGCATTCATCATACTACAAAAACTTTCAAACTAACAATGTTAAGCATCTAAATCCTCTATTCTCTAACAACAAATAAATGAATGGACTTATGTAGGCTCCATGGCTATCAAAAATGGTTGTCTTTTGTGTTCCAAGAACCTAGGAATCAGGGTTTGTCAAAGTTGGGCTACAAGACCCTTTTGACACCTCCCATATGACCTAAGCACTTAGGAAAGAGGCTTAACTCTTCAAGGTGAACTCTCAAGAAAACGAAAAGGCAAGCTCTTATTCTATTTTGCTACATGCTTTGCATTTGTCTTCTCAAAAGTTTAGGTGAAACAAGGTATAAAGGTAGAAGGAGGGCTCTTTATATAGCCTAATGGATAAAGGATTTTGTTCCAACACTTCATCCAGTTTGCATGTGGGATAAAGGTAAAACATGATTAGGAATGGATAAGGTTGCTTTATAAAAGGTAACCTTACTTTAGAAGGGTTTAATTTATGCTTAGCAAGTCATGGGCCATGTTGGGGGGTGTTTTAATTAATCAAAGGTGATTAACTAATAGGTAGATGTAAGCTTATAGAAGCTAATTAGAGGAATATTAGTACGATTTAGGCTATTAGAAGGGGATTAAATCAATTAAATATTGATTTATTGGTTAAATGGAAGGGAAAACTAATTAATTAATAATAATTAATTAACCTAGATAGAAGGGGTGAATAATTCATGGAAGGTCATTAATTAGGATGTTAGTTGAATAGGTGACTTAATCAATTAGCGTATTGTAATTAATTAATGATGATATGAGTGAAAATGAGTGTTATTGGATATGTCACCAATTTGCCAAAAGATAGATAATTAGCACGATTTAAGTATTTAAATTACTTGGGCGTAATTATGGGTGTCTACATTTACCTCTCTTTGGGGTGGCGTAAGTGACGCCACTCAAATGATAGTAGATAGATGGTACCTAATTTTGAAGGGATCAAAGAAAAATTAGTAGGAAGTTAGAGATGCCCCCTACGAGTTTTGATAGCTTCCTGATGAAGGAATTACGATTTGGACAATCTGAAAAATGTAAGAGAGGCTAGATAAACAATGGGAAGGGGCAGGATGCCCTGTTTGAGACAAAAGATGAAAGGTGAGCAGAAAGTTTTGTTTTGTCCAGAAATATGGAGGAGGGGAGAGAAGAGCTTAGCCTTTAGTGGTGTATTAGAACAATTTTGATGTCATCATATTACCATACAAGCTACAGCATTGGAGGTATTATGAAACTGTTATAAGCATACGACAACAGGTAGAATGAGCCCATGAAAATCCATACTAAGAAGCTTCTTCAATTGTCCATTGGCAAGTAAAATACCATAGATCTCTTTGCAATTATACACAAAAATGCAATGCAATACGAGAAGGAAACAATCTCATTTAATAGGGAAAACAAGTACGAATAAGCACGTTTATGCAAGCCAATGTTGGTTCCCTACTATTTGTTTTTCTCCTGATTTTTTTTTATCAGAGGCTAAAGTACCCTTGGTTCGTGAGGTTGTTTATGCGATCTGGAAATGTGGTTAAAAATGAAGAATTCGAGCAACTGATACATCAAAGGGTGGCCATCACCAATTATTAGGTCAAGTCCTAAGGGTTTTGACGCAATGAAACTGAGAGATTGGTTCTGGATTAAAAATGTGGACCATAGAGAGAGGTGAAGATGATGGCAACTAGGTTGAATGGTTGGTAAAGTAGAGGTCCATGAGTCATTTAACATTCGGAAAAATCATCTTCAATAGACAAACTAGTAGGTTAATAGGAAGCGTGCGCACACAAGTGAACAGCCTGTACTAAGCAAGTATGAGCATACAGGGGAAGGGTTATAGTCTTGTTGCATTTAGGATTTTACCGAAGTCATGAATTTGCAAATGTTTTTGGATTTTTTAGGACGTGATATGATATATGAGAACTATTTGTTTATTGCTTTGGTTATGGTAGAAAGCTTTGTTTAATGCATTAATATTACTTGACTTTGCATTATATTATCATGATCTTATTGATGTATCAAAATATGTTTTCAATTTCCACAATGATATGGGCTTTAGAATCATGATCCATAATATCTTATTGTTTATGGAATATGAAAATACGTGGCATTGAGTGGATGGACGGTGTTGCACATGATCAAGGAACTGCCGGGTACGTGAGATGATATTGTGCATTGATAAGTTTGATTCCCATTGACCAGGGTTTGAGGATAGAAATGTGCACATTACAGAATTCATGGTAGCATGATACATGGTTTTCGACTCTAGAGATTATATGGTGAGTTGCAAGATTGTCTCAATATTTGTAGGGATGAAGATGATGGTAATGTGACCTGTTGTTTGATAACCAAAGAACATGCACCTGCAATAAATTCGGACAATCAACGAAGTGGTTAAGCAAGAACTGGAAATTGAAGTTAGCAACCATGATTGACACATAGCACTTGGCTATAAATTTTCTTCTTCACCTCAATTGCATAACACCATAATGAATATAGGATTAATGCAAGAAAAGATGAAGACTTACATTTGTATGCTTAACAAGCTTCAATCCAAAGGAGGTAAAGCTTCTTAGGACAACTATACAAGCAACAAGAAAAGCATTTGAAGCCTCAAGGACATAATAAGTAAATTTTTTCTGAGAAGTACTTATAAGAACTCATGCAACAATTTTCTATGAAGGCCTAGACAGTGGGAAATAGAAATTAAAGTGTATTAGGAATATGTTGTGAAACACTTTAAAGTCTATTAATTACTAGGCGAGTTATTTGCAGTAAAATTTTCTACATTCTCCTTAGCAAATGCTCCAATGACAATTTCGAGCTATGACTGTTTAGTGGTGATTTGTGGAGGTTTTGCTAATGGAGATTGAAGTTCCATGGGATGCTTATGTACAGGCTTTAAGGAAGAAAGTGTTATGCCCCTCGTTAAGATGCAATATACAAACATGAAACCATATTGTAATGTACATTGATGGTGATCATTGGATTGATCATAAAGACATGGGCGCATAGCAAATAGACCATGGTGTTCTATTGTTAAGCAGAAGAGGAAGAGATCAAGACCTGATAGTGATTATGGCATCAACATTCAATTTTACACGATGTATGGATATAGGTGCAGCGGAACAAGTAGGGTGCTACCTCCAAATGATTGTTTTTAATCATAATCCTGCTAAGGATGCCGGAAATCAGTTGGCTTACACCTAAATAGCCTTAATTAGCAAAGTGCCACCATTGCATGGTTTTCACATTGAGGATGACCATCATGATTCAATTCATAACTTGATGGGTTAAATGCTAAGACAAATTTATAACCCAAATTTATCTATAGCTAAAACAATATCTATTCTCATAATGTTTCATAACATTTGAGCATGTTATTTTATCCTAATAGGTATGACTAGTTCAAAAATATGACTTTCTATTACCAACTTATAGCAATGGAGTTATTCAAATACCCTCCTACATCACGGTCAATTTATGTATTATCCTTACAATAATGGTAAGCCATATGTTGGCCTCTTAAAGATGGTGACCTCTCAAGAACTTGGAGGAAAGATGACAAGCTCTTAGTCTATTTTGCTATATGCTTTGCATTTGCTCTCTCAAGAAGTTTAGGTGTAAGTATAAAGGTAGAAGGAGGGCTCCTGTATATAGCCCAATGGATAAAGGTAACACATTCATCCCATGAATGTGGGATAAAGGTAAAACATGACTAATTAGGAATGGAGAAAGGTTGCTTTATAACCCTCTGGGTAACCTTACTTTAGAAGGGTTTAATTTATGTTTAGCAAGTCATGGGAGTTGGGGGGGTTTTTAATTAATCAAAGGTGATTAATTAATAGGTAGATGTAAGCTTATAGAAGCTAATTAGAGGAATATTAGTATGATTTAGGCTATTAGAAGGGGATTAAATCAATTAAATATTGATTTATTGGTTAAATGGAAGGGAAAGCTAATTAATGGGTTAATAATAATTAATTAGTCTAGGTAGAAGGGGTGATTTATTAAGGAAGGTCATTAATTAGCTATTTGTTGGATACAAACTTAATAAAAAGCTTAGTGTAATTAATTAATGATGATATGAGGGAAAATGAGCACTTTTGAGGATATGTCATCATATTTTCAAGAAAGAGTTTTAGATAATTATGCACAATTTAAGTATTTAGGAATTGCTTCTCCGTAATTATGGCTGTTAGAATACATTCATTATATTCCTTCTGGTATGCTAATTTTTGTATCATTTTTTGGAATAAGTTCTGGATTAAGCAAAATTTATTTATCCAAGGAATTGAAGTATACCTTATCCTTGGTTTGTCTCATTGTCTATTCACAATGTGTCTGATGTAAGGTCCCTTAGAATAAATCCACATGTTCTTACCTTTCTAATACAAAAATCATTTGGAAAGAAATTTGATTTCCCTTTTAGGAATAGAAATTTTGATACTTTTGCCATTTCTTGAATGCTCCCAAGCTTGAGGAATAGAAACGCTTGAGATGATGGTGATTGATGCTTGTTGGTTCTTTGAAGCTCTTCACCATTAGGATATGCAAGCTTATCAAAGCCCTGAATAGGTAATTTATCCACCACAATGAATGGACCTAACTAATCAGGCTCAAATTTTCCTTTCTTTCTATGTTCTTAAGAATTATTTCAAACTACTACATTTTCCTTCACAAGATCTTTGGTAGAACCTCAAAGTGTCAATGAGTATGTGATGATAGTTCCTATTACTATTGCATGGATTTGACTTTAATAAAACCCTTTTAATATGTGGAAACCCAACTAGCATGAATTGAATTCAGGGCTGCTATTGTTATCCAAATGTGCCCCCTACTCATTTTGTGGCTAACTCCCTTTCATTCTTTCCTTCTCTTGTGCCTCAGTCATAAATTTTTTACTTTTCAGGCACTCAAAACCTTCTGGAAATGACACCATTGGATAGAGCTCTTTCTCAGCTTTCTAGAAAGGTAAAGATTTCCTCCTAACTCCATGTATTTTTTAAGTTATGGCTCGGTGGAGTTTTTGTGGGAAAAAAATTTTCCCTTGAAAGGTCCGCGGCCAATCAGAACTCGCCATATGGCACCTAGAGTGGCAGAGTATTTGGGGAAATTTTGGAAAATTTTCCAAATGACCAAAAAGGTAAAAAATTGAAATCCGCCAACCCGATTTGGCCTGTTTTTCCCTAAAACTTCAAATTGCCATATCTTTCGATCCAGAGCTCGGTTTTTCACGTTCTTTATATCAATGGAAAGATGGTGAAATTCTCTACAAGATTCTGGGGTCAATTTTGCATTTTGGTGGAGTTTGGAGAGAGAAAATCAAAAAACACTTCTGGCATGTGGTCATGAACAGAAATGACATTTCAACCACCGATTTTAATGAAGAATGGCTCGCATTCTCTCCCAGCATGGTTAAAAATTTCAGGGAATGGGTTTGTCAGGAGTGCCCATGCTATTTTGATGGAATTTTGGTCAATGGTTGAACCCCTTGCATGTTTTCCTACATTTCTCTCTCCTGGGCTCGTCCCTTGCACTGTAAAAGCTAGATTTGGCTCATTTTTCAAAGGGTTGAACATTTTTTGTGCATTGCAAAGCTCCCTTTTTCACCTTGGCAAGTGATTTTAGTGGAATAAATCAGACCTTTTTCTATGGAAACTGCAACTGTATTTTTTTGATCCTCTTTCAGGTGTTTGAATGCAAGTAGATTTTGATGTTAAAATAACAATGCAGGCCTCTGTGATTATGCTTTTATCCTCTGTTGGTGTTGTTTGCCTTCATTTTAAGACCTTCAATTACAGCTATCAGTGTGTGCATGTTGTTTTTGTTGCATTTATGAATTTGTGTCAATTTACATAGAAGTAAAAAATGCTCACCACTCCTTTTGGTGCATCACCTATTAGCATTAGTTCTTTCATTTTTGCATTTTCTATCCCTGTCTCCTTTAAATTAGAGTAGATTTAGGAGTTTAAACCTCTGCAATTGTGCAAGTGAAATAGATCTGATCAGAGGAGTTTGAGGAACCAGCCTCTAATCTGGAGATTCCTCTTCCATTTTTACAAGTCCCACACTTGGGAAGAGGATTCAATGTTGTGCAATCACACTGGATGCCTAGTATGATCAACTTAGAAACCTGATCAACATCCAGGGGGTGCTACTGATTTGCAACAACAGAACTTGGCATGCCAAGTGGATAGAAATTAGAGGTATGCCACTACCACTTTTGACATTCCAAATGTGTTTCTAAGCTGAAGATTTCTAAGCCTTTTGATGATTCATCAAAGGTATGTCAAACAGTATTTTGACTCAAATCTGTCATCCTCAAATTCTATGTTTGTGAAGTTGCAGTAATACTCAACTTACCTAATTCACCTTGTTCAGAAACAGTGACTTTCCAAGCACTTAATAATCCATCTCTTGTCATTCTTTGGACTATGATCTTTGAAGAGAGCAACCATGACTAATCTCTTTTTCCCACTCATTTCATATCAAAATAGCTACTATATTAAAATAACATTTTTTCGAAATCCTCCAATTATCAGCAGAAACTTCACGTTTCAAAAAGTAGTTCATATGAAAGGCAATGGATAAAACAGTTTGAAAATTGGCTTACCTTTCCTTGTAAGCAAGATGTATGCATATCTAGGATGAAGATAATCCTATGGCAAGTTGAATCCTTCTCTGGACCTTAAATCCAAAAGATCCTTTAGGTAAGGATGAGTATCCTTACAGGGCTAGCCCATTGAGAGCTTCACAATGGAATTCAGGTTGTGTCTAAAACCCTATCCAAAATTACTTTGCAAATGTTTTCCTAAACTTACCTTCATCATCAAACTAGGTCTTCATAGAAACTGTTAGGAATCATGATCTGTAACGGGATCCCTAGCCAACATATGAACAAGTAAGGGATTGAAAACCTTCAATTAGAGCTGTATGGGGAGGTCTTATAAACCTTGAATAAATCTAATACTTCACTCCTGTAATTCAACCCATCTTCATCCTTTGTCCAATCTTCCCTTCCTCAAGGCAGCTTTTGTAGTCTTCATTTTGGGTTGTACAGTCTTTGTGCTCTCTAGGATCTAGTGTCCTCAATGTTAAACTAAATCAATTCACTTAACCAACATATGGAAATTCTTAGAGTGTGTTTCCCAAATCCTTGGATTATATTCAAATGCTGGAAAGACAATGGTTCCTCTCCTCCAAAGAAACTATTAACATCATTTCCAACCTCACTCTTATATCTTAACATACACATTATCTACTTGGTCACAATGATGATTGTCATTCCTTCAATCACACTTGGGAGTGATAAAAGTTGATGCAAAATCACAGCACCCCTGGATATTGATCAGTTTTCTAGGTTGATCATATTAATATCCAGTGTGATTGCATAACATTGAATCCTTTCTCCAAGTGTGGGACTTGAAGAGTGAGAAAGGAATCTCCAGAGAAAGGCTGGTTCCTATTCCTCTGTTCAGGTGCACACGAAATATGCAGAGGGTTTTCTCAAAATCTAATCTAATCTGCCAAGGAGACAAGGTAAGAAAATGCATAAAATAAATCTAAGCTAATAGAGGTGATGCACCGAGGAATGAAGAACATATGCTTTGCCACATTAAACACAGACCATGTAGATATAACACAACACCATGCACAGATAGCAAAAATGCAATGAAAGATCAAGAATGACAGTAATAAATATGTAAGAGGGTTTAGAAGCAACCACAGACACATATATATTGCTCAAGGATCGATTCAATACATTGCAATAGCCAGAAGGCAAAAAACGGTGTTACAGTCTATATGGGAGGTTTGAAAACTCCACAAATCTTCTTATGAACAGGAGAGAAGGGAGGGTGCAAAGCAGAAAATGTCCAACACCAGAAAGAAACCCCTCCTTACAATATATAGGAAGAATGGGAGAGAAAAGAGAGAGGAATTCGAACTGCCCCAACCACCTCTAGGTTGCATTTAATTCGTCCATCATGGCAGAAGCGGCGGGTTCTGGCAAAGCGGCGGTTTGCCTAACAGAAGCGGCGGGTTGTCTGCTGCATTAAAGTGGTTGTTGAAGCATTATCTCTGCTGGTTATTTCGTGCCAGAGGCGTTTCTCAATTTTCTCCCTCCAGACTACACCAAAATGCAAGATTGACCCTGGAAATGTGTAGAGAATTTCAGCAGCTTTCCGTTGATATCAAGAACGTGCAAATCCGAGCTCTGGATCGAAAGATATGTCAATCTGAAGATTTAGGACACGGAACAGGCGAAAACGGATTTTGAAATATTTTCCCGCGCACTGCCACTTGGACGCCACGTGGCATGCTCTGATTCGCTGAATAATTCTCTCTCCTCTACTTTTCGGCGGGCTGTCTCTTGAATTTTGACTTTTGGTGCTCTTGGAACATTTTCCACATTTTTTCCCACGCCCCGCCACTAGGGATACGTGGCATGCATTGGTTGGTTGACGAACCTGCCGGGTCTTCCTTCACTTTTACCCTTTTTGGCTTAGATTTGGCCAAACTTTCCAACTCCTCCCCGAGCTCCGCACTTCTATGCTCCATTGGACACGTGTCCAATTTCTATTGGCTCGGGCCAGCGCTTCAAACCTTGCCCTTTGACCTTTTGGCTTCTCTTGATGACACGTGGCAATTTCTCAATGGTTCTCGGGCCTGCCGGGTCTTCCGCGTACTTCGCGTCCATCCGTCCCGGACGTCCCTTTTGATTTTGGACCTCTTGGGACAATTTCGGCCGATTCGGCCGGTTCGGGTATTTCTGGCCCGCTTGTTCCACTTGTTTCGGACTGACTTGACTCCTTTCGGCCGGTTCGGCCGGTTCGGGTCCTTTTGTCCCGCGCGTCCCAATTGCTTTTGGGCTCCTTGTGCTGATTTCGCGCGAACCGGCCGGTTCGGGCATTTCGCGTCCATTTGTCCCACTCGTCCCGAACTGCCTCTCTCAGCAGTTAGTCGATTTTCTCTCTCGGCTGAATCGGCATTTCGCGCCCGCCGCGTACTTTCGTCCCACTTGTCCCAAATGCTTTGTGGGCCGACTGGACTCATTTCGGCCGGTTCGGGCGGTTCGCGTACCTTTGTCCCATTTGTCCCACCTTGTGCTGGACTAGGACTTAGCCGATTTTCACAATTTTTTCTGGCCCAAATTACTTGCTTTCTGCAACCTTCTCCGCAGTTTCTCTAAGCTTGCTCCTTCCTTCTTCGGCCTGGGGAGTTTAGAAAGATTCCTGAAGGGACCCTAGAAACCTGATTTTGCTCAGTGTCAGTCATTTTTCTTGGAATTTGGACATCCTGATGCATGTTATCAAATTTACCCTGGGGGGTGAAATTTTGACAACAATTTTGACGACTCAGCGGGGTTACCTGCCTGCTAGGTAGAAGATCAGTGGCCTTTTAGCGGTCCATTGGGCATGGAGTTAAGCATTAACCTGAAACAAGCCTGATACTGCAACTTCCCCTCCAGCAACACTCTGAACTGTAGAAAACAACCTGAGAGCAGCAAAACCTGTGCCAAAGCACTTAGGGAAATAGAAACCTAACTACAACAGGACAATGTGCATACGCACTTAGAGGAATTAAGAAAAATCTAAATTAATATTTACAACGGCAAAACGTTTCTCTTAGTAGCAATGTTTAAGATGGATTCCGTTAACCGGAATCAGAAGTTCCTCTCCATCCAATGCAGACAATTGGAAGGCATTACTACTTTTGCACCCCGTGACCATGTAGGGACCACTCCAGATGGCATCAAACTTGGAATGCCTTCCTGGTTTTGCCCGATCTGCATCCCATTTCAGAACTAGGTCCCCTTCCTGGAAGGTCCTTGCTCTAGCTCTCTTATCAAACCATCTTTTTACTACGGCCTGATCCTTTTCAATCGTCTGAACCGCATGTTCTCTGATTTCTTCTAATTCCATCAATTCTGCATACCTGGCCTCCATTGGTTCGAATTCAGATAACTCAAGCTGCTTCATGAGCTCCAAGGCTGGCAATTCTAATGATATAGGCAATACTGCCTCCTTCCCATAGACCAACTTGTAGGGAGAATTACCTGTAGACCTCTTTGGTGTTATTCTGTCAGCCCATAACGCTGATTTTAGCCTTGTATGCCATGTTCTTTGATTTTCATCCAGAGTCCTTCTGATGATTTTTAGCAAATTCTTGTTTGTGGACTCTGCCTGTCCATTACCCTGCGGGTAATAATTTGAAGAGGTGCTCAAATAGATTCCATTCTTGACAGCCCATTCTGTAATTTTTGAACCTATGAATGCTAATGCATTATCTGATATGATGGTGGCCGGCACACCGAATCTGGTTATTATCCCTTCATAAAAGTCTAGTATGCTAGACTCACTTGCCTCTTTGAGCGCTACTGCTTCGGTCCACTTGGTGAAATAGTCTGTTGCTGTAAGAATCCACTTGTGGCCTTGACTCGAATTGGGATTGATGACTCCAATGAAGTCCAATCCCCATTGCATGAATGGATGATCTACTGAAATTGGACGAAGGGGAAGTGCTGCTAACCTTCCTTTCCCTGTGAAGAATGCACATTTCTTGCATTTCTTAACCCATGAGTAGCAATCATTGAATACAGTAGGCCAATAGTAACCAGCTTTCATGATTTTGAGAGCTGTTACTCGTGGGGTGAAATGGCCTCCTGCCTCCCCGTCATGGAACTCTTGTAAGATCCTCTCGATCTGACCTGTCCCGATGCATCTCAATAGAACACCGTTGATGTCCCTTTTAAACAAAACATTATCAACAAGCACATAAGGAATTGCTTGTAATCTGAAGTACCTTCTTTTCGCTTTGCTCATTTCTGGAGGGCACATGCCCGTTTGTAGGAAATGTATCATATTTTGAGTCCAACAGGGGGTGGACACATCATCATTTTCCTGTTTTTGATCTTCTTGTAATAGCAGGACAGCGTCTTCTTCATCTTTTGGGCTGTCTGGTTGTTTGGAAGCGAGCTGCTCACACAAACCTTTGCCTCTTACCAGCTTGGTGATCTTGATCTCAATGTCATACTCCATGACACGGGTGATCCATCCTGCCCTTTTCTCATTCAAATCTTTGTTGAGGAGGAAGTCCTTAACCCCAGCATGTGAGACCAATAACTGGACCTTGTTATTTGAGACTAAATGCTTGAATTTCTTCAAGCTTCTGATTACTGCAAGCACATGCTTTTCAATAAAAGAGTACCTTAATTCGCAGTCATTTAGGCTCTGGCTGAAGAAAGCAATCGGCTGCTCCTCATTATATTTGTTCTGTTGTACCAGAATGGCAGAAATAGTGTCATCACCTCCAAATGCATAGAGGATGAAATCCTTAGAAAAGTCAGGGTTGATGAGAGTAGGTGCCTGGGAGATGGCTTCTTTGATTGCTTCAAAACTCTCCTTGCCTTCTGCCGTCCATTTGAAAGCCATGCTTTTCCTTAACATTTTGGTGATGGGCTTGACAAGGGCTGCAAAGTTTGGGACAAACCTTCGAACAAAGTTTATCCTTCCCAGGAAACTCTGAAGAGCTTTCTTGTGACTTGGCAATGGTAGAGCCCTTATGGCTTCAACCCTCTCTGGATCAATTGCTAATCCTTCCTTGGAGACAATGTGGCCAAGGAGTTTCCCTTCATGTGCAAGAAAGATGCACTTCTTAGGATTCAAAGACACTCCAAACTTTCTACACCTCTGAAAAACTTGCCTGAGGTGAAAGAGATGGTCTGCAGCATTCTTTGAGAAGACAGTGATATCATCTAGGTATATCAGCACTGTCTTGTTGATCAAGCCTTTGAATGCCATATCCATAGCTCGCTGGAATGTTGCTCCGGCGTTCGACAGTCCAAATGGCATCTTCTTGTAAGCATATGTGCCCCATTTGGTTGTGAAGGCTGTCTTGAACTGGTCTTCCTCCTTTACCATAATCTGATTGAAGCCTGAGTAACCATCAAGTAGTGAAAACCTTTCTGCACCAGCTACAACCTGCAATATTTGCTCCATGGAAGGGAGTGGATAATGGTCCTTGAGAGATGCCCTATTGAGGTCTCGGAAGTCAACACATAGCCTGATCTCTCCACTTTTCTTTCTGACCGGAACCAAGTTCGCAACCCAGCTTGAGTGCTTGATAGGGAATATAATTGCTGACTCAATCAGCTTGTCCAGCTCCTTCCTCATGAGAGGCTCCATGTGTGGATTGACTGGTCTCTGTTTCTGCCTGACAGGCTTAGTATTTGGATCCAACTCGATGGTATGCTGAGCTAAGTTAGGATTGAAACCCTTCAAGTCTTCATAGCTCCAAGCAAACACGTCAGGGAATTCTTGACAAAGCTGTATGAACTCATATCTCTCTTGCTCAGTTGTCATTTTTCCAATTTGCAATGGCCTGTTCTCTTTTACCAAGATGGATACCGAATCTTCCCTCTTGACCTGAATATTTGCTTTCTCCTTTCTAAACTGATCATTGGGGTTAAAAATGGACTCCAAGGTGACAAGTCCCTTGGGCAGCTTGTCAGTTCTCAGCTGTATCACCTGGTCACCATATTGCTGTTCCAACTTCTCTTGATTCTTAGCTGAGAACTCAGCTTCTTCTTGCAAGAAGTGGATGATTTGTTGATCATTCTCAAATACCTGCCAACTGACATCGTTATCCGGCACTGAAGGCCTCACAATCACGTGGATGTTTGGCTGTACCTTTTCTTGTTGAATGTTTTCTACAATGTCAAAGGCTGCCCCTACTGTTGCAAGCCTGTCAGCAGCTTGATTCTCTTTCCTAGGAATGGCCTTGATGCCGAAACCCTCAAAATCTTCCATGAGGTCCCACACCCTGTTCTTGTAGCACCTGAGTAGATCATTTTTGGCGGCATGCTGTCCCTTGACCTGATTTACAATCAGCTCACTGTCCCCAAAAACTTGCAAGTTCTTTATTTTTCTCTTTATTGCCCAATGCATCCCTTGCACCAAGGCTTCATATTCAGCAGTGTTATTGGAGCATGCAAATTGAAATCTAAAAGCTGAATAATACCTTACTCCTTGAGGTGAAACAAGCATGGCTCCACCTCCTGCGCCTTGCCTACTCCTTGATCCATCAAAAAATAGTTGCCATACCTCATTGTCATACTTGTGGTTTGGCTTGGTGATGCTAGGAACAGGTTGACTTTCTTCGTGTATACAATAGACCCCCAGCTCAGATTCTTCTACTTCTTGATAAGGATCAAAAGCATGCACCTTGCTTGCCCATTCATCAAGAGTCAAATCTGGGATACTTCCAACCTTAGTGTCGGCCTCATCAGTGCCGAGGTGATCTTCTTGATCAAATGCTGAGCAATTGGTATTAATATGACTTGGAGTATAGGGTTCAATGTGGAAATCTGCAATAGGTTCTGATCTAATTGTAGCTTTAGTTCCATACCTCGTTCTGAACAGCATGTGTGACCAATCAGCGGACAAATATCCCCCAATCTTGGCAGTAAAGTCCCTTGACAAGCATAGGGCAAAGAGTGGTGGAAGGTCTATGACTGAGACGTCTTGCAAAACAACCACATTGGGACATGCATGCAAGGTAAGACTCAAGTTTTTTATAACTCCAACTGTGGCTATTGCTGTCCCATCTAATTGCACTACTCCCTTAGATGTTATTTCATACTGGAGCCCTAGCTGATCGGCTATCTGTTTAGGCATTACTGAACTACTTGCCCCAGAGTCAATCATGCAATTATGTACCAACTTGTCTCCTATGATCAATGAAACATAAAATGGAGGGGGCTTCAGCATTTTACCTTGTTGTGCTCCATGATTACTTTCAGGCTGGGCAGCATTTGTAAGCACTTTGTCTTGCCTCTGAACCTGCTGATTCGAAGTTGGCCAGTCCTTCATAGCAGCTTGCAGCAAATCTCTTTGGCCTGGGATGGATAGGGATTCCCACATAGATATATTGACGTTTGTTTTCTTCATCTGATCAATGATACTGAATGGTGATGAAGGATCTCTCTGCTGTCCCTTGATTTGCACATTTGCTCCTTGAATATGGGCAGCAACAGCTGGCATTTGATTTGGCCAAGGGGCTGTTCTTGGCTGCCCTCGTGCATTTGAAACTGGGTTTTGCTTGCCAATCATTTGTGGAGCTGTGGAAGGTTGTGGATTGGCTGGGGCTAACGGCTGTTCTTCACCCAAATTTCTCCTTTTTGACCTTGTGTTGGCTGCAACACCTTGAGAGACTGCCTGATTCATACCACAGAAATCCTCTGCCTGCCAATTTACCAATGTGGTGTCATTTGGGGCAGGTTGCTGTTGGAATGTTTCTTGTTGTTGGCTGTTTTCTTGACTACTTTCACCCTCCACACCAGCACTTGTTACCATTAAAGCTTGGGTTAAAGCACCATTATAGCACATGGATTGATTATGGGGTTCATTACATGGAAAACACCATTCATACTCCTGGGCAATGTTGTTTTGTGCTGGTACTAATGCCTTAGAGGCAGATATGGCATTTGGATTATAGGGCTGGAATGGTCTATTGACAGGAGGCCTTGTTTGATTCATATTTGCAGCTGGATTAGGTGGCCTTTGAGGCTGATATGGCTGCCTATTAGGTTGAGCTTGAGGCTGATACGAAGGTCTAAAACCTTGAGTTTGCTGTCTCTTAAGTGTGACCAGCTCATTACCTAAATTTTGCAGCTGCTTCATGACTTCTTGAAGCTCATTTGGGGCACTTGGAGATGAAGTGGAAGCTTCATTTGAACTCTGATTCCTAGGAGTGGGAATAGGAGCTAAGACAGGTGCTTGACTAGTACTTGGGCTCTCTAAACTTGGATATAATGGCATTGGAGGCCTAGGAGCTAGCTTGCCAGCTTGAATCAGACAATTTTCAGCTCTAATAGCAATACTATAAGCAGCAGGGATAGTTGTGCCTCCCATAGATTGAATCAACATAGAAATATCAGAATTTAAAGCTTTAAGGTAATACAGAAAAGCACCTTCTGCTGTTGGCCTGACTGCTATTGGAATTCTATCCCAAGACCTTTGAAATCTGAAGTTGAAGTCAGTCAGCTGCTCATTGGAAGCTCTCTTGATGGTTGTCAGCTGCTCCAAAAGAGACAAGTTGTCTCCCTTCTCTCCAAATTGATTATGAAGTGCAATACACAGCTGATTCCAATTCGTGATAGAAGCAGCTTCAAGGCTCCTAAACCATTGCAATGCTTTTCCCTTGAATGAAGACGCCAGCAATTTGACAGCTACTTGCATCTCATTAATCTCATGGATTGCACAAATGTTAGCAATGTCCTTGACATGATCACCAGGAGTGGTCTGGTTTTCTCCAGTAAAATATGGAATGTTCTTCAATGCTGCAACTGGGATTGGATTTTGTGCATTGAGAGCAAGTGGGCTGCTGCCTGTGAAGTTGACATAGGGGTTTACTGGTTGCGCCATTCTGAGTGGTCTTAAAACCCTTGTATATTGAAAGAAAGGCCTGTCAGGTGGAGGAGTTGAGAGAGTTCTGTTTGGTGGAGATGGAGACCTTTGAATCCTTCTTCCTCTTTGCCTTCTTCTTGGAGATAGTTGCAGGTATTCAAACGGTACTTCCTCTTCTCCAGCTCTTGACCTTGTGATTCTTCTCATAAGCTTTTAGGCCTGACTGCTGAAACTTAGTTGATTCTTCCCCTCTGGAGTCGCCAGATATGCAAATAATAGCTCTTTTTAAGCAAGAAAATTGCAGCAGATGCACATCAACCTTGCTGCAATAAAAAATGAGACCTCTGGTCCCACCGGGCGTGCCAAAACTGTTGATGCAAAATCACAGCACCCCTGGATATTGATCAGTTTTCTAGGTTGATCATATTAATATCCAGTGTGATTGCATAACATTGAATCCTTTCTCCAAGTGTGGGACTTGAAGAGTGAGAAAGGAATCTCCAGAGAAAGGCTGGTTCCTATTCCTCTGTTCAGGTGCACACGAAATATGCAGAGGGTTTTCTCAAAATCTAATCTAATCTGCCAAGGAGACAAGGTAAGAAAATGCATAAAATAAATCTAAGCTAATAGAGGTGATGCACCGAGGAATGAAGAACATATGCTTTGCCACATTAAACACAGACCATGTAGATATAACACAACACCATGCACAGATAGCAAAAATGCAATGAAAGATCAAGAATGACAGTAATAAATATGTAAGAGGGTTTAGAAGCAACCACAGACACATATATATTGCTCAAGGATCGATTCAATACATTGCAATAGCCAGAAGGCAAAAAACGGTGTTACAGTCTATATGGGAGGTTTGAAAACTCCACAAATCTTCTTATGAACAGGAGAGAAGGGAGGGTGCAAAGCAGAAAATGTCCAACACCAGAAAGAAACCCCTCCTTACAATATATAGGAAGAATGGGAGAGAAAAGAGAGAGGAATTCGAACTGCCCCAACCACCTCTAGGTTGCATTTAATTCGTCCATCATGGCAGAAGCGGCGGGTTCTGGCAAAGCGGCGGTTTGCCTAACAGAAGCGGCGGGTTGTCTGCTGCATTAAAGTGGTTGTTGAAGCATTATCTCTGCTGGTTATTTCGTGCCAGAGGCGTTTCTCAATTTTCTCCCTCCAGACTACACCAAAATGCAAGATTGACCCTGGAAATGTGTAGAGAATTTCAGCAGCTTTCCGTTGATATCAAGAACGTGCAAATCCGAGCTCTGGATCGAAAGATATGTCAATCTGAAGATTTAGGACACGGAACAGGCGAAAACGGATTTTGAAATATTTTCCCGCGCACTGCCACTTGGACGCCACGTGGCATGCTCTGATTCGCTGAATAATTCTCTCTCCTCTGCTTTTCGGCGGGCTGTCTCTTGAATTTTGACTTTTGGTGCTCTTGGAACATTTTCCACATTTTTTCCCACGCCCCGCCACTAGGGATACGTGGCATGCATTGGTTGGTTGACGAACCTGCCGGGTCTTCCTTCACTTTTACCCTTTTTGGCTTAGATTTGGCCAAACTTTCCAACTCCTCCCCGAGCTCCGCACTTCTATGCTCCATTGGACACGTGTCCAATTTCTATTGGCTCGGGCCAGCGCTTCAAACCTTGCCCTTTGACCTTTTGGCTTCTCTTGATGACACGTGGCAATTTCTCAATGGTTCTCGGGCCTGCCGGGTCTTCCGCGTACTTCGCGTCCATCCGTCCCGGACGTCCCTTTTGATTTTGGACCTCTTGGGACAATTTCGGCCGATTCGGCCGGTTCGGGTATTTCTGGCCCGCTTGTTCCACTTGTTTCGGACTGACTTGACTCCTTTCGGCCGGTTCGGCCGGTTCGGGTCCTTTTGTCCCGCGCGTCCCAATTGCTTTTGGGCTCCTTGTGCTGATTTCGCGCGAACCGGCCGGTTCGGGCATTTCGCGTCCATTTGTCCCACTCGTCCCGAACTGCCTCTCTCAGCAGTTAGTCGATTTTCTCTCTCGGCTGAATCGGCATTTCGCGCCCGCCGCGTACTTTCGTCCCACTTGTCCCAAATGCTTTGTGGGCCGACTGGACTCATTTCGGCCGGTTCGGGCGGTTCGCGTACCTTTGTCCCATTTGTCCCACCTTGTGCTGGACTAGGACTTAGCCGATTTTCACAATTTTTTCTGGCCCAAATTACTTGCTTTCTGCAACCTTCTCCGCAGTTTCTCTAAGCTTGCTCCTTCCTTCTTCGGCCTGGGGAGTTTAGAAAGATTCCTGAAGGGACCCTAGAAACCTGATTTTGCTCAGTGTCAGTCATTTTTCTTGGAATTTGGACATCCTGATGCATGTTATCAAATTTACCCTGGGGGGTGAAATTTTGGTCAAGCCAAGATTGTGCTTCAGCTATTTGGGAGGAGATTACCATACAAATGGGAAAGAAGAGGAGCACATTCAGAGGCAAAAATTGCAGATCCTAGGCTTTTGCAAAGCCAGGGGATAACCTTCAATTCTTCCTCCCACTTCATCTCCCTTAAGCTCTTATAGCTGAGGAAGGAGTTTAATATTTCAAACTTCAATGTTTAAGGATGAAAGAACCATAGTGAGTCAAGTTGTAGATCAAGAGGATACCATGAAGGAAGTTGAGCACCTACAACTTAAGACAACAATGAGGTAGTTTACCTGTCTGACTTGGAGGATTGCCTTGATGGAGGGGAACCGGTTGGAGATCACATCATTTTTTCCTCTTTCATCATCTCACATTCCAAGTAGATGAGCCTATTGCCATACAAGGATAACATTCAAGGAACAGAAACCTACACTTCATAACAACCCTCTAGAACCAAGATTGGAAGACATTGACTCTCCCATTTTCTTCATTTTTACCAGAAGAAAGAAGACAAAAAGTAGGAAGATGTCATCCATCCAAGAATGTCCACAAGAAGACTCCATTGCTTCAAATAGAGTTGAATTTCATAGAAATGGGCACATCCAAAGGATCAGACCGTGCCCAATTAGGTACTTGGATTCATTAGAGCTGCAAGGGAGAAGCCAAAACCAGTCATGCTTCACTCCAGGGCATGAGGATGAGCATCAAAGTACCAAGGGTCACCATCATACACCTCCAGAAGTCTGATGCAAGTCAGCTTGAGGAGGTATTTGTAGCCATTAATGTTGATACCTTGATGATTTGTATGGAGGACCAGCTTATTGTCAATTTTTCACTCATAGAATGTAGCTATGATTTAGTGTCAAATCATTTACATGGCTACCCCTCTTGAGAAAGGGAAGCTACTTCTCCCTGCCTGTAGCAGGATTTATTTAGCATTGCCATTTTCTTCCAAGTGTAGGATTAGGAGTATACTTTGTTTCTAGTAGAAGAAGTGCTTTGACACAATCTACAAGTTCCCATTTGGGGTATGTATGATTTTTAGTTTTGTAAATATTTTTTGGTGTTGTTGTTTTGCTCTTGCACAAAGGTGATGAGGGAAAATTTCAAACATCTCAAAGGAGAAAAATTTTTGATGGACGCTACTGTATCCACCCCCCTGAATATCAACAAGCCATACTGATGTTGTGGTATCTAGGATAGTTTTGAGCTCAATTCTTAGATAAAGGAAAAATGCCCAATAATTGCATTAATAAAGGTACTATGGATCCCACAATGAATTTTGGAATTCATCTGGGCAGTAAAAGGAAACTTTGAGGACTCCTAAGAGTAAGGTATTCAAAAGACCACAAATTGTTATCCAAAATGTGCCCCTTGCTCAATTTGATCAGATCATAAGTCACTTGAATCATCCTTCCCTCTCTTGTGCCTCAGTCATAATATTTTACTTTTGGATCAATTAACCTCCTAATAAATGACATTCCACTTAGATAGATCTTTTTCTCATCTTTCTAGAAAGGTAAAATTTTCCTCCTAACTCCATGTAGAAAAAATAGGGACTCAGCGGATTTTTTGGAACAAAATTTCAACCCTGAATGTGTGCGTTGAACCAGATGCCAATGAAGGTAGGAGCC
Source organism: Taxus chinensis (assembly GCA_019776745.2). Taxonomy (NCBI): domain Eukaryota; kingdom Viridiplantae; phylum Streptophyta; class Pinopsida; order Cupressales; family Taxaceae; genus Taxus; species Taxus chinensis. Next base: position 250,052 of record JAHRHJ020003554.1, read on the forward strand.
ACATGCGTACCCAAGTGGCGTGTATCCACAGGCTTAAACTTTTAAGGACTGGTAGTCTTCATTACGAAATCCTGACCCATTTTTTTTGAAAAAGGGTCCCAACAATGGGCACCAATGATGTGCTACAACACCGAATACAAGCGCCAGTTTATGCTATGCAAAACTCAGAAACCCAGATCTTTCGATCCAGAGTTGATAAATTTTTCATTGTCCTTTTATTGTTGGTCACTATGTTAGGTGACGAATGACTTAAAAAAGCTTATCCGGGGTAACTAATATATACATTTACAGTGACATGTTTAGATCTGCATAAAATCAAAGAGACATAGCACGTAGTCATACAAAAGAAATGATGTACACCTTGATTCATTCCATAATTTTCCATTATATGTATATTTAGTAATGCAAAAAAGATTCCTTACTGAGCACTGCAATACTTCTATAGACTCAATGCACATATCATGATGTGTGTGTGTGCGATCTCACGCGTGCGGACATAGTTTACTAGGTATTTATAAGGGTGTGGTTTCGTCCCTTGGCGAGCGAACTTATAGCTAGATCCCAAAAGAAATGTTGCATGTTATTATAAGCCATGTACCCTTACAAAAATATCCACACTCCTATGCAAGTGAAATGCTAGAACAATGCATATCTACTTTTAGTTTGCTAATAGATGCTAGAGTAGATCTATTCTCAGCCTGTATTCATATAAAGCGCTTCATAGCCGATCATCCAAAAATAGCCTTAGGTGATGATAGCTATGCTCAGTGCTATACAAATGATTTATTATGATCCTCAACACTTTATATTTATAAAATATCTCAACATCATGAAAATGGACTAATTATTGAACCTGAAAAGGATGACTAACGATGCACAATTCCTGGATAGTACTTCATTACCTATGAGATGTGACTCTACTCTCTAGAGCACAAGGGTGCCCAGATGGGATATTTCCTTTGCTAATTTCTAGTATTTTGACTAACCAACAAAGTTAGGTCATGATGAGATCTTGGTGTCTAGTGATGTGTTAGATGTCGTCAGTGTGCAACAATCATAAGGAAGGATATGGTGGAATTGTAGGAGGACACTATACAAGAAATGCCACTACATGAAAGATTTTACTATCAGGTCTCTAGTGGGAAAGCATTTACCAAAATAAAAATACAAGTTTTGTAAAGGCATGTGTTATCATTGCCAACACCTTGTTCTTAGACAAGAAGAATCAGATGAATAGTAGTCCCTGTCAGGCAAGACTAGCTATTGCTGAACCATTTGAGAAGTGGGTGATTGATTTTGTAGGACCAATAGTTCACCTACTACGTGAAGAATTATTTAATGCTATATCATTACTTGTAATGATTACTTAACGTGGTGGGACTATTTCAGCGTCTATAAAGGATTGAAGTGCAAAAACAATAGACATAGATTCCCACCCAGACAATATAATCTAAGTATTGGGTGTCAGTGTCTTCTGTCATGTTCTTGACCCATAGTTAGATTCTAGGGATACATTATGTGACTGTGTCAGATGTGTTGAGTCTATACTGTGTTTATTTATGTAGTAGTTCTGAGATGGTGGATCAGGGGTGATTTGTTCTAGCCCAATGTATGCCACCCTCAAGCTGATGGAACCATATGAGGCAATTTTAACAAGAATTTCTAAGTCCAAAGGACGTTGACCAAAATTTTTTATGTTGGGAGACAAGATACTTTTAGAGATGACAGGGGATCTACATGGCTAGAAACTAAGGTTCATGATAGGAAAATTATGCTAGTAATAAGTGTTAGTAGAAAAGCTAGCACACACCATTTAAGATAATGTAATTGGAAAGTGGTAAGACAAGTTTTACTATGAATATTTTAGTGGGTTTCAAACTTTGGGACATTGCTGCATGAAGGATGATTGGCTGAGGATACAATCATTGTCCAAAACAGCGAAATGGATACAGTGATACTGGAATTAAGACAAATAGGGCATAATCCACTTGCTAGATGGAGTCAGAATACTGAGTATGTGAGACAAATAATCATGGCACGTATATAGTCATGTAAAAATAAATAATATTGACACATGGTAGCACCCATGATTTTACTTTAAGAAGGATAAGAATTCTGCACAATCATAGTGTATATATCAGCTAGAATTAAAGTAACTGTAATAGAGAAATAGTGTATATAATATATCTTACGTCCTTGAATTTAGGCACGTGTAGAGTATGCAGATGATAGTGATGGGACAGTAGATGCCCCTAAGGATATTTCAATGGCAGTAGGCTGAATGCCCTAAAAGGTACAATGACGAACATCATTGCAGCATGTGAAAATATGCAAGAAATATCGATTCACCTTAAAATACCAAGTGACCATGCATAGCCCATGCTAATATTTGGCTAACTCCTCCTCCTTTTCCTTTGTTGGTACTTAAAATGAATTTTTTTCATGCTTCAGGGACTCAAAATTTTCAAGGTATGATTTCATCAGATAGAGAATTTTTTCACCTTTCCAGAAAGGTAAAGAAGTCCTCCTAACTCGTATTTTTTGAGTTATGGCTCGACGGAGTTTGGAGGGGAAATTTTCCCTGGGCGGGGCCTGCGGAGGTAAGGAGGAAAAATTTTCCAAGGAGTCTTAGGTTGGTGGAGGCATGGAGTTGGAAAATTTTCAAAGGAACTTAACCATTTGATTGGTGGAAAAGGACTTTTTTATTGAATTTGGGCACAAAGGAAAATTTTGGCCCGCGGGCCCGACGAAGGAAGGAAAAGGACTCATGGCCCACGGGGCCAGGGGGAAAAGTGTGACACTTAGCCTTTTTTGGCTAAAGGCACAAAGACAAAAATCGGCCCACGAGCCCACGAAGGAGAAGGGAAAGATTTAGGCAACACCTCATGTTCCAAATCAGAAGGTGCCACATGTCATTGGGAGAGCGCGGGGACATGGAGTTGTTTGAGAATTTTTGTAAAATTTAAAAAAGGGAAAAAGGTGAAGTTTGAGGCACGTGGGCCCATGAGAGGGGACCTCCGCGCCACCCCCCATCAAGAGGCCAGTTTACACCTAAGGGGCCATGGAGATTTTTGGGAAATTTTTCCAAAAGGGAAAAATTTAAAGTTTGACCCCGCCGACCCCAATTTTGACTCTGTTTTTGCACCATTTTTTGCCCTAATTTTGCTGCAGAATTTCAAAAAGGTCATATCTTTCGATCCAGTGGTCAAAATTCATCAAATTTGGTACCATTGGAAAGCTATCAATGCCCTCTATGTCATGGAATCTTTCAATTTTGTTTTTTGGTGAAGTCAATGGGAGAAAATTTTGAAGAAAAGTCTCTAGCATGGGAAAAAATGCATAATTAGACATCTAACCACCAAAAATTAATGCAGTATGGCACCCATTTTTCTCTAGCATGGCTTGAATACATTGGGAAATGGATTTGTGAAGGTTCCCTTGACATTTTAATGGATGTTGTCAGTTGGTGGACCTGTCAAAAAAATGGATTTCCCATGTTTCTCTCTCCTCTGTTCTGTTGCTTCATCGTAAAAAGCCATTTTTTGCTCATTTTGTAATGTTGGACATTCTTGCTCTTGCAAGCTCTTCTTTTCTCCTTAGCAGGTGGATTTGAAGGAGTTTCAGACCTCCCATGGAGACTAAAGTTCATTTTTTGCCTCTTTGCTATTGCAATGTATTGTATCAAACTTGGAAATGATAATGTATGTTCTGTGATTGATTTTCAATCCTCTCATGCATTTATTATTGTCTTTTGATCCTTCATTGCATTCTAGTAATCTGTGCATGTTTTGGTGTTGCATCTCCATGATCTATGTCTAATTTTCAAAGCAAGAAGTTCAGCACTCCTTTGGTGTATCACCATTTTTTTTTGCTTAGTTTTGTTTCCATTTCCATGTTTTCTCTCAACCCTGTCTCCTTGGAAGTTTTAGAGTAGGAATTTTGAATCAGAACCTCTACAAAAATTTCATGCATACACCTAAAAAGAGGAGTAGGAACCAGCCTCAATCTAGAGAGTTTTCCCAATTTGCAAGGTCCCACACTTAGGGAAAACTCCATGTTGTGCATTCACACCAAATTGACCATTTGTCTACAACAGATCTGAGGGTCGATTTGGGGGTGCTGTGAATTTGCACTAACAGTTTTGGCACGCCCGGTGGGACCAAGAGGTCTTCCACTTCATTTTTTGCAGGTTGATGTGTTCCTGTTTAAAATTTCAGCCTTTAGAGGCACTTGCAAACACATCTGGTGACTCCATCTGGTCAACAACCCATCTCTGAAGTTGCAGACCTTCTCATTCTTTCCATTCATTTTCATTTCATTCCTCTTTCTTTCCATCCCTTTCACTCTTTTCCATTCAAGAAAAACCAGCTCAAAATCCCATTTTTGAGGAGAAAATGGATGAGATCAAGTCAATAATTTTTGCAACAACAGAAGAAGGAAGCATTATTGATACATTATTTTTTTTCTTTCATTTGAAGGGGCTGATTTGATTGATGAATCCATTATGGAGGTTGAGCACCTGTAGCAGGACAACAAGGAGGCAGATTATCTGTCTGACTTGGAGGATTGTCTTGATGGAGAGGAGCCCGAGGAGATAACATCATTTTTTCCTCCATCTTCATCCTTCCAAGCACATGAGCCTGCTGCCATGGAGGAGAACATTCAGGAGCTACATTTTGTAACAACCAAGATTGGAAGATTTAAATCTTCCATTTCATGGAAAAAAGAAAGGGAAGAGCAGAGGATGTCATCACTTCTTCCACACCATCCATCCAAGAAGGTCCACAAGAAGATGAGCTGAATTTCAATCAATGGGCACATCCAAGGATCAGACCATGCCCAATCATACTTGGCTTCATTAGAGCCAAGGGAGATCCAAAAATAGTCATGCCTACTCTAGGGATGTAACCATCAAAGTACCAAGGGTCATCATCAACACCTCCAGAAGTCTAATGAGTCAACTTGAGGAGGTATTTTCCATTAATGTTGATACTTTGATGATTTGGGTGGAAGACCAGCTTGTAATCAGTTTTTCACTCATCCAACTAGCCATGTTCAGTGCCAAATCAGTTGCATGGCTGCCCTTTTTGAGGAAGGGAAGCTATTTCTCCCTGTCAGTTGCAGGCTTTGTTTGAGCTCCCTTTGCTCTTGGTTAGAGTAGTGTAGGTAGGTTTGCTTTCAGTAGAATAAGTGCTTGTGCACACTCTGCATATCCCACTTCGGGTATGTATGATTTCTGATTTTGTACATAGTTTTTGTGGTGCTGGTTTTTGCTCTTGCACAGTGCATTGTCTTGGCATTTGATCACAACCGGTTTCAGTTTTCAGTGGTTTCCAAGAGGCCTAAAAGGGAAAGTTTTCAAGTGAAGATCAGTTTATAGGCTATCTATCATGAATCCATGCCCAATGGATGCTTCAAGGCAGCTGGTCTTTTCATCTAGCAGGCAAATGACCCCTCTGAGTTGCCAAAAGTGTTATCCAAAATAAGCCCATGCTTATTTTTGGCTAACTCCTCCTCCTTTTCCTTTGCTGGTACTTAAAATGAATTTTTTGCATGCTTCAAGGACTCAAAATTTTCTGGGTATGATTTCATCAGATAGATAATTTTTCCACCTTTCCATAAAGGTAAAGAAGTCCTCCTAACTCCTTGTATTTTTTGAGTTACGGATCGGTGGAGTTTGGAGGGGAAATTTTCCCTGGGCGGGCCCACGGAGGTAAAAGGAGGAAAATTTTACGAGGGAGTCTTGAGCTGGTGAAGCGGAGTTGGAAAATTTTCCAAGGAAATTGGTAGGTCGGCAAAGGTAGGGAGAAAATTTGGCACTTAGCCCTTTTTGCGGAAAAAAGGCATAAAGGAAATTTTGGCCCGCGGGCCCGAACAAAGGAAGGAAACGGACTCGCGGGGCCAGGGAGAAAAGTGTGACACTTAGCCTTTTTTGGCTAAAAAACTCAAAGTCAAAAATCGGCCCATGAGCTGCAAAGGAGAAGAGAAAATTTGGGCCGCACCTCCACACCGAATCAGAAGCCACCACATGTCATCAGGAGAGTGCAGGGACGTGGAGAGTTTGAGAATTTTCACAAAATTAAAAAAAGGGTAAAAAGGTGAATTTTGAGGCCACGGGCCCGTGAAGGAAGAAAAGGAAGCACACCTCCATGCCAATCAGAGGCACACGTGCATTTTTTGACACATGTCATCAAGCGCTAGTGGGGGTTGAAACCTTGGAAATTTTTCCCCAAAAGGGTTAAATCGAATCCAACCCCCAACCGAATCAAAATTTGACATTTGTCATGTGGACCTTAGGGGACCACATGAATTTTGGGAAATTTTTCCAAAATGGAAAAATTTAAAGTTTGACCCCCGACCCCATTTTTGCCCTAATTTGGCTGCAAAATTTCAAAAGGTCATATCTTTCGATCCAGTGGTCAAAATTCATCAAATTTGGTACCATTGGAAAGCTATCAATGCCCTCTATGCCATGGAATCTTCAAATTTTGATTTTTGGTCAAGTTGGAGGGAGAAAATTGAAGAAAAGTCCCAGCACATGGGAAAAAATGCAAAACAGACATCCAACTACCAAAAATTAATGCAATATGGCACCCATTTTTCTCCAGCATGGTCGAATACATTGGAAAGTGGATTTTCAAAGGTTCCCTTTCCATTTTAATGGATGTTGTCGGTTGGTGGGACCTGTCAAAAAATGGATTTCCCATGTTCTCTCTCCTCTGTTCTCGTTTGCTTCATCATTAAAAGCCAACTTTTGGCTCATTTTGTAATGGTTGGACATTCTTGCTCTTGCAAGCTCTTATTTTCTCCTTAGCACGACAGATTTGAAGGAGTTTTAGACCTCCCATATGAGACTGCAACATTTTTTTCCTCTTTGCTATTGCAATGTATTGTATCAAATCTTGGAAATGATAATGTATGTTTTGTGAATGATTTTCAATCCTCTCATGCATTTATTATTGTCTTTTGATCCTTCATTGCATTCTAGTAATCTGTGCATGTTTTGGTGTTGTATCTCCATGATCTATATCTATTTTTGCAAAGCAAGAAGTTCAACACTCCTTTGGTGTATCACCATTGTTCTTTTTTTGCTTAGTTTTGTTTCCATTTCCATGTTTTCTCTCAACCTTGTCTCCTTGGTAGTTTTAGAGTAGGAATTTTGAATCAGAACCTTTGCAAAAATTACATGCATACACCTAAACAGAGGAGTAGGAACCAGCCTCAATCTAGAGAGTTTTCCCAATTTGCAAGGTCCCACACTTAGGGAAAACTCCATGTTGTGCATTCACACCAAATTGACCATTTTTCTACAGTAGATCTGAGGGTTAATTTGGGGGGTGCTGTGAATTTGCACTAACATATACCACACGGAAGGAATGAAAAGGGTTGATTAATGAGAGAATTGTTGGTAGGTGGAGCAATAAATGCACTAACTTTTGAAAATCTATATAAGGATGGGATGCAAGTTCATTTTGTAACATTCCCATTTTAAGACTTTAGAAACAATGGAATTTTTTTTTATATACAATGTTCTCTGTTCTAAATTAAGCATTATTTAGAACAACATTCCATGAAAATTGAATTCAAATAGATAACCATATGCAGCTGTAAATGAATCAGTGTTCCACCGATCTATTCATTCCATAACTCGGCAAGCTACCGATCTATTTATGTTATCTTATGTATTGAATACATACTAATATAATTTGTATACTTGGTCTTCCTACCCTACACCAGGTACTCAGTGATTTGTTTAAAGAACATATCTGAATATCTATTACCAATATTCATCTGATATCACGTTGTTTTAAACTTGGTGACATAGGACAATGTAACTAGTATCTTGCAATTCTTTGGCCAAAGATTTACAACATACTGTGTATGTCACTATTCCTATATGGCATACTTGTCATATTGGAATACATCCTTCACCTAACTCCTCTAGTATCATGATTGGTCTTTACTGACTACCGTCAATCCACTTATCCCAGGTTTAGCCCTAGATAGAAACATAACTTATGTATAGGAAGATGCTCACAATGGATTAGGGTAAATGAGCATACTTGGTTGACCTAATTCAACCGGATGTGCCAATGTACCCTAATCCATTGGAAGCTAATTCCTATCCTAAATATGCTCACTATCTTGACCTAGAGAGAAACTAAGTTCAGGTCTGAGTTCCTATTATGTGTGGATCCAGACGATCAATGCAGAAGGGTGATGCCACATGTCAACTACAACGTTTGTATTCTTGAAAATACCCAAGTCTTCTTGAAATTACAACCCTGCAGTGGGGCATGTGCCAACATCCTACAGAAACTACCTCATCGAGATGTACGTGCCCCAAGGAGATTATTAATAAATTATTATTTTGGATTATTTCCTAATTACAGTAACCTTGCTAAACCCTAATCCAACACTCCATAAGTTCTTTCCTAAATTTGTTTCATTTAGTCCATGAAGAACTTCCTTAACTTATGATTTCTTTTAATGTTCATTTTCTCATTTAAACATAGTAGTTAACCAAAACAGGATAAGTGATATCATAAGTTTTCTTTTAAAATGTACTTTAACTTTTAGGAAGGTTTAACAATCGCATATATCCAATTAAAGTAGACTTCATACAAAATGAAGTCTAATAATTAGTAATCATATCTCCAAACCTTTTAGGTTTATATTCAATTGAGAGAGAGAATGATTCCTTCTCTACATAATTAAGTATTAGGGTATATCATTCCCAATATCCATATTTCTTAATGCATGTTCATTATGCATCACATTATTATGTTAAATTGTTTAGATAAAACACATCGTATTATGCAACTCAACAAGTTGCTTCATTATAAGGGAAATTGAACTAATTCCCATTATCCATCTTATTAAAGATAACAAGATAAGCATAACATACTATAACGAATATCAACAAGATGGAACTTTCATCTTCTTTATAAAAGTATAAGATAATATTACACAACCAATGCAAATAAATCACAACTCGTAATTCATCATTACAACTTATAAAATTTACAAGACTATGATCTTTAGGCAACTGCATAACAACAGCCCTCATTCTATAAAGTATTCAAATTTTCTTTACAATACAACAAAATAATGAATCATAATTCTTTACTAAGAATTATATATATATATCAGCTAATGCATCATATAAATTTTTGCCTTCTTTTACCACTTAAATCGTCCATCTGCAAAAATCACTAGCACGGGTCAGTTCAATGAATTGGGCATGATAAGCACTAAGCATTAAAATGAAGTGCATTCCACTAATTGTTTCATTAAAGAAACACTACTTTAATGAGATAATTAAAACACTATATAATCAGTATAAGTGATAGCAAACAAAAAGGAAGTACATTAATAAATCTAGATCAACTTTTAAGAGAAGAGGAGAATATAATAAACAATATTTGCCTAAGATCTTAAAGTTCTATTAATCCTATCAATGGCTTGTAAACAAAAATAGATCTTGCCATCCCATTATTTCATAATTCTATCCTAATAGAATACCACATTTATCTTTTCTAAGAGACAAAATAAATGTAACAACATGGTTCATTCTAGGATTATTCATCTATATCCTAAGTAAGAATAAAAAGAACCATTACATACCATACCCAAACCTATTACATCTGAAAGACATACCAGATTCATAACATGAGATTACTTGTTCCTTTCTGAGATAACAATCTTATACATTCAACATTAGAATATACATCTAAACATAATTTCATAACCAATACAAGAAGGTATAGAAAATCAGAACTAATCCAACTATAATTTCTAATTCCAACTCTTCATGTTAGAAGTTATAAATCAAAGATCAGAACATCAATGTTCACAAACAAAGTAGCCCTGAAGAGGAGTTAATCTCTACTCAATTTCTTCACAAAAGATAAAGAGTACAAGAGACAAACCTACTCCTATCCATATAAACTAGGACAAGACTAGTCAACAACAGTCAAACCCATAAGTATGCAATTCACTTATCAGCAAAACCTGACTTGGCTACTAGCTTTCAACATTAATTCTATCAATGATTCAAACAAGGTAGACCAATAGGTCAATATAAATCACCATCTCGAATTGAGAATCGAGTAAAGATAAGTTCAAACAATGAGCTTATCCAAGGGACAGAGGAAGTAACTCATAATAAGGAAAGAACCAATGATAAATCATTTTGTTTAAACTGAAAAAGAAGTTCCAGTTTCAAACCAATTCAGGATGAAAACATAATGCAAACCTATAATTATATAATAGTCTAAAAAGTGTAAGAATATAATATGCTTTCTTTCAATAAAAAGAAGCCCAAAGACTCAATCACTGTATCAGTTGAGAATAACATCCCAAACAGTAAATTATAAAGTTTAGAATTACCCACGAACCCAAAACTAAAGACTCACAAAGTACTTCACCAATTAATACAAAATGGTAAATAGTTCGTGATTCAAAGAACTAAGCACAAACACAGAAGAATGGAGAAATTATCCTTCCTGTATAGATTCAGTGTCCAAGGTAATAATTAATTAATCTTCCAACTAAGACCCAAATTTGTTTTAAAGAGACAGAAGAGAGGGAGAGAAAGAACCAAAAACGCCTTAGATACAGAAGATGTCTCAAGTCTTAACTCCAAAGCAATAAGAATGGAATATCAAAACAAACTTCTCAACCATAATTATGCGACAGTGGTGACTTAGGTATAAAACAATACAGTCAACCCAAAACGGGAATTCCTCAAAACAAAGCTGGAAAGAACACTTCCTCCAATTCCCACGCTCATACCATCTCAAGAAGTCGTTACAGTAAAAATAAACAGAAGTTCAACATTCCTTTAAACAAGATGTTTCCATAGTTCCTAAATCTCAAAAGAGAGAACTAAACGATCAAACAAGCTTTCACCCAGTTCCTGCTGGTGAGTATGTTGCACTCAATAAAGAGTTATAACTTAATCTTTTACTACAAAAAGAATAACCAAATACAAAAATACCAGAATAAAATCAAATACATCGACCCAAATATCAAGCTCATAACACTCAAGTGTTAAATAGAGTTATAGTGTCAAAACCCAAGCTTCATACATGCAAAGTCATAACTTCACACATGCCTAAGATAGTGCAAGTACAGTGCCAAATACTGAACTCCAAGCAACAGTTCAAGCAAGACATAAGTTTTCCAAACATCTGGTTCACGAATCAAAACGATAGCCCCAACAAACCTTTAATCATTCAAACACAAAGCTGCATAATACAAGTCTTCCTCCAATTCAAAACATAGAATAAAAATCAACAAAACTCAAGTTTTCTTCTAAAGGCTCAGATTCCTATATTTTCGAAGAACAAGATTAGCTCAAAGCAGACAAAACTTTGATATGCAAGATCTAAAATACAAAAACAAAGATACTACAAACAAGTTTCGTATACCATTTTCACTTGCATGCAGGTCATAAAACTTGTACAGAAAGATAGTTTCAAACATGTCACTAATTTTTTCCATGGTTTCAAATCCAAAAACCACAAGGATTCACCAAACCCAACAAGCTTAAAAATAACCAGACAGACATGAAAACATGAATCTCATGAGAGTAGAGTATTTCTAACGAATCATTTAGAAGAAAGAAAAGAATTCTAATAGTTAGAGCCTTAACCTATTGCTTGTATTAGGATATGAGTAGCCAACTTGTGGCTTTAATATCCATTGAAAGATTACCATCATTTATACTTTCTCATGACACCTTATAGGTCGTCCTTGGTGATGGCCATAACATATGAATAGTATATATAGGGGATTTTAGGTAGTATTTCATCATCATTTGGAGCATTTGAAGTCTTATTGTATGGTTTGGAGGTTTCCCCCTCGAAGTGGCGAAGCTATTCTAATTGCATATTGAGATCATTATTCTAAAATATTGTGTTATTTAGTGTTCTACTTTTACTCATGATAGAATTATACAAGTAATTTCATTACAAGCCATCAAATTATGAATCTGGGTCAAAATTAGGGCAAAAAACAATCTTTCCTATGCACCACCATAAGTAAATGTGCCAATTAGGGAATTCAAGGAGATATGTAGGAGACCACAATTGTAAGAAATTTCAAGGATAGTACTTCCTTAAATTTCTAATCATTCTAAGGGAATGCCACTAGAGACCATTCAAAAGTTTTCCTCAAGGCCTTAGGTCCCTTTCATAAAATCACCAAATGGTGCAAATTGTGGAATAAGATCAACAAATAATTGTTAAATTTTGCCAAAGAATTAGAAATTAAAATTAGGTTCAATTGGGTATGTTCTTTAAGCTATTGGTCATATTTTAAAATTCTAGTATTAAATCCGAAACACTTAAAATTTTGACATAACATCCTTGAAATCCTGAGCATTTTGATGATTCAAAGTCACAAAGATGGTGGGGTCTTCCTCTCTAGAGGATGGTTTCTAATGCCCATCATCTCTCCAACGAGTAGAAAAAGTGATTTTTGAGTAAAATGATAGATAGTAGTCGCTAATAGTTTTTGATAGAAGGGAAAACTATAGATCCCTCAAGGTTATGATCTTTTACAAAGGTTCATTGTAACCAACTTGAGCCAAGAAGAATCTAGAAAATCACAAGTCGAAACTTTGTCCATGCAAAGAAATGCGGGATCAGTTGGAGGAATATTGAGAGGACATGCAAAAGAGCATGAAATGGACGTATACAATGGATAAATTTTTAAGGCATATGTTTGTCAATGCTTAAGTGGACATAATAGAGAAACAGCTAAGTGGATCTTGAAATTGGTGTGCCAAATATGACACTGACAGTCCACTCTATCAGGCCCGTTATGTTTCCAAAAGTGGAATAGTGGACATGGGAAAAGTTTGACGCATGGAAATAAATCCAGCCACAATTGGATCAAACAAATGGAGAGTCTTTAAATTGACTGAATCAAATTCCATTTAGGATCAAAAGTTGACCAGGTACGCTTTGTATCTCAAACGATGATCCAAGATCTATATTGATGTTTACTGTGAAACTTCAAAGTCCATAAACTAGTGGTCTTTTTCACAATGACTTCACATGGAGTAAATGTAACGAATAGTTACATTTACTATATTTTTAGTGTGTCAGATAATTATTGCCCCAATTAAGCAACCCATTCGGACAGATAGGATCCGTCAAGGAACACGCCTTATCTATTCCAAAAGCTATTTATTGTAATAAGGTGGATAAATATTACTAAAGAAATCTGAAAAATTGGACCTATGTATGAATTGGCTCTGAGCCCAAATCCACTAAATGAAAATGTCCACATAATTTCCTTGGTTACAATCGATGATTTATTAATTTCGAAAAGTAGGCATCAGAAATTTGTTCGAAGTAAAAAACCAGAAAGAGTTGACATTTCACTTTAAGATAATGCAACACCTTGGCCCCATGGATCCCTGACCAATTAGAATCACCTTTTGAGTGAACCATATTGAGAATCAACAAATCAGAAAGAAAATATGAGAAAAAGTTAATTTTTTACTATCCCTAAATTTGGTTGCCTAAACATGAATGGGAATGTTCTATTGAGGAGTCTAGTTTACATTGAGAGTCTAGTAAAGATGTTGAAGCTAATATGTTACAGGCCATGGTTTTGGTTACTTTAATGGTGTCAATTTATCTTTCCTCATGACATGAAATGCATAGTCCATTAGCATCAAACCCTAAGGTGATCTGAATTCCTCAAATTTCAGACTGCTGTGTTTTCCCATTAGCATCAAGATAGATCACAGTATGAAAATTGATTCAGGAATAATAATGTCTATTATTATGTCATAAATTAGGGATGTTATAACTGACTCTATTTCATGTAAAATTGGTATTTGTGAATGTAATGATTGCTAGAATGGATAGTTGTTATTTCAGTGTGCACTTTGAAAATGTAATAGCATTAAGCTTGCCATAGATTATTCCCTAAAATCACCATGAATGCCATTTCAAGAGGAGCAAGAATTTCTTAGTGGTTATTCAATGGCATTAGAGTACCCACTTTGGCAAGTATTTAGGATGCAACTTCCACTTTTTATATGATCTTTATTCCATCTCAAGTAGAAGTCCCAAATTGGAGATAGCTACCCACATCCAATTACATGTGAATAAGTCTGCACATTAAATAGAATTTCTTAAAACAAGGTAATCCCCCTTTAGTACCTTGCATATGTGCATTTAATGGCACAACTACTTAGGTTAGGATGTAACCCCTATTTAACATTATACCATTAGGAGAGGAAAAGTGTTGGAGGAAAATACAAATAAAACTATACCTAACAAAATAGGTGCTTAAAGCTATTAAGAGGCTCATGGGAATGCTATTCTTTATTAACTCGGAAGTCAGAGAACAAATTTTTTCTTATGTCCATTATGTTAAATAGGTACACAAAAGACATATGTGCAAAAAGTGAAATTGAAAATACTCATGTACAAAAATTTTTATTGACACTAAAGCAAGACTATTATCTATCCTAATATAAAATTAAAATCATTTAGTGATGGTACGGAAGAAAGGATTTGAAGACATTACATATGATCACTGATTATTAGGAACTTAAAGTACATAATCTAAACATTCCTAAAGATTTTAGCTATCTTTCCTACAATTGCATGAATTTTTAAAGTATGAATCAATTTCATTTTTACAAAGCTGAACATCGAAAAGTTTGGCCTAAATTGTGCATCATTATAGTTCCAAAATGAGAATTTCACGAAACTATCTACAAGTACATGAAAAAAATTATGTCATTGTGTGTAATGCTTCCCCCTAAATCACGAGAATCACATCATTTTTTTTGTTTATACAACATTTCCCTATCATCATGAAAATTACTTATTAATGGTAAACCATATCAAGTTTTAAAAACATATTCTAAAGCAACTAATGTCAAGTTGAAATCTACATATTTCTTTTTAAAACAAATCAACCTCCATACCTCAATGTGGAACAGACATTATAGGCAATGCCATACAATCAATACACTTTTTTACATCATGGATGAAACAGTTAAATGACTCTGTCAAACTAGATCTCAAATTTTTCTTCCCTCTGGCCTTTCCCAATGATTCATTTCATTAATGACTGGTACCATTGGACCT
The DNA here is from genome assembly GCA_019776745.2 of Taxus chinensis. Classification (NCBI taxonomy): domain Eukaryota; kingdom Viridiplantae; phylum Streptophyta; class Pinopsida; order Cupressales; family Taxaceae; genus Taxus; species Taxus chinensis. Next base: position 265,177 of record JAHRHJ020003554.1, read on the forward strand.
TGCATACTTATTGGTGGATTGTATAATGGGAATATGACAACTATTTGCCAGTAATCAAAGCACCATATTATAGTAAATGAAGGAATCTGTTAGCTCGATATTCTGTCAAATATCCTGCATCTTAAACTAAGTGATATAATACTGAAACCAATCTAATTCTTAAGCAGATACTTTGGCCAAACTTGTTGATTCACAATGCCTAGGAGGGAATGAACATATACACTTGATGTAGTACACATCTCAATGGAATATGTCCTAGCAACACACTAAATAACTTGCAGCCTTGCAACTAGATGGTCTTTCTTGGTCTTTTTCAGTCACTTAACCCAAAGAAATAGCTTTCTAACTTCCCATGCTAGCAATATGGCATGTCTTCTAAGTACTGTTATCCAAAATTCACCCCCAGGGTAATTTTGATAACATGCATTAAATTCTCAAGTCCCAGGCAAATAGATTGATTCAGGAAAAAATCATGTTTCTAGGGTCCCCTCAGATTTTTTCTAACTCTCCTGTCCAAGAAGAGGAGAGCAAGTTCTGAAGAAAAGGTGAAAAAGTTGCAGAAAACAAGCTTGGGCCAGGAAAAATCATGAAAAATGGCTAAGTCCTAGTCCTCGCAATAGTTGGGACATGAGGGACATCTGGGCGTGAATCGGCCGAAAGGCCGCTAGGCAGTCTGCAGAGCAAAGGGACATCTGGGCCGTGGGGACGCGCGGGACGCGGAAAGCTGATCCGGCCGAAGGTCAGAGGAAAATTGAATAACTACTGAGTGGCACAGTTGGGACATCTGGGCCATGAGAACGTGAAGGATGCGAACCGCCTAGATCGGCTGAAAAGGAGAACTTTCACACTGGGACAGTTGGGACAAAGGGACGCGTGGGACGCGGATAGCCGAAGGAGCCGAAAGCCAATCAAATTATGCCACGTGTCAAAAGCAAATAAGGGACAAGGAAGCCCATTTTGGGTGGATCAAAGTTTTTGTCCCAGACAGTTTGGGACATCCGGGACAAAAATGCGGTGGACGTGAAAATCTGTCACAAGACCCGCAAAGGAGACCAACCAAAATCATGACACGTGTCTTAATCAGTAGGGGGGGTGCTTGGGGGAAAAGCTTTAGAGAATTTGGTGGCCAAAAAGCTAAAAGTAAAGGAAGACCCCGCGCCCCTTCCTCCAATCAATCATGCCACGTGTCCCAAAACGGGGAAAAGTGAAAAATGTTCCAAAAAAGTCAAAACTTTCAAGGAAAACCCACGGGTAAGGGAAGGAGAGAGAATTACACATCCAATCAGCGCTTGACACGTGTCATCCAGGCGGCAGAGCGCGGGAAAATTTTTTGAAACTCATTCTTGCCTGTTTTGTGCCCTAAATCTTCAGATCACCATATCTTTTGATCCAGAGCTCAGATTTGCACGTTCTTTATATCAACGGAAAGCTTATGAAAATTATCTACATGATTCTTGGTTAATCTTGAATTTTGGTTTAGTCTGGAGAGAGAAAGTTAAGAAACGGCTCTGACGCGTGTTCATGGCCAGAAGTGACATTTCAGCGACCAAATTTAACGCAGAATGGGTCGCATTCTCCTGCAATTTGGTCAAAATTCCAGGGTATGGGTTTGTAAGGTTCCCATGCTGTTTTAATGCATCTGTAGTTCAAGGAGGAATGGGCTCCACATTTTTGTATCTTTTTCTATCTCCTGGGCTCGACCCATGCAATGTAAAAGCCAGATTTGGCTCATTTCTAAAGGGTGGAACATCTTTTGGCATAGCAACTTCTTCTTTCACCTCCAGCAGTGATTGTTGCAAGAATTAGACCTCTCCAAAGACTGTAACAGTTTTTACCTCTCTGAGGTTGTAATGCAGTGATTTTGACAATTTTGGAAATGATAATGCAAGCTTTGTGAATGGTTTTCAGTCCTTTGTTTGTATTGTTTGCTTCATTTCAGATCCTAAGTTATATCTTATCAGCCTGTGTATGTTTTATGTTGCAATCTCTGGTTTGTGTCTATTTGCATGACAGAAATGTTTCACCACTCCTTTTGGTGCATCACCATCTTTAGTTAGTTTCAATTTTTGCATTTCTATCCCTGTCTCCTAGCAGTTTAGAGTAGGATTAGGATCTGAACCTCTGTAGTTGTGCAAGCATTAGATCTAAATCAGAGGAGTTTGAGGAACCAGCCTCTAATCTGGAGATTCCTCTCTCAGTTTCACAAGTCCCACACTTGGAGAGAGGTTTCCATGTTGTGCAATCACACTGGATGCTAGAGTGATCAACCTAGAAGCCTAATCTGCATCCAGGGGTGCTGTGAGTCTGCAACAATAGTTTTGGCACGCCCGGTGGGACACTAGAGGTCTCATTTTTATTGCAGCAAAGTTGATGTGCATCTGCTGTAATTTTCTTGCTTAAAAAGAGCTATTATTTGCATATCTGGTGACTCCAAGGGGAAGAATCAACTGGTTTCAGCAGTGCAGGCCTGAAAACTCATGAGAAGAATCACCACAAGGTCAAGAGTTGGAGAAGAAGAAGTGTTGTTTGAATACCTGCAATTATCTCCAAGAAGAAGGCAAAGAGGAAGAAGGATTCAAAGGTCTCCATCTCCACCAAACAGAACTCTCTCAACTCCTCCACCTGGTAGGCCTTTCATTCAGTCAACAAGGGTTTTAAGACCAATTAGAATGGCACAAAACAACCCCTATGTCAACTTCACAGGCAGCAGCCCACTTGCCCTCAATGCACAACATCTAATTCCTATTGCAGCCTTGAAGAACATTCCCTACTTCACTGGAGAAAATCAGACTACTCCAGGTGATCATGTTAAAGATATTGCTAACCTTTGTGCAATCCATGAAATCAATGAGATGCAAGTGGCTGTCAAGTTGCTGGCATCTTCATTCAAGGGTAAAGCATTGCAATGGTTTAGAAGCCTTGGAGCTGATTCTATCACAAATTGGAATCAGCTGTTTATAGCACTTCATGAGCAATTTGGAGAGAAGGGAGACAACTTGTCTCTTTTGGAGCAGCTGACAACCATCAAGAGAGCTCCCAATGAGCAGCTGACCGATTTCAACTTCAGATTTCAAAAGACTTGGGAGAGAATTCCAGTGGCAGTCAGGCCAACAGCAGAAGGTGCTTTTCTCTACTATCTCAAAGCTCTAAATTCTGATATTTCTATGTTGATTCAGTCCATGGGAGGCATAACTATTCCTATGGCTTATAGCATTGCCATTAGGGCTGAAAATTGTTTGATCCAAGCTGGCAAACTTGCCCCTAGACCTCCCATGCCATTGTTTCCAAGTTTAGAGAATCCAAACACCAATCAAGCACCTAGTTTGGCTCCTTCTCCCACTCCTAGAAATCAGAGTTCAAATGAAGCTTCCACTTCATCTCCAAGTGCCCCAAATGAGCTTCAAGAGGTCATGAAGCAATTGCAAAACCTAGGCAATGAGCTGGTTACTCTCAAGAGGCAGCAAGCCCAAGGTTTTAGACCTTCTTATCAACCCCAAGCTCAGCCTAATAGGCAGCCATACCAACCACAAAGGCCTCCTAATCCAGCTGCAAATATGAATCAAACAAGGCCTCCTGCCAATAGACCATTTCAGCCCTATAATCCAAATGCCATATCTACCTCTAAGGCATTGGTGCCAACACAAAACAACATTGCTCAGGAGTATGATTGGTGTTTTCCATGCAATGAGCCTCATAACCAATCCATGTGCTTCAATGGTGCTTTGAATCAAGCACTAATGGTGACAACTACTGGTGTGGAGGGTGAGGGCAGTCAAGGAAACAGTCAACAACAAGAAACATTCCAACAGCAATCAGCCCCAAATGACACCACATTGGTGAATTGGCAAGCAGAAGATTTCTGTGGCATGAATCAAGCAGTTTCTCAAGGTGTTGCAGCCAACACAAGGTCAAAAAGGAGGAATTTGGGTGAAGAACAACCATTAGCCCCAACCAATCCACAACCTTCCATGGCTCCACAAATGGTTGGCAAGCAAAGTCCAATTTCAAATGCACAAGGGCAGCCAAGAACAGCCCCTAGGCCAACTCAAATACCAGTTGTTGCTGCCCACATGCAAGGAGTGAATGTGCAAACCAAGGGACAGCAAAGAGGATCCTTCATCACCATTCAGTATCATTGATCAGATGAAGAAGACAAACGTCAATATATCAATGTGGGAATCCCTATCTATCCCAGGCCAAAGAGATCTGCTGCAAGCTGCCATGAAGGACTGGCCAACTTCGAATCAGCAAGTTCAGATGCAAGACAAAGTGCTTACAAATGCTGCCCAGCCTGAGGGAAATCATGGAGGACAGCAAGGTAAAATGTTGAAGCCCCCTCCTTTCTATGTTTCATTGATCATTGGAAATCAGCTAGTGCACAATTGCATGATTGACTCTGGAGCAAGTAGTTCAGTAATGCCCAAACAAATAGCTGATCAGCTAGGGCTCTAGTATGAAACAATATCCAAAGGGGTAGTGCAGCTAGATGGGACAGCACAGTAGCAACAGTTGGAGTGATTAGAAACTTGAGTCTTACCTTGCATGCATGTCCAAATGTTGTTGTTTTACAAGATGTATAAGTCATAGACCTTCCAGCACTCTTTGCCCTTTACTTGTCAAGGGACTTCATAGCCAAGATTGGAGGATATTTGTCTACTGATTGGTCACACATGCTGTTCAGAATGAGATATGGAACTAAGGCTACAATCAGGTCAGAACCTATTGCAAACTTCCATATTGAGCCTTACACTCCAAGTCAGATTAATGCCAATTGCTCAGCATTTGATCAAGAAGATCACCCAAGCACTGATGAAGCTGACACTAAGGTTGGAAGCATCCCGGATATCTAACTCTTGATGAATGGGCAAACAAGATACATGCATTTGATCCTTATCAAGAAGTGGAAGAATCTGAGCTAGGGGTCTATTGTATACATGAAGAGAATCAGCCTCTCCCTAGCATCACCAAGCCAGATCATAAGGACAAGAATGAAGTATGGCAATTGTTTTTGATGGGTCAAGGAGTAGACAAGGTGCAGGAGGAGGAGCTATGCTCATTTCACCACAAGGTATAAAGTATTACTCAGCCTTCCGTTTTCAGTTTTCTTGCTCAAACAACACAGCTGAGTATGAAGCCTTAATTCATGGACTGCACTGGGCAAAAGAAGAAAGGCATCAGGAATTTGCAAGTATTTGGTGATAGTGAGCTGATCGTAAACCAAGTCAAAGGAAAAAATGCTGCCAAGAATGATCTACTCAGATGCTACAAGAATCGGGTATGGGATCTTATTGAAGATTTTGAAGCTTTTAGCATCAATTCCATCCCAAGAAAAAAGAATGAAGCTGCTGACAGGCTAGCAGCAATTGGGGCTGCATTTGATGTTGTAGAAAGTATCAAAAGTGAGAAATCTCAGCCTCATATCAAATTGGTTGTGAGACCAGCTGTTCCGGATAACAATACAAGTTGGCAAGTCTTCGAGAATGATCAGCAAATTGTTAATTTCCTCCAAGAAGAAGCTGAGTTCTCCGCCAGGAATCAAGACAAGCTGTAGCAGCAGTATGGTGACCAAGTGGTGTAGCTGAGAACTAACAAATTACCAAAAGGCCTCATAACATTGGAGTAAATCTTCAACCCGAATGATCAGTTCTGGAAGGAGAAAGTGAACATTCAAGTAAAGGGTGAAGACTCAGAGCCTATTTTAGTGGTAGAAGGAAAAACATTACAAATTGGCAAGGTAAGTACCTCACAAGAGAAATCTGATTTTGTTCAGCTTTGTCAAGAGTTCCCAGATGTCTTTGCTTGGACTTACGAAGATCTAAGAGGTTTCAACCCAAAGTTGGCACAACATACTATTGAGCTGGATCCGGAATCCAAGCCTGTCAGGCAAAAGCAAAGGCCAGTGAATCCCCATATTGAACCTCTCATGAGAAAAGAATTAAGCAAGCTTATTGAGGCCAGTATCATCTTCCCCATCAAGCACTCAAGTTGGGTTGCAAACTTGGTGCCAGTAAGAAAGAAGAGTGGAGAGATCAGACTATGTGTTGACTTCAGAGACTTGAATAGAGCCTCTCTCAAAGATCATTATCCACTTCCATCAATGGAACAAATATTGCAGGTTGTAGCTGGTTCAGAAAGGTTTTCATTGCTAGATGGATATTCAGGCTATAATCAGATAATGGTGAAGGAAGAAGATCAATTCAAGATGGCCTTCACTACAAAATGGGGCACATATGCTTACAAGAAGATGCCATTTGGACTGTCGAATGCCAGAGCAACATTCCAGCGAGCTATGGATATGGCATTCAAAGGCTTGATCAACAAGATAGTGCTGGTATACCTAGATGATATCACTGTCTTCTCAAAGAATGTAGCAGACCATCTCTTTCACCTCAGGCAAGTGTTTCAGAGGTGTAGGAGATTTGGAGTGTCTTTGAATCCTAAGAAGTGCATCTTTCTTGCACATGAAGGAAAGCTCCTTGGCCATATTGTCTCTAAGGAAGGATTAGCAATTGATCCAGAGAGGGTTGAAGCCATAAGAGCACTACCATTGCCAAGCCACAAGAAAGCCCTTCAAAGTTTCTTGGGAAGGATAAACTTTGTTCAGAGGTTTGTCCCAGATTTTGCAGCCCTTGTCAAGCCCATCACCAAAATGTTAAAGAAGAGCATGGCTTTCAAGTGGACAGCAGAAGGCAAGGAGAGTTTTGAAGGCAATCAAAGAAGCTATCTCTCAAGCACCAACTCTCATCAACCTAGACTTCTCCAAGGATTTCATCCTCTATGCATTTGGAGGTAATGACACTATTTCTGCCATTTTGGTACAGCAAAACAAAGATAATGATGAGCAGCCAATTGCCTTCTTCAGCCAGAGCCTAGATGACTATGAGGTGAGATACTCTTTTATTGAGAAGCATGTGCTTGCAGTAATCAGAAGCTTGAAGAAATTCAAGCATTTAGTCTCAAACAACAAGGTCCAATTGCTGGTCTCACATGCTGGGGTTAAGGACTTCCTCCTCAACAAGGATTTGAATGAGAAAAGGGCAGGTTGGATCACTCGTGTCATGGAGTATGACATTGAGATCAAGATCACCAAGCTGGTAAGAGGGAAAGGATTGTGTGAGCAGCTGGTTTTGGGGAAGCAAAAAGAAGTATGCATTGAAGAAGAGGCTGTTTTGACAGTCCAGGACAGCCATGAGCCAAGTGGCAATCAAGAAGAAGACAATGCTGCCCCCACTCCTTGCTGGACCCAAGGTATTATGCACTTCCTAGGCACAGGCCTATGCCCTCCGGAGATGAACAAGACCCAAAGGAGACACTTCAGATTGCAGGCTGTCCCGTATGCCATTGTTGATGGAGTTTTGTTCAAGAAAGATGTAAATGGAGTGCTGCTGAGATGCATTAGCACAAATCAGATTCAAAGGGTGTTGGAAGAGTTTCATGGTGGACCAGCTGGTGGTCATTTTGCACCAAGAGTGACAGCTCTAAAAATCATGAAGGCTGGTTATTATTGGCCTAAGATCTTCAGTGATTGCTATGCATGGATCAAGAGGTGTAAGAATTGTGCATTCTTCACAGGAAAAGAGAGACTTGCTGCCCTTCCATTGCATCCAATCTCAGTTGACCAGCCATTCATGCAATGGGGTTTGGACTTCATTGGAGTCATTAATCCCAATTCAAGCCAAGGGCACAAATGGATTTTGACAGCCACAGACTACTTCACCAAATGGACAGAAGCAGTAGCACTCAAAGAGGCAAATGAGTCTAGCATCTTAGACTTTTATGAGGGGATAACAACCAGATTTGGTGTACCTACCATATAATCTCTGATAATGCATTGGCATTCATTGGATCTAAGGTGACTGAGTGGGCTGTCAAGAACGGTATTTACCTAAGCACTTCATCAAACTATTACCCCCAAGGTAATGGCCAGGCCGAGTCTACAAACAAGAACTTGTTAAGGATCATTAGAAGGACTCTTGACGAGAATCAGAGGTCTTGGCATACCAAACTGAAATCAGCCTTATGGGCTGATAGGATAACTCCCAAAAGATCCACAGGTAACTCTCCATTCAGGCTTGTCTATGGAAGAGAGGTAATCTTGCCCATGTCACTTGAGTTGCCAACATTGGAACTCATGAAGCAGCTGGAGTTGCTTGAATTTGAGCCCATGGAGGTGAGGTATGCAGAGTTGATGGAGCTGCAAGAGATCAGAAATCAGGCATCCCAAGCAATGGAAAAGGATCAAGCTTTGATCAAGAAGACCTTTGATAGAAAGGCCAAGGATAGATCTTTTCAAGTTGGAGATCTAGTGTTGAAATGGGATGTGGATAGAGCAAAACCGGGAAGGCATTCAAAATTTGATGCCATTTGGAGTGGCCCATACATGGTCACGAAGTGCAAGAACAACAATGCTTTTCAATTGGCCTCATTGGATGGTGAAGAACTGCAGATTCCAGTCAATGGAATCTATCTCAAGCGTTGCTTCTAGAGGGAAGTTCACTACTTTGTAAATATTAGATTAGATTTTCATTCCTCCAAGTGCTTGTGCACATTGTTTTACTGTAGTTTAGTTTTGTTTTCCCTAAGTGCTTTGGCACAGCTTGCTGTCCATGGGAGATGTTTTGCAGTCCTTGCTTTCATCAGGTGATATTCCATCTTCCTCCTTACACATTCTGAGTCAGTTGGGGTTCTAAACTGAATATTTGATGACTCCATGCCCAATGGACTGCTTCAGGCTACTGGTATCTTCTACCTAGCAGGCAGGTAACCCCGCTGAGTCGCCAAATTGTTATCCAAAAATTCACCCCCAGGAATAAATTTGATAACATGCATTAAATTCTCAAGTCCCAGGTAAATAGATTGATTTAGGGCAAAAATCATGTTTCTAGGGTCCCCTCAGAATTTTTTCTAACTCCCCTGTCCAAGAAGAAAAGAGCAAGTTTTGAGAAAAGGTGAAAAGGTTGCAGAAAACAAGCTTAGGCTAGGAAAAATCATGAAAAATGGCTAAGTCCTAGTCCTCACAACAGTCGGGACATGAGGGACATCTGGGCGCGAATCAAACAATTTGAAAGGCCACCAGGAAATCTGTAGAGCAAAGGGACATTCGGGCCATGAGGACGCGTGGGACGCGGAAAGGTGAACCTGAACGAAGGTAAGAGGAAAATTGACTAACTGCTGGAAAGGACATAGTCAGGGACATCTGGGACACGAAGGATAAGATGAACCGCCCAAATCAGCCGAAAAGGAGAACCTTAGCAGCTGAGACAGTTGGGACAAAGGGATGCATGGGACATACATAGCTGAAGGATCTGAAAGCCAATCAAATTATGCCACGTGACATCGGCAGATAAGGGACAAGGAAGCCCATTTCGGATGGATCGGAAGTTTTCGTGCCAAACAGTTTGGGACATCCGGGACAAATGGACACGGTGGACAGTGGACCCGTGGACCAAAAAATGACCGTGTCCAATGGAACTGGGAAGCATGGAGCTCGGGGAAGTTAGAGATTTGGCAAAATCGGCCAAAAAGCACCCCGCGCCCCTGTCCTCCTTGCATGTCACGTGTCCTTAGTGGCAGGGGCGCGGAGGAAAAGTGAAAAATGTTTCAAAATCATTCAAAAAGTGCAAAATTTTCAAGGAAAACCCATGGGACAGGAAAGGAGAGAGAATTACACATCTAGTTCCAGTTTGACACGTGTCATCCTAAGTGGTAGAGCGCGGGGAAAAAGTTTCAAAACTCATTTTCGCCTGTTTTGTGCCTTAAATGACTTCAGGGATCTCCATATCTTTTGATCCAGAGCTTTATCATTTGCACATTCTTTATATCAACGGAAAGCTTATGAAATTCTCTACATGATTCTTGGGTTAATCTTGAATTTTGGTGTCAATTCTGGAGAGAGGAAGTTAAGAAACAGCTTCATGACACGTGTTCATGGCCAGAAGTGACATTTTAAAGTGACCAAATTTAACGCAGAATGGGTCACATTCTCCTGCAATTCGGTCAAAATTGACAGGGTATGGGTTTTTAAGGTATCCCATGCCATTTTAAAGCATCTGTAGTTGAGGAGGAATGGGCTCTCACTATGTAATTTTGTGGATGTTTTAAAAGGTTGTTCCTTTGCTTGGTCAAATCTAAAATGGGGGAAGATTTATCTCATTTATAAACTTGTAACATTTTTATGATTATAGAATTCAAAGGAACGTTCAAGATTTTTAATTGTTCTCTGCCCATACAAACAGTTTGGATTATGGAATTATCATACCTTCAAAACACGTGTAACAGTTTTTACATATTCTGAGGTCTAACTAATGCACTGATTTGGAACACACAATTCAATGCCTTTGTGAATGAGTTATCAGTCCAGATGTTTCTATTGTTTTCTGCATACTTGCAATATGGAAGACTCGATGATCAATGTCATTCTGTCATATAACAGTTACCATATGCTGCTGTAAATCTCTGGAGTTTACTGATCTCCCATTTGCATGACTCGAAATGTTTCAACCGATCCTCTCATGTACATTACTCGGTGACATTACCGATCCTTCATGTTAGTTTATGCATAGTATATTTTATATACAGGGTTTCTCATAACCTGTTTCCGGTTATCGAAGTGATCCATTTAAGAAGCCTATCTGAATATCTGTTATTGATATTCATCTGACATCCTGCATCTTAAATTAGAGTGATTGAGGACAACGCAACCAGCAATTGCGATACTTTGGCCAAAGATTTTCACATGCTTTGCATGATCATATTCCAGGATGTGATACACATCTTGGAATACGTCCTTCACTTCACTTCGTCTGTTATCTAGAATGGTCTTTCCTGGCTCTACCTAGTCCTCATCGTTTAAGGTCATCTAAGCTTTTCAATTCCAACTAGTAATATGAACGAGTATAGGAAGTTACTCATGGTAACTAAAAATACGCAGACATGCGGTGTCATCCCTAGATGACTCCGTGTGTCTAGTTATCTTTAGTCCTCCGGAGTCACTCTGTATATGTGATCACATTCCTATCCCCAGCCAAGAACTTAGTATCCAGCTTATGTAATCGTTGATGATTTAATTCGGGAGGGCATTGTAATATGTCAGCTATAACATTGTGTCGTCATGAAGACCCCGCCTTCATGAAGACACCATATTATAGCTTGCGTATGTCAATGTCCTACGGAATCCTCTCATCGAGAGTACACATCCAGCTCAATTGTGATTTGGTTATGATCTTAATATTTAAGATCAACTTTCAGCAGCCATGCTGATCCTTTATCCTCGTTTCTTGTTACAGTTGTATGTAGCTAAGAGAGACTTAATTTGTCTTCTAGCTTAATACACATATCGTCTCCTTCGTACCGAAGGGTTGCATATTCTCTTACTTGGTTCCTTTCTTAATCTTTGGATTAAGCAGTCCATTACCGATAACTTAATAAGTTTAACCTATTAAACTTAACCAAGTTTTCCACAACTGTAAACAAATTCAGAATTCCATCTTATTAGACGTCATTTAAACGAGGTCTAATTCTAAATGAATTTATTCATTTATCCTCCTTAACCTTACTATAGTTAAGGTCTATTAACAATGGATATATTTTTCCCATATCCTTTATTTTCTGAATTTAAACATTCGAGGCTATTAACGGAGTCTGAATACGAAGGTTCGGCTGCCTCTACAAGTTATTTGATATTCCTTAGCTTTCAAGCTAATCCCGAATACCTTTCAATTAGGAGATCATGTTTTCTAAATCCTTTTTAATGTCAATTAAAAATTCATCTTAACCCAAGTATGAACTAATTGTACATTTCAACGTAAAAGTTGCATTTAGGTAAAGAATAGATATCAGTTTCCTTTTAAATTCATCCATGAACATTGAATAATTCCAAATCAAGAAATAATGTTATATTCCCAACTTAATCAACAATATCAAACTGATACAGTTATTGAAAATATCACACTTGTACTTGTATTCATCCATCAAGTTTACAATCTGTACATTTGCCAGTCCAAACGACTGGACTTTGTTTATATCAAACAACATTACAACTCATAAAGATAGAAGAATGTAGTTTCTTCTTTTCTCAATTCCTCGTAGAGGAATAATAGCTATCAATACAATCCATCTTCAGTTAATCAAAAGAAGTATCAGAAAACAACCATGTCTTCATTTATACTCAAGTTCCATCTGCAAAATTACTTGCACGGGTCAGTTCATTGAACTGAGCATATTAAGCACTTGTCATTAAAATGAGGTGCTTTTAATTAACTGTCTCAATAAAAGAACCCTGCTTTTATGAAACGTTAATATGAACATCATTCCAAGAATTAAGTATAAAAAAGAATGAACAGCATAACAACTTAATCATCTAATTACCATCCCAATCAGAAAAAGGATTACTGCCCTCTTTCCCAAATAATTATTACTAGAAGTAATTTCCTTCAAACATTTCCAGATTACAAACATCTGTAAGAACTGAAAATACAATTATGTAAACTGCTGTTCTAACATAAATGCTATCAATTTCCTTTCCCTTACATTAGTTAGATCAAAGATTCATAATTAGATTTTTAAATAAAACTTCCAGCAGAACCATTTTCCTTTCCTTTCATACAACTCGTCTAATTTCAACAATCAAACATTGAAGAGAAAAGTAAACAGCAATTAAATGCAGATGCTTAACCCAAGCAGTACAAAATTCGTTCCATAACAATTACAGAATTTCCAACTGTATGAGAGAAAATGATCATTAATTCAAGTTATCGATCCACACTCTCTTTCCTTTCCTCATAACTGTACTGAAATATTTAATCCAAACGTGATACCAATCAATGATAACAGTTCAAAGTGAAATGATATGAAAATCATTAATCACTTTCCAATAGCAAGGAAGAAAGATCATATTACCTGCTTCTTAATGTCTATCCAAGGATACCTCTTATTTATCATCCAATCAATACTTCTAGTATAATCATTCAGCATTCAGTAATACGACTGATACCAACAACAAGTTGGTAAAACATCGTTCATTAGCAACAAGTCATATAAAGATGCATCCTATGCTCTTACCGTACTAGAAGAATTCATACTTCATTCACTGTCTTTAACCAAATAATTCACTCTACAGACATTTATGTCAAATATATAACATGTATAGAGTGTACAACAATTCACAACATAATCACACTTTCACTTGTAATAACCTGAGAGAATTCACTTTCTAACCAGCAAAGGTACAGTAAATCTATTTCATATTTCAGTTTCAATGAAAACAATGAAAGAATTTTCATCCGTATATTTATATATAAGATATATATCCATTGACTCTTCAACAAGACAAGCATCACTATCGAATTTCATGTTCTACCCAGTCAAATTCTATAGACTGAAACTTTCCTTCTTCCCATGTACAAATCAAAACTTCACTTTCAGAAATTAGTCAAATACTGAATACCAAGAACCTAAGCAGGTCAATGAAACACCAATTATCCATCTTTAGAATCTAAAACAACAGGTAGAAGATGCTACTATGACCTTACTAATTTCAGTAAAGAAGGTTTCATACCTCACACACTGTAATAGAACACCAGAGGAACAGTTATACATGACAGCTCAAACCCTTGTCAAGAACATTTTTTCAACGGTCTTTCTATAACCATTACACGCACACAATTTTCATTAAATAACAATTTGCACAGTTTGTTGTTACCTACAACAAGTTCAACCATAAATAATACACATGTGCAATCTCTATTATTCATTATTTTTAGGAATTCAAAACAGCATAGGGTAAGAGCACAAGCAAGGTTCGTTTCATTAACTATTTCAATAAGAAAACTCATCATGTCTTTTCATTCAAAACACAACAAGAATACCCAAGTCAAGTTCGTTTTCACGATACAGTTTGACAGCTCAAACCAGACATCCATACCGAATCAATTTCATTCTTCCATTTTTACAAGAGAAAAGCATAACAATCACAAATAATTACACGTAAGAAGAACTAATACTTTCTTCATCTCACACGAATACCCATAGTCGTAATTCAACGAATGTCCACACTATAAAAAAAGAACTCAGCACAACATCAGAAATATTACTTTCATTCCATCAAACCGAACCTATAATGTGCAAATAAATACCCAATTACCAATTCTTTCATAACTAAAACATTTCAGACCCAAGAGGATCTCGTTAACTTAATCAACCATTCCAGTCAAAGAAACAATGTCAGTAAATTAAATCGCCATCAAGCAGTAGCACAATATTTCATTCACCTATTTCAAAAAAGAATTACCCAAGTCGTACATCAGCAAGGGAAAAATGACTCAACCCAAAATCGTACTTCAACATAACAGTCAAATCAAATAACCAAAACCCCCATCATAAGAGCAGGGTTGTTTTAATGAGACGTTTAAGAAAAAGCAAGTAGTTTAAGGAGAAGGGCTTAACATGCCTGTTAATTTTTCCTTGTGGCTCGAAGAAAACTGCGCCCACTGGAGTTGTTTCTCTCCACGACATCCTCGGCCAAGCTTTCCAATCAGTCCACTAACTTCCACAGGCTCAAAAATAGCCTTTGTTTTTCCAAGAACAGAGATAATAATCAAAACACAGCTGGTTTGACAGAACCATGGCGAAACAAAATGCAGAGCAACTAAAAACCAAATGCACACAGCAACAAACAATTTTCCTTGTTCCTCTATCCTCTTTCCAAGGCAAGCTGGTCGCTAAGACCAAGGATAATTGAATGCATTGAATGCACTCCCTTTTTCCTCATTCCTCATGCCACCGCCGACTCGGGTTGGTGAGTTTCCAAATTTCAAATTTTTCATATAAATTCCAGTTTAGTTTCTAAGCTAGTTGGACACCTCCAACTTTTCTTGTTCCCGCCAAACTTGGCACTGTACGTGTAAGGACTTCATTTATTGTCCTATTAAATTTCCTACCTTCCCTCCTTATCCTTTCCATCCACATGGGTCTATGCGTCCCCTTCATTAGGTTAGGATTAGTTTAGGATTTTAATAGTCCATATCTAGGTCATTCACCTAGTTCATAGGTTAATTGAATTTATATCTATTTTCTCCCTTATGAAATCTAAAATCCATATAGGATACTAGTTAGGGTATAAGATAAAACTTAGGGGTAGGTTAGGGTTTAATCCCCTAATATTTAATTAACTAGTTTCCATATCAAGTCTTTCCGCCTGACAGTCATATTCAACATTAATGCAGGACATTTCGTCCTAAGTTCCACATACCTGTGCCACTTGCATCCAGGCCCTTATCGTCTTACGGTGTCTAGCATTACAACGGTGTGTGGTTCGAGAATCAAACCTTTTTCATCGGCATCTACGTACCAGATATTCATACCTGAAATCAGGTGCTGCAACATTTATATCAACCTTCAGTCTGGTTTAAAAGTAAATTGACAAAGCGATCACAAGAAGGCCACAACATACCTTGGATCAATGGAATTGATTCAAGGCATGCTGTCAATCAGTGAATAGAGTTCATCAAGCATACGACAAGTCTGTTGTCTTATTAGCAATCACACAAGCAATAATAACTGTGTGTCCCAAGTATCAAGTTACAACAAACACGGGTCCAGATCAGCAACACATTCCTCTACGATCAAAAGATGTGTCTTAACATATTTATCTTCATTTCTGCAGTTACAACATCATGAAAGGTAATTACCATGATAACTTACAAAAATCAAGGCGTTACATCGGGGGTTTTTCTTGCTATAGAATTTGATAAATTTCAAAAGTTCCCAATGAGGTGTATAATATTTGTATGGTACTAAAGGTGAATGAGCTCATTACATATTTGATCATAGGAGAGTACATTCTTTGGTGTTGAAGATGCAACCTCAAGACTAGATATGCAATTCATGAGAGCTTGCAGAGGATTAGATTATGGTGGTTGCTGCAAGGATGAGGAAAACTGGCTAGGTTGTGAGTATATCTGATACTGTTGAGATATGTTCTATTGATAGGAAAATTTTTTTGTGGAATTTTATATTGTGGAACATTTTCTATGGAATATTTTGTTGAGGCATGTTGTATTGTGGCACATTTTGCTATGGAATGTTTTGTTGAGGCATGTTAATGTTGTGGAATGTGTTATTAGGATGGAATACGATAAGTAGGGATATGTGTGGGGTATGTTATGTAATATGGGTGCATGTTATGCTAATATGCAATATTGATAGGAATATTCTATTATGGGGTCGGTTTACTGGTAAGGGGATATCTTATTATGGGATGTTTTTTTGTGAAGGGATAAAGTGGAAGAGATATAGTATTGAGATGGGATATTTTACTTGGAAATGTTTTGTTGAGGTATATTTTTCTGAGGAATATATTTTGATAAGGGATATTTTGTTGAGAGGGAAAAACATAAAGTGGCTGAGACACTTATGATTGTGATGATTAAATGTACTGATAAGGAAGTGGAAGGGATGTTCTAGTGAAAGGTTGTGAATAAGGAGGTGATTGTTGAAAGGGTGTGGTAGAAGTAGCAGAGGATAGTGTTTTTTGTAGTATTTTTTGTCATGTAATACAGGTGTGTAATAGATTGGGTTGAGACATGATGAGTGCTAGCAATAACACTAGTGTTAACTAAGGTAGATGATGAGGAAATAGACATAGTAATACTTTGGACAAGTACGTACTAACCAGTTGATAAGATATACGATAGAAGTGCTTATAGAACTTATTGAAGATGTTTGAACTAGTGAAGATGTTGGAGTGGGTGGATGAAGAGGAACCCATGTTGCTACAGGGGAGGTGTGGAACAAATGGAATGGTCTGGTGAATATGTATGTTTTTTGGCAGTTGTTTCTTGAGAAGAAATCATATGAAGAGAAAAGATAGGAATGGAAGACACAACTTCTAATGTTTTAGGTATGTTATTTAAAGGCATGTATGAATGTGTTTTTTGAATAAAAGGTTCCTGATTTGAATCAATAAGACTTGCAATATTATATGAAGGATCATATGGATGTGATGGTCTGGGTGTAGGTTGTTGGTTTATATCAAGGGGGGTGAAGAACTAGATAGTGGATTGGGGATATTCGAAGTTGGTTCATGTACAACTTGTTGTGAAGAGCCAGATAAAGGATCTAGAATGTTTGAGAATGGTTCATGTGTGAATGGATGGAGTTGAACACCCCTAGCCATGAGATAAGAATTAAGGGAAATAAGGTCCATTTGAATTGTAAACATTGATTCGAAATGAGGGTCTCCTCTATCATAGAAGGGAGGTTCGGATGTCTTTGATTGATAGCTAGGAGAGTATGGTTATTCAATTTCTTCTTGCTCAAATGTATGGAAATATTAAATATGAAAGTGACGTCTTGAACTTAAAATTTGTTGCCTCACATTTCTTTATATTGCTCCTTTATTTCATCCCAAGCTCGTTGGGCATCAGAAAGAGGAGTATATGTACTTGGTTTATGAAATGGGTTTTGTTGTTGTAATGGTGTAGAAAATGTGCTAGATAGTGGTGTATACATTGCATAGATAATGGGATTTCTTTTTGTGACGACGTGGATAATGGTGTGGACATATTTTCAGAAGTTTGATTACGAGCTAATTGTCTAGTTTGTAAAATATTAAGCAAACACACAAATACCTAAGAATGAAAAATAAATAAATGAGTTTGTTACAAACAACAAAGGAAAGGTTGTAGGACTTACCGCTAAGCACTCCTTTTATTTTTATTTTAGTAATTTTTAAAACAAGCAATCCAACAATCTAGTAAATGATATTTCTAGAGAAAATACATTGCAAATAGGTTAAGAAAACTAGAAAGCAAAAGGCATAAAATAGGAAGCCAAAAATCAAATTGTTAGGCTTTGAAAAACACCCAGAGAAATCGTAGGTGATTTAACCAATCACAGATGATTATTACACAAAGAATCAAATAAATAAAAAAGATGTTATTTTAATGAAATAAGATAAAATAATGAGGGACTAATCTCCCACCGGGCGTGTCAAAATGTGCATAATAAATTTTACCTCTTAACCTTAACCTCATAAGAAAGAAAATTAAACATACCAAACCTTGATATGGTGGGATTTAGAGGTACTCGCGGATGTGGATGGAAAATGTTTGATTGTTGTGCTCTATGTAATAATGAATCAACTTATGTCATATGAATGAAGCTACATCACAGACACTACACACAAATATTTATTAGTAAAAAGCGTAAGCAAATTGCCTAGAAAAGGCTAGTCCCTGGATGTCAGAGGACTTCCTCGCAAGGATTTCAACCCATTGTTTATACAATCAAGTGATTTTGTAAACAAGACATGATATATAATGGATAAATAATAAATATTCTGACAAGTTCAAAATTTATTACAAATATGTAGTAGATAACAAAATATGAGATATGTAGACTATGGATCAAAATTAGAGTCCAAATCATTGTCAAGGTTTTTAGATGAAGATGAATCTTCCTCTTTAATAAAATCAAGGTTCTCTTATTCTAGATAGTCTGAATATTTGTTATCAGTATATTTCTCAAGAAGTCTAAGATGTATTGTGTTTCTTCAGTTTTCAAGTGTACTAGTATTCAAAATCATAAGTTGAGTATTAGTAATCAGTTTGATCTTCAGATTCAGCCTCAGATCTCAAGGCCTCTAATTCAATTTCATATTGATACTCAAACCAAGCCAAGCAAGCTCGAATGCGTAAGACCTCGAAATAAGCCTTCCAAAACTCATAAATGGCATCGTGAATCCTCATAGTGGATTCGAATATGGTCAGCAGTTGGTCCAAAGGTGTGGAATGAATGACACACAATTCAAGGTCATGCAAAATGTCGTATTTCTCCCAATGTAAGGGATGGCAGATGACAGTTAGAGAATTGATATTCTTTATTTCATGGCTTGGTCCTCCTAATTCCATCTAATAATCCATTCTTGAAAATATGTTGGCACTAATAAAAGATGTAGTGGAAATAATAAATGAAATGTTGATTGATACTGTAGAAAAATAGAGCATACAAGAATCACAGGTGATTCAATGAATCACAAGTGATTTTGGGGGATAGTAAACAACCTGATAAAATATAATGTCTAACCAAATATTTGACAATATAACAGTATAGGTATTTAAAATATAATGTGAGGTGGATAAAATAATAGATAAATGTACCTAAATATGCAAATGAACATGTGAAACTAAACAACCCAACCTTGATTAGAAATGATGGACGGGGCTTGAAGCTGACTGGTCATTTGTTGACTACCGACCAAGCTCCAAAATGATTATGAGACATGCTTGGTTAATTTGAATTCCATTACCTGGATAATATTATGTTGTTGTTGATGTAATATAACGATAATAGACCCTAATAGAAGATTGAGGTTCGAGATTATCAGAAGATGATCCTGAAAATAAGTTACAAATTAGGCTTAAATAATCACTGGTGATTTAAAAAAATCACCTGTGATTTGTCAGCCTTGTTGAGTTTGTATTATCATAATTTGGTAATTTGAGCTTTTTGTTCATGTTTTCAAGCGATAATCTTGTTGGCTGGTTTTGAAAGTGTTGGGTTTTCTAATGTGGTGTCGGGTTTTCTTAGGAATGATAAGATAGGTTAGATTGTTAGCAAAATTTGCTTAATTATTTTTTAGGATAGGTGTTAGGTGGTTGGACTTAGGATTTATAGAAGATTATCTTTGAATAAATAATATTTTGAAAAGATAATGGGGGATTTATAAAAATTCCCATGATTGATGTGTCGAAATAAGGAGTTAGGGATGATTTTAAATAATTTTTAGAGAACAAACTTAGGTGAGTTAAAATATCATGGGATATGGTAATTGTGTTTATGAAGAAATATTTTAATTAATTGTGGGGATATGGAGTGTTGATATCGTTAATAGAATGTGGTGATACATTGTAAATGGTACATTGTAAATGGGATTATTAAGTGAAGATGGTAGATTTTCGGTGTCTACAAGTAGAATGAGACCGAGACTAAATAATTACCCAAAGTGTCTGATTTTATGTCTAAATTTACCCCCACTTTATGTTTGTGAGTAGAATTCTTGGTAACATAAAGTAGATAGAGATGTGCACCTGATATCTATGTAGAGTGATGTAGAAAATGTGACAAGGTACTAGAGAAAAGCGTGGAGTGACAAAAAGATGGAGTGTGTGGAGACTAAAGATGCAAAATCATAAAAAGTGGTAAAAGTGAACATAGGGTAGAAATGCGTGTGTATATGCTGATGTGTGTGGTGCAAATGCATAGTTATTATTGTGTGTACAATGTACCCCCAATGTGTGTGATGTTGACTACTTTCTTCCCAAACAGATGGACATGCAAAAGAGAATATGTTCAAGTAGTCAAATATGCATGTATATGTGTAAAATGTGTAGGGAAAGTATGAAAATTAAAAAAGAATAGGTGCACCTTATCTGTGATGAGAAAAATGGTGTAGAACGGGTCCTATAGATGATGTAGATGTGTGCGAGTTTTTTGGGTGATCTCACGCCACTGGCCAAAGAAGTGTAGGGAGGAAATTATGATATATCCTCCAACCTATAACTACTTCCCAAGAACTGAAGAGATCTTTGTAGTGTCTTGTTTTTTGGGCAATCTGACACCACTGGCTAAAGTAGTGTAGAGAGGAAGGTCTATTTTATCCTCTAACCTATAACTGCTCCCCCGAATACCAAGGACAATCTTCCCTATAAAATTTGTTATATATGGAGTTTTGTAGATTGGTCTTAACCCACTGTGTCATGGATAAAATATGAAAACTGAACTGTACCGGTACTACGTTGTGTAGTGCATTTAAACCCCAATGATTCCCCCCCTCTTTAGGGGTGCATGTGACATCGTAGATAGGATAATGCATCCCAAAAAAAGGAATGCACACTGATATTGTGGTCCTTACAAGTGGAGGGAATTGGCTTGGTAAAAACCAAGGCACATGAGAACAAGTGGCTAATAATTGTTATTACTAACAAGCATACATGTAGAGAACAAGTATAAGCTACCAAAAAATTGTCTACGATAGTATGCAAGTAAATATGCAAGAAGCCAAAATAAACCATGCAACATTATGTTACAAACATGAGACACAACTCATGATGTCACAAGACACTCAAGGCCATAGTGGCTGCAAACAAACAAGTGTACACACAAGACAAAGGGAAAATCCCGCAAATAAGAACAAGCAATAACATACAATGTAACAAAAAAGTATGGAATCAAATATCCCTGCATAAAAAATGTTACATATGAAGCACCCGTTAGCATGATAGAAAGATAAAGCGTATGTCAAAGCATGTATAAACCAAAGGAGTGTGTTATGAACAAGAATGAAATAATAACACCTATAGCGTATGAATTTGGATGCCCCCAAGAATTGTTGTGGGAAATTTTGGTATCACCCCTCGTTTTCTCTCCTTCAGCAAGCTTATCCAAGTGAATCCCGTTTCCCACCAAAAATGTGTGTTCAATTAATTAATCTTATAGCTTAATTGATCCTCTTTCACATACTTAAACCTCATTATATGCTAAATAATCAATTAATCCAATTAAATCATATCATCCTATCTCATAATTAAATAATCTAAAAAACCACACAAATCAAAAACCCCACATGTTCCCCTCTTAATTCAATCAAATCAAAATCAATCCCCACCTACTAATCAATCCCCCAAAATTATTAATTCATGAACCCCACCAATGAATTTAATAATTCAAAATCCCAAAATCCGACATCAAATTCAAAAATTCAATAGTGTAAAGTTATACACATGACTTCACTATTCCACCTAACATTTTAAATCATGTCCCCACTCCACATCACACATTTTCTTTGTTTTGACATCATGAACCCCACAGTCAAATCAACTCCTAATCATGTCTCATTAAGTAGGGTTGATTTTGCAAACCCCGATTACTCTTTAACCCCATATTCTAATCCATATTCAAGCTATATAAATAAAACCCTTTCCCCCCCTCTAGCAGATATATGAAAAATTCTGAAAATTCTCAAGTTTAAAATAGACATTTTTTTGCCAAATTATTTGTGAACTTTTGAAGCAAATTTTGGGGTGTTTGGAGGCAAAATTATGCCGCTCTCGTAAGGCCATTTTGATGATCATTTTGTGCTCTTCTACATCATCAAAGAAGAATCCCAGACAAACCTCATTTATCGCTTGAAAACTTATTCTCATTTCATTCCATTTATTCGGTATATTGCAAATCTCTTTTTTTGGGCATGTCATTTTATCGTTTGAAACTTATTCTTATCTTGTGAACACACGGTGGTTAAAAGCCACCGAGGAAGTGAATGCTTCTCGGATCCGCTCTGTCGGGCAACCCCCGCATGAAAATATCTAAGTTGTTTTTCTTGAGTGTCTGTGATTTGCAGGTTTGTTAAGATCTCAGCGAGGAGCTATCATCCACTTTGGCGCCCACATCTGTCATCATCTCCAAGGTACTAAGCCCTTGCATGTTCGAGGTTGTTTGGTGTTTTGTTGATTTCTCGTAATACTAATTTGAACAGGAAACTCCAATCAACATATTTGGCACGCCCAGTGGGATAGTTACAAGATCTAGTCGTTGCTTTTGTTTTGGTCCTTTAATCATTTCGTGCAGGTATTGGAAATATACCAATTCTCCTGTATCGCCGTTTCCAGATCTTTGTGACAAATATTTCGTCTTTCGGACGTACTCATTTGTAAGGTTTGGTGTTATCTCTATCAATATCAATGGTCTACGTCGTCATCAAGGTAAATACTCTTCTTGTTTTCGACTGACTTGGCTGTGAATTTGTTTATAGTTGGTATCAAACTTATTTTTAATTAATAACAAAAAAAAAAACAGGAAAGACAAAAACAAAAGAATAGTGTATTGTCTTAATCTATCCCTCCCACCTATTCTCCTACGTTTCATTCCCTCCCCCTAGCTCGCCCAACTCGGCTGAGCTACCTCACCGATTCCACTAATCCTATCCCAAACTCTCTCACTATCCCCCACACCTACACCAAGCTATCCCACTCACCTTATCTAACCTCTCAATAAAACTTCCCTCTTCTTGATCTATTTCCCACGCCCACCAAGCTTCCTCCCAACTCCACAAAGCTCTCAATCCACACCACTCCATCTGAGCTTTCTCCATACACTCCTTGCTCATCCGTCTCTCACGCATCAAGCCAGTATCATCGGCAAACCATTCTTTTCGTGGACCTGGCAAATCTATCGCCATAGCCAATTATATATTTGACGGCTTCGCTTTTTCAAATCGCTGTTTCTCTCAATAATTTATCATTATGTTGTATTTTCGTAGATTATCTGTGCATGGCAAATCAAAATATGTTGATTTCCTTAACTTTTCGATAGATCGTTGCGATTTCTCATTATAAAGGTTGTATTTTTGTAGCCATATCTATAATCTGTTTGATTTCCTTGTTTCAATTTTCTGGCGATTCTCATTATGTAGCCACGTCTAAAGTTTTAAATTCGAACCAGCTTTCTTGCTTCAGTGACTGGTACATTCTCATTAAAGCAATGATTTACAAGTTTGTAGATTCACACCAGCTTTGTGTGTAGCGACTTCAGATTGTCCTTGATAATTTCTAAATAACCTTTTTGTATAAAGGTAATTTTTTAGATAACTTTACAATCTCTTTGATTAGCAATTGGTTACAATTCTGTGATTTTCATTATGTATCATAGCCAATTATATATTTCTTGTTTAGATTTTCTATGATTCTCATTATGATCATATGAAGCATGTGAAGAGCTACGTCCATGCTGCAGGTGTGTAAGCGACTGTACAGTCTCCAATAAAGCAATTGACTTACAGATTTGCTGTCACCCGAACCATCTTATTCGTGTCCTTGATACCACTACGCCTGACTGTTCAGTATTTCAAGTCGAAATCGACTAGTACACTTTCCGGGTCTCTTTATAGAAATTGGCTTACAATTTCTTAGCTTCACCATAGAAATTTATATATTTCTCGTTTATATTTTCTATGATTCTCATTATATCATCGTGCATTTGAAGATCTCTATTGCAACATATAAGTGATGCATTTAAAGCAATTCTGCTAAAGATTTGCGTTTGACACCATCTTATTACGTGTGCATACCACTATCGCTTGACTGTTTGATTTATTTTTACTATCTAATGCATTACTCGGGTTGTGCATTTAATAGTTAAATTACGATAGATTTTCTTAAGTTCCATTCGTCATTGAATCATATTTGTACGTTCACTATTAACCAATACTATAGTTTGTCATTTCATAGTTTATCCAACTAGTTGCTCATCTACCAATTATTTTCATATTTTAGTTACTCCAACGTGCATAACAATGATAGGTTCGCGTTTTGTCTTAATCTTTAGATCTTGATCCATTTTATATCAAAGTATCGGTCCCTCTCATGTAATACCTCATTAGTACAAAAGACTAACACCTCATTTCACATTATTTTGACAACGTAATTTATTGTCTAGGATCTTAATTGGTTCATTTTATTAATTTAGATCTGTTCTATTTTGTTATAGTCTAAGTGTCTTATTTTCATTTGTATTCTTTATTAGTTCGTTGAAAATTTATTGTCACTCCAATGCATAGTAATTCACATTTCTATTAGTTTATCGTTTGTAGTTTAAATTCCTATCATTGTGATATTTATGCCTCATTCACTTTAAGTTAATCCAGCTTTCGATCACTTCTTATATCATCATTTGTATTGTTTATATCAATTAGTTAATTCATTTTCTTTAATTTCATATTTTTTTCAGCTGA
The DNA here is from genome assembly GCA_019776745.2 of Taxus chinensis. NCBI lineage: Eukaryota > Viridiplantae > Streptophyta > Pinopsida > Cupressales > Taxaceae > Taxus > Taxus chinensis. Next base: position 289,964 of record JAHRHJ020003554.1, read on the forward strand.
CGATTTCAGTTTCGATCCATTAGTTTATAGCGTCACTTATTCACTCTAATTAAAAAGTAATGTTAGTATTTTTATTTTTTTTATATGTATTAATTATTTAATTTAATGTATGTTTTATTTTTCATACCTACAATTTATTAGATCCTTTTTATCACTTTGTATGGTTACTATCGTTAGCTCATATTCATTCGCTTTTGTCATATTTGTTTTTATAGGAAAAGTCTAAATTACGCTGTCAAAGATCAATCCTAAACCCAAACACACGTCGCAAATCTCCTCTTATCAAGCCCATCCGTATTCATCTAATCACACAATTTTAGGGTCCTCAGACGTTCCTGGTCACCCATTATTGCCTTCAAACACCGTTCACCTCAGATAACATGAAAAGTGCTTCCTTTCCTCATTTCCTCTATTTTTTCCTTTTGCATCACAACTCCCTTCTCCTATGTGAGTGTCCTCATCGAACGACAACATTTGGATTTGGATTAACAAAGAACTTTCATTTCTCATCATGTTTGCTCATATAGTTTAAATAGGAGGTTTAATCTTCTAAATTGCACGTTTTTCCACACACTACCTAAAAATTCACACATCAATTAACACATCAAAACATCCCTTTCACCTGGTTCACTAATTGGGATTTGATCACCCAATAGGAAACCATTTTAGACATTTCCAAGCCACAACTTACCCAAAACCAAACATACTTTGCCTTCTTCTAGGTCCTCTTATATCCATTTATTTTTCTTTTCACACATGTTTTTAATAAAAAAAAAACAAAAAAAAATTGTTTTCCTGACTTGTTTGGTTAGTATAAAAGTAATTTTTTTATGGCTGTAATCACTCGATCCACCGCTAAGAAGATGGAACACAACCTTGCTTCACATAGTGCTTCATCCCAACCAACAACCACCTTAGCAACTGCATCATCCATGCCTCTTGGCTACCTCCCTCATGGACACCCATTCCCTCACCAATATACCTCACCGAATAACCTTCAGTCACACTTCAATTTTAGACCATCATTCCATCCCATATAGGCTAGCCACCCCACCCTCTATCAGATCAGAGCCTGTTGGTACTCTCATTGTCCCTCTCGGGATCTAGAATTCCAACAACTTCTTGATGCCAATCCAGTAGCTCTTCAAGACTATCTTCTTAAAAGATCCATACAATTCCTCTAGATGGCCCACCACTTCAGCAAGTTTACCCTTACAATACAATTCTGAAATTGTTCCATCCACAGCCCCACATGATTTTGCTTCATCCTCTACCAACCCACCATCCCACCAAACTACTCAGTTAGTCACACCCATTCCTCCCAATCTCCCCCAAATCAACACAACCATTGTAACTACCGTCCCCATCACCACCGTAACCACAACTATCACTAGTACTCTCATCCAACCTCCCCATGTATCATATCCCCTATCCAGACAACAAATCCCTCTCACATCACACATCTATGACATTTCTTCTCAACCTCCTTCGACAGTTCCTTTGCAGTATTCAGTGTCTCCTCCAGTCTATCAACCTATCTATGCCCACATCCCCACTCAACAATTTCCACAACAACCTGCCCAGTCCTAACAATCATATCATGTCTCCTATTTCTCAGCAACAAGTATTCTATCAACCTCCACCTCAATCACAACCCATGATTTACACCCAACCCTATCAAGTTCCTCAAGACACCCATGCATCCACAAGTTCAACCACCACCTCTCATTCCTCAACAAACTATTCCCAATGATCCCATGCAGGCCTTAGTAAGTCGATTAGCCAACCTAGAGGCTACCACTTTGGGATCTAAAGTCACATTATCATATGAAAAAATATGTAATGAACCCATCCATCCATCTGTACCAATTAAACCATATCCTCTACACTGGGAATTGCCAAAGTTTGCCAAATTTAATAGTAAAGAGGACCCACAACAACATCTCTGAGCATTCAAACATGCATGTTATCTTATCGCACATGACCAAGATTTGATGCTCTGTACATTCCCCATGTCTTTGGCTGCCCTGCATTAGATTGGTATAATAATATCCCCCAATATTCCATATTTTCTTTCTCTCAGCTTGCACAATTATTTCTAGAACACTTCTCAATTAATATTGCACGCAAGGTAACCATCAATGATCTATACACCATCTGACAATTTGAAGATGAATCCATCATGGATTTCATCACATGATGGCGTAATATTATAAACCAGTTATCTTTTCCTCTTCCTCAAACTGATCTAATCGAACTTTTTCATGCTCTTGTGTGAAGCATATTTCTTCTACTTTACAGATTCAATCATTTCAAAATTTTGAGGAAGCTTTCACCATGGCTCGCAAGCTTGAGACACATGCCCTCAAATATGGCCATTTAAAATTAAAATCAAATAAGCCCAAACAAGAATTCATTGAAACATCTACATCAAATGATAAGTCAAAAAAAATGGCCAACATTGTCATTGTTAAATCATCTCCTACATCTACGTCTACTATAGTAGCTCAAAAATGAGTCACACGACCAACGCCCAATTAAACTCCTCTCAAGGAATCATACAACAATATTTGACAAATTAATGGTAGTGAACTTGACCACACTACCACCTATTTGACCAATTGACGAGTCTAGGCCAAAACCCACATGGTATCGTGAGGACCATTACTGAAAATACCACCAAGTCTGAGGACATGACATAGAGAGATGTCAAAATTTCAAGGATTTGGTCCAAAGACTCATTGATCAGGGAGATCTTCAGGTAGATAATCCAAATGCTTCACCTAATCAACCATTAGACATTTTTAAACAACCATTTCCAAATCATGCACCAACATCAACAAGTCAAACCACCACTTCTTCTACATCCCAAACTCCCAATACTCATACCATAAATACTCTACACATGTTGTTGATCAAGATCCTATTTCATCCACAGATTTACCCTCTTCATCAACCATCATATCCACCTCCCTAGACATTCTTCCTACATCCACAAGCTCATCAACACTCATCCCCATACCAACATCAATCATATCTACATCCACTTCTTGCATCTCTTCCCACACCCACACCCATTTCCATACCTATCACACTTTCCCCATTTACAAATATTACTCCTGCTTCGTCACTTATAACACCCACTTCATCACGTCCGATTACCTTATCTGCAATCATTCCACCTTTACCCATTGTCCCATCCTTAGCATCACTCCCAGTCCCTCTTTACACACTTTTACCCACACCTACTACATCCACTATTGTAAACACATCTATGTCACCTTCTTCTTCTACAAAAATTTCATCACTTGAAGACTTTTGGCAAGCACTTCAACTTGTGATGACTTCAAATTATCATCCCATCTCCTCTACACAATCAGACACCCACACATCTAATCAATCCCTATTGCTCATATCTACTACAATATCATCTTCAGTTCCTCTAGTAGAATTTTGTCATTCCTTCCAAGGGTCCCTATTCACAAACAAGATCTAGACCCCCATTTCCCCAACATCCTCCTTCACATCCTCACAAAAACCTAGACCTCATTGTCCCTAATATCAATCCTCTTAAAGATGCATCATCTTCCTCTATTTTAGGACCACACCCTTCATCATCTTCTTCCATTTTGGGAGCATCCCCTTCATCAAAAACCTATGCTACTAATAAGCAACACAATGACCCTCTTTCCAAACCACATCCCAAAACCTGAGTCAAAGGCATCCACATCCTCAACCAATATCCCACATCAAACATTCATCTCCCCTTCCCAAATCCAAGATAATGTTAAAGGATACCATTACACCACCACATGTCTAAGCATCATCCCAAAATCCTTCACCTATAGCACCATCACCTATTCCATCAGGATATTATACTACCATGTTTTATCAGTTACTCCAAGCCTCAACAATCACCTTACCACCAATTAAACCTTTTGACCCAAGTGCACCAAGGCCTTCATGGTTTAACTCTAATCTTATTTGTGCATTTCACCGTGCCCTAGGACATGACACTGAACACTGTAAAGCTCTCCAAACCATTGTACACCACTTTGTTAATGAAAATAATCTTCTTAATGATGAAAAACCAACTCTTCCACCAACCCAACCAGCCCCCTCATCCCAACATGCATCTGTTAAAACATCTAGACCACCCCTTTCATCAAGGACTCTTGCCACTACTCCACCACCAAAAGAAGATACATCCAAAGACACCACAAAACTACCACCAAAAGAGGATGATCCCAAGGATGGTCCCCCTCTTTTGATCAATGTTGTTTGGATAACCACCCATTCTAGACCACATAATCCTGACTCCACCTCACAACCCACTCCAAAGACCTTTTTGCTATCCCTCCTCCTAAGGAACTTACCTACATCCACACCCCCATCACAACCTAAAGGTTGTCATCGCTGCTCCTACCACTCATCCCACATCCGCATCTCCATCTTCCTCTAAGGCCAAGGTATCTGTTTTGGCTGCTCCTAATCCTACTTCCATCGAACAAACCATTATTAAACAACTCCATCAGGCCCCGGTCAAAATGTCACTTTATGAGCTCATTCAAAGCTCTCCACACCACAAACAGGCTCTTATGGAAGTTCTACAACACATCCTGGTATCATCTGATGAGCCTCAACCTTTTGCAGCTTAGCTGATGCCTTCACAACATCTGCCACCATGTCTTTTGAGAGATTCAGAACTCCCCAAGATACCATAAGAAGAACATGATCTTCCTCTATTCATCACAGTCCACATCAATGATACATGTATCTGATGAACCATGATTGATAATGGTGCTAGTATCAATATCATTTCTTCTCATACCTTCAACCAGCTCAAACTACCTAACACCATTGTTGCTAAATCTCCTACCATCCTCTGTGATTTTAACGATGTTGTAACTCCCCCATTAGGTACAATTTTCCTTCCCATTCACGTTGGCCATAAACTCCTCCACGAGCTCTTCTACATTATAGAAGGAGAATTCCAGTACAATATTTTACTTGGATGTCCTTGGATTCATGCCATGCATTGTGTCCCATCTACCCTCCATCGTTGTATCAAATATGAACATGAAGGGACCATTTATGCTCTTCCTGTCGATGCCCCTCCTTTCAAGACATGTCACATGATCTATAGACCTAAGGATGTCCTTGTCCCCAAAGCTAACTTTTCTTCCAGTGCATCCACCAGTTCTTCTATGCCTCCATCCACATTACCCCATGATGGATCCTCTGATACTGTGATGCAACACCTTCCTTAGGAGAATATCAACTCCTCGCTCTTAATGCTCTTCCTTCTCCCAACTACCTTGGCCGCCCTAATAAGGCCCCTATGTAACAATCAAATGTTGGGGAGATCATCTCATTTGGCCCTTCTTCTCTCAAAACCAACCTAGTCTATGGTGGCCTTGATCGACCTTCTTCTCATGATAAAAATCACCCTCACACCAAACTGTATAATGGAAGTTTTGGGTTTCTTGGCAAACCATCCTTTGCTCATACATACCTCTATCATTGTGCATGGAAGGGGTTTGGTATGGGGTGTTATGAACAAGGCCCTCACGGAAATGTCTTCACCCCCAGCCCATGAATCATGTGAAAAATTTGGCTTGGGATACAAAGATCCCTCCATCCCTCCTTCAGGCACATCTGCATCTTCTCCCATCAACCTTGATTGCCCACCCACAGATGATAATGTCTTACCAATCAAAGATTCTTCTCCATCTAGACTACCTTACCAATCTAGATGACACTTCTTCTCCATCTGATTATCTTACTAATCTAGATGATATCTCATCTCCATCTGACTATCCTACCAATTCAGATGATACCTTCTCTCCATCCAACTATCTTTGGATCCAGATCTAGATGACACCGTCTCTATTCCCCCTAACTTTTTTTTTAAATTTCCACCATTTCCCTCAGACCAGTCACTTATCAGGTTGGAAACGAAACCCGGTCCTTTCCCCTTAAGCATCCAGAGATGGTAGAGGAAGATTCCCCTATCATTGACATTCTTCAATGTGATGATGATAATTCCATTCTTTCTTACATGGGGGCCGAAGATTCTCATATCCAGAAATCCCTTCCCCCTGACACTTCCACTCTCCTAAATGAATCCACTATCGACATTAATATGGGACTCCTCAAGAGCCCCACATCCTTAAGGTGGGCCAGTCTTTAGAACCTCAAGAACTCAAAGCCTTCACCTCATTCTTATCCAAACATATCTAGGATTTTGCATGGTCATACTCTGACATGCCAAGTCTTGACCCCTCCATCATTGTTCATAACATTGTTACCATCCCCAATGCTAAACCGGTTAGGCAGAAGCTTCATTGCATACATCCTCAAGTTTCTCTTCTTGTGAAAGAAGAACTACAATGTCTTCTTTCTACCAATTTCATCATCCCCATTGACTATCCCCAATGGGTTTCTAACATCGTACCCATCGCTAAAGCATCAGAAAGCTTCGTATATGTACCAAATTTTGAGATCTTAATCTCACTTTCCCTAAAGATGATTTTCCGCTTCCAAATATTGATCAAATTGTAGATCTTACCATGGGACATGAGATGCTTTCTTTGATGGACAGTTTTTCCGGCTACAATTAGATTCTAATTGCACCAGAAGATCAACACAAGACATCCTTTATCACCCCATGGGGTACCTTTTTTTATCATGTCATGCCCTTGGTTTGAAGAATGTTGGGGCCACGTATCAATGAGCCATGACATATATCTTTCATGACCTCATACATCAAACTGTAGAAGACTATGTTGATGACCTCTTGGGAAAATCCAAACATCGATGTGATCACCTCTCTATCCTTGAAATCCTTTTCAATGTCTCATCCATTTCTTCCTTCACCTCAATTTGGTAAAGTGTGTTTTCAAAGTTCTTACTGAAAAAATCCTTGGCTTCATCATGTCTATCAGGAGCATTGAGGTTGACCCCACAAAAATTAAAGCAATCCTCGAAATGCCCCCTCCTTCCAATATCAAGCAGCTTCGCAGTCTTCATGGCTGCCTCCAATCTATTTTTCGTTTCATATCACAACTTTCCAATCGATGTCAACCCTTTCATCACCTTCTTCGAAAAGACATAAATTTTGATTGAGATCACAACTGTCAAAAGGATTTTGATGATCTTAAATGATATCTTTTATCTCTGCCGATACTCATACCTCCACGCGAGGGGGATCCCTTTTATTTATACATCTCTGTAACCAATCATGCTCTAGGAGCCATGTTAGCACATCGTGATGACCAAAGCCATGAGCAAGCCATCTACTACATCAGTCATACTCTTCATGACTGTGAAACATCAGTACACTGAAGCTGAAAAGTTATGTTGCACCTATTTTCTTTGCTACTTCGAAACTTTGACATTATCTTCTTAATCACAAGACCTATATTGTTACTAGCTTCCAACCCCTCAAAATAATGCATTCTAAACCATATCATAATGATCACATGACTCGGTGGCTCATGCTCATGACCGAGTTTGACCTTGAATTCATTCCTCAAAAATCTATTAAGGGCCAAGCTATTTTCGACCAATTAGCAGAATCCCCTCTTCCCAATACACAACCTCCTCATGACCACTTCCCAGATGAATCCATCAATCAGTTTCATCATGATCCCCTTAAAATGACCCTCTTCTTTGATGGTTCTAAATGCCAGCAAGGGGAAGATCAGGTGTTGTTCTCATTCCTCCTACAGATGCTCTTATCCCCTTAGCATTCAAACTTGATTTTGAATGTACAAACAATATGGTAGAATATGAAGCCCTTATACTAGGACTAGAAACTATTGTCTTTTCTAGGCATTCAAATTCTTGACATCTATGGCGATTCTCAACTAATAATAAAACAAGTCACAGGTGAATATCAGTGTAAAATTGATACTCTACAACAATATCATGACATTTCTCATCTTTTCCTTAAAACCTTTGATTCTTACACCATTCAAGTTGTCCATCAGTCAACCAATCATTTTCTTGATACAATGGCATCCCTCATAGCCCTTATCCCTTGGACAATGCAAGAGCCCAAGATTTCTGTCATTATACACCATCGTGAAAAACCATTTCATGACATACCTCAAATCCATCTTGTTGAATATAATTCATCAGACCTCTGGTATTCTCAGATCTTCAATTATTTATCCAAATCTATCACTCCTCCTGACCTTTCTAAAAATGCTAAGAGGTCTTTCATCCAGCGCACTACCCATTATGTGATCCTTGGTGGCATTCTTTATAAACATTTATTTGATGGTGTCCTTCTCCGATGCCTTAAATCCCATGAAGCCTCTTGAGCTATCCAAGAAGTCCATGATGGTATTTGTGGTGGACACTTTAGTGGCTTATCTGTTGCTAAGCACGTTCTCCATCTTGGCTATTATTGGCCTTCCCTTAATCATGATTGTTGTGAGTATGTCAAGAAGTGTGAAAAATGTCAACAACACTCTAATCTCATCTGTGTTCCTAGCCAAGCTTTACAGCCTACTCAGGATCTATGGCCCTTTTCACAATGGGGTCTTGATCTCATTGGTCTAATTAATCCCCATTCATCACAGCAACATCATTCTATCATCACTGCTATGGAATATTTCACTAAATGGGTGGAAGCAATCCCACTCACCTTGACTAAATCTGGTCCAATCATTAATTTCATTTATCAACACATCATCTGTCACTTCGGGTGTTCCACATAAACTTGTTATGGATAATGGAAAGTCCTTTAAAAATAAGGATCTTAAAAAAATCAGCAATGAATTCAAAATCCAACTTAGCTTTTCTTCCCCATATTATCCTCAAGCTAATGGCCAAGCTGAAGCTACCAATAAAACTCTCTGAAATATCCTTGCCAAGACCATTGATCAAGTAGTTCAGAACTGACATCTCCAACTTTATTTTTCCCTGTGGGCCTATCACACTAGCATTCACACCTCCATAGGGGCCACTCCATTTTCTCTTGTTTATGGTTCCGAATCCATTCTCCCTCTCGAAGTTCAAATTCCATCCTTATGTGTGTCTCTTCGTGACTTCATTTCTGATGAAGATTATCGCAAAGAGCATCTAACACAACTTGAGTTGTTAGATGAGTGTCACCTCCTTGCTCTTGAACTTCATCATGTTTTTCAAGAGAATATCCAATGTTCTTATAACAAGCATATCAAAGAATGTGATTTTAATATAGGTGACCTTGTTTTAAAGGAAAATCAGAACGTCATTACCTTAGAAAAGAGTCAATGGGGAAAGTTCGCTCCTAACTAGATTGGACCATATATTATCATGCATAAGTATGGGTCTGGGGCCTATCATTTGGCTTCCCTTGATGGTAAACCAGAAACTGAACCTCTTAATGCATTGCACTTACGGCCATTCTATTGTTAGCACATGTACCCATGAGCAGATAGTCATATCTTTAGATCATTCCTCCATCATTAGCCCCTTCCATCTATCATGGTAATGATATGAACTATGTGGTCTACCATCACTGCTTTGATATGACCTTAAATATGGGTACCATGATCTCTACTCATAGCATATTCATTATGGATAAGTTCTCCCATTTGGTGAGAACTCCACAATCATTACATCCATCACCCTCTCATTCTCCTATTGCAGTCATGCAAAGGGTCCAGGGGTGTCTCTTGTACATTCATTATCCCCTCCTAAGTGGTCTACTTAGCTATTCCCAACTCTCCCCCATGTAAAGCTAAAATTCATGTATGCTAGGCATTAAAAATCAAAGTTATCAAAAATAGACTGATCCTGGCATCTCCACTTCCCTTTACCTTGTGGGCTTCATTAATCACAGGTTAGCATTCAAACTTCCACAGGGGAAAAATCATTAGACCACTCCATTTTCTCTTGTTTACAGCTCCAAATCCATTCTCCCTCTCGAAGTCCAAATTCCATACTTCACATGTGTCTCTTCATGACTTCATTTTTGATGAAGATTATTGCTAGGAGTGTCTAATGCAACTTGAGTTGTTAGAAAAGCATCACCTTCTCGCTCTTGAACACCATCATATTTATCAAGAGAATATCCAACATGCTTATAAAAAGAATATCAAATAACAATATTTTAAAATAGGTGACCTTGTTTTAAAGGAAAATCAAAATCACCACCTTAGAAAGGATCCAATGGGAAAGTTTTCTCCCAACTGGATCAGACCATATATTATCACGCATAAGTATGGGTCTGGAGCCTATCATTTGGCTTACCTTGATGGTAAACCAGAAACTAGACCTCTTATGCATTGCACTTACGGCCATTCTATTGTTAGCACATGCACCCATGAGTAGATAGTCATATCTGCGAAGGGATTAGATCATTTCTCCATCATTAGCCCATTCTATATATCATAAATCTATGTCATTCTACCCATCATTCTTCATATCTTTAGATCATTTCCTATCATTACTAGCCCCTTCCATATGGAACGGTATGAATGAAACTATGTGGTCTACCATCACTGCTTTGATATGGAACCTTGAATATGAGTATCACAGACTCTTCTCATAGCATATTCATTATGAATTAGTTCTCCCATTTTGTGAAAACTCCATGATCATTACATCCATTACCCTCTCATTCTCCTATCGCAATCATGGAAAGGGTCTAGGGGTGTCTCTTGTACATTCATTATCCCCTCCTAAGTGGTCTACTTAGCTATTCTCATCTCTCCTCCCATGTAAATATAAAATTCATGCATAAAAAAATAAAAATCAAAGTTATTAACAACAGACTAATCCCTCGAAGGACAATTATTCATGCAAAAAAGAAAGAGAAAAAGGAAAATAAATAAGAAAAACATGCAAATCAAAATTAAAATTAAAATCACAAGAAATAGACCAATCCCTTGAAGGATGGCTATCATATATATTATTCTTTCCATCCATATTATGTATAAAGTAGACCATACCCTCGAAGGATGGCTACTCTTTTATTATGGCATTTGGAAGGTTTCCCGCATTGATCAACCTTCCTTTTATCAACATTCTCATGAAAGCTTCCCGCATTGATCAACTTTCTTCCATTATTATTCTTCCCCTTTCCCAGAGCTGGGGCATAGACATAAGGAACACCACCTTTGGAGAACCCTCTTCTCGCATACAAGTTACATCTCAAATCCCTTGTCATGTCAACATTAGGTTTATGAGAATCTTTCATTCATATCTCCCTCAGGGTCTTTTGGTATAATTAACTGTCATTGGTTATGTACTAACACCTGTTATTGGCTGCAAGTGCAATGCCTTGAGTGGTACCTTTTCTTGTTTACCTCCTATCCGGTTTGAAGCATGAATTTCTTACATGCCCCTTGCTATGGTCATGTGTCATTTATCTCATCAAGGTCACCTTTTATCACAATCACATTCTTAGAGATCAAATTTCAAATCATAAAATCTGCATCCATATGTTTACTCTTAAGGATGTCCCCTATTAACGTCATCCATAAATCCATGAAATATGTTACTATTTCTAAACACTCTCTCTAATGCACTATTCAGTTTGGGAATTCTACTTGATCTACGTTGCAGTTTGTGAATTCTACTTGAGGATATCTCTCAAGTAGCATTCATTATCTAGCAGCTCCTCATCCCCCACCATGGCCAACATGACCTCTCTCCATCCATCCTCCTGCATCGCCCTTATCTTCATGTCTATTATCCACCCACTACCTTTCTCACCATTCTTATTCCTATCTATCACTTAATGCTGACATCATCTTCTTCACCATTCCAGGATTTTCATCCCCAGCTTGGCGCGTCTACTTAACTATCAACGCAACATGACAATCCTATTCAAAGTAGACCTATCATTCTGGAAAAAGTCTCATTCAGAATCACGTCCATTGGCCATTCCTTCCTCCTAGTCTCCTTTACCAACCAAATTTTCTCCTAAAATTCACCCCATCTCATTCTCCACTGCTCTTCTCACCCATTTTCATCCTTCTCCGTTGCTTCTTCGATCCTTCACCCATCCTCCACCCTAATAATTATTGTTGGTTTTTCCCTAATGTCCTTTTACTGGCATTGCTTCCTCCATCACATGTTTCATCATTTTTTTCCCTTTCATTCTTTCAACTTTCAGCTTGACGATCTTACTTAATCACCCATTCCACACAGGCATCCTAGTTGTGATATATCCCTTTCCCAATATCCTTCCATTGTAGAAACTCCTCCACCATTTTCCATTCCATCGAACGACAATCATCACTAGAAATGTCTTCCCACTCCATCTCTTCCACTTAACACTCTGGCGTCATCACTCTCACAACATGGGCATCCCAATTAAGGATTCCCCTCACACTCTCCATCCTACACCACATACATTCCTCCATCCATTTATGTTACACTCCTTTGTTTCCTTCTTTCCTTATTATCATCCCCTCCCACCTCTTGTTCCACTCTTGCATATACCACTCACTCTTTTCTCATCCTTCCTAGTATCCATCTTCTACTCAATCATCTTACTTACACACTTTCACAGTATGGAAAATGTACTTAAGGGTTCCCCTTCAGTCCATCTTGTCATACATTCTTCCCATCAACCCTATCAATCATCCACTTCTTTTCATCATTCTTCTTCTTCTTCGGCTTGGCGATCCTACTTAACCACTCTTACGGCATGACGATCTTAATTAAGAGTTCCTCTTAAGGATGGTCCATCATCTTTCCTTTCCCCATCACTCCACATTCACACCATCCACATTTTCTCTTTCATCACCCCATTACCAACACATTCTCTTCATTCCCCATAAACACTCTTTCTTTCTTCCTTGCACAAACTATCTCTGACTTCCCCAAATATCATCTCCATCATCCCTCATTTGGAAATATAACTTAACCACTTCATACCATTTCTTACTATGTCTCATTTCTTCATCTTTACCTCATTCATCCTCATCATCCATCCACTGCATCCTCTCCTCACCTTCATATTTGCACAAATCGTTATCCATCTTTCTCCCACATATCTACCCTCATGCTTACCCACCATTGTTATGGGTTATTCTCTCAACATGATTTCATCATCAGCTTCCATTTCCATGCTAATAATTATCGGTGGACTTCTCCTAAAATTCATTCATCCCCATTCTACACATCCCTGTTCACTCCTTTTGACCTCCTCCATTTTCTCTTCCTTTTTTCTTTTGTGCCCTCTGATCATTATCGGAGGACTTCTCCTAACGTCCCTTCATTGGCATCACTTTCTACATCATCCATTCCCCTTTTTCCTCACCACCTCTTCATCCTCTACCATCCCCACCAATGATTATTGGTGGACTTCTCCTAACATCCCTTCGCTGGCATTGCCTCTTCTATTCTTCCCTCTCTTTTTCTTCGCTACTTTTCCATCTTTCCTTCTCCTTCTTCAATATATCTTCTACCTTCATCATACACCCTTTCTCTATTTTTTCATTATCAACTTATCCTCATTTCATGCATCTCCGCATCTCTTCCAATCTGTATCATTCCTCCCTTCCATCTTCTCTTTACATTCCTTATACTACTCACTCTCCACTGCATATCTCCCATTTTGGTTTCCTCCCTTCTGCATCATTTTCTCTATTGTCCTCTCCTCCTTTCTACCCCTGGTTTTCTTTGACTTCCTCTATATCATTTTCATCCCCTTTTCCCCTTGTGCTTCCTTCTTACTTCCCCATTGATAACCTGGTTAACCAGCATTGTCCCACATTTTTTATCATCTCACCCTCCACATGCATTTCCATGTGGTCTGTTTCATGTTCTTTTCCTAGGTATTCCTCCCGACATTGTGGTTGCTTCAATTTTCTCCCCGTATCCACTCTATCATCTCTTCTTTCCCTATCATTTTCACCTTCCCACTACCAAATCTCCTTTCTTTCCCACCCCCACCTTTTCAATCATTTTGTACCAGTTTCTCTTCCTCTCTTCACTTTTCTCCACATCTTCTTGGTCCCTAATTGTTTCTTTTCTATCTTCTACCTCCTCTTTTGTCTTCTTTAACTTCTTCATCTTCCTCATCCCCTTTCCATCCTTCTCTCCCTTTTTCTGATTTTACCCCCTACTCTCATCTCATCTTCTCGTTCATCTCTCCTATCATCCTTCTCTCATATCCACCTCTTCCTTTTCTCAGCTCTATCATCTCTTCTGTGTTCCACTATTTCTCTCCCTTCATCCCTATCACCTTTCTTCACTCCCTTCATTTTTGATCTCCTTCTTCCTTTTTTCTGCTTTCACCCTCTACTCTATCATTTTCTCATCCTCTTCTTGTTTTTTCCTTCATCATTTCCTTCTGCCCCTGTCATCCCCATCTCCTATATCCTTCTCCATCTTCCATCCTTTGAATTTTCTTACTCTTCTCATAATCAATCATTCCCTTTTTATCTTTCCATTCTAAAATCCCAATTTCTTCCCCCCTTTTTATTCATTTTTTCCTAGTTTCACTTCCAATACTCTTCTCCACTTCTCCCTTCTCCACCGTAGTTTCCTTCTTTTTCTCCACTTTGTCATTTCTTTTGTCTACCTTACATTTCTCCTCTAACTCATCACCCTCCATTTTCCACCATTTCTCTCCATCATCTTCTACATATTGTCTATTTCTTGGTTTCCACTTGCTTTCATATTACACATCTCTCTTCCATTTTCACCCTCTACTCTGCCCCTTTTCTCTTCTCTTTCCCTTTCCTTTTCCTTGCTCCTTCACCATTTGTTCTATCATTTTCTTGTCCTCTCCTTCTTTTTCCTTCATCATTTCTTTCTTCCACCATCTTCCCTCTTTATTATATCTGTTGCTTCTTTCTTATGACACATCTCTTCCCTCTTCTCTCATCTCCTTACTTTCAATTCTTCCCTCCTCTCATCTTGTCTTCTCCTTCTTGTTCGTCCTTCCTCATCAATTTCTTCTCTTATTCTCTTTCTCTATTTTATTTTTCTCCAGGCCCATCACACCCTCTCTGCTTTCATTTCTTATCATCCTTCTCTATTATTCTCTTCCTCTTCTTTCCATCACAATCAAGCACGGTTCACACTCCTCGTTATCGGCGGACGATGGTTTCTCCATCCTATTACACCTCATCTCCTTTATCCTCTTTCATTCCTTTTCTTTCTTCTCCTCCACCACATCCACTCTATTCCATTCAATGTCCTCTTCCTCCTCTCTATAAAATTTCTCTCTCCTCCTTTCAGGAGTGGTGTCATCTCTTCCATTCTTATCAACCCTCTCAAAGAGACATCATCACATATATCCCTCATCCCATCTTCCTTTGACATTTTTGTCTTGGAGGATACCATAATGGTCATCACCTATCCAATCTTGTTCTCTTTCATGAATGTTTTCTCTACTTTTGTTTCTTCGCAAAAGTAGCTTGACTCCTCCTACTTGCCAAAGAAGTGGGGCTACTTTCTCTTTTCTTCGCCTACTAATTTGTTGTCACTTATGAACCTTTCTTATGAAACATGTTTTCATCACCATATTTATCACCATGTCGGGGCATTTTATCTCACACTTTTATACTATCTTCTCATCGTGTCCACATTTATGACTATACTCATTCCCCCTAGGTCATTTTATTTACATATCCACCTTTTATATCATGCCTTGTGCTGGGGCATCATTATTTTCCTCCTCGTCCCTTTTTTGGATGCATAATTTTTCACTCGATTCATCGCATACAAAGGATTTCACATACTTTTCGGATTTAGTTGCAAATATTTCGATGTTTTCCTATGACCTATTGGTCATCTCAGTTTACATCCATACTGCAGTGGTCTTCACCCACTCACTGGTCCGTAGAACATTGTCACCTATCTTCGTTGAGACTGCAATCATCCTCTACCGATGTGATATTGGAGTCACCACCATATTTTTCATTGTCATTGCGATCCTTTTTTTCCTGGGGCATCTTGCCTTTGGTCATGTTTTTACCCATCCCATCCTTTTGCGGACACATGATTTCATCCAACCCTTTTTGTTTTTGTCTCATGGCTTGCTATCGCAAACCACTCAACAAAAAGGGGCAAATGTAGACACCAAATTTTGGTATCACCCCACATTTTCTCAGTAGGATTATCCATGTGAATTAAACATTTCCCACCAAAAATGTGTATTCAATTAATTAATCTTATAACTTAATTGATCCCCTTTCACATACTTAAACCTCATTATATTAAATAATCAATTATTCCAATTAGGTCATATCATTATCTCATAATTAAATAATCCAAAAATCATCCAAATCATTCCAAATCACACTCATTCACTATTACACCCACCATACAAATCAAGAACCCCACATGTTCCCCACTTAATTCAATCAAATCAAAATCAATCCCCACCTAAAAATCAATCCCCCAAAATTATTAATTCATGAACCCCACCCATGAATTTAATAATTCAAAATCCAAAATATCAAACATTGACAATTCAAAAATTCAATAGTGTAAAGTAATGCACATGGTTTCACTATTACACCTAACATTTCAAATCATGTCCCCACTCCACATCACACCTTTTCTTTTTTTCAAATCATGAGCCCCACAGTCAAATCAACTCCTAATCATGTCCCATTAAGCAGGGTTACTTTTACAAACCTTGGTTACTCGTTAACCTCATATTTTAATCCATATTCAAGCTATAAATATAACCCTTTCCTCCCCTCTTGAAGATATATGAAAATTCTGAAATAAGAAAATTTTGAAGCTTGAAATAGGAAATTTTTGGCAAATTATTTGTGAAAATTTGAAGCAAATTTTGAAGTGTTTGAAGGCAAAATCTACCATAAATCTCATGTTGCTCTCGTAATGCCATTTTGATGATCATTTTTGCTTCTATATCAAAATCGTAGGTCGCTTCATTCTCATTTCATTTATTGTATATTCAAATCTCTTTTTTTTGGCATGTCATATTGCTTGTAATTCATTCTTATCTTGTGAACACGGGGGTTAACAACCACTGAGGAACTGAACGCTTCTCTGATCCACTCCGTCGGGCAACCCCCGCATGAAAATATCTAAGCCATTTTTTTCTAGTGTATGTGAGTTGCAAGTTTGTTGAGATCGCAACGAGGATCCCCTCGTCCATTTGGTGCCCACATCTGTCATCATCTCTAAGGTACTAAGCCCTTGCATGGTTGAGGTTGTTTGGTGTTTTATTGATTTGTCATAATACTAATATGAACAAGAAGCAGGAAACTCCGATCAACATTAGCATTTGTAATAAAGCATACATGTAAAAGCAAATGCAAGAAAGAGTAAATGCAACCATAAAATGTAGTATGTTATGGATGGATGGAATGGAAGTCAAAGTGAATGATAGGAGTCATGTGCCTCCCGAGTGAATGGAATTGTATGTAGTGAGGTTCATTTAGTATGCCCCCTCAATAGTCAAGAATGAACCATAAACGAGAGTGTGTCATCGGGAAATGGTCAAACTATGTGTTGTGTGTAACATGCTATGATGAGTGTGTAGTGATGATATGCGACATAGATGAGTTGTGTGTGATGTTATAGCCTAAGCGTATATCATGACAAGATGAATAGAAAGGAGTGGTGATTTAGCCTAAAGTGTATACCACTAAATGATGCAAGTGAAAGTGATGATGTAGCCTATCATGAGATGATGCTAGAAGAAGTGACCCTATAGCCTAAAGCGTATATCACTTAATCTAGGTATGTCGCATGAGAAAATATTGAATGATGAACATATAAGGGTGATGAGGTCCATTTGTGATGTATACCCTCAATAGTCCAGTATGGACCATGAGACTAGAGTGCGTCATCAGGTAGTGAGTGCAATGCGTAGAAGAGAATGTGTAAAATGTGTAATGTGCGTAGTAGGGTGTATGGTGTGTAATGCAAGATGCGTAGATGACCTAAGATGTGTAGATGCATAGTATATGTAAGATGCAAGACATAATATGTAAGGTGTAGGATGTAAAATGTAAGATGACATGTATGATGTGTGAAAGTGTGCAATATGTGAGTGGCTATGGAGTGTAGTATGTGAGGCATGAGTAGAATGTGTATGATGTATGTAGGAAAATGCAATGTAGTATGCCTATAATGTAGTGTGTAATGTGTAGATGATGTAGGATCATGTGATGATATGAAGTGCCTAAGGTGTAATGACTATTGTGCAATGTGTGGGGTTCATGTCTAGAGAATTCCTCAAGTGTGAACCAAAGCACAAGAGTGTGTCATAGGGTAGTGATGATGTATATGTGTATGCTAAGATGTATGTGTAAGCATGTGATGAGAATAATATGTGTCATGTGATGTTAAAGGGGGGTGTATAGATGTCATGCCCCCCTAAGTGTGCGGTGGTGATTATAATCATGTGACACTATCTAACAAATCATCATTGTCATGATCAAAACCAATGAGAGCAACATTTGAGACGTGATAAGCAATAAAATGAGGTGGATCATATAAAGAACCATTGTGATGTAGGGTGTAGACACTCATGGCATATTCTTCATCAGTGAAGGGTATTGGTGGACAGTAATGTGCATACCAATGAGAAAGATTCTGAGAATAAGTAGGAGATGAGTCATTACCAATGGAAATGTTGCCAAATGGCATAGGAAATGTGAGAGAAGTGTGGTTTGTATCTAAAGTACCACCAATATAGTCAAGCCAAGATTTCCCCAGTGTCAATGGAGAAGTGTGAGGTGTACGTGCAACGAAGACTATCAAATGAAACACACGAAGGCCATAGGTGGTTGTAATGTGACAATAACCATGATAAAGATGTGGTGAGTGAATTGGTGGTAAGATGTCATTAAGCATCAAACCAAGCCTATTTAATCCCTCAAGTGTGCAAATAGTATCTGAGAAAGTATGATCGACTGGGATGTTATGTCAAAAGGAGTTGTTGATGAATAATGTGCATGTGAAAGGAGGTGGTGAGGATGTTGACTATGTAGGGGGATTGAAAAATCATCTAAAGTGTTGATGGATCCCTCATAGAGTATCATAGCATTGGTAGAAGGAGGTGTCTCTAGTTTATATTCACCCAGTCCATCAGCCACAAAGGTTTCTTCGAAGTAAGAGTCATCTACAATAAGGTGTAAAATTCAGTTGGCCTAATGCTTCATCAGTGAGTTTGAAATACATCAAATTCGTCATCTAAATCCTCATAATCATTTGTGTTAACATTATCATGTTGTATATCTTTGTCAAGAATATTTCTAGGAGGTACACTAGGTGTAGGAGTGAGGGAAACCTCAACAGGTTGAGTAGTAGTGTGGGCGGAGGTAGCGAGTGTAGGTGAAATGATGGTAGTAGTATGAGTAGAAATGACTGGAGTATTCTGAGTGGTGGATGAGTGGGAAGCACTAGACTGACCAACATCATATGTATCAATACTACTATATGGGATAAGTTGTGTAGGAGGAATAGGCATAGCCATAATGGGGTCTATGCGACAAAATTTGAAAGGTTCAGGATCTGCTGAAATAGTGTGTTCATATCCATCATGTAATAATTTGACACATTGGTGAATAGTAGATGGGACGACTTGCATTGCTTGGATCCAAGGCCTACCTAGTAATAGATTGAATTGAAATGAGGCATCTATAACATAGAAGTTAGTGAGAATGGTCTTAGACCCAACCTGAATGTGTAATGAGATAGTCCCTAGACATGTGCGAGTGGTAGAATCATAACCTCGGATGAGAGTAGAATTCTTAGAAATTAGATTATCATTAATACCCAATTGTTTTAAAAGAGAATGAGCACATAGGTTGACGGTTGATCCATTATCAATAAGTACTCATTTGATGCAAGTGGTGTTAATGATGGTGGTAATGAGAAAGGGTGCACATGGATTACTTTTAGCAAAAGGTGATAGATCCTCATCAGTGAAGGATATAACATGTGGCAGATTTTGAAGAGACTGTATGAGGTGTGTAAAGGCCACCACAGAATTATCACTTACTATATGAATGGCACAAAGGTTTATTTCTAGTGTATGATGATAATTAGGTGCACTATGCAAGAGGTCATAGAGAGAAATCTTAGTTGGTGTGTTTTTAAGTTGTTCTATGATATCATAACCCTTAGGAGGAGCTGAAGGAGCCGAGGAAGTGATAGGTGGAGGAAGAGTAGTGGGTGGAACCATAGGAGGGTGAGTGTGGTGAGTAGTAACTACATTGATGGATGGATCAACCTTAGGGTAACAAAGTGAGGAGGATGTTGAGTACGCACTTGCATGAAATCAACAATAGTAGTGACTATACCATATACTTTAGTTGGTGCAAAAGAAGGATAAGATGATTGAGCCATGACTTGATAAGGAGAAGACATGTTCAAAAGGAAGGGTTGGATCCATCGGGTTCACCAAAATGATTAACTAAAATAGAATATTCTAGTGTAATCTAATGTTATAGGAGCAGTAAAATAACTAAATAAATAAATAATAAAATATTGAAATACACCCAAGAAAACTAAGAAATGAAATGTAAAACCCTAATGTGCAAAGAGGGTTAGAGAAGGCCTTAGTTGATTCGATGATGTCATGGGATTGTGTCATAGTGTAGACCAAGGTGAACAGGAGGAGGAAATTTTTCACACAAGAGCCTAAGAAAGTGCAGATCTGAGATTTATCTTGACTAGATTGGGGCACCTGGAGAGGGATAGGGGTTCCTGTGGGTGCCCTGGTCTGATATCTGGGTGCCCTGGTCTGCGGAAATGACAAGAAAACCTCCTATAGAGTGTCGTTAGATGTTCATCTGTGTTCACTTCTTGTCACATAATGTTTTTATGTGATCACCAATGTCATTGTAAACCTGCAATGAAGAATCACCTGTAAAACCCCAGACAAAGCATCAAAACCCTAAAAAAGAAAGATTCATATGAAGGGGTCAGACTATCCTCAGCTGCCAAATGGATGGACTTATCACTGAGTGTTGCACTACATCTCAGACCCAATGTAGTTCTAGGTGTGTGTGTGTAATTGTGCCCTAGGTTGCTCTTGTGTCAGTCACACTTTGTGAAGTAGTGAGAAAATAACTAGATGTAGAATGTAGTAAATGTGTGCATGGAAACAATAGACTCCCCTCCTATGAAGTGTGATGTAGATGAACCAACCTTGTGTGCCTTGTGATGGAGCTATATGGATGCAAATGTAGCTTTAGATGCCTTTGATGGATGCAACCTTAGGTGGTGATAGTAAGTGATTAGTGCTTGGTCCCTCATTATGGTCACATAACTTTATATTTATATGGTTCTCTTGCTTTAATTTCATAATTAACCCCAAAAAGGCGACCACCAAAAAGATAAAAAGCTCAAATGGCTAGAAAGTTCCCAAAAAGTGAGAGTAAAGTGCAAAGAGGATCAAGGCACCTCAGAGTGGACCAGGATTCCTGAGGTGCCCCAAGGTCCTGGCTGTCAGTCAAAAATAGGAAAAATGCAAAATGAAAATACAGACTGGGAAAGTATAGGTGTAAGATAGAAATAATGATAGAAAGCAATGTAAAATGGCCAAATACATGGGTTAATTATTACTCTTTTCACTTAAGAACCATATGAATAGTAGTATGAGACTGAGACTAAATAATGACTCAAAGTAAACTTTAGGTTCGTGCATAAACCTAGAAAGATAGTTAACTACAAAGATAATATCTAATCTAATATATGTGAGGTAAATGAGACTCCCAATCAACCACTGAGACTTCCACAGTACTTGAGTAACAAGTTGGTACTCATCAAGATGTGTAGACAATTTTCAAGAGTACATGTAAAGTTTTGGGAAAATAAAATAAAGGGAGTGACATTACTAATTCATTTGCAAACCTATTGTTACAACAAATCAACATATGTAGGTAATATTGAGGCTTCTCTTTGATACTTCAATTTGTTTACTTATTCAGAAAGTAGGTCGATCATTGGATTGAGCTAATGCCAATACTCCGTGAAATGAGCATAGGTGATCCATAATCATTTCTTGAGAAGAGGGTGTTCTAGAGCTAAGAAGATAATTTTTTTACACGTGTGTGAGAATGATCGAGTGAAAGATAAGAGCTCTAACCAAAGTCATTAAAGACTACCCATATCATCAAACTCTAGCGATGAAATCAAAGAGGAAATTTGATGTAAGCGCATCACTGCATGTACATGAATAAGGCATGAAGGTATCAAAAAAAATTTCAGATATGGTCATAGGTATTTGAGGTCATTAGGATTCATTTATGTGTGTTAGTTAGATTCTAGGCTTTTCAAATTTCATATTACTCATTTTCCCTCCAAAAGTGCAATTTGAGTCTTGGAGGACATCTTTGGCTAGTTGTAATGTTTTAAACGATTCTTAGAGCTTGTAAACCATGCAAATGAAAAAAAGAGTTATAAATTAGTGTCTTAGGTTCCCTTTAGGGACTATAATTCATGACATGACTGAAAATTTCAATAACCTGGTCTTTAAAGTAAAGCAACTTCATGATATGCAAAGGTCGCTCATATGAAAAATGAGCCTGAAGGTGTGCATTCAGTTAGGATTTGATGAAATGCCTATAAATTGAAAAAATGTAATTATAATCCTCATTCTATCCAAATAGAGTCTCCAAATGTGAAGGTAATGGAAGATAACACTCAATTTGATAAGGTTTTGCATGATCTTGAAGGAGAGAACTTTGTTTTGATAATTTGGGTATATTCTTAATGTTTTTTATCGTGCATGTAAGATGTTGTAAATTTTAGAGTAATTGGAAGGTGATCATGAACTTGGTTAAGAGCATTGGGCTATTGGAATTTATTCATGGGTGTTCTTTGTGTATGATTTCCCTTGTAGTTGAGAAGACTAGTTTTATGCATGTTTATTGACTCTCTTGCATACATTGAAAACAAATAACTTGTGTGGTATAAGCTTTTGTTTGTTATTTTATGGAATTGTTTAGGTAAATGCGTCTTGACATTTGATAACCCCGATTATTATGTCCTGAGTTGTAACAGTAGAAAGGAGAGTGGCAATAGGTAAGTGAGGTTGATTAGGATGTTGAATGCATTTTTGGTGTATAAATTTTATTAGTAGATGAATCACAAATTGATTAAGAGGTTCAAATATATATTTAACCATCACCCCTCGTAGACAGGGATCCAATTTTTTTATTGAACCAATATTTTTTGATACATCTAGTCAAATTCTTACACCATCAACCTTGACAGTCTGGAAAAATATTTTGAGAAAGGAACCCCACATGGAGGAATCCTAGACTATAAGATAAGGTGATCACACTTCAATATATACCTGAATTTACACCCAAATATTTATGAAAATTGGTATAAATCCAACTTCCCTATTATGAAACTTGCATGTATAATAGTATGACTTGAAAAGATATTACAGTGGCAATGGAACAATGATCTTAAAGTCTCCATGCATTTTGAAAGTTGTAAAATACTATCACATTCATTTTGAAGCTTGCTGAAGAGTTTGGAGTGATAGTAACTCGAATAAAACCATATTATTTTCCCTCTCATGCTATTACAGTGGTACAAACCCTTAGTCTACGGTTTCCAAGTAAGAAAATTTAATTACTCTTTATATAATCAGTGAAAAGGTCTAAAAATTGGAAGTAAAATCTACCTTGATGAGGTCTAAAGGATTTTTGAGGTTTTAGGGTAGATGTCAAATTTCATAGCAAGATATCCTTAACAGTAGCTTTCTAAACATGTTAAGAGTCTTCACAGACCAGGGAAGTAGTTGTAAGAATCCCTCTCAAGCTTATAGCTTTTTAAATCATTGATAAATGAGTTCTAATCAA
Source organism: Taxus chinensis (assembly GCA_019776745.2). Taxonomy (NCBI): domain Eukaryota; kingdom Viridiplantae; phylum Streptophyta; class Pinopsida; order Cupressales; family Taxaceae; genus Taxus; species Taxus chinensis. Next base: position 313,732 of record JAHRHJ020003554.1, read on the forward strand.
GTAAATGGAGTCTTGTAATAGTCAAGTGATCTTTGGAAATCCATGATTAATATGGTGATGCTCATATTTACAGGTGTTAGGTTTGGGAAAATGTTAAGGCAGAGAAGGGAATGTTAGAATGACAGTGATAGCTAAACCAAGAGTTCAGTAACCAAACTATTACTCTACCTTGAGGTGAAGTGGGGTATATGTTGATGTTCTCAGTAGACAAAGGGCCTCCTAAACTATCTCATTCTTGTGTTGACTAATGATATCGTTTGAGACTTAGGAATGATGGTTGGTGAAGAGGAATACATTTGAGACTTTGACTGAGTTTGATCAACTTAATAGGAGAGATGGCTTAATTGGAGAAATGAGGACTAGAGTAAGTGCTAGATAGGCCTAAGAAAGAGTAAATCCTTTAAATACGCATGTTGATGTGAAGGTTAGGTTTGAGGAGATAGAGACTAATGAAGGAAACTAAGAGTAGATTAGAAGGAAGAATAGAGTAACTAGATTCTTGACTAGGAAAGGAGCATAATAGAGGTAGCCAAGACCTTGAGGAATAAGTTGTAAATTAGTTGGTAGAGATAACTTGAGAGGATATTCTTATGGAGGCCTTGTGGAAACATACCAAAGTTTAGGCCTTGGAAAGTTAATGATGACATTCATCAAGAATGGTAAGAGTTTTCATATTTAGTTTCACTAATGATCATATTGAAAGAAGTGAAATTTCCATTATGATAGTATTTGCATGGTACATTGTAAGGAAAATTGTTGGATATTTGTAAAGTAAAACTTGGGAATGAAGTAATTCGTTATGTTAAATGATAAATTGATTTTTTTGGGAACCAAACATGTATTGAATGAATGCTATAGTTTTCTGAATCTACTCCATTTTTGGTATTAGAGCAAGGTTTTGAAATTTTAATGAAAAGTGTTTGTTGTTACACAGTGTGTGGAATGAATCTCTAATTTCATAATGAAGGTAAGATGATTTTTTGATTGGTAATGAGTTTATGAATGGAAAAATGTATTGAGGTTGTTAATGATATTTGCACTGTACTATCCTTGTGACAGTTTGAACATTCATGTATATTTTGGAGTATATGAATGGTGGTTGTGTTAGAGCATTGTAAGATTATAAATGTAAAAATAGAACCACTAGTAAGATATTCTTGTTCAATTGGATGCTACAAAAACTCATACAAAACTTGAAGATTTGAATCAAGACACGATGTAATTTATAACTTGTTTTTTCCCCTTGCGCTATTCTACGTTGCATGATTCAAGTGTGGCTAGTTCTTGATAGTTGAGCCATAAAACTAAGGAATTTTAGTCCAATTTTTGGAACTAATGGTGATAGTGAGGTGTAAAAAAGGAATCAAAAATAAATTTTTATTTTTATGTGTGGAAATTCTAATATTTTTAACAGTCTTGTGTGGAGTTAATGAAATGCAATGAAGGGCTAAAGATTGAGTCTCAATAACAAGAGACATAGGTGTTTGGATATGGTGCAACCCTTGAAACTTATGGGTAAACTTATATAACATAAAGGATGACTGAATCTATTCATATTTTACCTTGGCAGTACCTACAATGAAACTTATGCATGACAGACTTTTATGGAGACCTAATTGAGGGTTACAAGTCAAGAAAGAGAAATTGAGATAAGTAGTGAAGGAAAAAAAGTTGGGAACTCAAATTTTTGTTATACATATCATGTGATTAGATGATGATGATGTAACAAATAGGGTCTTAGAAATACCCTAGAAACATGTACCTCTATGTAAACCAAGAAAGCATTGTCTTGAAGAGTGGAAGGTCATATTGTGAAAAGGAGAAAGTACTGTACGCCTAGTTGTTTGAAGTCATTTTAGTGATTCACTCACCATACTTGGAGTATTCTAAGTAGCATATAATTTTTTAGAAAGTATTAGGTAGCAAAATACCAAAAGGTGTTAAGTGAAACCAAGAATCGGTGAAGAAGAAGTGTTAGGAAATCAAGCAAGGTGTATAAGTGGAAACCATTTCATGAAGATGATGAACAAATGAATGGGTGCAGTGATGATGTAAAAATATTATGAGATAGAGTAATCCTAACTTGAAGTGGAAAAGGTTCCTTGAGTATATAAAGACTCATAATTGCAAGTTTCTTATCCTCTTCTAGACTAATTTTTGATCCTCATTGGCATAGTATGGAATGTTTATTATTGTTTAGGTCTTATAATCTATTGAAAGCTCCAAAATTTTAGTTTTGAATAGTTATTTATAATCATTTACAAGTTTGAATACATGCATGAACTATGGTTTCTTTACATCATTTATATAATTTTGCTTTGTTATGATTTTAAATTGAATGAATGATTATTGGTGTTGCTAATAAGTGTAATGAGAGTGTGTGCAGTGGAAGTGACAGAAAAGATGAGTGAAGTGAAAAGTGAGAGAATAGGAATTGACCATGGGTACATGAGTGTCATATTGGATGGAGAAGATAGCAGTAGAGAGAGAAGATAGGAAATATCAAAACAAGTGCATGAGGAGATAAAAAACAAGAACATAAGAAAAGATTGGCCAAGATAATGGGAGTAAGAAAAGCATGCAGTGAAAGAGAGTTGAAAGTCACTAGGCCTTATGATTCAAACTTGACAGATGAAGATGATGAAGAAGAAATATCAGCAAAGATGAATAAAGGGGAAGTGATGAAAGAATTGATGAAGTTGATGAATCACAGGAAGAAATAACAAGAAAAGAAAAGAGAGGAAAAGAGGAAAGAAGAAGCTAGAAAACAAGAAAAGGAGATGGAACAAGAGATAAAAGAGCTTAGGAAGGATTTGGATAAGCTTGATGAGTTGATAGAAGTTGTGAGTATGATAGTTGAAAGAAATAAAACTGAATTTATGAAGTTAGGAAAGATAAAAATGGAAAATTGTGATGAGAAGAAGATAAGATGGCCTATAGAGCTACTTGGAAAGAAGGAAAAAGAGAAAGCAACTGAGAAAAGAGATAAGGAAAAGAAAAGGAAGAGGAAAGGATCAAGAAAGACAAGAAGAGGAATTGACAAAGAGGTAGTATATGAATAAATTCAGAGCTTAGAAGAGGAAGAGGTGATTGCAAGCTTCCTAGCTTGCCTTGGAAAATATGAAGAAGAGGATAATGAAGAAGAGCAGCAGAGTAAAGATGAAGAAGAGCTCATAAATGGAGAACTCTATGAGGTGCTAAAAGGTCTCCTTATTTTCGTTCTAATATTTCCTTTAAGTGTGTGTATGTAAGTAATAAAGATGAAAAGATAGAAATGGAGAAATTTGCTAAAAAAGAAGATAAATAAACTAAAAATGAAGAAACAAATGATGATGATAAAGATTTGAAAGATGATGAAGTGTTTTTGTGGTAGAAAATCATATAAGAATATGAAAATTTAAAGTTATTTGAAGATCAAGAAGATTAAAAGAAAGAAGAGAAAGAAATTATGAAGGTAATACAAGATGAAAAGGAAGATAAACGTAATGAAACAGCCAAAGAAGTCCAAAATGAGCAGTAGTAGTAGGTTCAAGAGGAAAAGATGTTGATCAAAGAGGAGAATGAAGAAGAAGAGAATTGTGTGGCATCTCCAATAGAAGAATACTTCCTTTATGAAGATTTAATGTAGTATGCAAACCAAGAAAAGCATAGGATTGAATAAATGAAGGATGATCAGGTTGAAGACAAAGAGAAGAACAAAGTGAAGACAATGAAACAAAGAAATTGGAAGAAGAAAAAGAAAACTTGAGCTATGGGGTGCAATATTTCCTACCCCTGGAGTATGATGCAGAAGCATCACTCCATATACATAAATAAGACATGAAGGCATCAAATTTTGGTCTTTCAGGTATGGTCATAGGTCTTTAGAAGTCATTAGATGTCAGTTAGGTGTGTTAGTTGGAGTCTATTCACCTTTCAAAATTTAAAATTACTCACTTTCCCTCCAAAAGTGAAAAAGTTGAGTCTTGAAGGCCATTTTTGGCTTGTTATAATGTTTTAAGGGACTCTTGGAGCTTGTAAAGATATGTAAAGGATAAAATTAGGTTTAAATGGAGTGCCTTAAGTCCCTCTTGGGTCTAGAAAACATGATATGAGTTAGAAATCAAAAGAATTGGGTTTATAGCTTAGCAACTTAGTGTTAAGGCTAAGGTCACTCATATGACCAACCTGATCTTTATGCATTGTTGTTGTACATGAAGGAGATATTTGATCTCATAAAAGGTGGTCTTAAGCATTATGGTGAGTTTTGAGTGTGGATACATTAATTATTATTAGTTCTTGTTCGTTTTCTTTCTCTGTGACAGTTTGAGATTCTAGTAATGAAAGAGGTGTAACTCAGTTTGGGAAAATATTCTTGCTTGTTGTTTATGTTTTTCATTGTGTAGGTAAATGGGTCTTGAATTCATAATGGACTTCTTGTCCTCAGGAAAAAGGTAGAGTGGTCTAACCTCAATGATAAGCTTGTGAGTGAAAATACACATATTTGGTTGATGGTCTTGCACCTTGTTATCCTTGAATCAATTTGAACCTTTGTGCATGGTTAGAATGTGTGATTTAAGATATTTGTTAAACAAGATATATTGATCTTCGAGTAAGTAAAAACCTGAAGGCTACATTTTGATGGTATTACATGTTGAATACCATAAGGGTTTGTGACTGTGAATGACAGTGAAGGAAGTTTTGATTGCTCAGGTTGTGATATTATGTATAAGCTTTTCTAATGATTAATGCTTGGTGAGATAATTAACAATCAATTGTAAAAGTGTGGGGTTCTTTGTTTAGTGTCTCCTTCTATACAAGCATTTCTATATAAACCGTGAGTTGAAACTGAGATATGGAAGTTGCAGTAAGAAAATATTTTCTTGGAATTGTAAATGTGAGGCAAGGATTTGGAATCATTAAAAAATCCTATGAATGGAATATTTGAATCACAAAAGAGTCTTGACTCCTTTTTGAGGTGATACATCCTAAAAATGTGAAAGAATAGTGTTTCCTTAATATGCACATAGAAGCATTTTTCTTAATTAGAGGATATTTGCTCATTCTCATGAGCCACTGGTAAATTAACCTTGTCCACTTAGTTGTTACAGACCCTCTTACAATTTTTGAAGCATTCAATATAAGTTTAGGATAAGCTATAATGAAAAGATCCCTCTCAGGATTATCTGGCACCTACAGTTGAGATCAACTAGGGAAAGATGTTTGAGCCACCAAACTAAATCATTATGGTCTGAAAAGTAGAACTAATGATCATGAACAAGTGCGTAAAAGGTTTCAAGAGGAATTTTTGAATTTCATTGGTTATTTTTTTATACATTCTTGACATTCTTGCACAAGGATAGTTAAATGTCATGCAAACCTAATTTAAAGGACTCCATTACAAAGGAAGTGAAATAAATCCATAACATGCAAGAGTGAAACTTGGTAGACATGTCAACATGTTTAATAGGTGCCTGAATCAATCCCCATTTCATCCTAAAATTGACTACATTAGATTTTATACATGACAATCTTCTTTTCAAAACCTAGTCAAGGGTTTAGAAATAAAATTACCAAAGTTGAGCTATAGAGAGTTGGAGAAGGAGTTGTCTCTTCAAATTTAAGGTGCACATACAAGGTGACAAGAGGGTTATATGGAAGCTTGCAGAGTCTTAAGATCACCTTTAGAATTCAATATCTATACATGAACCAAGCATGCATTATCTCAAAGACAAAAAGGACAGTTTGAAGGCAAGAAGGGTAAGTGAGGTTTTGAACATTGTACAAGCATTTGAATGAAGGATATAGTCTTGTAGGAGGGTGGAGATTAGAGGTAAATTATGGAACCGGAGCCAAGTTAAGTTCCAAGACAAGTTTGGCTAGAAATTTCTTAATTCTATTGGTATACAAGAAGTTGACTTCAAGGAAAAAAAGAGAGTTTTAATCACATTTCTTGATTTTTGGGATAAGGATGATTTTGAAGGAATGGTAAAATCATAGAGAGGGGGGGTATATACATGAGTGGAAGGATGGGTGGCGATTTAGAGATTAAAAAACTAATTATTAGAAGCAAATTGACAGTTAGACAAGTTCTTTTAAACATGGTAACTAAAGAATGAGGTGATTGGATTGATTTTGTTTGATGATTGGATGAAATTACTAGGAATACTTCACCAAAATCAATGAGAATTTAAGTAAGATAAGATGTTTTTTATTGCATTCAGATTCAATGTTTTTTGATGAGCTTCATGAGTACTTCAGGGCCATCATAAAAGGTGAATTTTCTGATCCACGATCATGTGGGAATGAACTCATTGACACATTGGTTCAAATCATATCATCTATTTCAGATGTAATAGATAAGATTCCTTAATGGATCAAACATTCTAAGATGATTCAAGGTGTAGTTGATCACTAGCTAGAAATTATCACTAATACTACAATTCCTCACGGGAAAGAAACATCAGAGATAGTGTTTAGGTATAATGTAGCGATGGAGGGCCATAAAACTTCTCCAGTTCATCATATTAGGGGATATTCTTAACATGCTCCATCCATTGATTTATTTCTTCTTTCTTCTCTCTCTTTCTCTCTCATTCTTTCATGAAACAAGTAGATTTTCCCAAAATTAGTCTAAAGTATTTTATAATTCTTTTTTAGGAAAAGCACCTTTTATAAAAAGTAACAAAATAAGGAAAAGTGTCTTATTCTAGAAAAGAAGGTGAATAATCATGTAGGAATGTGAAGATTCACAGGCCTCTATGCTCTATATTGTGGTTATCTCCTCATTTATAAGGCATCAATTTTTTTCTCTTCTTTAGAAAAATATTTTCTATTGTTCCTCTCTATCATTTCCTCCATTATTCTGAATTTCATACTCAGCCAAATGTATTATAATCTATTGCATAGGAATGAAAATATTTGTATTTTCTTTCATGGAATGAAATTATCAATCAAAGTTTGTGTTCATTGTGATTGTTATTTCATGGAGCTTGCATAGTTGTGCATATATTTTATTATGTCTTCTAATTGAACTGGACATATTCTGGGTTATCGGTTGATGGAATATGCAATACTACCATTAACATAACTCCCTCTCCTCTTTCCCACTATTTATCTCACAATTTTCTCCTCTCCACCTCATAGGTTTATCCCTCTCTCACTTGCAGGTTTCTGTTACAACAAGGGTGTTTCTATGTGTTTTCGTTAGTCTATGACCACCCCAAGAGTTATAAATAGTGTACATAATCTAGATTTCAATAAAAGAGAGCCACCTAACATTAAAGTAGAAGGGATTCAATCCCATGAGCATTGACGAAGACAAATATTTTTTCCTTGACAAAATATTTTCCAATAGTTTTTGGCACCCACCATGGGGTAGATTTTTTTGTTCTACAACCCTTTTAAAACTACAAAATCCTAAAATATTATATATCCAAAAACCAATAAAAATAAATAAAACTGTAAACCTCAAAAGATCCTTGATGTTTACCATGATTCTATTTCCACCATGACCATTCCTAGAAATTCTCCAATGCTGCAACCTAACCTTCTCTTCTTCAAAGATACTCAAGAATATATCACTGCAGATTTAAGAAACTGCATTTGGAACCACCAAGTGGATAATACTCATTTTCACACTGTCTACAAGGATTCTGGACCTAGAAGAAGAATGTTCCCAAGTTTTGCAATGTGTTAGAAAATTTTCAAATCAGCCAAGGAGGGTGTACAGAAACCTATTTTAATTTGAGCATAAATCGTGCAAATTGGAAGAAAGAACATATACTAAAGATGATCAAGAAAGCGACCTGGTTGATCTTGCGTTTGAAGAGAAACAACAAGAAGATTTTAGACTCCCCTTTGTTCACACAACAAGACAAGTTTGTCAAGAGTAACTTTCCTGAATTTAATCACTGAGTTCCCTATTGAATAACCTCTTGAACATTTAGTTACACCTTCCTTAGAGCTTATTCCCCCAGAAGCAGATGATAGAAGAAGAAGAAGAAGAAGAAGAAGAAAGGATGGATACACTTGTACCTATGAGGAAAAGAAACAGGCCCATGTGGCCCTACCTCTTCTCATATCCATGAAATCCCTATACGTTTAAGAAAGAACTTTCCCAAGTTCCAAAGAGATGGAAAACAACATCCGGATGAACATATTGTTGCTTTTATTACAACTTGTAGAGTGTTGGGAGTTGAACCATGAAGACGTGTAAGTAAGGCTATTTATTGAATCTCTGTAATATGTTACTACAGAACTGGTTCTACCACTTACCTAAGAGGTCCATCACCTAACTGGGACCAAATGAAAACAAATTTTGAAGCTAGATTCAAGTCAGCCGAGGATTCCCATGCTTTACTTGCTCAATTTTCACAGTTGAAAAATAACCTCAAGAAGCTATGAGGGACTTCGTGGATAATTTAAAAATTGATCAATACAATTCTTGAGAATGTTAAACCAACTGATAACTCATTAGCTATGGTTCTTTACTAGCATACAATTTCCTTGAAGTTGGATTTATCATAAGAATGGCTCAGTAGGTTGATCTAGATGAAGCTTAGGACCTCACATAGAATTATAAGTAGAAGTAGAAGATGATCTCATAATGTATGATAAGATAAGAAGAGGATACAACAAGGAAAAAGGCCAAATTTTAGCTTTGAACCACTGATCCACTGTTAAAAATTGGCTAATGACAATGATTTATCTCAAGAAGCAACTCACTCAAAGTGATCCATACAAGGACATGCCAAGGAATATTTACGAAACAAGAAAAGGATAAAATCAGCCCCACATAGGATTTCTCTAGAAGCACCTCCAGTAAATGTAATCTACAAGACTCAAGAAGATAAAGAAGAAGAAATTGAATAATATGAAGAAGAAGAACAATGAAACTTATTAGAAGTTGAGGAAGTTGAAGATGCTGACATTAGTTACTATGAGTACTCCTTAGATGATGAGTATGATGAATCCATAGTAGACATGAATAGATATTCATGTGTGGTGTTACACATGCACAATATTCATAATTCTTCTAGTGCTACACAAAATAAGGAATCTGTAGATTCTCAAAAGGTGACTCTACAAAATGATATAATCAAGAGAGGATCTTCACTACCTCCTTTTATGGATTCTACAAGGAATAATCCTAGTTCTACAACAACCAAAGTTGCTTCTTCTTCTCTAGGTAAGTCTCATACACCTAACTTGGTTAAAGATTCTTCTAATAAAGTTGTAGCTTCTTCTTCAGTTCCCAAAACTACTTCCACTCTATCTAAAATAACCACAACTTCTAAAAGCTCCAATGTTATACCTTTTGATATCATTGACCATGTCAAGAAATCTAAGGTGTAAATTTTGGAACCTGAATATTTGCAAACTCATCCAGAGCAGTTTGACAAGCTATTCTAGTTCATCAAGAATGGTCAATCTGCATCTAGTCTAAACTAGTCTACCTCTAAAGGACTACTACCTACTCCTCCTACACCTCCATCTCAGAACTTTTGTTGCTAGTCCATCCACCTTAGGAAAGGTATAACCCTTCTACCTTTATTTTCTTATTAGAGGTCACAAGTTAAACAATTGTATCATTGATTCTGGTGCCTCAGATAATGTCATGCCTACTAAGGTCACACATGCTCTTAGTCTTACCTTGAATCATGCTTATGGTCACTATTATTCCATGGAAACTAAAGAGGTTCCCCTTTTCAGTTGGATCAAATATTCCCAAGTTACCTTCATGTCTTCCCAGATAAGAGAGTGAAGATAACCATATTGGTTATGAACATGCTACTTCCTATGGGATGTTTCTAAGAAGAAGCTTTTGTCAAGATATGGGTGGTGAAATAAAAATGGAGTAGTTTTCTACTATCCATATTAAAGGTTAGATGAAGAATCTATTTCCTAAAAGGAAGATGAAATACATAGTTCAAAATTCAGATGACCCATGAGCTAATGTTCTATACCAAGACAATGATATGGGAAAATATTTTCTCACCACAGAAGAAGATGAAGAGTTTCCTACTATTTTGGAGGAAGAATAAAATGAACTATGGACTCTAGAGTTTGATGAAATTTTTTCTACTTCTAGTTTAGGTGCAAGTGTAGTGCTCACTTCTCTCGTAGGAAAAACCATTCCTCTTTCTTATAAGCTACAGTTTTCAAACAAAAAATCACAACAAAGTATGAAGCTTTGTTGTTAGGAATGAAATCCGTACCGAATAAATGGGAATTAAGAAGATGCAATGCCAAGGTGATGTTGAGATCATTGTAAAACAAGTGAAAAATTAGTTTCATGTCAAGAATGCAAGGCTCAGGCATTATAGAAACAGGGTATGGGATTGCATGGAAACTTTTGAAGCCTTTGCAATTTACACAAGTCCCATGTGAATCAAAATGAGAAGAAAATTTCTTAGCAGTATCCACATATTTTCTCATTCCTCATCCATCTTTTGGGGAACAAAAATATTCAATCAAAATGGTCTTCAGACCAAGTGTGCTAGATAATGTTGAGAACTAGTAGGTATTTAATGATGACAAGCACATTTTATCTTTCTTGGAGTAGAAAGACAACTTCAGTACCCTCTACTATGAGGGAAGTGATGTTCTACATAAGGAATCTACTTCAAGAAACAGAAAAGATGAAATTGAAGGAGTAGATGATTAGGGTGTCATCAGGATGAAAGGTAACATGATTCCTAAAGGCTTCATGTCTCTAGAATACCTCTTTGAAAAACATGATAGGTTTGTAAAGATGAGAGATGAGAAGTCTCCTCTGAGCTCCATAGAATATGAGAAGATCAATATTGGAACAGTGGAACAACCCAGACTCATAAATATTGGAAAATCTTGTTCTCCAGAAGAGCGTAGGGACTTTGTTTCACTCCTCAAGAAGTACTCAGATGTACTAGCCTATTCATATGAAGATCTGAAATCATTCAGGCCTAAAGAAATGTAACATTCCATTCCTCTCAAGCAAGGAGTGGAACCATTCACACAAAAAAAGGTAGTACAACCCCAAGATAGTCAGTACTATCAAGGAGTAGGTACTAAAGATGTTGAACACTCATATCATTTTCCCCATTCATCACTCTATTTGGGTAGCAAACATTGTTCCAGTTTGTAAGAAGAGTGGTGAAATAAGAATTTGTGTTGACTTCAGGAATCTAAACTAGGATTTCCTAAAAGATAACTACCCACTGCCAATCATGGATCAAATCCTACAAGTTATCAATGGTTCAGAAATGCTTTCCATGCTTGATGGTTTTTTTCTGGATACAATCAGATTGAGGTAGCACAAGAAGACCAACACAAGACCACATTCACCACTCCATGGGGAACATTTGCATACAAGTGTATGCCATTGGCCTCATCAATATAGGGGATACCTTTCAAAGATATATGGATCTATGGCCTTCAAATATATCAAGAAAAAATGTATAGTGATATACTTGGATGATCTCACAGTGTTTTTAAAGAAGTGAGGTGATCACCTACAACATCTTGAACAAGTTATCATCAAATGCAGAATAAACAATATCTCTTTGAATCCTAAGAAGTTAGTTTTTGGAGTCACTGAAGGAAAACTCCTTAGGCACATTATGAACAAGGAGGGAACTAAGATTGACTCAGAATAGGTAGAATCCATCAAAAAGTTGTCTCTATCTACAAAAGAAATGGAGTGCATTCCTTTTTTGGTAAAGTGATTCCTCTACCATTTTGTTCCTGACTTCGCGGAGCTAACCAAACACATCACTAGCATGATGAAGCATCAAGGGATATTTGGTGGAACAAAGAGGGAAAGATCACATTTGAGAACATCAAGGAATACATTTCTCATGTTCCTACACTAGCATGTCCAAATTTTGATAAAGATTTCATAATATATTATTATGCATCAAAACACACTGTATATGTCATTATAGTTCAGAAGGGTGAAGAAGGAGTTAAATATCCTATAGCCTTCATGAGACATCCATTGAAGAATCATGATTTAAAATACTCAGTTGTGGAGAAACATGCATTTGCAGTGGTCAAATCCATCAATAATTTTAGGTTCTACATTCTTAACTCACACATGATAGTGTTTTTTCCTGACATCATTCTGAAATCCGTACTCACTCAACAAGAGTTTGGATCCAAGAGTAAACTAGATTGCCAAAGTTCAAGAATACGATCTTGAGATCCACCCAACCAAGCTCATGAGGGGAAAGGGCCTATGCCAAATCCTTTCCAAAAACACTACTGATTCAAGAGAAGAAGTAGAAGCTAGAAATGTACAGGACGAAATCCAAGATGAAGAATTTCCCACTGTCCTATCTGTAAGTACTGCTTCTGAGTGGTATGCTAACATTTCATATTTCTTAATATATGATGATTTTCCACCACACTTGAATAAGAAACAATAGAGAACACTCAAGCTAAGGGAAATGAGATTCTTTGTTGGAATCATGTGTTGTATAAGAGAGGATTGGAAAGTTATTTCTTACGGTGTGTTGACAAAGAGAAACATGAGAAGCTTCTCAAGGAATACCATGACCAAGCTTGTGGTGGACATTTTTTCAGCCTTGGTCACTACTCACAAGATCTTAGTAGGTAGGTATTATTGGCCGACTATGTTTCGGGATTCTCAAAAGTGGGTATCTAAATGTAAACCTTGTCAGCATTTCATTGGTAGACCCCAATTGGCTGCAATGCCTCTCAAACCTGTGGTTATTGAAGATCCATTTCAGCAGTGGGGTATAGAATTTGTGGGTGTACTCAATCCACATTCTAGTGTAGGCCATACCTATGTGCTCACTGCTACAGACTACTTCACTAAGTGGGTGGAGGCTATCCTAGTCGAGCATGCCAACTCTGAAATTATCTGTAACTTCCTCAAAGAGAACATCATAGTATATGCTTTCAAAGTGTTCCACAAAAATATTTTCACTGATAATGCAAGCTACTTCTCATCCATGGAACTCACTGAATTTTTCTATAAGCATGGATATCTCTTTATCTCATTTTCTGATTATTACCCCCAAGGTAATGGTCATGTCGAATCCAACAACAAGAACATTGTGATGATCATCCATAAAATGGTTGATCAAACTCAATAGAAACTAACACAAAAGTTGTATGATGCATTGTGGGTTGACAGATCATGCCCAAGAAAGAACTAGGTATGTCACCATTCTAGTTGTTATATGGGATAGAAGTGGAAGTTCCTATATCAGTTGAGTTACCTACCTCCTACAGTTGGTCAAGGAAATTGAAGACTACTAATTTCATGACTCATTAGAAAAGAGAATATTGTACCTAGAAAGGCTCAATGAACAAAGATTCATGGTAGAAGACAAAATCAGAGAGCACAAATGTGGGTCAAGAATATCTTTGATGAGAAGACATGGAAAACCACATTTCAGATTCAAGATTTTGTCCTACTTTGGCACAAGAGAAGGGAGCTAAAGGGAAACCCATGGAAATTTTGAATCTCTATGGTTGGGACCATTAAATATTATACACTTTTGTGGTGATAACAAATTCTACTTGTCTTACCTAGATGACACACCCTGGAGTTTCCCCGCAGCAGGAAATATTTGAAATTGTATAGGAAATGAAAGTGGGTTGTCCCCCACATGTACCATAGGTGATTTAGGTTTTTTATGTTTCCCATTTCCTTTTTGTGCATGTTGTTTTTCCCTTTCTTGTTGTGTGGTGTGTTTGTGTTTCCTGTGTGTTTGTGTGTTTTTACCTTTTCATTCTGCCTTGTTAAGACTCTATTACCCAATGGATAAGGCACTATTCTACCAAAGCATAAATTGAGATTCTAGAGTTCCTTCTTACTTCATCTTCATTTCATGTCAAACCAAGTCAAGTCCCCTGAGTATGAGCCAAATTTTATCATATAAAATGTCACTACATTTTATTTGACAACCCCATTGAAAATTTTCCCCTTTTTGGTCAAACTTGTCAAAATAGCCAAAATTTTTCAAAATTTAAAATTTCAACTTTTGGGAGCCTCAGATCATTTTAGAAGTCTTGTTTATAGTCAATGGAAAGGTCTCAAAGTTTTCTCTGTGAAGGCATGATTTATAAATAATTCTGGGAGCTTCTGAATGGTCTTGGGAGATATTTCTTCCTAGGTATTTTTTGAGAAAAAGGAGTGTGCATGCTTCATTGAAGATTCAACTTTGGTGAAAGGTTTTAGGAACCCTGTGTGGTGTTGGGAGCTCATATCCCAGGGATTGGAAATTTTTTGGAGCTTACTACACGGTGAAATAAGTAAGGTGGAGTTTTGGGAGTATAAAAAGTGGAAACCTTTTTGACACTGGTGCACAAGGTGGCCTTTCTACACATGAATTTTGCAATTAAGGTTTTGGAAACCTCAAGTGGAGTTAGGAGTCTAAAATAAGTTAAAATGAGATCACATCCAATCCTCTTCATGACCCATAAGTTGGTTTGGTTTGTGTTTGTTGAAAAATCCTCCTACAACTCAGCTCACCATTGACACACCGCCCTAGGAAAAAATGGAGGTATAAGAAAAAATTTTTTAAGAACTCATTTTAATAATTATAAATAGGATTCATTGGATTCATTTTCCCATTTCCATGTGAAATCATATATTATACAACCAAAATTCACTAAGTATAGACCTCGGGGTGAAGGAAAAACTATCTGTGTGCAAAACACATAGTGCAAATGAGGTTTTAAAGTGCACTTTGGCACACTGGCACACTTTTCTTGCACCATTGCACCTTGGTGCACACTTTTGGAGGTGAAATTACACCTCATAAGTGTGCCTCTATCTGATTCGTGGAGAATTTTAAAGGAAAAAACCCAAAAAGTAAAGCAAAAAAATGAAAAGTGAAGGAAAAGTCAAGTTTTGCATGACATGTGGGGCCCACACTCATCCATGGGTCAGGCACACTTGACAATTACACCAAGTCACACTTTTGAGGTGAAATTGCACCCCAAAAGTGTCCTAAGGGCTTGGTGGAGGCCATGGAGCATTAAACAAAAAAATTTGCAGTTACACTTTCCACTTTGCAAAGTGCATCCTCCACCAATCCATCATACAGTTTGCTGCACAACTTGTTTTCCCTCCAACTATTAAAAAGTGAATTAAAAAAATAAAGGAATCCATTAAAGTACACTTTTGAAGCTGGTTATTCATCCTTCCATGCTTCAAAACTTTATATGTGCCCTAGGTAGACCAAGAAGTTTTATTTTGCACATATCTCATGATCATGTGGGCTAATCATTTCCAAATTTTAACCACCAATTCCTCTTGAAAACACCTTTCATTGATATAAGATTTCATGGCATGATATTCATCCATTAAAAAATTTGTATTCATGACTATTTTTTCCAGCCATTATACCCTGGTTTTCCTAAAAACATATTGATTTTACAAAGAGATTGTGAAAAATCCCCATGAGGAAGACTACCAAACTTGGAGCATTCATTCCTCTCCCAATACCTTAATTTTGAGCCATTTTTCATGATATAAGAATGAATAATTTATGGACTTATGAAAAAACCATCATTCCTTTCTAAAACCACTTGTAAACCCCATATACTAAAATTGTGTTTGGCATTTTCTCTCAAACCCCACGAGAGAATTCCTTCAAAATTGGAGCATGGTTTTCCCTCATTGATATTATTCTAATGAATCAAAAATAACTCAAATAGGACAAAAGAAGTTGCATCCCGCAATGAGAATTTAAAATTTTCCCTTCCTCCATTAATGTCATTTTGCAAGCTTTCCTCTTAAACCATAACTTGTTTTTGAATTTCCGGTTATTTCTGACCAAATAATCTCACTAAATTTGGAGAGTCTATTCATCTTGGGAATATATTTACAATAAATCAAGTCACGTCTAATTTGGATTTGATTTCTCTCTTGTTTTTCCTGAAATATGAAACCAACTGCCCATAACATTAAAATACACTCAATTTTTTGGATTTTTGAAAAACTAGTTGTGGAATCCATTTTCTACTTGCACATAGCATTCCCACCACTTTCTAAGGCCTAGTGAGATCATAAAAACAAAATGAAGTTCCACTATTCAAGGATATGAGCCCATTTCCATTCTAGTGTCCAAGTACTCAGATATCAGGGACATCAATGTGGACAACATGGAATTCGATGACCTGAGGTTAAGAATGGAAGAAGGAACCCATACATGCTCTTGGATGATAATGATATTTCATAGTGGGCTATACTAAGCTGTCATAGATTTCGTTTGGCAATTCAATACTCAAATCCGTTCTGCCTTATGCTAAGAACTATGAACTGAAAGCCAAACCATCACTGTTGATGATGGCTCAATCATTAACTTTACTATCTCACAGAAGGGATTTCAAAGATGCTTCTATTTTATTCCAATGCCTAAAATTTGTTGTGATTACTGAACAAAGAAGATGTATTAGTTCTGAATGGGATAAATAAAAATTCTCTGTTTGCAAGGAATGACCATTGGAAATCAGATAGATATGATGTCACACAAGCTATTATGTAATGCCAAAGACTCTTTCTTGATCTCAAGATTCATTGAGGAGATATATCTTGCCATAGTCTAGGGTCCTTAGTAGAGCCCGATGAGAGGAACCATCAATTGACAACTTTAATCCAGATAAATGTATGTCATAGACCTCAAATTTATTTTGTTAGCTCTATCTGAGCCTCCTTCAACTTTCTTCTTCATACTCCAAGCACTGGAAATGTACCTAAAACTCCCAACAACAACGTTTGCATTCACTTCCTTCAGCAAAACCTTGTTTTCACATACGGTCTGTTTAATAATCACTCAAACCCCACTTCTATAATATGTCACCCTTAAAAGGCACTCTCATACCATTGGAAATTAGATGAAGACGTCACGTAAGATCTCGCAGTTTCTAAAGACTATCTCTCAATCTAAGTTCATTGAGGAGATATTCGATTGCATCGTGCTTCTCAACAGGCTCATGGGAGAACCATCGATCAAAAAAATCCATATATGGATGTCATAATTCATATATTGATAGTTGTCGATGCATCCCAAATAATTGATTGGAGTCAAATTATCAGTGATAATTTACACTCCCAGTTGATCAATCTTGAAGGCATGAAGAAATTCACCATGATTTCATTCTTAGTATATGTCATCTCAGCGTTGCAAAGGTGGTCCGGTCTAACTCCAGTGTAGACACAAAATCACACACTTTGGGTAATTATCTAGTCTTGATTACATACTATTATTCATATGATTCCTAAATAAGAAGAGTGTTAACTAACCCATGTCTTTGGCCACCTTTATTTTCTTTTTGTTGCTACTTTCAATCTTGCACCCTTACTTACTCAGTCTGCATTTTTGCCTCTTTGAGGCTCTTTATAATGGACTTCTATTTTTGAACCTCAATCATTGAGTTGATTTCATCTTACTCTCTCACACCTTCATTCATTTGATGATACCTCTATCAACAAATCTTAAGACCTAAAAGGTGGGCTTGGTAATAACCGAACTTTTTTCAAATCTAACCATGATCCCACCACCCGTTAACCAGGAACAGTGGTTTCACTCATGTCTAAGCCCTCTTACTGATAATACCCTACCTCCATACAATATAAAGGTTATGTGATCATAATAAAGGACCAAACACTAAGTATTAACTATCACCACCTCATTTTTCATCTCAAAGGAATTATCAAGAGCATTCAAACCCATCTAGCATCCACATAAAGGAAAGGGACTTCAGTATTCTACAGTAAATATTTCATAGGAGGAGACTTCATTCTTCACATGCAATTACATCTAGTCTACAAATTTTCTACATCTCGTTACTTTATTTCTATACAAGAGTATGACACAAAAGATCCACCTTTAGGGCACAATTTTTTGAAACACACAAAAACTACATTGGGTATGAAATATAGTGCAGTGCTTATTTCATAAGATCACTCTGAACTCTTTGATAGGTAAGGATAGTCTAACCCAATCTCATTTGTATTATCATTATTTTTGAGGGATTTGATCTGATTTTTATGGTTTTATAGGTCGTTTTTTAATTTTAGGTTACTAGTGACATTGGCTAGAATTATGCGACATGGTAGAAAAAGTTAAGTGAAGGACAATGAACATCTTGAGACCTCCTGTGAAGGAATTTTCCTAAGGGTTTAACTAATCCCTCACAACTGCCCCAGAAAGAAGGTGTTTAGCATTTGCATGCGCCCCTAACTCATTCCAGGACACTCTCCATACCAAAGAAAATACAGACCTTCTCAAACATTTTTGTAAGGCTAAGTGCAACACTGGACTCCCTCTTTTTTCATCATTTCATCACTCCAACATAGTCTAGATCTGATTGTGAATCAGCTAAGTCTTCCTATCTCCTCTTTGACAACTATGGTTTCATACTTTCTAGCGTAATTTGCTTGGGTAACACTTATATATGACGTACTTCATTGTCGAAGACCTTTGGCCTATTTTGTCAACCCGACGGCCAAAGGAAAAATATAAGGGTGGCTTAAGTTATATTTAATTATTATAAAGTGCCATTAATAAAAGAAAAAAATATATAGAGCACTTATAATAATTTATATGACTTAATAATTATTAAATCAAGGATGGAAAAGGCCCAAATATAAATTGTTATCCATCCTAGGTGAAAAGGCGACTTGCCTTAGAAGGGGGAATGGGAACATAGAAAGGATAAATGCCCATTTTACTATGTATTTCCCCTAGAAAAATGCGACTTGCATTAGGACTTGCATTAGGGAAAAATTTTTGGGAAAAACATTTAATATGGGAAAATATTAAATGCTTGCATAGGGAAAATCCTTGGGAACTAATTGGATATTGTAGAGGTTGTTTTGGGTCTCTTCTTCCTTTATAAGGAGAAGTCGACTTGAAGGGAAAGATATTCCATACCATTTGATATTTTCTAATTTGTGTCTTAAGCTTGTAGCTTATGCATATTCTTTCATGTGCAACTGTTGTTTGCAAATATCCAGCTTGTGGAGTAAGATCCCACGGGAACCCTAGCTTCGGTGGTGAGAGATCCATCCCTAGCTAGCAGGGCATTCTTCGGTAGTGAGAGATCTACCCTAGCTTGTCAATTTTGGAGCTGAATTGATGCCCTAAATGTGTTGGGCGACCTACTTTTTAGGGAAAAATTAGGGTTTCGTGTTTGCTGTGCGAAAACTATTTTTGGAATATTATTCTTCATATTTTTGTGGCCCAAGATCCAAAGTTTCAGCTCATTTGGACTTCTCTAGCAAAAGATATTAATTTTAGAAGTTTTCAGTTGTTTAGGGCACGCTGTAAATTTCTGGCAGCATTCTGTTATTCGAAAAATTCCAAAAATAGTTCTATAATATCTGTTATTGTATTAGCAAGCTCCATTTAAAATTTCAAGAGATTTGAGCAAGTATTTTTGGAGTTATCCATTATTTTCTGTTCGCTGCCCTAGATTTAATTTTCTGCAAAAATCAGATTTCTGTTTGGCTGCAATTTGTCTGTATTTTGCATATTTAAAGTTGGGATTGCCTAAAATCCGTTTAGGGGTAAAATAATGTCCATTGGGGACATTACAAATGGTATCAGAGCTGTTGTTCCTCCAGCCTGTGTGGGTTAAATATGGCAAATTGGAAAGATTTCAATATGGGTTTTATGAAGGAAATGTTCACCAACATGGTGAAACAACAGGAAACCACTAACCTTTATTTGAGCCAGCTCACTCAGAATTTAAATCAAAGCAGGTCTTGGGACAATAAGGAAAAAGGTGAGAACAATAATAAAGGGCATCCAATAGAGGTGATTGATGAGGATTCTTGTTGGAGGAAATACCAATCTTTGAGTAAGGGTTTCAGAGATAATATGCCATTTCCAGATTATTGCATGATGAAGATTGGTAGCAAGCCCAAGCGAGGTCATCATATGCCGGTACCTGAATTACAAAAGAACTCATTTGAAGAAGAAGAAGCTTATAGAGAAAAAGGTATGATTTCCATTGAGAAAAATAATTGCATTAATGAAACTTTGCTTGTTAGAGAAATTATTCCAGCTCAAGAGAAGAAATTTGTATATGCAAGTAAGGAGGATGTAATGGAAACTCTAAAAAGGTGTGAGGAGTGGAATAGCAGAGCTAGAGCTGCTAAATTGATAGCCGCTCAAGCAAGACAACACCTACAAGAGTTCAAGGAAAAGATGTCTTCACTTAGTGGGCAGCAGGGTATGAGGAATGTCATTTCTCAAGAGAGGGCAGCCGGGAGCATGGAAATACCTTTCAAAGGAGGGCTGATTGCACAGATTAAAGATGGTGTGGAAGAAAGTATGCCATCTCATTTATTGCAGCAGCTGATTTATGAAGAATTTCAGCCCATTGTAGACACGAATACTCAGATTTTGGGGCAGCAAAGTCAAGACATTTTGAAGACCAAGATTGGCGAGGATGTTGGTGATATTCCAAGGTATAAAGAGCATACTAATGTGTCTTATTTATTGTTGCCTATTTATTTTCATCATGAGATGCATGCCAAAGTTTACATTATGGAGTTTGATGAACCATTGCTCCAAGTATATGTATGTGAGCATCTTGTGGATGATATATGGTGGCAAGTTTTAGTTCACTTGACAGGAACAGGTGCCAGGCTTGCGGATCACTTCAGCATGTTTTGTCTCTTGTGCATGACACTTGGACAAAACAAGATCAGAATTGCTTGAGGGCAAGCAATTTTGGGAAGGGAGGATTGTAATATCCCCTTCCCATTCGAAGACCTTTGGCCTATTTTGTCAACCCGACGGCCAAAGGAAAAATATAAGGGTGGCTTAAGTTATATTTAATTATTATAAAGTGCCATTAATAAAAGAAAAAAATATATAGAGCACTTATAATAATTTATATGACTTAATAATTATTAAATCAAGGATGGAAAAGGCCCAAATATAAATTGTTATCCATCCTAGGTGAAAAGGCGACTTGCCTTAGAAGGGGGAATGGGAACATAGAAAGGATAAATGCCCATTTTACTATGTATTTCCCCTAGAAAAATGTGACTTGCATTAGGAGGGAAAAAGTTGTTGGAAAAAGCATTTAATATGGGAAAATATTAAATGCTTGCATAGGGAAAATCCTTGGGAACTAATTGGATATTGTAGAGGTTGTTTTGGGTCTCTTCTTCCTTTATAAGGAGAAGTCGACTTGAAGGGAAAGATATTCCATACCATTTGATATTTTCTAATTTGTGTCTTAAGCTTGTAGCTTATGCATATTCTTTCATGTGCAACTGTTGTTTGCAAATATCCAGCTTGTGGAGTAAGATCCCACGGGAACCCTAACTTCGGTGGTGAGAGATCCATCCCTAGCTAGCAGGGCATTCTTCGGTAGTGAGAGATCTACCCTAGCTTGTCAATTTTGGAGCTGAATTGATGCCCTAAATGTGTTGGGCGACCTACTTTTTAGGGAAAAATTAGGGTTTCGTGTTTGCTGTGTGAAAACTATTTTTGGAATATTATTCTTCATATTTTTGTGGCCCAAGATCCAAAGTTTCAGCTCATTTGGACTTCTCTAGCAAAAGATATTAATTTTAGAAGTTTTCAGCTGTTTAGGGCACGCTGTAAATTTCTGGCAGCATTCTGTTATTCGAAAAATTCCAAAAACAGTTCTATAATATCTGTTATTGTATTAGCAAGCTCCATTTAAAATTTCAAGAGATTTGAGCAAGTATTTTTGGAGTTATCCATTATTTTCTGTTCGCTGCCCTAGATTTAATTTTCTGCAAAAATCAGATTTCTGTTTGGCTGCAATTTGTCTGTATTTTGCATATTTAAAGTTGGGATTGCCTAAAATCCGTTTAGGGGTAAAATAATGTCCATTGGGGACATTATTCAGGCATTCTCTGAAAATTCTTTAGCTCCTTCATCAGTGATTCTATCTTTGTCAATTCGATAATATTTCCAAGCGTGTTTTAGGTACCATTGTTCATCACCTATCACTATTTTTCCATGTCGTAATAACTATTTCATGCCACATCATGCCCAAGAACCTCAATTATAACATCCTTCTTAGGTGGGCCATTGGATCCATCCTTTGCATGCGGTCCCCTTTACTTCTGCATATGCGGCTTAAATTTCGTATATCATGGAATTGTTTATGATGTCATACAGTTGATCCATCTCCTAAGTTTGCATACTGTTATTCTATTGAGCAATCTAAGCTGCATACTCCTTGTTCCTCTACTCCTACTCAAGACTTTTCTAAATATGGACTAGGATACAAATATTTGTGCCATTATGGCTTCTCTGATTTAAGCTTAGGTTAGCACGAACATAAAGTAACGACACTTTGGGACCTGTCCTACAAAATCTCATACAATTTGGATTGGGATATCATCCTCCATCTATTCTCGCCTTTGGAAGCTTATACTGCCTTGCATACTTCCTCACTTCCTCTTTGTTGGCAAAAAAATTTGATCAGGGGACAAATTTGTGGGTTTCTTGTCAACGCTCTAGGAATCTAAGTCCCTCTACTTAAACGTTGTATCACTTTCTTGTTTGCATGCGCATGAAAAGGTGGATTTTTGTGGTGGCCTTTTGACCGGGGGGATCCAATATGGGCACTCCACTAACCCTACAAAAAAGCTAGAAATTTCTTGCTAGAGAGGATTTTTGTAAATTGGGAAAGGGGGAGTGAGAAATGAGATAGGAGAACTAATGTTGCAGGTAGAAAATCATATTCCTGCACACTAGTTACAAATTTCAACACATGCATTTATAAGAAGAAACAACTCTACAAATAGCAACAAGACCGTTTAGAATTTATGAGCACAAAGTATCAATTAATCCCTCAGTCCAAAAAGGCTAGAAAATCCTTCTTGTATTGATGCTTAAACAAAAGTTGTACATAGTGTGGGAATGGAGGAACGATGGTGAGGGGAAAAATGGAAGAAAATGGTTATCTCCTTTGTTCTCTCTAAGTACAATGCACTCTTAAGTTTACAAAATCAATCACTAACCATTTGAAATGGGAATGGATTTACAATTTATAGGAAGAGAAATTAATCTTCATATACCCCCCAATGACTCTTCATATGTCTCGACATGACTTAAGACTCTTCACCTTCTTAGGAAAACATTAAGTCCCTTTTTATAACATAAAGGTGACTTATTACATTAGGAACATTAAGACATACGAAAAAGTGCAACCCCCAACGCAAAATTAGAACATTGAGAAGAGAGATAAATTTTTGGGGGAGAAGAGAGAGAGAGAGAGAGAGAGAGAGAGAGAGAGAGAGAGAAGAAGAAGAAGGAAGAATTTATTGATGACGAAATAATTTCGCCTCTGAGGAAGTCCACTAGATCCTTGTTAGATGATCTGATGGAAGCACCCACTGACTGAACTATGAATCTCTGAATCTTTACACCCTGAGAAAACTCATGTCAGCACTGATGGCTCACCATTGCTTTCAAAGTGAAATGGCTCATTCTAATATGACTACAATTCCTCTGTGCCAAGTTGTTGTTCAGACAAGTGAAACCATAACAACCTGTAGGAGTGTCAAATTTCATGACACTTTGAACAAGTTACCCTGAAAATGGATCTCGTAATGCCTAATGTGTTAATTTCACCCATGGATGATCCCAAATGATGAATCCCTTATGTTCCATTGTGCCAAAATTTCATTTGAGTGTATACTTACTATTAATAGCAGTTCTCAGATGGATGACTTACTATTTTTAGTAAGAGTGTTATTTTTTCCTCTTCTTAACCATCATGATGTGATGAACTCCCTCATTCACTCCTGCGCACACTACCTTCGCCTCAACCACTTCTTGGGGTGACTTACTATTTTTAGTAAGCACCCATATAGGGAACTTACTATTTTTAGTAAGTGGTCATTTTCATTTTTTTCTGCTATGAACACTCATTCTGACTTCCTGGTGACCTTTGGTGCACATTATCTTTGTTGTAGTCACTTTTGATGAAGACTTACCAAAGATAACAAGACTGTGTAGGAAAGCTTACTATTTTTGGAAAGTGGATTTCAAGTGCTCAGTTTGCAATGGAACATATTTTTTTGGACTCAGCTCATCATCATGGTCACGTCCTCCTAATTTCACTTGATTTTTCCCACTAGAATGCTTGGAAATAAAATTTAAAATTTTTACCTAACAGTGGCTTCGAGCATGGAGCTTGCCATGTGGCCATTAATGGAGCTTGAAATTTGTAGGTCTATTTTTTATCTTTAGTCATGAAAAAATCAACTCCATTGTGCAATAGGTTTTTCATTTAGAGTCCATGTGCAAGTTTTTAGCTCGTTTCCATCGTCAGATTGATGTGAAAACCGACGAATGTGAGCTAGGGACACGAGATGGGACTTTTTGTTGGAACAAATGATTCAAGGCACCATTTGACCTCCTCATTTGTTTCATCTTTTTCTCATATTAAAAAATGAGTTAGTCTGTAAAAGATGACATTTCAATTTGAATTGTATTTTTCAAGATATGAATATTTTTCAATTGGAAGACTTTGTGGTTATCTGACAAAAAATCTTCACTTTTTCTCTTCATTCTTCGTTTCTTAAACTCTTTTGATCCATTATTCGTTCCTCTGAAACCTATGTGTATTTTCATGGAGTGGAGGGTTTGGTGGCCATGAAGGAGCTGGTTTGGATTAGCAATGGTGGACTAGGTGTCTGGACAAGCATAAACAGAGCTATGGCAGGGTGTGAAGCTATGAAGGAGAAATGGGGGGAAATGGCTAAGTGCAAGATTTAAATCATTTTAAAAAAATGCATACCGGGGGTGGGGAATTTTTTTTTTTCCTTGATGTCCCTTAAGCATTAAGGGATGAAAGGGACATCAATTTTCATGGGGTGCCTCAATGTGACACTTGGCGGAAATCTGACGGTCGAGCATTTGGCTCCAACTAGCTCCTGGGGGCTGGAAATTTGCATTGGAAGAGGGTCACATGGATGACCTGATCCCAGATTCAAGGGGCTGGGTGAATTTTATTGTCCTTCATTTCCTTTGGAAAAGGGGACAAAAGGGGACATCAGTTTGCACATCACGCCTCCATGCGACACTTGGCAATCATCCGTGTAGTGAGAGGTAAGGCTCCAACTAGCTCCTGGGGGCTTAACTGGCAATGCGGGAGGTCATATTAGGGTCTAGGAGGCTAAAAAAGGGTTGGGCATATTTTTTTGTCCCCTATGTCCCTTTCTAAAGGGAGGAAAGGGACATGAAATCTCACCAGGCTCCTGGTGCTGACACATGTCCTCTTGAAAAATTGGCTAAGTGTCGAACCTTGAGAGCGAACTTGTGAAGGTCATATCTAGAGTTCCCAATGGATTTTTTTGGAAAAATATTATATGAATTTGACTAAAAATTGCCTTCTGAATCCAATGGTGGGGGTCTCATCTCTGTGTTCCTCCATTTAAGTCCTGAAAAAATAGATTTTTTATCTAGTCCCTACCGATGTGCATGAGAAAAAACCAGATATAGACCTATTGCGCCAAAGTGTTGTGAAAAATATGATTTCACCATATTGTAGAGATTTTAATTCCCTTTCCGACGATATTTATTTTAGCTCCTAACTCCATCTAGAGCTCTTGGAATCACCTTCCAAAGTTCAGTAAGCTTTTTTGGCCCTGTGCACTACCTAGGCCTAGTGAACCCTATTTTTGATGAAATTGTCCCAACTCCTCCAAATATTTCTTGAACCTTCCAAAATAAATTCCATGATATTTATATACCTTCAATTCACCTCCATGTTAGATTTGGATCCTCTGTTTCACTCTAGGGGGTTGCACTAGTCCTGGGAAGGCCAGTAGTAGCCCTTCCCAACACTGCCCAAAAATAGCAATTTTCAAGAACTCCTAAAATCACCTAAGGGGGTTGAATTGAATTTCCTAATTCACTTAGGGAACTGATTTAACATCCATTGGGAGGTCATTGGACTGAATGGGTAGACTTGGGGTGCCTTTGAAGGGTAAAACTTGAAATTTTTTGCACATGGGTATCGTTGTCATGCTTGAAAATTGTCAATTTTCCTATTGCACATTTGCATGACAACATTTGGCTCTAGCTTGGGGACTGTTGACCAAAATAATGTCATACTTATTTTGGTCAAGTACCCCACTTTTCCCCCTTCTTGTGCTTCAACTTGATTTTTTGCATATTTCAAGTACTCAAGGGTTTTTGAAAATAGCTTCATCAGATGGGAAATTTCTTCCCCTTTCCAGAAAGGTAAAGAATTCCTTCTAACTCCAAGTATTTTGAAAGTTACGGGCCGGTGGGCCTGGGAAGGCTTTTTTGCCCAAAAATCCAGTTTTGCGGGCCGAGGGAAGGTTTTTCACCCAAATTTCCAAGTTTTGCCGGCCTTGGGGAGATTTTCTTCCAAAATGCGGACTTGTGGGTCTGTGGAGGAAATTTTTCCCAAATAAGCAATTGCAGGGCTACAAGGGAATTTTTTCCCAAGTTTCCAAGGGTAGACTTGTGGGGAAGTGGAGGTAATTTTGGCATTTTGGCAAACTTTTGGTGAAAAAAGCGCAGGTTTACATTTCTATCCGACCCGAAGGCCCGAAAGGTGGCGGAGCTGCGGGTATTGACAAATGAGAACATGACACATGGCACAAGCGAAGGTTACCTCAGGAAATTTGCCAAGGGGAAACTTTAAAACTTTTGGCATTCTTTGGTGTAAAAGGCGCAAATTACAAGTGCAAACCTGTGAGCCCAGAAGGTTTATTGACCAATGAGAACACGACATGTGGCGGAAGCTGTGCGGGGAACCGGAGACACTTTGAACTTTTTGCCCCCTATTTTACGCAAAAGGCGTATTTTTCACTTTGTGGCCTGAGGACCCGGTGACCCATCTTTGAATAGAAAATTGACAAGTGGCAAGCTTGCAGGCTTGCGGGAGACTTTCATACGTTTGAATTTTTGGTGTTTTTTGGCAAGAAAGGGCACAATTCTAATTTTCGGCCCACGAGGCCTTTGGGGAAAATTTACAATGGTAGAGCTACGGGGATGCAGAGGTTTTTGAGATTTTTGCATTTTTTTCGCAAAAAGAAAAAAAGGTCAATTTTGGGCCTGCAGACCCATTTTCAAATATGATTTTTTTTGCCATTTTTGCCCTAATTTTGATGCAAATCTTCAGATGGGAATATCTTTCGAACCAGAGCTCAGATTTCAACAAATTTTGGTATCACTGGAAATCTGTTGACGCCCTCTACACCATGGTGGCCTCAATTTTGGATTTTTGGCAGAGTTTGGTGGGCAAAAAGTTGAGAAAATGTCTTCTAACTCAGGGATTAGTGCAGAAAATGCGTTATCAGACCTCCAACTACCAAAATTTAATGAAGTATGGGTGATTTCTTGTCCAGCAAGCTAGAATATATTGGAAAATGGATTTTTTAGAGGCGCCCTTGACTTTTGGAGATCAAATTTAATGCATTCTGTTGGTGGATGGATGCAGAATCAGATTTTCCCCCTTTTCTTTTTATCTCTCGTCAATTCATCAATATATGTAAGAGCTCTACTCATTCTTTTGAGGAGTTGGTCATTTTTTCTCTCTACCCCTCTCCCTTTCTTCTCTAGGGTCGAATGTGGAGTTTAAACCTCCTCCCCTGCTTTGTAATGGCATTTTTTCTCTCCTTGGTCCTGATAATGATGTACTGTGTGAATTCTGGAGCAATAAAATACATTTTTGTGATGCATTTGGCCATCCTTGGCTTGTTTCGTTTTCTTTTTTTACCTCTTCATTGCAAGGTACTCTATGCATGATTTTGATGTTGATTACAAGTTCTAGGAGTCGTGTTTAATGGATTCGAAGTGGTGTTCTGTGTGAAATTTTATCTTTGGTCTGTGATGTGTTTTATCCATCCTCTCCATTGCTCACCTCCCTCCATTTCAAGCAGTTAGATCTATGACCAGCATTTTTTCCTTCTCTGGTGTATCACCTCTTTAGTGTAGGCTTTCATCTTCCATGCATTTTCTCTCTTCCCTACCTCCTTGGAATGATTAGATTAGGTTTAGATTAGTTGGCCTCTGCACTGGAGTAGCTCGTGGCAAGGTAGTTTAGGAATAAGAACCAACCTTCATCTGGAGATCTATCCCATTTGCAAAGTCCCACACTTTGGGAAAAGCTCAATGTTATGCAAATCATACCCTAGATGCGCCATTATCAAACTGCAGATCTGAGAAAACATCCAGGGGTGTTGTGATTTTGCATCAATAGTTCCTGGCACACCTAGGTGGGACAGGTTTGAATCACCTTACCACTTTATTTCATCAAGTTGATGTGTTCTTGGTGAGATTTAGCCTTTGGAGGCACATACAAAGCACATCTCGCGACTCTATCTGGTTAATAACCCAATCTCTGAAGTTGTCAGACATTTTTTCCATCCATTTTCTTTCATCTTCCTTTCCACATATTTCATTTTCTTCTATCCCATGAAGTTGTGCAATCATAACTTCATTTCCCTCTTAGAATTCACACTTGCAACAGTGTAATCCACCTCTAATGTACTTCACAACTCCTCCAAATCAACATTATGATCAGAGTCAGAATAATCATTCTAGGTTGAACTTGCTCGGGTTCATCATCCGCCTCATATCCAACTTCTTGATTTTCTCAAGTTTAATTTTCCTGGAATTTTACATATTAGATGTCAGTTTCAACCGATAATATGTCTATAAGGAAATATTTTTATTTTTTAGACTGTTTGACAAGACATAATTTGACGTAAACAATATTGATTTGACATGGACACTTCCTTTCTTGATGACAATGAAGAATTATTCTTTTGACAATTATATGACACAATGGA
The DNA here is from genome assembly GCA_019776745.2 of Taxus chinensis. Classification (NCBI taxonomy): domain Eukaryota; kingdom Viridiplantae; phylum Streptophyta; class Pinopsida; order Cupressales; family Taxaceae; genus Taxus; species Taxus chinensis. The sequence continues at coordinate 342,509 of JAHRHJ020003554.1, forward strand.
AGAATGACTAAATGAATACTAATATTTCAAATTGACAAACTACACACCAGCTATAAATTTAAATTTTACCATGAAACTAAACATTATATCAACACCTATATTGACGACCACTTGCAATATTAAAATGGTATTTGTACATGATTCAATATGCTTCATTTAACACCATATAATGACACTCACACAATATTCAAAACATCATGCATGACATTATTACAAATACATATCCTATGACATATTATAGATACATGTCACTTGACATTGTGACACATTACACAATATTATGAAATTATTACACAAATTGATACATATATATGATATTATGACATTTGGACATTTGGATATTTGAGCACTGATTATGAACACATCGTGGTAGTTAACACATTTAATATTTATGACATTTTGACAATGGAACACCATTTTTGAACACATCATCTTCATGGCGGGCTCATACACACACACACACACACACACACACACACTAGATTAGTGGAAAGCCCAGTTGTACACATGATGGATACATGGTAGGCTTAAATACACATGTTGGCTTTGTGTCAAGCCCATTGCACACATGGTGGCTACATGATAGGCCCAAATGCACACATGATGGCTAGTGACACACCTAAATGTCATAAATTTTATATAACATTTTTCATTTACTTCTTTTTATAAGACGATGAGATGTACTCATTTCATGTTTTTAATTTTAGTGTTGTCTTTTACTATTTTTATTAGCATAATCATTTGGCATTAATACACAATTTTTCAAGTGGTTTGTAGGTTCATATGCATGACACAATGAGATTGAACAAACACACTTTAGACACATACATTTGGAACCCATTGGTAGGTTTGTGTTTATTGATATTTTATTTTAATCCAACAATTTTCAATTACTATAATAAAATGGGGGCAAATTATAGTAACCAAATTTGGACTAAAAGAAATTGACAATGGTTATTTGGCATTTATCCCAAAAAGTTACCCTTTTACACACACTTGACTTATTCATACACCCACATCACTCGATCTAACACTCCATAGTCATTAGGTCATTCTTATTACCCTATTTTAACCCATTATAAACCCATACACTAGCTACAAAACACATCTTCAAACACAGGGCCAACCTCTCCAATTTATAGAATTGAGTTTTGACACTCATGGGTTGAAAATTGGTGTTGACCCAAGGGGTTGATTTTTACCTCCTCTATTGCAAGTTGGTTTTTCAAAGACATAAGCTATCTTGGTTGGCTTAGGGTCCTTTGAGTGGGAAACCTTTCAAACAAGTCTCATATAAAAGCATATACTTGTCAATCATTTGAAATAAGAAATACATGTTGGTCTTTGACTATTTAGGATCTCCCACACATATAAAGAGAAACACCACCATTGTAATATAATTTTGAAGCAAATTAACAAGTTCCTAAGTTTTAATACATACTATATTTTTACCCTATATCACACTTGCATGTATATCATATACCAAAGATCATTTCCATCACTAAAGGCCTTATTTGGGCACACTACTATTGAACATGTTTCATATATACACTGAGTGGAAGAACTACAATGGTCAAAGGCCTCTTCGAGGTATTGCTATATAGGAAGATATGAACTTAGTGGGGGGGGTTGAGGAAAGCTTAACCACTACAAGATAACCCCTTTTTAGGCTCTTTGAGGTAATGGAGAGCTAAGGTTTTTAAGAAATGATACACCCTAATGTGTTACAGAGACACAATCACCAAAATATGAGCATGGAATATAGAGTTAAAGCCACATAAGATCATAGTGCCAAAACTAAATTTGAGCATAAATCTTTATAAGTCAAAATTGCCCCACATTTATGCTCTAGGCCAATTCTCTTCTTGTACAAACAAGATCTATCATCATAGTCATCGGATCATTTTCCGGAAGCAATAAACCAATGCAATCTCTTCAAACCCTAACTGGTAATTTCCTTCATCAACTTCTAAAGTTTTGTATAAATTTGAATATTTATCATTGCATGTTTAGATAGATTATGTAGATTTACTGTATTTATAGTTCTAGATTCATATTTACACATAGTATTTATCTTGATTAGGAATTAGATGTAGTTTTCATAATACAAGGGTACATATTCATTCTAATCCTAGCTTAATTGTGCAAAGGAGCATCTTGACCTATGGTTTGGCTTGCAACTTATTTTAAGACCTCTATCAATCACGATGAATCATTAAGTTTTTTCATGACATATTTTCTATAATGTGCAATATTCTTAGCTCCACCCTGTTCCTCTAGGAAAGTTTGTATATAATGCTCTACTTCAGATGCATTAGCAACTCGAGATCCATTCACAATATTATCATTCAAAGGAAAAATATCCCTATCATTTGTAACAAAAATATAATTTTTGGAATAACACTAGCCGTCTTTTTAGATTCAATTTTATTTTCAAGATAGATCTAAAGTTAACCAAAAGTATTTTGGTAAAATCAATAGGTTCTTGATCAATCATAACAATTTTTCTAGTTGTAATCACAGATCTAGGTAATTTTTGCTAAAATGAAAACATGAATGATACACACCATACAATCCCTTAGGGTTCGGAAACCTTTTTCGAAAAATATTATGGGGTTTGGAATCAAACATAAAAGAACGAGGGCTACTAAATCTAATGACATACAATGGAATAAACCCTAGAAAAATAAGGAAAAAAATAGATTTTCCCTATGAAAAACAATATTCAAACTTAGAAGAGTGTATGAGGGCACAAGTTCATCAAAACGCAACATAGATAAATGGAAATGGAACTCATCCACAATGCAAATACACATATTATTTTAATTAAATCTAAACAAATATAAAATAATAAATAAGACCAAATAAATTAATTCCAAAACCATTGAAAGAGGTGACATGCAAGATTCATAAACGTATCTAAAATATTGCAAGACATGGAGAAAATTGCGAGGATTTGACAATGGAACTATATATTTGAAAAAAAGACAAAACTAACCCAAAAAATGTGAGAAAAAGAGAAAAAATGTTTGGAGCACTTTGTATTCTTTTGGCAGTGTTTTGAGCATTTGGATGTTTCGGAATAACCAGTTAACATGTAAAAACTTCTTTGATGTATGTGTTAACTTGGTTATGATATCCAAAAACATTACTAAGATTTATGTGTTTTTGCTCCAATCACTACAAAATGGAAAACCCCCTCTTGTTAATTGGGTAACGATATCTAGAAAACTACAAAGCAAATAAATATGTTTTTAGGGGTTGTGTTATGAGTTAGTTGGATTTTAAGACACCATCTAATTATTAAGGCCTTAGACAATAACAATATAAAAAGAATAAATTAGAAATTATAATAATTCATTATCCAGGTAAACCAATGTTATGAGAGTGATCTTTCTCTTTTCAGTGATTGCTCTAACATGGACACTCTAATGATTCCTTGATCTAGAATGATTTAATGAAATGCTCAATTAACACTCCTTGAATCTCTCTAAAGTGTTTGGATTCTCTTTAGAGTGATATAATGCATATTTAATTGCTACATGATAAATAATTCAATTAAAATTAAGATCTTATTGGCACTCAAACCAACCTTTAATGGTCATATAATGAAAAAATGCTAGAATAAGAAACAAGCACACTCAAGCTAAAAGGGGTCACAAAAACACTTGTTAGAGCATGTAAACCATGCTCCATAAGCATATACATTCCCCAAACAATATGATTTGATTAGAGTGGATTTGGAGGAGAGAGGAGGCTAATTGAATTGGGACAAGAAAGGGGTCAAGGACAATCGAGGGTTGATAAACGAATCAACAAATATATAAACATGTTAAAACCATATAATTTAATAACTAGTAAACATTGGAGGCCATTTTTTAGTGTCTAGACCCATGTGTAAAGTCTCACATCAATATGAGTTCCTTTCAAAGGATCTCCCTTTAATATGCTCTCTACTATAAAAGAGAGGTTATACAAGGGGTATGTTACACTTAATACACTTAAGAGACAACATTTCGAGCTTCAATTTCAAGATGCTAAAGAAAAATTACGTACCTTCCAAACATTAGTGTCACCAGCAATTTTGTATACTTGTGAGATATGGAGACTTGGACATCAAAATTCCAGTAAAAATTATGTTGATAGAGTTCATATTTCAATGTCATCCAAAAGCTTGTGGACAAAACACTGAGTTACATTTGCAATAATTTTTGCTAAATTCGACACTCACCCCCTTCATATTTCTATTATTTTCCATGCAATGATGTTGCTTTAAAGATTAAGATGTATGACATATACACCAATAGGGCATAACATATATCCATTCAAGGTTCTTCAATCATCTATGAAGTTGTCTTAATAAGGGATCAAGGACATTTGGTATGCTCACTATACGTTTTTCCTACAGGAAAATAATATTGATATCAATCCACTACCTACTATACCTTTTATATTAGTGCTCCCTTACTCCCTACATATTGAAAAAAATATATTCATAACGACATCAACGATGAGATTTATAAATTGCACATAAAATCAACCTAGACAGAACCATTGAAAAGAAAAATGCATCACTACATGGAGCACTATATTCAAATAAAAGATGGATGTATTAGTACTCCCAAGTACACTAGGCTCTCTTTTAGATTAAGATTTCCTTTGGGTCAATTATGGGTATGCTCTCATAATATTTAAATGGAGTTAGGGAACTTTATTTTGCAACCTCAACACATATGTAAACTTTGCAATAATGAACCCTAAATCAAAGAAACTTTTTGTATTTAGGTTCCTAGTATATTATGAGAACTGTAATAGGTTTTACCACCTCTTTAAAGGAAATCAATGCTCTCTACCACATCTTATTCATCATGAAGATAAAAATGTGTAGCTTTATTCATTAGAGAGATGACCCAACACAAAGATGGTCTCCTCAAGAGTTTTCAACACAACTCCTTGCTTCATGGTTCAACTGCAAACTCCATTCTTCAACCTCAAATTCAAAATTGAAAACAAACCTTGTATTTTACTCATTAGCCATGAGTTATCAAGTTGAAAAAAAGACATTCATAACGACATCAACGATGAGATTTATAAATTGCACATAAAATCAACCTAGACAGATCCATTGAAAACAAAAATGCATCACTACATGGAGCGCTATCTTTAAATAGAAGATGGATGTATCATTACTCCCAAGTACACTAGGCTTTCTTTTAGATTAAGATTTCCTTTGGGTCAATTGTGGGTATGCTCTCATAAGATTTAAATGGAGTCAAGGAACTTCTTACAATAATGAACCCTAAATCAAAGAAACTTTTTGTATTTAGGTGCCTAATATATTATGAGAACTGCAACATGTTTTTTTACCGCCTCTTTAGAGGAAATCAATGCTCTCTACCCCATCTTATTCATTATGAAGATAAAAATGTGTAGCTCTATTTATTAGAGAGATGACCCAACACAAAGATGGTCTCCTCAAGAGTCGTCAACACAACTCCTCATTTCACGGTTCAACTGAAAACTCCATTCTTCAACCTTAAACTCAGAATTGAAAACAAACCTTCTATTCTACTCATTAGCCATGAGTCATCGAGAGAAAAAACCTTAACATGCTTCTTCTATTTTATGTCTTTATCTCCTTTTTCTTTCATGTTCTTTTAAAATTGTACTTTTCTTGAAGGCGTTACCCCTATGGGAAAAGGCTTTGCGGATATTTATGGGACTGTCAAATTTGACGGCTTAAATGACGGTTTTGCTATTTTTAACAATTTTGTTTTTGCTACTTTTTTTAACAATTTTGCAGCCATTTTCTTTCTTCAGCATGCATCCAACGCCAAAATTTTTTTTACAGCCAACAACCCAATTTTGCAAGGTAACAACTTTGGCGAGGGAACTATTTTTGATAATTTTCATTTTATAGCTTTTGCAAGCATTAATTTAAATACTAAGTAACAACACATATAGATTTCAATCTTGTTAAATTCACAGGCAAATCTCCTTGAAACTGAATTTGCGAGGGTTTGACTTTTTTCATAGAATTTAGGTTCAAATTTCCAAGTAATACAACCAATATAATGACATCTTGTGCAAATACGGACCCACAGTGTTTGAGTATCATGAAACATGAGGCACCACAATATAAGACTATAGTGGGTTCATAATGATACACCCCATTTGCCCCAAAGTATTAGCGTCAGTTCCCATATGACCTTGTGTTTGAATCATCTGGATTTGCAGTGTTTTGATCTTGAATTTTATAAAGTATTAGGGTCGGTTATGGGTCATGTAGAGAACTGCATTTCTCAGCTTTTGTAGTATGTTGCAGCCTTGATATTTCCATGATTACTCTTTGCAAGGCCCTTTCTGATACATTTTTTTTGGTAACAAGGGAACACTTTTATCACCATAGATTTTTTATTTGTTTATCCTCAAGTTGCTAGGTATTTTTTTTGTTTAGGTACTAATCATAATATTTCTGGAACAATTTATATTCATGGAGATGAAAGTACATAATCTTGACTTTTCATGGAACACTATTTATCTAGAGTTGTTTTTAGTGTTTGTCCCCAATTTGGTAGCTTGAGACGAACCATTGTTTTTGGCTTCAAGTTGTTCCTATTTTTTATTTAAGAATTTTTTATAACCAAATTTCTTTGAGTCTTTTACCACTATGTAATGATCGTTTTAGAATTCTATCATTTTCAAGTGTTGTTTATCAAGTAAATATTTCATTACAACTGATTTATGTTATACTTTTTGACTACAAAGTCAAGACAACCTGATTCCAATGTTTTCTCATTATAAGATAATTCACTATTTCCTAAAATGTTGTTTCCTTTGACTGAAAAATGAATCCCCTAGAATGAGATGTTCCAACAATGCTAAAAATTGTAAACAAAGCATAAACTCTTGCATAACCGATTTGTGATCATCTCTTCTTTAGAAAATGGATACCACACAATACTTTTGGTCAACAAATTAGAAAGAGTAAGGGAACAAATTTACAATAGGAAAAGCACACATTTTGTTTCAATACAAAACATATATATTCTAGAGCCCAACCGTTATTTGGAGGTTTATGTATTTAAGGTCCAATTTTCAATTAGAACTTATGGTCAGCATATATTTTCTTAACAATTTGAAATGCTACTTGTTTGTGTTGTGCTCACATCCCCAAATCCAAGGAAAAGTGACCCAATTAAATGTGCACGATTGAAAACAAGACCTGTTACAAATTAGTGTAACAAATTGAAAATTATAATATGATTGTATGTAATAAAGAAATTTGGGAATTGTACCATATCCGAAATTGATTGTATGAGGAGTTTGTTAAAATTGAAATGGAGGAGGGTGAGAGATAATAGGGTAGATGGTTGGGTTTTTTTATAAGGCATGATTCCTTGGATATGGGAAAGCTTAGTCATTGCCTATAAGTATGTAAGGGTTATGAATGTAGAAATATTGTGAGCTTATTACTGTGATTTACTAAGAGCAACTCAATTTTTCCCTATAATGGAGTGATTAACATGAAGAGGTTGCTCCCTAATGTAAAGTCCTTGTGAATGAGTAAATTAAGTTTTGTAAATTTCTACACTTACAAAATTAATCACACCCCTTATCAACATCAACTACAAAAATAATAACTTATCCTCTAAATCAAATAACATATACCGTTCGGCGTTCACATTGCATTGTACACATGCGATTGCTAGTTCCTCCCCCACTTCTACATTTTTTTTTTCTTGGTTTGATAGTGATTTCTATGACGATGGTCGTTCATGGATTCCAATGTTCTAATTAAAAGCCTACAAATTGGGGCATATTGCAAGAAGCGTATATAATATTCCATCCATCCTCACAAGAAGAAAAACCAATATAGTAGTAAGCAGTTCTGAAAATTTGTTGGGCCAAGGAAGGAAACCCATAGTAAACATGTCAACGATCTCAGCCCCAGTCGCAGAGAAAGTAAAACACTCCATGGAATTGTTCGGGGATGTTCGAAATGATGATTATTATTGGCTTAGAGATGATTCAAGATCGAATCCCAAGGTCCTTGCTCATCTGCAACAGGAGAATACCTACACCAATGCAGTCATGGCTGGTAATAACCAGCAGTTGGATTCTATAAGTTTTTCTTTTTCAAGAATGAATCTTTGGAGAAGTTACTCGCAATCTTTTAAATAACAGTTTACATAAATTTGGACCACATTTTTAAGATTCACTTTTTAAATGCTAGTTACAGCACCCTATAATGGTTGCATCATGTCCATATTCCGTTTATGGTTATGGCGGCCTTTTAACACACTGTGATCATAACCATTACACCACGATATGTTTGTTAGAGTCATGGATAGCCTTTTAGCACAGTTTGAGAGCAACATATACCACATTCTTAAGATTTGAAACAGGGGTGATACTAGTTTGAGATTTTTTAACTGGTTAGGCACATAGGACTGCCCTAATTATGACTGCATCACAATCCTTCGCACTTCTATTCTATAAGTTAAGATGCCCCTTTCTTAAATATTGGCTTATTGTGATAAAGAGTTTTTGACGTAGGGTTAGGCTTTTGCAAGTGCTTCGATTACCAGTACACCTCAATCCCTTGGATTTCTATTCTATAATTGAAATGTTCTTGATAAATTGCATTAAATTGTTCCTTTAGTGTTATGGGAGCAGGACGGAATTCTGTTACACTTTAAAATATTAACGAGAGCACAGTAATCAACTTTAGCTGAGATCATCTTGTCCTCCTGCAGCCTTTGATCAAGGATTCGTTGAGAGCCAAGATTCATTAACACAAAAAAAACACTTAATTTGGGGTTCATAGCGCTTAATCAGAAACACGCCTTCCGAGTTTTGAACCTGGGCCATTGTTGCAATAAATTCCCTATCTTACCATTAGACTGCAGTCTAGCATGGTTAAAAATCTAATTGTCGGAGCTTCTACTGCTATTGTTTGATTTTCAAGTACACAAGAGGTGTTAAATTTTGTCATTTTACGGTTGCTGCTAAATGGGCCTTATTATGTGTTTGCATAAACTAGACTGTTCGGGTCATGATTTTGTGTTTTCTGTTTGATTTTGATCAGATTGTTCTTTTAAACTTTCAGATTGGTGGTTATTTTTCTCTCTTTATTTTTAGGTTTATTAATCCAAAGCTGAAATATGAGTTTGGGGTTTAACATTTACTCCTACAAGAGAGTTGGATTCTAACCATAAGGTAATCTTGTATAATTTGTGTTTTTAGAGTATTTATAGTCAATGATTTATAATTTCCCATGCACTACTTGATAGGCTTGTTCAAAAGAACTGGTACAAAATCCAATGGATCTTTCACTTAGATTCCTCAAATATATGCTATGATGCCTAAGTAGACTCATTAGAAATCCAGTTAATACAAATTGTATCTGCAAACTTTAAGACAACCTACTACTGAGACTACATTTGATCTGAGCATGAGAGGGGTTCCTAAAGACCACCTTCTATTTGCATCACTCTTATCTCGTTACTTGAACTCTCTGCGCAACACTATGCAGCCTGTGCCATGTGCTCAACCTTTGCATAACATCGTTCTTTTGCATAGCTGCCATGTGAACATTGTGCCACCTTGTGCCATGCTGTGGAACATCTACAACTGCGCAAACCGCCATGTGGAGACCTCATGTCGCATTGCATCATGCTGAGGAACATCCAGAACTGCGTGGAGACCTCACACCATGCTAAAGAACATCCAAGAACACACACCTGTCACATGGGGACACAGTGCTACATCGCTCCATGCCGCAGGCATCAATTGTAAAATGCATGTCATGCCTGCACACCTATCAGCATTCCACACATTTGAAAGTCAAACCGTCACACCTGCAGAAAGGTGAATTGTTATCTGTTGTAGAAGTTGAACTGTCTTCTTTTATAGCCGCCTTCTTGTAATGATATATTTAATAACCTTCCAACCCCAAGGGGACGGACATTGAATGATCATCTGTATATTCATAGCAGCCAAGGCAAACCGGTTAAGAAGTGTTACCCCCTTTCTGATCACAGGAATCTTTATTCCCAACCTTGGTGCACATTATATGCATATGTACCATACCCATTCATGTCTAATAGAAGACAGTATAGGCCTTAGTCAATTAGATAGTCGAGGATAAACAACCATTTCTCTCTCATGGGAGTATGCCATGCAACCATACTTCTTTTTAAGAGTATGCCATTCAGCCATACATCTCCATCGAGTATATGCCATATACAGAATGCACATATTAATATATATTTTAATTCTTGTTCTATTATTTTCTCTATTCTGAATCATATTCAATATTTTTTTCGCATATGCACATAACATACGGAAATTCTTGTTTAGAGTGTTGTTTCACAGATCTTGTGGGATTTGGATCATTGGTATTAGAGAGAGGTTTTTGCAACTACACGAGGACATCAATGGAAATGCTTTATCATCGAGGAACTCAAGAATATCAGAAATGGGGACCATTGCTATCTAAGGGGCGACGAATGATTAGAACACAGGAGGGGACCCTACAAACTTCCTTCTATTTGCATTTCTCTTATCGTCATCTAGACGCTCTACACAACTTCTATGCAACGTACACAACATTGCACCAACTTGACTCATGCTCGCAGATTCGCAACCTTTGCACAACATTGGCCTTTTGTGTAGTCGCCATGTGGAAACATCCCGCCACTTCGTGCTATGGTGTAGAACATCTTGAACTACACAGCCGCTATGTGGAGACCTTGGACCACATTGTGCCATGCTGCATACCATCTTGAGCTGCACAACTGCCAAGTGGAGACCTTGTGCTACATTGTGCCATGTTGAAAAACATCCAGAACTAAACAAGTGCTATATCGAGACATTATCTCATGCCACAAATCATCCAAAATGTGCAACCACTATCTGGAAACAGTGTGCTATCTCCCGCTGTTTTGGTAAACATCTGGGATTGTGCAGTTACCATGTGGAGACATCATGCCATTTCATAGAACATTCAGAGCTGCCCAGCTGCCTTGTGCCTCATCTTGCAATGATGCAATACATCCAGGAAGATGCAGTTGCCACATGGAGACTTTGTGCCATGTTGTGGCTTGCCACAAACATTACTTCTAGAGTGCGTCATGCCTGCACACATTTGGAAGTTTCACTTTTGCACATGCAGAAAGGTGAACTGTCCTCCGTTGCAGAATTTGAATTGGATACGGGAGTGGGTACGGAGTATCCGATACACGGAAACGGCAAAAAATTTTTTTTGACCCCGGATACGGCGTAGGATACGGCAGTACAAAAACTATATAAAAATTAAAAAATATATAAATTTCAGCCTTCTAAATAGGAATTTAATTATTAACCACATATTATGCATATGAAAGACAAGATAAAAGACAAGTTATAAGCTAAATAAGTGAATAACCACAACAAACAAGCTAGGATACCGATAAAACTTAGAAACTTAAAAGCTTAAAAGTTAAATTAAAATTAAAATACTTAAATCGAACACAATGTGAATATCATGAATCTCATAATATATTAAATTCAATCATAGATCAATATTCAAAGTTCAAACTATCTTTCATTGTCAATATTCATCATATTCCTCGTCATCAAGAGGATCAAGATCAGCTACATCATCATCATTATGTGGTTGATTAGAACCACATGGGCTCGAACCACTCACACTAGGGCCACTGTCAGTTGCACTCCCTTGTGCATGTAGGTCTCGTGGTGCCAAAGAACTCCCCTCATCATCATATGCTCCATGGTGGGAAATGGAAGCATCCAAGTCAACTATCTCTGGATCAATGTCCCAATGTCTTGTTGACCCTTCCTTGTACTCTGGCTGCTTGTGGGATAAAAGGCGCAAGTTGGAATGTATGTATACCAAATCTTCAGCCCTTTTAGCCCCCAACCTGTTGCGTTTCTGTGAGTGGATGAAACTATATGTACTCCAGTTGCGCTCAGAGGAAGATGAACTTGCAACCTATTAAGGCAACCCAAACTTCAAAGTCAATGCAAAGTTCAACTTCAAACTTAAACACTCAAACTTAAATTTTAAAAAACTAAAAGAAAAGAGAATAAAAAAATTAAAAACTTACCTGTGCCAAGACCTTGATTGCAAGAGGCTGCAAGTAAACCGATGCATGACCATGGAGGTACCACCACATATGAGCATCCATCTTGTATTTGCTCCGAAGAGCGAGAAGGCTATGACCCGTTTCTGCTATGAAATTGCCAAACTCTACCATAACCTGGTCTTGGGCCTCAGGATCAGGGAAGAGCCTAGCCAATGCCGCCATATATCCCTCATTGACTTCCGCATCCCTGTATGGTGCTACCCTCCCTGGCAAGGAAAGGATCTCTGTGCTATAAAATCTAGGAGTCAATGCAAAAGCCAGTAGATGTAATGGGGTGGTCATTTTGTTCCACCGCTCAATGAGGATTGACTTCACTTGTTTGAAAAATATTTCCTTGGGATCTTGTTCTTTTGCATTTATGACGGCTTTTTCTTTTCAATCATCGAGTCGATGCCGTCATATATCTCTCTTAGACATGGTTGATCCTTGTCAGTAAACCGGATCATGCTCATAATGGGCTCTGTAAAACTCAACAGATAAGCCACTCTATCCCACCAAGGGTCCTCTAAGATCATGTTCTTCACTTTTTGAGCCCGTTGAGTGTTTGATTGCCTCCATACAGACCAAAGATTGGAGGTTACCATCCTCATGAGTGCCTCTTGCACCTTCACAAGTCGTCTCAAGACGATTGTGTGTGATGCAAACCGAGTCTCAACTACCTAATAAGAATGAGGAACAAAAATTTAAAATAAAATTGAAAACTAAAAGAATACTAAAAAACTTATATTTAAATTTTAAATTAAAAAAAAGAAGAAATAAAGCTTTTCCTTACCTTCAGTAGCTCCAACTGCGAGAATGATCTAAAAATGCCCTGTGACATGTGGTGGTTGGTGACAAACATTTGGATCTCTTCAGCTTCTGCATACACTTGCTGGATCCACTCTATTTTGTTTGCCATTTTCTTTAGCATTAAATTCAATGAATGCACAACACATGGTGTCCAAAAAATATGCCCATACCGTGCCTCAACTAGCATCCCCGCAGCTTTGCAATTTTTGGCGTTGTCCGTTATGACTTGGACAACATTTTGAGGCCCCACTGCCTCAATGGACTCAAAGAGGATGTTGGCTATGAATTGGGCATCCTTCACTTGCCCCTCACAATCAACCGCTTTCAAAAACATTGCCCCCTTAGGGCATACTGCAATCACATTGATTAAAGGGCGGTTTCTTGCATCTTTCCATCCATCAGAAACAATGGACACACCTGTTTTGGTCCATGAGTCCCTAATTGGTTGCAAGGAGGTTTCCACATATTTTTTTGTTTATCCAAAAGGGTGGTGCGGATCTTCTCATATCCTGGTGATTTATACCCTTTTGGTGCCTCATTGATGGCTTTCACCATCTCATGCAAATAAGGTGATCTCACAACATTAAAAGAAAGCCCATTAGCATATACACACCTTGCAATGTGTTCATCTGCAATTTCCCTGCTCTCATTCTGAAAGGCCTTTTCCAATGGCCCTTTTGTCTTACTTTTCTTTCGTGCAAGGGAAGCATCCTCATCTACAGAGGTAGGAGCCACAAATGGATGTGGCATGGCCACAATTGGGGATCCACTAGGTGATGGGGCAACTGGAGGCCTTACTGAACGAGATGAACCTCCTCTTTTGGCCAATGGATGACCCGCTCTCATAGCCACATTTGCCTCTGCATCTTCCTGCTCTTTGATATATGCCAAAACTTTTGCTTTTGGCACCCCAGCATTATTCCTCCCCTTGCATACTCTTATACCATTACCCGTTATGGCACACAAGTGGCTTTTCACCCTACTGTAAGAGCCTTTGAATACTCCATCACAATCATTGCATTTCCATTCAAAACAACCACCACCTGCAAGTTGTTGAACTATTGTTACATGCATCCATGATAGTGAATTTGGGTCAAAATCCGTAGCCAAAGATTGCCCAAAAGAAACAGAACTTGTTGCCATTGTAGAAGTACCTACAAGGTTTAAAAAAAAAAAAGCAAAGAAAACAATGGCATGCATTGAAAATTGAACAAAAAATTAAAAAAAATAAATGGAAAGAGCAAAAAAAAATGAACATAAGCAAAAAAATGTAATGTGTGAAAGATTAAATAATAAAAAAAAAAAAATAGAAACAAGGTTAGAAATTAAAAAAAAACTTACCTTCACTTAGTAAACCACAAATCAAATCCTTCACAAATCCTTCACAAATCCTTTCATCCCACACTCCTTTGCAGCTCCTCACACTTCTACAAGCTTAGCAATAGCTCCTCAAACCCTAGACAAACACAATGCAATTTTGGAGAGCCAAAGGTAAGTTTATTTGTTTTATGTTTTGTTTTTGTGTTGTTCTATTGTTTTATTGTTTAGAGTTAGCTTTTAGGGTTTAGATTAGAAGAATATTATAATTTTTTAATGTTATGTGGCTTTTAAAACATAAAAAAAAAAAAATAAAAAATAAATTAAAAAAAATGTTTTTTTTAACGTGGGAGCGGCTAGGGAGCGAGCAGGGGCTGCGGAAACACCCGGGTACGGCACAAGCCGTACCCGAGCATTTCTGCAGCCCGCTCCCGCTCCCGCTCCCGCTCCCGCTCCCCGCTCCCGCTCCCGCTCCCGCTCCCGCTCCCGCTCCTGAGGCCTTCTAAGGCGTTTCCGGTAACCTAGACGAAAAATAGTACTTGTTGTAGCCATGTGCTTGCAGAACTGAACTTGACTGCCCCTTGTTTTTTAATGAATAGCATCGTGGTCTGAAAAGGCCACACTGAAATCTTTGACTTCTTTTACATTTTACTTCATTTTGTTTATTTGGTATCTTGTGTATCTTCCACGCACCAGTGAACTGACAAAATTCTGCATTTTTAAAGTTTTAAACATCATTCCATGTACGTACAAGATCATTGGTGTATGTAATAGAAAGTTACGCAGGTCTATATCAATTTGGGAGGTTAACTTGGCTTCAACTCTTTCCTCTGTCTCTGTACTTGGGTATTTTTGATTCTACGATTTCTGGGAAACTAGTACTTCTCACTGTTCACTCCTTTATGATTGAAAGCTTTTTATATGAATATGATATTTTTACGCTATCAGAAATTGTCTTGCAATGGATGGGAAAAAAAAAACTTTAGGACCCCAGGGACTCTAAGAACTTTTGAATATAGTTTTGTATTCTTTCTCATGATTGATAGTGATACCTTTCTCAGAGAAAGCGGATATTCTCATTTTTTTGATGTTGTATTGCCAGGTGAACCATGTCAAGCGTGCATTATACAGTGTCCTCATAAGAAATTTGTACAGGTAACTGTCAAACATTATTATTTTTAGTTGATCCCATTATACAGCAGCCAGAAGGAGCATTTTGTAGGTATTCTTAACAACTATTCTGATTTTTTGTATGTGAAGGGAAAACTTATTTGCAGAAATGCTCAAGGAACGAGATGATATATCAGCAAGGAGAAAACAGTGCAAAGACATTCTTCACATTCTAAAGAAAGCTGTTCGTGTAAGTGTTATGTGTTATCTTTAAAATAGTATATCTGATGAACTGCATAAGTTTATATTTTTTCAAGGTGGGTGTAAATGCTGTCTTTGGGTGAATATTTTAGGTTGAAGTTATGTTTACATGGTTTGGTTGTTCAGACATTGGATGAATTGTCTCTAGACTGAGGCATACAATAAAAATGATCGAGTGCTGAATTGACACGACAGGCCTTCCTGTTATTCATGGTTTCTTCGTTGGTTTATTCCTTGCTGATTTGAACCAAAGACCAACTTGGATGGTTGTTTCCTGTTCCATCACATTTGGGGCTTACCAAGAAAATATTTTATGGTGTGACTTGTTACTGTTCAGGAGATCAACCATCTCCATCCATCTTGCTGGTAAAGTTTGATTATCATGGTCCCTGGACATATTCAGCGTGTGTAACAGGTTACATGAATGCCAGTTAAGGAATAAGTGTAAAGCCTGCCGAGTATTCGCTTTCTTTGGAAGTATTGTTTCTGTTCTGGCATATAGTTTTAGTTGCCTGTAACCTATTACATTACACATGGTTATTGAATGGAGTTTTAGGCCTGTATCAGATGGTACAGCTGCATACATAATGATTTGATCCGAGGGATTGTTTGAGGTGCTGACGATCAGGCTGTTCAATTTTTGTTTATATTCATTAATTTTTTGTGGTGCTTCCCGGCAATATAAATTCTATGTACAGTTGTTTTCACAAGGATGTAATATAGTCATTCATTCAAGAAGGATTGTGATATTTAATAGGTTTTGTCTCTCATTAAGTAGTTTTGTGGTATTTTTTTGAAGATAAAGGATTTTCTATTGTATTTATTTTGAAGATAAAGGATTTTCTATTCATGCGGCCTTTGCCGCAATATTACGCACTTTCCTTTTGTCAGTTGTACTGTTGCTCCAAGAACATATCTGTAATAGTAGCTTCTAGTGCATATAAGATGCTGGTTAGATCCGTGACGGTAGCCTCTAATATACAAAAGATTTCAATGTCTGTATTATAAACCAAGGATGGTAGTTTAACATCTGATAACATTGTTTAATCCAGAGAAATGTTGCTGACAAGAGACCATCTTATAGACACTGGTGGGGACACTGCATTGCTGATTTAGTGTTCTTCTTGATTGTCTGCAAGCACGTCTAACAAATAGGTGCATTTTCTGTCCAGTATTTGTACTTGATTTTTAGTTTGACAAACTCTGTTTTTGAAATCCCGCCTTGTCTTAAGGCAAGAATTTCCCCTCTAAGCAGCAAGAATTTCCCCTCTAAGCAGATACCACAGCTGTAGCTAAATCAAGTGGCTAGTCATGTTCAGATTGTGCATAATGACCTCATGGAGATCCAGTTTAAGCTTTTACTTTTGTGTCTTCATCAGTGGAATTTTCTGTTGGGCCTTTTTTCCTCGAGAAGAATCACCTCAGCCTCAAGTATATTTTCATTCCACCGATCGACTCCCGGCAGTGGCACTGGATGAATTTCTTGTGTGAATATGATATTGATATTGAGTACATAAAAGGAAAGTAGAATGTGGTGGTAGATGCCT
The DNA here is from genome assembly GCA_019776745.2 of Taxus chinensis. Classification (NCBI taxonomy): domain Eukaryota; kingdom Viridiplantae; phylum Streptophyta; class Pinopsida; order Cupressales; family Taxaceae; genus Taxus; species Taxus chinensis. The sequence goes on from JAHRHJ020003554.1 coordinate 359,685, forward strand.
CGAGCGAGCGGCAGCATCACTTGGCATCAATGACCATTAGGACAGACTTGTGAGATAAGACTTACCAAGTTTCCCGGACACATCTTCCATTGTAGTGATGATGGAATACAAAGGAGTGGAGAATGCCATCAGACAGTGAGCACAACACGGATCAGGGTGCAGCACCCCAGTCAGAGCGTGCATACTTTTCCAGGTCTGCCTATTCTAACACATCAGCCATCTCAGCCCCACCTCCATACAATGAAGATGTTTATGACAAAGGGGAGACCCCTCGGAGTCTGAGACCCCTGAGTCTGAGGCACCTAGCATCTTTCCAATTCCACCCTTTCTGGTTTCATAGGTTTGACTTTGAGAGCAGTCTTTTTCTTGAAGGAAAATATGAAGTGAACTGGCTAAAAGCATTGCATCCGCACAAAGGTGAAAGTCACATTTTCACACTGGTGAAGTTGAAGGTGAACATGGTAGCACTATAAAGCACAGTTCCCACACATCCATGCAGCAGAAAAAGGCTCCATATAAAGTTTGCTAAATCGAGAAGAAGGATCAACTTGACATGTGATTGGGGTCAATCAAGCCACATCGCTTCAATTGCGACAATATAAAGTGAGTGGGGGCTTGATTTGCCCCATAATTGCGGTGTTAGCACAAAAAGACCAATCCAACAAGGAGTACATTATATCTATGTTCCACCAAGTTTTCGGGACGGGGACGGGGGGGCGTGTTTCCAGGACGGATTTTTTCGGAGGCCTTTTTTAGGGGACGACAAGGGACGGCTATTAATTTATTAAAAATAAAGAAAAATATAAAAAATATAGGAAATTTCAAATATTTATATGATAACATTGATAAATCACTCATCACACGACAAAATATCAAATATAGAACCTTAATACATAAAATTGGAGCTGAATTGAAGTATTAATTACAATAATAAGGTTGAAGTATTAATTACAATAATAATTACACTGAAATGCCCAAGGGCTGCAAGTCCCCATCCTCGAGTTTCCGAAACGTCCCCGGTACAGGTACTGCCCTAGAAGGGCAGGTGACGCGTCCCCGTGGAACATAGCATTATATACATCATTGTGCTTTCATAGATTATGAAACACGATGTACTAAAGTCGTATCCGATTTGTGATTTCTTCCTATTTTTGGAGTACTTGTGTGAGATCATGTAGAAAGTTGAGAGATAATTGTGCCATTAAAAATTGAATGATGCTTCTTCTGAAGTTGTCTGCTAATGTTAACCAATTGAATGAAATTCAAGGTGAATCCAAAACCCAACCATAGTTTCATATAATTCTATGAAATCATTAGACACAAGGATATGAACATCCTACGTTCACGACCTTCTTCAGGTTTTATGATCAGAGGTGTCTCGCTTTCTATTTACAGGAAGCCATTAAGCTCCATGACAGGGCCCTCCATCCTCCTTCCAAGGAGGCTACTAGTCGACAGATCACATCTTTCTTTGATTTGCTCCCGGGTATGAGGGGCAGTAAGCGGGGGCATGACCCTTGTGGAGATCTCTTGGCTAGATTTGTTAGGATTAGAGGAGCTTCTTCCTTGACCAAAGATTTCCAGATACGTGCACAACCAAGAGCCCCCTCTTAGACGACGGACCACTAGGTCCACCCAGAGAGCTCAACATTCCACGGAACATGGGTGTCTCCAAAAGTTTCCAGTCCCTGACACCAGATAACAACACATCACCAATTTCCTTTCAGCTGACCTTGGGCGACAGTCGTGAGGGTTGGTGTTGAGGCCTTTCCCTCCACCTTCCTCTCATCCCTTGTGCTCTCTTCTTCTTCTTCTTTTGTTGCTTTGGAGACCCTCTTGGGTTCTCCCTGTTGTTTTTGCTTTGCTTTGTATTGTACAGTCCCATTGACCTATCTTTGTGGTCATTTGTTGGACATTTAATATAATTATCTTATCTTATCTTATCTACATAGTTTTTTTTATTCACGTTTTATCAAATTTTTAGGTTCATTTCTTAAGCCATATTCCTGGAATTTCTTTTTTGAAATGTTTGGTACAGGTATAAAATAGGTACGATGCCCAACAAATAGGGATGCAAATGACAATAATGGTTATTTGACGTACATGAGAGTTTCCATGTAGTTGGGTGGGAGACGATTGATTGTTATCCGAGAAGATATATCATATTTTGTGTACATGAAGCTTTAAGGAGAGCTAATGAAACTGCTCAATGTAGTTCTCACATTTCGTTTTTCAATTTTTTTTCCATTTGATTACATCAGATCAATTAGCTTCTGTGGTTGGAGCTTTTCCTTAACTGCTCTCTTTCCCTCGTTCTTGTAGGTGGAACTTAACTTACATTCTACATTCAAATTGATCTAAGTTACTTATTCGGGTTTGAAGAACCTGATTCGCTGGTATTGCATTTTTATGCCTTGGATACGGCTTGAGTTCAGCGATACAAAAATTATATAAATAAATAGGAAATTAATGATATTAACAACATAGTATGCATATAAAAAACAAAATAACCACAAAATGAAAATTCTAACCAAATGCTAAATGTCATCATAATCATAAATCTTAAATGTCATATGCGCTAACTCATAATTAATTACACCAAAATCTAATATTCATAGTCATCTTGCTCTTCATCAAGAGCATCAATATCAAGATTAACATTATGATGTGGTTCACTAGAGAACCACAAGGACTACCACTGCCACTAGCTGCGCCACTCCCGGTAAGCTATGTGTCACAAAAGAGCCAGTGTCAACTGAGTGGTGGGAAATGGAAGAATTTGGGTCAACTTCCTTTGGATCTATGTCTCAATGCTTTCACAACCCCCCTTTGTACTCTGGATTCTTGTGTGATAGAAGGCCCATGTTGGAGTGTATGTAGACCAACTACTCGGCCTTTTTGCTGCGAGCTTGTTACACTTTTGTGAGTGGATGAAGTTGTATGTGTGCTCCAATTCCACTCACAAGAATATGAACTCGCAACCTATATTAAAATTTTAAAAAGTAAAATGTTAAAACTCAAGTGTTAAACATAAATTTTAAAACAAAAAGAAAGAGAGAAAAACTTAAAAACTTAAAAAAAGAAAAACTTATTTGTGACAAGGCCTTGATTGCAAGAGGCTTGCAAATTTGGTGTTCCTTGGCCTTGGAGGTACCACCACATATGCACATCCTTCTCGTATTTGTCCCAATAATCGCACCAAGGCTAAGACCTTGGGAGGTAATGAAAACCCCAAACTCATCCATAACCGTGTCTTCTACCTCACGATCAGGGAAAATCCTTAGAGAATGCCATTTTGTACCCTTTGGCCACTTCCACATACCTATATGGTGCCACCCTCCTCGGCAAAGAAAAGATCTATGTGCTATAAAAGTTGAGGAGTCAAAGCAAAGGCAAGGATATGTAGCAAGGTGGTTATTTTGTTCCACTGATCAACAAGGATTGAATGCACTTGTTTGAAAAATGTCTCCTTGGGATCTTGTTCCTTTGCATTAATGATGGCCTTTTTCTTCTCAATCATTAAGTCAATGTCGTCATATACTTCTCCCAAAGATGGCTGATCCATGTCAATGAATGGATCATACTCATAATGGCCTCTATGAAACTCAACAAATAATCTACACGGGCCCACCAAACATCATCTAAGCTCATACTTTTCACTTTTTCGACCCGCTCGTTGTTTGAATCCCTCCATATAGTCCACATGTGACTAATGACCAGGCTACTAAGTGCCTCTTGCACCCTCACAAGACGTCTCAAGACAATTGTGTGAGAGGCAAAACTAGTCTCAACTACCTATTAGAAAATTAAAATTAAAAAACTTATGAAAATCAGAAATCTACAAGTACTAAATTAAAATAATAAACTTTAAAAACATTAATAAAATTACCAAAATGAAAAAAGAAACTACACATGCCTTCAGCAGCTCCACAGATGAGAAGCATCTGAAGATGGCTTGTGAGAGGTGATGGTTTGTGACAAACATACAAATATCCTCAACCTCAGCATAGACTTGCTTGATCCAATCAAATTTCTGCCCACTTTTTGCAGCAGAAGTTTGAGTGAGTGGACAGTGCAATGTCTCTACAAAATATGCCCATACCTCACCTCCACCACCTACCCCGCAACCTTGCAATTTTTTGCATTATCTGTTATGACTTGGATAATATTTTGTGGCCCCAACGCCTCGATGGATTCGAAGATGTTGTTGTCAATGAACTTGGCAATGTTCATACACCTCACAATGAATGGCCTTCAAGAATATTTACCCTTTAGGGCACACTGCAGCCACATTGATTAGAGGCTTGTTTCTTCAATCTTTCCATCCCATCAAAAACAATGGAGACCTTCATTTCGCCCCATAAATCCCTATTTAGCTTCAAATAACCCTTAATAGGTTTTTCCTCCTTTTGCCAATAAGGCAATGTGGAGCTTCTCAAACCCTTGCCCTTTGTAGTATTTTGGGGCCATTCATTGATTGATCTTACCTTTTCTTGTCAATATGGTAACCTAACCACGTTGAAGGACAATTGATTTGCATACACATACACATAACTATTTACTTGAAGAAATGACTGTTCCTTTGGCATACATGCTCCTGTTTACAATATCCAATATATGCAGAAATGACTAATTACAATATGATACTCCTTTGGCATGCACACTCCTATTTATAATATCTGCATATACACTCCTCTTTACAATATCATACACATATACACAACTATTTGCATGTATTGGTAATTTTTGATGTAGCTGGATCCTATGTTGGCAATTTTTGAGAGTATGATATTCCTTTGGCATTCAAATCAATGCACATTTTGTTTGAAAAGCAAGGTGAATCCGTACATTATTTATTTTAAAGTTATTATATTTCCGTAATCTGAAAAGTGCCTTTAACTATTGGGTGGACAACGATAAACATGAAGTGATACCTTTCCGCAGATAGTTTTGCTTTTCATCATACTTCTTATGAGTTCTTGTGGGTTCATTTCTTATGCCTTGTTGCTGATATTTCTATTTTTAATGTTGAGTATGTCCATGAAGAAGGGATGATCCCTAACAAATAAGGATATCAATGGCAGTGTGAGACTATTGGGTGGACAACGATAAACATGAAGTGATACCTTTCCGCAGATAGTTTTGCTTTTCATCATACTTCTTATGAGTTCTTGTGGGTTCATTTCTTATGCCTTGTTGCTGATATTTCTATTTTTAATGTTGAGTATGTCCATGAAGAAGGGATGATCCCTAACAAATAAGGATATCAATGGCAACAGTGGTGATTGTGACTACACGTGAGTATCCATGTAGCTGGGTGGAAGACGGACATTCAACCATCCTTGTAGTTGGGTGGGAGATGATTGATTGCCATCCGTTTTTTTTTTTGTGTGTGTATGTGAAGCTCTATGGAAAGTTGATGATGAAACATATCAATATAATCCACAACATTTTTTTTCTTTCATTTGATCGCATTAGCTTAATGACTCCTAGTGGTTATAACTTTTTCCTTACCATCTACTTGAACTATTACCCTGGTTCCTAAAGGTGATAATTCAACTTGCCTTCTACAATCATATTGTTTTCCACTCCAGATTAAGGATTTTCCTTGTCCTCAATGTGCACAAGCGATTCTATCCATGCCTGATGCCACAAAATTTTCAAAAGTGTAATCTAATCCTAATTGAAGTTGCTAATCATCTAGTTTGTTGGTATCTAAAGAACCATCAAAAACAGCGATTCATATTTTGATGTCTATTTGACAACCCTTGAATTGTTGACTTGAGTAGCATTTAGCAATGGGATGCTTATAGAAGATTCTATATTGGCAATCCTTGGGCAGTGTGATATTCATTTGGCATTCAAAATAATTCACCTTTTTCCTGAAAAACAGGCCCTCATATTGTTTCATCCATAATTAGCAAACTCGGCGAGTACTCGCCAAAATCCAGCCAAAACGAATATTCACCATGAAAACTCGCAGGGGGAATACTCGCCGAGAATATGCAGCGAATATTCACCAATATTTGGCGTGTATTCCCCCTGCGAATTTTCTGCATAATAATTTTTCCAGTTTTTCCTTTGATCTGCATAAGAATTTTTCACATGTCCTTTTGGTAGTTAACTTTCCTAGAAGTCAAAACAAAATACGTTAAAAACCACTATGGATGTCAACTTTTCAGAAGATAAAATCATGTAAACGGGTTATATTGTTGTACAGAGGCAAACACATATATTATCAGATTAAAAAAGGCATTTTGGTTGGCTGTTATGTTCTCATTAGATAGTTGTCATTGTAGCAAGTCTTTCTTCACTATGTTCCTTTTCAGGATTTCTATGATCACCACAAATATCATGTTTTTTGTGTTTCGACAGGACACTAGCATTTTTTTGTAGCTCATGTTCTGCGTGATTTTTTTTTTCAATTTTCGAGAGTCATCGGAGTACTCAAAGAAGCTCTACGTTTTCAGTGTACTTTAAGATACTGACGGTTTCTTATAGAATGGGGAAGAGGAAAGTGTAAATTATTGTATATTGTAACTTGCATAGATATGAAATTTATGATGATACTTTTCAATGACAATCATCATAAATTCATAGGACTTATCAACCGACTGTTGTATTCGCATGATGATGCAATTTTGTATTGTATTTGTTAGCACGTGCAAAGAGAAGAAAGAAATAGAGAGAAGGAGAGAGAGCAAACTGCACTGTTGGAATGACATAGGCAAAGGTTTATTTATTATGAGAGAAGAGGTGGTTGAATAGTTACCAATCGAACAACTACATAATTGTCTTTACATGCTATATAAAGTGTTATATTTTAACACCCCCTCTTAATGACTAAATCGGAAATAAGACCAAGTTTGTCTCGAAACTTTACAAATTTCCTAAAACCCATATGTTTAGTCATTACATCTACAGATTGTGCCATAGGTTGGACTTCAAAATCATTAGTCCATGACTATGTTGCGGTTGTCGAATGAATAAGAACCGCAAAACAAAAATCTGGTCCCATGAACAAAAAATATGGCAAGTGGTCCACTAGTTCTCTATTACGTGATTCATTGACCAATGATGAATCGCTAATGGGTGAGAGTCTTAGCCCCATCTCCAGAGTGCTGAAATCAGCACCTCAGAAGAAGTGGATTGAAAACTCTGTTCTAGGCTTACGTACCCTGTTTGAGTCTATACAAAGACTCAATCATCCTACAATCGAAGTCACCTCAATCACGTCCTTGCAACACCATGTAGTGCTCATCCAACTTTCTCAATAAGAGAAATGTGACCATCTGTGCAGTAGGAGTTCGAACCAACTCCGCAATAGTAGGAGAAATAACCATCTCCGTCTCAGCAATGGTCTTCGTCTTAGCAGTGGTAGGAGTGAGAATCAACTCCTCATCTATTTGCTCATCTATCCTCCTCTGTTGGGAAAGATTGTTCACAACACAATGAGCAAACTGGTTATGCTCTACTGTCCTTAGAGCAAGGACCTTTGAGTGAGTGGTTGGGCATGCCATCTCACCATGCAACCATGCATCGTCAGTGCATTTGGAATAGTGGAGTCTCTGTCCACAACAAATTGTTCTTCAGAATGAGGAAATCCATCCTCCCAAGGCATGTTCGCCTCCCGTACCCTTGGTATAGTGGATATTCCCTCCACAATAGGTGCATGTAGGTTGACAATATCCAAGTCAACAAATTTGTGAGGAATGGCTTCCTCCCAAGGCATTGCAGCCTCCTGCACTTCCTGAATGGTGGCGCTGTCCTCCACACGTACATTCATGTTGATCGCAACCGGATCAACAAGCTGATACTGACCACCTTGCCCATTACCAAGGGCAATTATCCATCTCTGTTTCACATCAGAGACAACACACTTCTTTCCACAGAAATCCACAAAAATATTGGGATTTTTCAGTCAATTGACGATTAGATAGAAGATTCTTTTGTAAAGAAGGTACATATCTAACATTCCGTACCAACAATTTATGAGTATTATGCAATACAATGCATATATCTCCTATCCCTTCTACTGCAAGTGATTCTCCATTAGTTAGTACTACTGATTCAAAACAGATATTTGCAGTAAATGAAACATACCAATCCCTACGACATGAAAAATGTACAGACGCACCAGAGTCAATGATCCAACAACTAGTACCACTGTCATTCGAGCATGATGGCGTAAGACAATAAAGAGCATGCTCATAATCCGAATCCCTTTCTTCTGCAATTGCTGCCACATGTTCCTCATTATATGGCTTTTTGTTCTGCTGCGAAAGATCATACTTCCGCGTCCAACAATCCTTCTTGAGATGCCCAACCTTGTGACAGTAATAATATGTGACCTGATACCGAGTGGAAGACTCACCAGATTGACGTTTCCACTTTCCCTTTGACTGAGTGACAAGAGCACTCTCTCTGAATGGTCACAATTAGATTTTGCCTGAAGTTGTCTCCGCTCCTTTTGCAACAGGTAGGAACTCACCTTGTCAAACGTGAGTGTTTGACTTTCAACCATTAAATGGAGTGCCTCCACAAATGACTCATACGAAGAAGGTAAGTTGTTCAAAACCAGAGCCACCGTATCATCGTTGTCCACCTTTTTATTGATGGAAGATAACTGGTCTCGAAGATCTTTCATCCGAAGTAGGTGCTCAGACAGCGATCCACCTTCTTGTAACTTTACGGAAAAGAGCATATTTTTCAGGTATAAAACCCGACTCTTCTCTGACGTCTGATATTTATCCCTCAGACTGGCCCACAATGTGCTTGCCACAGTGGCATTCCGCACTTCTGGTATCAAATCATCCGACACCGATAACTTGAGAAGCAATAACGCTTCCTTATGACGTTTGTCATAATCCTCGAAGTTAGTCGCTGGGTCGACTTTCATCACCCTTGATTATTTTATCACAATCACGAAACTCCACGACCGTTAAAATCTTATGACTCCAAACATTGAAATTAGTGCCCGTTAATTTTTGTGTCTCCGGCAAAGTCAAGTGTGATATATTTGCCATTTTATTATTCCAAAGTAATGGAAAATAATAAAATAAAATTTTGCCTCACACTTAATAAAATATCCTTTTTCCACAAATATATGTAATTATGGAAATCACCCCTCCAATATAGTAATTATTATCTCACATTATTACCCCTCCAAACCTTAATATATGCATATATTAAAAGGTATTAATATTTCCTTTGTTGATTAATAAAATAATAGTTATTTCACCGACTCAATAAAATAATACTTTTCACCAAGTTTGCTTATTCCAAAAGTAATATTAAACCAATATGCAAATGCACCTGCAACTACGATTTGCATGTATTTTTACTTTATTCCTCCAATGATTTGCATGGTATTCAAAAAACTTTTTGCCATACAAAATCAAATTACAGGATTTCGATTGCCCACGAAGGCACAGAATAAAACTGACTCTGCACAATTGTTCACGTCTTTTGCCTGTCTGCAATTGTGGACTTTGCTGTGACCCACGTAGGGTTTCAATGTTCCACGATTTTGCTGGTGCCCTTTGATTTTTCTGTTGCAATTTTACCTGCCACGATTTAGCATTCAAACTTCAACGTCCATTTCTAGGACTATTTGCGACTGGTATACTGGCTCTTGCAAGACGTGGATTATGCTCTTGATGTCACCACTTCACGAACTGGGTTTCTACATTTTTTTCCTTCGACCACGTTTTCCTTCATTCGGAGGTTTCAGGGTACCCACGTACTGCCTTCCTTCACGACTTTTGTGTAAAACAAATATGCCCTCGACCCTTGAATATTTTCTTCACATGATTTCCTCGTAATGTTTCACGTTTTCGCAAAAACCGACTGTCTTCACGACTTTAGGCCCTCGTTCCTCGTTTTCTTGGCCTTTCTTCTCTTTGCCCTAGCGTCTGGTATTTTTCTCCAAATACCGTCACATTTTACCAAATTCGTGCCTCTGTTAGGGCTTCCTCAAATTTATGGTTTGCACCTCTTGGAGGCTTCCTCGAACTGCAACCTTGGACGCTCTGATACCAATGTTAGCACGTGCAAAGAGAAGAAAGAAATAGAGGAGAGAGAGCAAACTGCACTGTCCAAATGATACAGGCAGAGGTTTATTTATTGAGAGGAGAGGTGGTTGAACAGTTACCAACCATACAACTACATAACTGTCTTTACATGCTATATAAAGTGTTATATTTTAACAGTATTTGTATTCAAATCTAATAGAAAACACTTCTCCAACATTTTATAGACTCATTTGCATAAAATTTATGTTTTTTAAAGAAATTTGCATATATTTTAAGTTGCCGAATATTCCCGAATATTCGCCGAGTCATTTTTTTTGGGTTTGCCGAATATTTGCCGAATACAAGTATGCGAACTATGGTTTCAGCATCTACTTCTTAAACTCTTCGAGAGATAGACTGATACACCTCTAAGTGCTGTGGCAAAATGCTTCACATCGACTAAGATAGAAGGTCACCTTTTATTGTGGAGATATTTCATTTTGCGCTCACTCCTAAATGTGCATGGATAAATGAGGAAACCTGATCTACTCCAAGCCTTTTACCAAGGCTCAAGCAATGGTGCTTTATAGACCTTATGTTGAAGTCGCTGATCTTATCCTACACATCCATTGGTCTTTCAGAGGTGCGTCATTGCACGTAATGGGAGATTCATACAAGAGAGTTAAAGTGCTTTGTACATATCAGCAGCTCGGTGCTTTCAACCTGTATTCTTAGTTTCCGTTCATTTGGGATTTTAAAAATGGCTTCTATCAGGATCTATCTAGAAATTATCATCTAAAACCATGGTGCTATTTCTTGAGCTACATAATCATTAACAGCATAGGATACTGTAGCTTATCACATTGGAGATCCTAAAACAAAAATTTGATAGCATTTGACCAGTAATTACTTCACGCACAGAATCTGTCTGTATGAATTAGTTGAGAAATAAAATACAACTGTTTGCAAATAAACTGAAAAATGGACATGTCAATGATCATGCTTTATATTATCTGAACTTTGGCTTTATGCTTGTGACTTTGTCCAATGCCTACGGGAAGTTCATTTGTTTAAACTTTATACACTCACTTTGCTTGATGTATATGATGCAATAATTGAGGACACACTTTTTGGACTGCTGCAGATGCAAAGCAATTGCAAGAGGAGCTTTACAAAGAATTAAGAGGACGAATCCAAGAAGCTGATATGACTGTTCCTCTTCGCAAAGGATCTTACTATTACTATGAAAAAACATTGGAGGGAAAGCAATATATACAGCACTGTAGGCGGTTTATTGTTGAGGGTGAAGGGCCTGGGTCTGCTGATGAAATGATGGAGACAGGACCTGACGTGCCTGTGGAGGAGGTTCTGTTTGATGAAAATGTGATGGCTGAAAAACATGAATATTATAATATTGGAGCATTCAAGGTACCATTCATGTATACATTTGTCTCTTCCTTTCCATTTATTAAAAAATATGTCGATTTGTCACTCCAATTTTGATCTGTTTGCAGATGAGTCCCAATGATAAGTTGATTGCATATGCAGAGGACACCAAAGGCGATGAGATATATACCGTATATGTCATTGATGCAGAAACCAAAGAGTTCATTGGAAAGCCATTAAAAGGAATTACTGACTGCCTGGAATGGGCTGATAATGAGACATTTGTATACATTACTATGGATGATATACATCGTCCATATAAGGTTTGTATCTATGTACCTTGCCTCAAAAGCCTAAGTGCATGCTTCTTTCAAAGATACCAAATGTTACAGTAGGATTTATACAATCATTAGAGACAGGGTTGTGAATATCTGAGTTTTTCTACCCTTCTACTCTCCGAAGAGAAGTCAAAACATGAGTTCATGATATTGCTAGCAATCAGAAAGAAAGTAGGTCAGTTTCAAATTGTTTCAGGCTTCAGTCTTGTATTTGCTGGAATTAAAAACCTACTACTGCAGTCCTAGCCTGAATGCCTCTAATGCGTGCCTTGGAAGGATTCATGAAGCCAAAACGCTTCTCATAAAAAACCAGTATAGGCATGCCTATGTCTAAGGCTCACATGCACAAATGGTCTTTCAAGGAAGGATCACTTATTTGGATGATTTTGGGTCTCTACTTTTCGCCCCCAAACAACTTAGAACTTGGATAATGGATAATTAGACAGATATCAGTGGAAACTTGAAGCTGAATCGAAAATAGCGATTTAAATTATTGGATCATTGATTCATTTGTTGAAGTTCTATCATACAAAAGCTCATTTGTGTATGTTGACTTCACCATCAACATCAGACTTTATTTGTTGAACTTCATGGCTCAAGCAGGTTAGCTGTCTATTCCAGGAGACTCTGAAAGATGCAATATCCTCTATATAACCTTGATCAACCTGACACAGATGCTTGACACTCGCTCGTATTATAAGAATATTTGTGCTCCAATATTAAGGAGTACAAGGCCATTTGATATGTGGAATATTCGTCACTGCTTTAAACTCGTCTAGATGAGCAACTACATAGCAGTTACCATTGTTACCTTAGGCTCAAATATGATGTTGCCTTGAATTGTAAACCTGGCCAAGAAAATTTTGAGGTCAACTGATCTTTCTGTATGCATTTAGTGCAGTAATTCAACGAATAATGGGGTCAACGATATTCAGAGTTCCATACATGGTTTGATACTTTATTAAATTATTGTCGAAAGCACTCCATCATATTGACTACCCTGCTAACTAATTTGCCAAAATTCCATCATATCCATTGGTTTCTGCCGAATCTTTCAGGAACGTGACAACACAATCATAGGATTTGATGGTGTCAAAATTCTTCCTTTACTCCATCATGCTACTTAAAGTTGCCTATGTCATGGTCACGTTGGGGTTAGATTAAATCCATTACACGGCATTGCGACTTATCATACAATTTTTCTTAAACACCCCCAAGTATTATCAGAAAGAAAGAAATGATAGGGAGAGAAATAGAGAAGCTACGATGTGAAATGCAGCTGTAGATAATACTGCAGGGACAATGTTTTAATTATAGGAGAGGATACAGTTACAAGGTGGTTGCGATTGACTCCAACCATATCATCTACTTAATAGCATTTATAACCATCTAACCATTTATATATATTACCCCCCTTGTTGATGAATAAACCAGAGACAACTCCAAGTTTGTCTATAAATTTTACAATGAGAACAGGACCAAAAGGTTTAGTCATTATGTCAGCAAGTCTCCTCATGTAGCGGCACAATAATAAAGACAAATGTCTTCATTATCAATCAACTGTCGGAGGTAATGATGATGAATCATGAACTGTCTATATGCTTGGCTATGATAAAGTGGGTTCTTCACCAATTTTGAGCACACTCCAATAATTGTCAAAAAAGTGAAGTCATTGTTGTTTGGTCTAGTTGAAGATCGTTTGTATTGTACTGCAATCAAACTGCCTCATGTCACTGTACTAACTGATGCCTTTTGAGGATGCTTTAGTTGACATATCAAAGAACTTGTATGTTGCAGCTTTCGAATGTTTTATGTGTGGTTTAGACACAAATTAGAGAGACAGAGAGAGAGGAGAGAGAGAGAGAGAGAGAGAAGATGAACTCAGATCCAATCAGAGCTGTATTTTGACAAATCATAGATCTGCCCAGATGGTAGTACAGTATACACTAGGTGACTAGACTACCCACCAATTTGATATACTGATTCATTAGCGTATGTGGTAAATCAGTGTCAAGTGGACAATTTCAGTCCTGCTTCCATCGAATTGAGAGATGTAAGATTATGATCAAACATCTTTAACTTTTCTTAGTTCTATAGGTGCAATATCTCCCAAAATTTGACACCAGGGCAATAGCATAAGTAGGTCTAGATTTGACCATGTGAATCAAAACAGAGCTGAAATATTCATATTCTCCATACATGTAGAATTATGGACTGGTCATTCTAAATTTATCACTGAGTGCTTTGGACAGTGTCATCAATCATCAGATGGTATGATCAAGTTTACTATGTCAATGTCAAGTTTACCATGTGATCAAACGCACTATTTTTGATGTATAGACTTGGAATGGCCCCAAAAAAGAAGTGTGATTCCAGAGATTTCTGAGATATTGATCAATTTTGATATATCAGGCTTGAGGAGCCTACTTGAAGTGCATACAGAGAATTAATCAATCTTACAAACCAGATGCACTTTCCTTTCATCCTGAAATCCTTGCGGTTGAACCATGTTGACTTCCTCATGCCAAGTCTCCTGTTCAGAAGGTGCACTCTTCAATATCCATTTGATATACCTTCCATCCAAAACTGAGTTGCAATGGAGGGTACTAACTAAAAGGTCACCATATTTGCAGGTTGGGGCAAAAGTTTCTTCATAATAACCTACCCCTTCTTGTTGTGCAGTATCCTTTAGCAATAAGTCAAGCTGTTGTACTTGTCCAAAGTACCATCTGCTTTACATTTCACCTCATATATCTGTTTGCATCCAATGAGCTTTTTAACTGGAGAAAAATCTGCCAACTCCTAGGTATGATTCTTCTTCACAAATTCATATTCAACTTGCATGACAACTTCCCACTAAATATTTCCCTGAGCTTCTAAATATGATTGTGGTTTTGTCACCTTATATAGAGCTGACGAAAGAGAAAAATTAACACGCTCCTCAGAACCAATGATCCGTTTCTTCGATATTTGAGGCCATGCATATTGCTAAGGGAATTCATTCTCCAATACATTTTTCATTGTGGTATAATATCACACTAGCCTCCGTTATTGGGATTTGTGTGGTGTCTAGACCACATCTTGAGTTTTTGTCAACTTGGACCCCCTACATTGGTATATTTGTGGAGGCCAAACCCCACCTTGTATAGGCTCCAACTCCGAAGACTGTTGTTGTTCAAGGAAGGATCATTATCCTTTTACCTGCCCTGGATCTTTATTCTTCATCCTCCAATGGAATCACAACACTATTTCCAGTCATTTTAGTGGTTTCTTGCTGCTTAGTACTACAAGAAAAAAAAGATTCTGTTTCCTTGACATCAACATCTCTGCTAATGATTACCTTATTAGTAAAAACATAAAAAAAGTCTATAAACCTTGGACTGCTCACCTAAGTTGCCGCATTCAGCGAACTGTATGTAAAAAACTCAATATTCGCTCCTTTTACCTGCCTTGGATCTTTATTCCTCATACTCCAACGGAATCACAACACTAGTTCTAGTCATTTTAGTGGTTTCTTGCTAGTTAGTACTACAAGAAAAGGAATATTCTGTTTCTTCTACATCAACATCTCTTCTTGAGTTTACCAAACAAGTTGTCCAAGGCCACCTGAAGATCTTGCTGTACCCCCTCTGTAGTAGCTTTCCCCAAAGTCACCTTGGTTATCTGATAATCATCAGCCGTTATATCATTGTTATCTTTGTTTGCAGTAGGCACGGCGATCTCAGCAAACCTCTGCCGATTGTTCAATCGTGATATGAGAAAGTGTTTTAGGTTTCTGTAATGTCCCTTTCTAGGGCTGAAACTGAAAATTTAGGAAATAGCTCAAACCCCAAGTGAAGTGTATTCTGATTTTTGTAACAACAGTTTTTAATATTCCTTGAAACCCTAGCAATGAACTATATAGGGACTTTAATTCACCATATAACTATGCACGGCAGCGGCAGCTGAAAATACTTCTAAATAATTATTTCAAGTGCGACAACAATTATCCATCCAATATGCATCAAAGAAATGGAGAAAACAAGAGATTACACCCAACTGTAATTAAATTTATGACAACAGCAGGACAGCCACAAACAAGGGCTGAAAACGATAGATAAACTCCTCTTAAAATAACCAAATTATAGATTCTATCCTTATAAAATATGATAAATCAGAATATCAAAGAATAAATGAGTTATGTGCCCTATAAGGCACCAAATCACACTCAAACCCTAGTCGCTTCTTAGGAAAGTGGCTCCAAAAATATGTCAAAGATATTGTAGGTCTTCTTCTTGATGTTATAGATCCCAATCAACAAGAGAGTCTTCAATAGATGTCTTCAATTCACCAATATGAAGAGTTTTTGTTCTCCACTAAGCCACAAGGAAGGGTTTCGTCCTCCTTGGAAGCCACACAAGAGGGTTTTTGTCCTCGAGTGGAAAGGTATTGAACAATTAGCCTAAAAAAACCAAGTATATGTGTATATCCCGCCAAAAATGATGTGCAAATGAGGCCTAGTGACCTTCTTTTATATCCCTTGGTTGGCCCCAAGACCCCTTGGGTGAGAACCGACTTCTTAAAGCTTCACTTTATGTTCTAATCTTTTGTTGGGGTCTTATAACCCCAACCGACCTGCTGTAAGGAGTGAAACACCAAATAAAAACATTAAAAAAAATAAAAGAAAAACTGAAATGAAGTTCAATTACTTCCTTGTTCACTTATTCTTCTTGGCCACGGGAAGAGAGTGGCAAAAAGTCTCTGTTTGGCATTAATATGAAAAAGGGGACTGTTATATTTAAATTATAGCATCCTCTGATTTGTCATGTGTGTGTGCATGAACTATCAGTGTAATTGGGTAACATTGGACCGTCTCTCAAGTTGTGGGACTTGTAGACTTGAGATGAACCTCCAGAGAAGGCTGGTTCCTCTACCTAATCCTAGCACTAAACTACTCCTAATGAAGGAAATGCAACTAGCTACTTTTAATCTATCAATTCCAAGAGACCAGGGAGAGAGAGAATGCATAAAAATAGAGAAATCCTACACTATAGAGGTGATAACACTAGAAAAAAAGGGGTGTTGGCCACTTCAAAATGCTTGAAAATGAGGGAAAATGAAGGTGGAGAGGATGGACAAGCATCACAGACCATGATAGCACTTAATACACCATTTCCATAAACACAACATCATTTAAACTTTGCAATGAGAACAAGAGAATGCACAAAATACCTGTAACATGAAGAAAGACAAGATAGAACAGTAAAAACCAAGCAAGGATAGAGAGATTATCACAAAACATTGATATTATTGCTCCAGAAGTTTGCACAATACATCAAAATGGAAGTAGAAGGCATGATTCCGATTACAATGCTAAGAAAATGAAGGCTTGGGGCTCCAAATCCACCCAGCAGCTGAGAAGAAAAGAGAACAACATTTCAAAAGTCCAACTCCTACAAAAAATGCTCTCTTTTTACAATACATGGAAGAAAGAATGAGAAAGAGGGAGCGAAACCAGAAATTTGCATTCAACCACTAACAAAGAGCATTGAATGGCCTGCCAAAAGCATAGAGAACCTTGCAAAACCCATCCCATCTTGTACTCTGCCTTGTAGAAGAAAAAAAATGTGTCCAAGTCTTCATTTTAATCCATTTACTTGCCTGGGACGTGATGATTTGAACCTGGGATGTTTCCTGCCTTTTTCTCCACCTACTCCACCTAATCTCCATTTTTTATTATTTCATGATGTAGGGGGAGAAAATACGAGTCCAACCATATAAAATTTGTGAAATTTGGTTGACCTGGGACGAAGATATCTCCATGCGGACTTGGGGGAGTCGTGGAGCTCATTTTCAAATAGTTCGGTCTCTGTGCAATTAACTCGCCCACAGTCCCCAATACTTAGTCAATTTTTTATTTATTTCTTGTTTCCACGTATTGCGGATCTTTTTAAAGTGTGAGGAACTTGGGGGGATGAGGATCTGTGTCGCATGTGTCACTCGGGCCCGAGATGCCCGCTTTCTCCGCTTTGACTTCTGCCTCTCTTTGACTGCGGATCTTTGTACCTTGCGGGGAACTTGTTCCACAGGGAACAAGTTCACCGTGAACCCCCATTCTCTGCGGCCCCTGCTCTACACTTTGCGCCGCATCCAATTCCTCGGCGAGCTCGTCAAGTCACCCTTTTGACTCGCCCTATGTATTGCGGGCATCTCGCGCCTGCGGGGAACGCACATCCCTGTGGCCCTTGCGTCGTCCAAGCTCTCCGAGCCCGCTTTTGCCGATCCGCTCGCACCTCAACATCTCGACCTCGCTCCAATGCACTGTGGGCTCCAAAGCCCGTTGGATAACTCGTCCCCACGGGCCTCCAGTACCTGCACAACGTCCCGCCTCTGCATTTCACTACGTCCGTTCCCCAACCTTTGTACTACGGTGATTGGGGCCACTCGGGGAACTCAGGGAACTCGAGCCCTTGTACCCATTGTGCCTCCAAAGTCCGATCCACCCGCAATACACTACAATTTGGCCCCAAATTCATTTTTTATAATTTTTTCTAAGTCCTTGAGCCAAGTAGAGAGTGGGGAAGCTAGGGAAAGCGTAGCAAAGTGCTCCAAAAGCCATTTTGTCCCTTTTATCCAATTTTAACCCAAAATGACCAATTTTTTGCCAAATTTTGCTAAGTACTTGATCTGAACAAGGGGTAAAGGCCTTCCCAATTGTCCCAATTTTTCCCATTTTTCCAGTTTACCCAAATTGGCTAAGAATCGATCTCATTGAAGCCAAGAAGGAGGGAAATGCACCCAGAATAATACTAAGTCCCCCAAATCAACTGCAAATGCTCCAAAACATAGAATTTACCTGTTTTTCTCCAGATTCTCCATGAAGCTCCCGATCAACTGCTCAAGTCCATTTCTCCCAGGTTGTCCATTTTTGCTAGGGGATAAAAATGGATAACAACTCCTGATCAACTGCCTTTTTCCTCTTCTTAGGGGTTTGGCTCGCTAGCCAAGATGTAATGGAAGAGGCAACCAATTGTTGCTGTGGAGATGTGCTCATGGGGGTGGCACCAAGAGAAGCAGTGAATGCAGAAATGAAGAGAGGAGGGACGAAGAAATTAGTCGTAGGAATAGTGGAAGGAGCAATGAAAGAAATGGGGTGAGGAACTCACCATGGAAATGAGAGTGGAAGACAGAGAGGGAAGAGTTGCTTGAGGGGAACTCAAGAAAAGGTTGATCCCTGAGGAACTTGGGGGAAGGGAAGAGAAGACTTGGGCTAGTGAAACGAGTGTGGAAGAAATCGAAGGAGAGGAAACAAGTAAGGATGACGTCAGGATAGTGGAAGCTTGCACCTATGAAGTGGATGGAGGAGACGAAACACGAGGAGAAAAGGAAGGAGGGGGAGGGGGAGAGTGAATATGAGGAGAAGAATGAGGTGGTAAAACTTGTGGCGCCAGGGTTATGAGTGCTACAACATGGGTGATGAGAGACGAAAGAAAGGGATGAGGGATGTGTAACCATAGTACATGTTGGCATATCTAGACTTTTTTGAGGTGAAGGTGAATCTACGTTCACCAATGGTTGGAGAAGTGTAGAGGTAGTAGAGGATTTCCTCCTTTTCTCACAAATCTAAACCTACAGGATTTGATAGGCTTCCTTGTCTTTTATCTGCAGTGTCTTCAATGGAGGGGATTGCTTCTGTTGATGTAGCTATACATCATGCTATAGGAATACCCCAATTTCTTGGGTTGGATTTTCAATGAGTACATGAGCCAATGATGGGTTTAGATTTAGAATTTATGCAACACGTTCATTGATCAGACAATTTCTTTCTTGGCAGACCCATTAATTGGAGGAAATCCTAAAGTATCTACTTTCATTTGATTGTACATGTAATGCAGGAAATCTCCATTATCATTTGTGCCTTCAAGAATATCAACAATATTTTACTTTGCCACCTCTTCTAGAGTCATTCTGTTATAATATTTTATCCTTATTAGAAACCTCATCTCATACAATCAATCCATAAATCTTCAAGCTCAGGAAGATGTAAATGCAGGGTCCCAAGACTTTTTCATTATCCCTTTGTAATCAAAATAAGTCTTGGATGGAAATATTTTAGAGTTACATCCTATGCATCTCTTAGGCAATATTCTTCTCCTTGATCAATGGATGAACATGTATATCAACGATTGAGATAGGGAAATGAATTCCCACCTTGTGTTTACTTTGTTGAAACTTATGCAAATCCAACAATGTTTCTTACCAATTCCATTAATACCCACTTGTCCCTTGGGTATCTTGGTAGTAGATATGGGCATCCTTGAAATCCCCTAACTGATGTAGGTGAAGGTTGGGAATTGCAAGAAGATACATCCCTAGTGTGATATTGCATTCCAAGCCAAGTCAACATGCATTGGCACTTGGATAAATCCTTATCCAATTTACATATGATGTTATAGAAGAAAGCATCATTTACTCTTCTAAAATGTTTAAGACTTTCTTATAAATTTAATTAAGGATAGAAATCATATAACTCAAGCTGAGTTTCTTGATCCCTTATGTGTTCAACTTAGGATATATTCTCATCCTTGCTATAACATAAGTCAGGTAGGAAATCATGTAGAATTTTCATGTTGTGTGAACTTCCTTAAGTTGTTTATGTAAGGAATCACTAATAAATTCTCCCCATATGAAATATTGTTGATTCTTCCTTATGATATGGATGAATTGATACATCCACTCTTGAAATTATTTAGCCACAGGAAGACCAACCACTCTGCTAAGTATTGTAATTATTTCATTGACTTCTAGAATGAAGTCACTTAGGGGCGGTGTCTTGGGAACCATGACTAACTGTGGGATTTAAATTCTTTAGGTAGTTTTTATTCAAATGTTTGATACAAGCTGAAAGTTTTCATCCCAATCCTTTTTACTGAGCCTTTTTAGGTTAATATCCACATATTCATTAAAGTTTGGAAGCTTAAGAAAATCATCAAAATAGTCCATGTCTAACCTGATCACTACTTCCCTCATCTTGTTTTTAACTGTCCCTGGTGTCACCATCATAGTGGTTTGCTACTGCGAGCAAAAATTAAGGACATTGTGCTGAAAAAGGAATGGTTGCAACAAGTGCCAACCTACTGTCGTAAATACCCTATGTATCCATGGTGATTTGGATGGGTTATTTACTCATCTCCAAAAATTAGTCATGTCAATGTGCCTAAGATTTGTATCCCTAATGTCGATATTGAAGTCAATATTTGAAGGGGGTACCACCCCTTGGTGGCTATACTTCATCTCTTTTTCTTTGCCCTTAGATGAATCAAATTTTTCTTTCCCTTTTGTTGATTCAAACATCAGGACAAAAGAACTAAAAAATTTACCTAGAAACTCCTCTGAATGCCTTTTGAGTTCAAATCTGGAAGAACCCACTTGCTTAACATGCACAAAAATCCAAAAGGATTCTTAGCAAGATTTCTACCTTGTTCGGACACATTGTTAAACTCGACACCGCACTTGTCAAGAATTTGGACTTGCTTGACACCTCCTAAATTCTAAAACGATTAGGTGAATAATTGAT
This sequence comes from Taxus chinensis, assembly GCA_019776745.2. Lineage (NCBI taxonomy): Eukaryota > Viridiplantae > Streptophyta > Pinopsida > Cupressales > Taxaceae > Taxus > Taxus chinensis. The sequence continues at coordinate 380,978 of JAHRHJ020003554.1, forward strand.
CTTGATTTACACCCTTGAAATTTGACCCACTTGTTGGGTTTGTGAACTTGTTTAGGAGTCAGAAAATCCCAACAAGAGTAATTAAGATATTAGGACATGTTAGAAATCTCAAAAATCCCGAAAGCCACTCCTTTGGGGATTCAATAATGCTTAGCATCTTTGAAATTCCGAAACATTAAGTCGGGGTTTTCACCTTGACAAACAGGTTGTAAATCCCAATATGAACTCTGTCAGAGGTTTATGACCTGTTTGTCAAGATGTAAATTCCGATTAATATTAAACTTGATTTTCATAGTGGATATACTTTTTCCCATGAAATAGAAAAGTGAATATAAAAAAAAATAACACCAATAAAACCCTAAAAGGAAATATTTGGAGTGGGGGGAGAAATCATAACATGGTTTAAACAAGTAAAAAGGAAAAGAGGAAAAAATAAGCCAAATTCCTTTAATAAATTCATCAAATATCAATGAAATTGATAGAACCTATCCAGAAATTGAAATGGGCATGGAGATATTTCCATGAAAAATTGATCAATCGAGGAGGAAAAGCTCAATTGGGGTTTGGAGGGCCTGAAAAAATGTTGCTCATGGTAAAATTCCGAATTTGTACAAGGTGAAAATGACATGTAAAATTTGGGTTTTTATAATTGGTCATCATTAATTACACGTTTTTTGACACGTGTTGGGTGAAATATGACTTGACAATTAATGCATTGACGTGGGAATCAGGAAGTTGATTGCATTTTACAAATAATGTTTTTTGTATTCAGGTCCTGAAAACCCGACCTATTAAAACCTCCTGCCTTTCAGGAATCGAGGTTTGGATTATATAAAACATTCCTTACATGTTTAAATATTCCAATGCATCATGGACCCCTAAAAATATGTAACACTATAGAATATTAGGTTCTAGGTTTGGAGAACACTAAGCATTTAACATGTTTTTGCATTGACACCATGTTTCGATGCTCCCAAGGTTTGAAACTCCAACAAGCTATAATGTGTCAGGGTTCGGGTTACAAAAGCATGTAACATGTGACATGATTTTACCTCTCCTTGTTCTTATACTTCAAAAAATCGTGGAAAACTCAAAACACTTAGTGTGTTAGGGTTTGATATTCGAGAAGCATTTAACATTCGACATGTTCTTATGTTTTGCAAGTTTGAAACTATGAAAAAAAACTACTGTCAATTTTACAATTATTGGGCCTGGGACTTGGATTTTGGGAAAAGAGAAAAAATCCGAAGATCCAAAATATCAATATTTGGTAGGTTACCCAAAATTTAACATTTAACTCAAATTTTGCGTTATGAAATCCCAAATATCCTGACCCTAACTTCTTGGTTTAGTCACAATCTTAGGACGCAAAAAATTGGATTTTATGGAAAGGGATTGCACTCCCTAAGAACATAAAATTTGGTAGTTTACCCTAAATTTATAGTAAAACTCAAATTTTGGGATAACAATATGCGACCCTATCTTCTTGGACGTCACAATCTGAGGACGTTTGGCTTCACCCATTGCATTCTTACTTGGTTTATGATCTCAAGGTCTACATGGCAGGGCATATTTTTTTTTTTTAGTTCTTAGTTTAGCTTTAGTTTAATTTAGAGTAGATTCTATGTTTTCAATACACTCACAGATCTTAGTTTTAGCTGTCTCCAATTTTTTGTCTATTGGATTTTGCAAGGTTCGGGGTGAAACTTGTCTATAAATTCCACCTCAGATTTGTTCATAATCCATATAGTGCTGTTTATGTTGCATTTTTTTCCATTTATAATCATTTTCAGTTTATATTATTGGGTGTCTTGGGTCCTATTCCCTTGTCTTCACAAGGCTATTGGGGTTCGGATGTCACAAGGCTATTGGGGTTTGGGTGTTACCCTCTCATAATAACTACCTTGGACTCCTTAAACAGCTGATATAACATCTTATTTATGATCTTTGAAGGTGTCTTAATTGTTATTTCATCTTTCCACGGCTTGCTTGACAACTGTTTGTCATAGTTCCTCTATCACAGTCTTGTTCAATTGTGTTGTTATTTATACCTTTTGCTATCAAAAGTCCTTTTTCTTTGCTTTCAAATCTGCTTCAATTTTTTTTTGACATTTCTATCTCTTTGTATCTTTCGTGTTCATTGTTGTTTTATGCTTGTATGGACCTTTTCTTGCTTGTAAAGGTGCCGTCTTTACACTTAAGCTTGCTTTCCTTACATTTTCTCTTTATGTTCTTGACAAGACTTGGACTTCTGGCTGTTTTATCTTTATTGCTTCATTGCATTGCTGATGTTCAGTCTTATTCATTTCATATCTTTCTTTTTTCAGTTATTTATCCCACTCCTTTCATATATATATATTTTTTTACAACATTGGCGACATTTTGGCAGCTTTCATTGTTGGCTGATTTCTTGCTGTTTTTGAGTGTTTTGAGCATGTTTTTTGCTTCTTCAAGATTGGTTTTTCTTGTCTTGTCTTGGTGTGCTTGATCAGTTTGTTGTTCTAGCTATCATACATTTGAATTTTACATCTCGCTTGCATGCCATTACCAGTTTAGATTTGCTTATTTGAATTGCAGTTAGTTCCTTCACTTTATCTTCAGCTAAAGCATCTTTAAATTTAGAGGATTATAGAATTGTGTTGACCTAACTTATAGTGCTTTCCCTTGAGTTCACTATTTATAAAAATAAAACGAAAATATTAGGTCCTTGTTTCTCACTTCTTTGTTATTCAAAATGGGAATACGTTTTTCTTATGCAGAGAGTGAACTTAGTGTTATCTTAATCGCACAATTTGCTTGTTTCTATTTCATTATTTGATCGAGAAAGTAGAAGGTTTTGTGTTATTAGTTAGTTTACTTGTGTGTGTGAACTTACCTATTTCCTTTCCTGCAACTAGTTTAAATTTTGTTGTTTGTATTTAGTTTAGTTTCAAAGAGGAATATGCTAATATAAGCATGAGCTAATCTCTCCCTATCTTTCTTTCCTCTTTCTAGCCCATCCCTATTAGGGTTGGCTTGTAGTGTGTCTTCTTCTGCTTCTGTCATTGGATGATGCTTCCCGATGAGGATCAACCCCTTTGAGCTAGGAGGATCCCCTGTTATGCAACCTGACCTTGTAGCTTCAAACCTCAATGGTATTGAACAACAGCTCGGTCAACTTGTCCCGCGTTCCACACCTAACCCACATCTCCAAATCCCTCAATTTCAAGATCTCAATGTTCATGAATCATTATGAGACGGCATGCCAGTGAACCTTGTCAACCAAATCCTTGAAGTCTATATTTCCATACATTTAGGCTGTCTCAGCCTGATCCAAAAAACTCAAATATGAGTTAAAACATGGAGTTTTTCTTGCATACATAGATATCGACCAGTATCTCATAATATCAAAATGTGACTTTTTACAGAAATCTAGTAACATGGGGCTTTGTGAATACAACCTCAAGAACCAATAATTTCCCATTGTACAACATATAAAACACCCAACTACAGGAGGATTCATAGACATCTTGACAAGGAATTCCATTCAGTGAAGTACAGCAGCATTTAAAGACAAACTTCTCAATCAAGACACTCTTCTCTTTGTCTATAGCAGTACAATCATAATTAGCAGCAGTAACGATGATCAAATCACATACACTAGTTTTTTCAAGCCAAAATTGTCAATTTACCTTTAGTTATGGTCAAACTCAAAATGGGAGGCTGTCCAGTCAAAGCGGTAGGAATTTCCATCAATGTAATATGCAAATACTATTTTCATGTTAAAGACTTAAAGTTTCCGCAGTCCCTAATTTGTTGAGAGAGATTTCTGGAGAATACTGTGTGGATTTTTTTTTGGGGCGAAATGTCTTTATATATTTGAAGAGCTATATATAAAACCCACACCACACAAGATGTAATAGGTGAGGGGAAAAGTATCTTATATTCTTTTCATTGTAGAAAGTTTTTAGATTTGTTATATACTGGATGCTGTTTGAGTCAAATTTTGTTTTTTGTGCTATTTATATGGTTACTTCTATGGGTTTCCAAAGAGGTTGAATGGGACAATTTCTTATTTCTCAGGTATGGCGGCACAATTTGGTTTCAGATCAATCTGATGATGATTGCCTTTATCATGAGGAGGACGATGAGTTTTCTTTAGAGCTGAAAGCGTCAGAAAGCAAGGAGTACCTTTTTGTTACATCAGGAAGTAAAACTACACAGTTTGTGCTATTTCTAAATGTTTCAGATGCACAGAAGGAACTTAAGTACTTAACACAGCGTGTTGAGGGAATTGATATAGATGCAACACATCGAGGAAATCATTTTTTTTCTTAAAAGGAGAAGTGATGAGATTTTCAACTCTGAGTTGCTTGTTTGCCCTATAGATGATGTAACTGCTACAAAAGTGCTTATCCCTCACAGGCCAAGGTAATATAAGTTGATTTCAAGCCTACCAGTTTATATTTTAAGTTATACATTTTTATTTCTGACTTTTTGGCCAATCATAGTGTTTGATAGAAAGTCTTGAAGCTGATTTTGTGCTGGAAATTCTCATCATTGGAATAAAATGACACTGTTCTTTTGTGCCAGAAATTCCGGAACATTTTTTTAATTTTTGGCATTTGTGATGCATATAGAATCATAGATTCCATTACGTTTCAAAGCAAATGACTGACCTCGTAAAGATTCTCATGTGTCTATTATTTACATCTTTAAATGCTTCTTTATGTTCTAGTTTGAGCCTTTAATGCAGAAGTCTCCATGTGTGTATGTCCCCTGAGGCAGTTGGGAACAAACAGAAGTTTGTCGTGGATAGGTATTTGACATGGATTTATGCTCCTAGAAGAATTAATTGCTAGGTGAAAGCGATCCTTGTTGCTTCCATATGTGCATTTTTTGAAATGAAACCTATGTTTGAGTATAAACATTTTCTTCATCCTTTTGAGAGTTGAAAGATAAATTACAATCATCAATAGGATGATGTGTAATTGCCTTCTTGTAGCCTTATCAAAGAAGGAAATAATTAAGACTAAATATTAGATAGGAATAATGAGATCATCGAGACTAGTTTATGTAGCTTTTGAGGACTAATTAATTAGCAGGAAGAGTTTCTGTGAAAACTCAAATTCTTGTTGGTGCAGTGTGTTTGAATTCAGTGTACGAATCTATTCTTCTGATTCAATGTCTGTGTTGTGAAGTTTAGCGATGTTAAACTTCCAGATATCAATACAATATTGATATTCCCATCAGTCAAAAAATGTTGTCTAATGTTTTAGATAACAAGGGAGCTGAACTGTGGCAGCGAGTAATCTTGCTCATCGATCTCAAAATGTATCTCAAGGAAACACATCTTGTTGAATCCTTTATAGCTTAGCTACATTATCTACATATTATTTCATAATAGTTCTATATGATTAGAGTTAATTCTTGAAATTACTGTTCTTTAAGCTGGAAAATTTATGTACCTTAATTTCATTACCAATAAAAATGTTGGTCTCTTTTTGTACATGGCACTTCTGAACATTTATTTTTTTACTTTCCTAATCAGTAGTAGGTTCCCATATGAGAAAGACCATTAGAAGACCAATTAGAAATCTTGCATGAAAAACCACTATTAGAACAACAGCTGAAGTCAGAACAACCATTAGAAAATGCAACTCTAAACCAAATACAGCTAGCCCTCCTAACCAATATAACTGTCTGCGAATCTATGAATAACAGTACAACATGCAGACATGTTTTTTTAAAGCAAGTAATTAATCCATAAAGGCCATAACATGCACCTTACTTCAGGGAATATTGGGGCTCAAAGCCTCTTCAAAATCATAGTTATCAGGAATCAATGGTAACAATGTGATGGTGAGTACGGGGATGCTATTTCAAGCCAAGTACGGGGGTAAATGAATATGGGTACAGCTATATTGTGTATATGTATAGTTACTGTGTGTTTTGGGTACTGGTATAAGTTGGGGGCCTCAACCTTGTACCCAAGTTTCCTGATGACTATGAAAATAATTTAATACTGCACTTCCAGCAAAACAAGATAAACAGTTTATTTCTGCAAGAAACAAAACTTTATTCAGATCAGCATGGCATTGCAATCAAGATTTTTTTGTGGTAAACATGGGATTTGTCTTGAAGAATATCCAAGGTAGAGCTGGAGGTACATCGATAGCCAGGATTAAACTAGTTTACTCTACTTGTAGAAAACAAAGCTATCTGAGAGTCAGAAGGGCCGTTTTAAAGCAAATGAGTTAAGCATTCAAGCTTTTATCGCACATATATACACCCATTTCCTTCTCAGAAATTACAGATTTTGATAGTGGATTTCAAGTTTCATTACGACACTATTTGTCAAGGAAAAGCAAGGGAGTCTTCAAGACAATCAACAACGACTTGATGTTTTCAGAGTTTATAGAAAATAATGAGCTCATCAAGTACCATTTGAGTGAGTAGATTGTTTGGTGCAATAGATGACAAACTACTCCTTTTCATATTAGAAAGGATATATCTTTGTTTAATTACAGAAGTGTGAACATCTCTAAACTACATTTACAGTCTTGGGAAAATTCCTTAACACCATATCCAATTATCATTATAGTCAGCACAAACAGCCTACCAACAAATATTTTGTTAAATTTGAGAACATCTGGATGCAAGGCTCTCAAGTTCACGCCTTGGACAAATGGTGGGATGAAGCTGGCAATATCCAAGGTCTTCACAGTACAAAGTTGAACAAAGCAGAAAAATGTTAAGCATCAGCTTACCAAATGGAACAAATATCACTTTGTTGATATATTTTAGCAAAAAAAAAGAATCTAACACATCCTTCTCAAACCCGGGAAATCATATTCACATGAGTTGTGAGTCTTGTGAGCATAGCGGAGTGTAAGGGAACTATTGTTGTAATGGAATAACATTTACTAAGGGAGGGCGATTTTGGAAACAAAAGTTGCTGTGAAAATGATCATAACACCACAGTATTTTTGCAAATTATGAATGAATGGAAGAAGCCTTACCGCATTGCTGTCATTGTTACAGATCCCCTTCTCTACGTCTATACACGTAAGATACAAAATACACGAGGATGATTGGTAATATTAAGGAGAAAGGAAGCCCAAAGGCTTGGACAGAGAGATACCATCATCAAACTGTGTTTGTTGACGGCCTTTCTTGATGTTCTTTAAATATGGCTCACTAATTTGGAATTTCGGCCAATTCACCACTTCATCTAACATAATTAAATAAATAGAAGTAATATGGCCCAAAGGTTAATTTATATTTAATGTTTATGGTTATTTTTAATCTTTATGCTCACAAGCTTTTGAAATTCGACCTACAGGTCTTCTTTGATATATTTTCCTAGGTCTTCTTTTGATTTTTGTTCCCATGGGCTTTGAATCTTTAGGTTTTCTCTATATTTGTTCACATAACCTGTTATCCACAAGCTATCTATATATTTTTCCCATAGGTATTCGTGATATTTGTTCTTCTACGATGCTTGTCCCTAGGCTTTGACCCATAGGTTATTTGATATTTGTGCCTGTAGGCTTCGACTCATGGTCTTCTTGATAAAATGTGCTGGTAGTCTTTGACTTGTAGGCTTTATATGTTTGGTGATTTGATATTTTGCTTGTAGGTGTGTTTTTTTCTTTTTAAATAACCTGAAGAGGGCAAGAAAGCATTCGGATTATATTATTATAGAAAACATATTGCAGTCTTGAGAGCATACCACAAAACACTTGTCGACTTCCAGATTTCCAGGGAAGTCAACATAATCACACAAGAGGATCCAAGTAGCCACCATACGCAGGCTATTTCTATTTCTAGGAATGCAACAGTTAAAGCATGCAAACCTATGATCAAAACCAGTCATCTCCTCTTTCAGTTCTTGAATAAGCTTACCCTCAATTCATCCCTCTTCTCCGTGTATAGAATGCGGTGCTCCATTGCACGTTCTTGTTCTCACAAGTCCTTCACATTGGCCTATAATTTCTTAACTGCTTTCTCCATCACCATCAGTCTTCCTTCTTTGGTATTTTTGGTCTTCTTACTGCCATTCTGTTTGATAGCTCTTGTAACTAAAATCTAAAAAGCTGAGAAATAATGAGGGTCCTGTTGGTCTCCTCCCTCAACAAATCTCAGATGCGCTCTGATTGAAAGCATTTATGAAAGTCAAAGTTTAGTCCAAAAGTCCCCTTTCTACAGTTGGAAACAAATCATTTCAAAAATTATTATTCACAAGATTAAATGAGCTGAAAAATCTCTGCTGATATGTTGATTTTTTATAAGAAATCAGTTATAATGTTAGCAGCAGCACACTATTAAAAATCCTCAATAACTGCTTTTCTGTGTGTTCTCTCCCATATATGTGGAATACAGAAAACCACATTAAGGGCATACAAAGTGACCTCTCTACATATTTGATACTTAGACTCTATTACTACCAATGATATGATTGGTAGGAATCATAGGATAGAGCAGTAGTCTAGTTATGAATGAGATTATGTAACTGATGTAATAATTAAAATACATGAACTGCAGGGACTAGGTGCAATTTCTAATGAAAATGCCATGGGGAGGGGTTTGTAGCATTTAGAATGAACTTGATCTCCCATGGTTGAAGAAAAACTCCTGTTGTTGAGTGAAATAAATAAAAAAAACTTATCAATCCAATTTGATGCAAGAAATTTTTGATTTAATATAATTTTAAAGTTCTGCAAAAAGAGGTGTAGGAGCGATGATCCCTCAAGTTTCTTGTGCTTGCTGGAACTTTAAGGATGTGCTTACTATCCTACTTGTATTAATTCCAATTGAAAATGATTAAAATGTAAATGGTGCTGGAATTCGTGTTCCTATGTTGTTGGAAAAGAAACGACACAGTAGTGACATAAACAGAGATTGAAATAACAAAGAACAACCACCACAATGCTATCAGCACAAGAAGTTTTAAACTGGAAACCTTAGTGTGGGAAAAACCAACTGGAAGTGTCAAATGCTTAGCTTCCTCTCCTTTGGCCAAGGTACTTACAAAAGAGATATGATAGAACATATACAACAATCACCCTATTGCTACGCTCACCGTGCTACTCTCTGCAACAAACAAATTCTGCTCCTACAACCAACTAGAACTCAATAACTCTTCCTCTCACACTCTTGTCCAGCAATGCTGTTGGTGTCTTTTCGTACAATAAAGGACCTCCAAACACCAAAAGAACATGAAGGGACATTTTTTTTTCCTGCCATTCCTCACTTCTTATGTCTGAAATGGGTGAAACTGCCACAGACATCTGAATGAATCTGAGTGAAATCACCATGCCACACATGAAACTACTACCATGCCACAAATGAAAATGCCATTCCATAAATGGAATGCACATGACACATTAAAAAACTACCAAATGGAATGCGCATGACACATTTGAAAACCCCCTGCCACTAACTCAACCACCACCCTGCTACATCTTTTAGTTTTGTGACTGTACAAAATGCTCTTCATTTTTTGTTATGTTCTGATTGAATTCTTGGTTGTTTGATGGAGTGAACTATTTTCTAGATCCTCATGGATCATACGTCCCCTTTTCAAGAAGCTTTTGGTCCCACAAATACTTAATGGTTGAAGAGGTGGGAAGGTTTCTCCCATTTTCTCCTTAGGCTACCATCTTGCTTGCCTTGGTGTCTGTACACCTGAAAATCAGCACGTGATTTCAGAACAGCCGAAGTAAGATAGATGGGATGGGAATGAGATGAATGAATGTGGTATAAACGGGATAGGTGAGAGCAATGGTAATACCTGGATCTACGATCAAGGCAAACGTAGGTGCTTGACTTGAAATTGGTAATTTGCTCAAGGGCAATGAATGCCCGCCTAACCTGAATAGAAGTGATACTGTGGACGAACATGATTTTGTCCGGAGGTTTCAGTCTATGTTAGTTAGATTGAGTATGGCTCGACCCAGGTGCCAGACTCGAGAGAATTGCCCTTCCGCCTCTAAATATGCCTCTCCAGCGAGGTTCATGTAAGAATAAGAGGGTATATGTGGAGAGCAAACTCAGCTTTTTGTCGCTTAGTTTTGTTGGCTAGATTGGCTCAATATTGTTTGCTATGGTGACTTGCTCGTTGAGGGATAATCTTGAAATTTGACAAAATTTAATAAAAATTTGCAGCAAATGATATTCTGAAATTTCTGGAAATGAACCAACTAGGGCAGCGAACTGAAATTTATAGATATCTTGCAAAATACTTACCCAAATCACACGAAATTTTATAGAGAGCTTGCTAAGGTGAAAACAAAGACTAGAAAAATATTTTTTGATTTTTCTGAGTAATATATAACTGCCAGTAATTTTTAGAAAGCCCTAAACTGCTGAAAACTTCAAAAATTCATAACTATGTGAATACAACTGATAAAAATCTGATTTTCTGGAAATAACATCTACTAAATATATAGAAATGATCCCAACCTCCAGATCTGAAAATGGACACCTGGAAACCCTAAAAAACACTGCTGCAAATCTGGAACTGAGTAGATAAAACCCTAGAAAATAGTTGTTCCAAATCTGAACTGAAACCCTTGATGAAGAAGGGTTGTCCTCTTACTCTGAAACTGAATTTCTGATTACTCTCCAGATCTGATCCAAAAATCTGAATAAAGCTCCAAAATAGCAAACTAGGGAGGATCTTTCACCACCGAAGAGTGCTCTGCTAGCTAGGTGTGGATCTTTCACCACCGAAGCTAGGGTTCCTGTGGGATCTTACTCCACAAGCAAAGAAAGTGCAAACAACAGTTGCTCCAATATCAAAATAGGTGAGTGTATGAATGAATGAATAACTCTCCTCAAGCACTCCTTTTATAACTTCACCATGCAACAAGAGGCCCAAAAAAAGACCCCAATCGACCCCCCTTGGGAAAACCACATAAATATAATATGATTTAAGTTACTTTTTCCCCCCATGCGCCAAAAGTAACTTAGGTGACCCCCAACGAAGAAATAGAATAATAAAGTGCCATATAGTCACCCAACGACAAAATATAACAATTATTACCACCAAGTCGCCCAACTTAATGTCAACGACAAAATATAACATAAAGCAAGGTGGTAATCAAACATCCATACCCAATAGCCTCCAACGTCGTTAGCCCCTCGGGTATGACCAAGGCTAAGACGAATGAAAAGCCTCCTAGGCCATCTGCTCGGAATTGGGGACATTACAGTCCTCCCCTCCCGAGAAATGCTTGACCCCAAGCATTATCCTGCCATGCTGTAGAAACTGAATACCACAAAGTAAGTTTCTCCACCTCACCCTGCAGTCAACTAATGATCGGTGTGATCCGAAGTAACCAAGACACCCCATGTAGTCATCATGACCTCCATGTCGTATAGAGAACAATGTTGCCCCTGAAGTAGAATGATGCCCAAACCGACTCTCCACTGGTACCCACACCGAGACTGCCAATCTGTCCAATCCCTGCCAATGTGAAGTTGTCATCATGTGATCACTCACAATCACTGCCTCTCCAGTCAACCCACGGGTACGAAAGTCCACTCTGAATCCTATAACATCCCCTGTATCAACCTGTGAAACATCTTGTATAAGCACTAAGCGTGCCAACTCTCTCACATGACCCACACTCGTGTGAGAGCAAGGCTCCTCATAATGTGTCTCAATGTGATCTGTGGGGGAAAAGTCCCAAGCCTCCAATAAACGGTCAACCGACAATATCAACTCTACATAGTCCACCTCTTGTGTTGAATGTGAACCTACTGAATAACCAAGTAACTGAGTCAACTTCGTCCCTCTACTGACTAGCACATGGGTGAAGTGCTCACCGGGCATAGAAGCAGTAAAATACATAGGAGTGTTATCCCATGTCGGCTCAGAAAATGATGAACCTGTAAGCTCTGATTTGTCATAACGACAAACCGTACATCCCTGTATAAAGTTGAGGATATCCTCCCTCAACCCATGCCATCTGAACCTCTCCCATATGAACCTGTAGGTCTCATCGAAGCTCAAGTGTCCAGTCACGGAAGAACAATGCACATGTCGCAGTATCTCCATCCTCAACCATGAATCTGACACAAGGTACAATCTGCCCTGATAGAAGATCATCTCATCCTCCAATCTGTAGTTGTCATCCTGTATATGACCATCCAGAATCTCACAAGTGTGTCGGTTCTTGGAGTACTCAACAAGCAAATGAGATCTCCAGTCTACTGAAACCTCTGATAACCAACATAATGATAGACTCGGGTGATCTGAACCTGTAACCCCAATCTCTGTAACTGTCTCATGTGCAACACTACTGGTCACACCCACATCCATGACTCCACTCACCCTCTCATCTGGAGTCAAAGTCTCCATCATACCTAACTCACTCCCCGACTCAACATCATCCGACTCGCTCTCCACATAAGTCATCATGGTGTGCTCTGTGTCTGCAGCAAACAATTCGTCGGAATAGGAGTCATCAAATATCCCACTTGTCTCACCCGACAAAGTGGACTGAGCAAGCCTGCTCCTAAGGATACTCCCAACTCTCACGGGGAAAGGAAGCAAACTGATCCTCGTATCCTGTCTAATGATCATGTCACAAATTCTTCCCCAAGGTTTTACTTCTGCTGCCGTATGCTGCTGTAATCTTTTTCTCTACTCCCAAGATGGCTAGTGACTATTTTCCTTGCATGTGCAACCCAATTCAATCCTTTCACATCATAATTAGCAAACTGATTTTTGATATCTACAGCTGTAATAACTTTTTTCCAATCAGTTGTTATGTGAAAGGGCATCCCACAATGTGGTACCTCAAAGTCCGCTTCAGATTTCACCCATTCCCTCTTGCCTTGAATTCTGATTTTTTTATTTTTACCACTGAATTTCAGTTTGTCAACATGGTGAATGAAAACAATTTTCCCAAAAGATGGCAGCCAATGTATCCAATGAATGGTCCCCACTTCAAGTAACCCAATTGTACAAAAACATTCAAGTACCTCAAACCTCTTAAAGAAAATAAAGAAATAAGTTACCTTCTTTGTGCAAGGCATTTCTTTCCATGGACATAGGTCACTGATTTCTTCTATGTTGGAAATATATATGGCTGCCCCCTTATCACACTTTATTCTCTCTCCCCATATTTTCATTTCATCGTAAATGCAAGAGAAAGGGAAATCAACATTAGAACTCATGCATCCATAAACTTTATCATAAGGAACTTCATACCTTTTGTTGTACCCATTGATTCCCATCATGAGAGAAGACAACACATCTGAAATAGCATAATTGGGGTTGTTCATCATACCTTTGCAACTCAAAATTTCTGATATAGGATCAACATCTTCATTCTCCTTCGATTTTTCAACACATGCATCATCTTCTTCCTTAACATCATGCAACCATTGCATCCCAAAAACAACCTTACCTCTAGCAAATTCAACCACAATAAATATACCACATACCTCATGTCCTTTCAATATCATGGGCTGCTGCATTATTTTCTTTGCCAACATATGCTCATTAGCTGAATCAAGAGCAATGTGAATGGAGGATGTGTTTATCCCATCTAGCATACCTTGAGACGTGATTATGAAATAGTCTTCCTCAATCATCCAAGCATGTACACGCTGTCCCAAATGATAGAAACATGGCAACAACATAGGAGAACTCAACAAACTAGGAAAATGGTAACCATTCTCATACCTTAGGATGCTAAAGTCATGAATGCCCCTTGAATTCAACTCCTCTTTTTTAACAACAGATTGCACCTTGATTCTTTGAGCACTTTGAGGACCAAATGCCCCCACTAACCCTTCCAAGGGTTCCACCATGTAGCTGATATAAAAATCAGTCATGGGTTCTATTAACAAAGCTTTTTCTCCTCTCTTTATGACTGTTGTTATACACAGTCCAACAAGCTGAAGATGATTAAAAAATATTCTCTTACCCTTTTTAGCAATCAGAAAATCAGCGCTAGTACCTTGAGAGGTTCTCTCCCTTCTTGCACCAGAGTCTCCAATGAAGAAACCCTGCTTGCCAACACTTGTAATCCCAAAAGACACATTTGAATTCCTTCTTTTCCTTATGAAATCAGTCACAAAGTTTTCAAAATCAGAATTGATAGTTTTGGACGATTGCAACATATTACCAGGATCCCATACCTTATAATGCCCATGAACCCTTGTATCATGCAAGGTCTTCCATCTTTGCTTCTCTTGTATCTCCTCATAAAGAAGATCATCACTCTTTGTCTTCATGATGACTTGACTTTGATGTACCGAATCCTTAGCATTCTTATCCACAACAGGCTGAATACCATCATGATAAAACTGTTGTAATGATATAGGATGAAGATGATGAAATAAATCCATGCTACTACTAACCTCCTTATAAAGAATATCATCAAAAGGTTCACCTTCTATTGCTGATTTAGAAACCTCCAAAACAACACCATCCCTATTGTGATTCATGATTTTAGATGGAGAACAAGTGGAACAAGAATCAACACCTTTCACAAATTTATGCTCATTACTGCTTGGTAAATCCATCCCATATGATAATGACTTATTCTTTGGAGGATTGATAGGTACCTTTTGGACTGAAATATCTTTTTCAATTTTGCAACCAACCAGCCATGTTTGTTCCTCTTTGCCACAAATATTTTGCTCATCAAAAGTCATACCTTTTTCTCTAGAAGCTTCTTCTTCTTTCGCTTGGTCTTCAATCATCTTTGGATCAACATTATCTCCATCAACTCCATCTGAAATTACCTCATGTGGGGCTGTTATTGGTTGTTCAAATGAGTTCCTTTGTAATTCAGGTACCGGCATATGATGATCTCGCTTGGGCTTGCTACCAATCTTCATCATGCAATAATCTGGAAATGGCATATTATCTTTGAAACCCTTACTCAAAGATTGGTATTTCCTCCAACAAGAATCCTCATCAATCACCTCTACTGGCTGCCCTTTATTACTGTTCTCACCTTTTTCCCCATTATTCCCAGATCTGATCTGATTCATGTTCTGTGTGAGCTGGCTCAAGTAGAAGTTGGTTGTCTCTTGTTGTTTCACCATGTTGATGAACATTTTCTTCATAAAACCCACATTGAGATCTTTCCGATCTGCCATATTTTGACCTTCTTTTCGCTACCCAACAGGCTGGAGGAAAGTCGGCTCTGATACCACTGAAATATCCCTTGTGGGATAATCTTGAAATTTGACAAAATTTAATAAAAATTTGCAGCAAATGATATTCTGAAATTTCTGGAAATGAACCAACTAGGGCAGCGAACTGAAATTTATAGATATCTTGCAAAATACTTACCCAAATCACACGAAATTTTATAGAGAGCTTGCTAAGGTGAAAACAAAGACTAGAAAAATATTTTTTGATTTTTCTGAGTAATATATAACTGCCAGTAATTTTCAGAAAGCCCTAAACTGCTGAAAAACTTCAAAAATTCATAACTATGTGAATACAACTGATAAAAATCTGATTTTCTGGAAATAACATCTACTAAATATATAGAAATGATCCCAACCTCCAGATCTGAAAATGGACACCTGGAAACCCTAAAAAACACTGCTGCAAATTTGGAACTGAGTAGATAAAACCCTAGAAAATAGTTGTTCCAAATCTGAACTGAAACCCTTGATGAAGAAGGGTTGTCCTCTTACTCTGAAACTGAATTTCTGATTACTCTCCAGATCTGATCCAAAAATCTGAATAAAGCTCCAAAATAGCAAAGTAGGGAGGATCTTTCACCACCGAAGAGTGCTCTGCTAGCTAGGTGTGGATCTTTCACCACCGAAGCTAGGGTTCCTGTGGGATCTTACTCCACAAGCAAAGAAAGTGCAAACAACAGTTGCTCCAATATCAAAATAGGTGAGTGTATGAATGAATGAATAACTCTCCTCAAGCACTCCTTTTATAACTTCACCATGCAACAAGAGGCCCAAAAAAAGACCCCAATCGACCCCCTTGGGAAAACCACATAAATATAATATGATTTAAGTTACTTTTTCCCCCCCATGCGCCAAAAGTAACTTAGGTGACCCCCAACGAAGAAATAGAATAATAAAGTGCCATATAGTCACCCAACGACAAAATATAACAATTATTACCACCAAGTCGCCCAACTTAATGTCAACGACAAAATATAACATAAAGCAAGGTGGTAATCAGACATCCATACCCAATAGCCTCCAACGTCGTTAGCCCCTTGGGTATGACCAAGGCTAAGACGAATGAAAAGCCTCCTAGGCCATCTGCTCGGAATTGGGGACATTAAAATTAATTAAAAGAAGATTAATTCACTGAAATTTTAATCTAATTAAATTGCATTTGCCAATATTTAAATAAAGTAAAGGTGCAATAACAAACTAACTATTTTTATGTTTTTGCAAAGCTTTTCAAATAAATAATAATGATTAAAATGGATTAAATTCCTAAACTCTCTTTTTGTATTTTTTGGATTGAAAAGAATTAAATAAAATAAATTACTTATAGACACAGACACAGAGAAACTAATCTGTAAAATAAAAACAAGCTACTTTTAATGAAAATAAACTAAAATAGGGAATAGCACGGATGTGGCTATTCTCTGTTGCAATATTGTAAGATAAAATCTAATTTAAACATAAAATGTATTCAAAATTTATTACCTTGAAAATGAGATTTCTTCTAACTAAGCCTCAGCCTCAAGTTCTCGGGGAAGGAAGGAAAAGCTTCTCAGAAGCAATTTCTTCGCTTACTCGGAAGCTTTCCCCGACAGAGTGGAAATAAATTATACGAAAGATAATAACGAAGAAATTAAAAGGATTACAGACACATAATCTTCCTCCAAACTTTTCCCTTGAAGATCCATAGGGATAAGAAGAGAAGAAGATATCAATGGAAAATTTGTGCAAATGATGCACAAACAAGAATTTTCTATGGGAAATGAATAACTCTTTAATTCTACCAATTTATAAAAATGTACTTCTATTCTAACAAATATAATTAATCAAAGCTTGAAAAATTCAAGCTGACATCCCCAACTTGTTACTATTAACTGAGATAGAATACATATGGTGTTGTGTTTGTCTGTCTCCTTAGCTTTCTTTTCTTCTCCAAAGATGATTTCCAATTGATCCAAAGGTGTGCAAACTGTTGGCTAGTAGCAAGAATATATCAACAAATTGTTGTGGCTCGTTGGTTGCAAGAGAGTGATTGAGAAAAATGCAGTAGGAAGGAACAAAGCAAAGAATTGGTTGTATGTGTATTTCCCCTCAAAATTTTAGCAGCATAACTTTACATCCAAAATATGAAAACTCCAACCCATCATCTGAGAAAAATCTAGGCTTTTATAAAACTCTGGGGAAGAATGAGTCTAACAACACATGTCCAACAAGAAATGATAACACATCCACATAAGGGGCAATCAACATTCTAAACATAGTAAACTAGGAAGAGAATTCCAATATGAATCTAATGAGCCCAAAATTAGGCGAAATGGTTAAGAAACTGAGTAAGAAAATCACTCTTGAAATCTAAACACGTGTTGAAAAACGCGTGTTTTTAACTCACGGATTAAGGTGATAGGACTGCCGGTCTACTTAGCCTGGAAGTTGCGCAATTGTCAACTGTGTAGACCTACGGTTGCGAAACCGCCGCGGTGGTTTCAGTATAACTAAATGACCAAAACTGGGCATTGTAAGAGCAGAAAACAACTCGCAAGGATACAATGAATGGTTTCATGTGCAACTTGGAAACATGGACAAAATTGACATACCAACATGCGAAGGTTGTGAAGGGAAAGGATTTCCCAGATCTCATTGTTACTCTGGAGAATAATTATTTTATCATCAGAGACTTATCGTGCTCTTCCATGTAGCACGATGTAATTTTTGGGTGTGTACGACGTCTTCTTTCAATGTCAACCAAGCTATGACTCCCATGGTCCTCTTCTAGTCTATTTGATCCACCTTTTGGCATTTGTAACCTTGTGTCCTAACTATCCCTTATCATCTAAGAGAAAGTCTTCAATAGAGGGTAGTCATTGTCTTTCTTCTTTTTCAATCAACCTAGATTGCTCATGTAAATGCAAATTACAAAGTACATCCGCATGAATGAAGGTAGTTAAAACATATGAGAGCATTCTCTCTAACATGCTCCAAGATGGATTAAATCACCTCCATAGCTTAAAGCTTTGAGCTTCCTAACTCTATCCTTCGATGAGTCTTCCTTTGCTCAACCACAACCACACCTTGACTCCCAACTTTAAAAAAAGAAAAGAAAAAAAAAGAGGAGCTATTTGACTCGATAGTGGATGAAAAAGTTACATTGTCTGATTTCCAGACATACACTAAAGACTCAGTACTTAGCACTGAGAGGTGTAGCGTTGAACTCTAGGATTCCAAATATAACCAAGTAGGAACTGCATCACTATCTACATATACACTATGCCACATACTTCAAGCCTCCAATTAGAGATTCCAAACCTTGGTAACATCTAAAGAAAGAAGAGAGTAGATATCAGTGTTACCTAAGACTTCGGGACTACATTTTTTTTTCTAAATTTTGGTGATGGCGGACAGGGGGACAATTAATTAAAAAAATACATCAATATTTAATATATAAGAATATAGTGACTAAACTATATAAATAAGATCAAATAAAATCATTTGAGACTGAAATAAGATGAAATAAAACCATTTGAGATTTAAATAAGATGAAATCATAAATAACAAACGGATATATTGATTTAAATTATAAATTATACATAATTTAATAAAACCATTTTAATTTGAGACTTAAAAATTAAACAAGTTGAAATAATTTATAAAACCATTGTGATTGATCAATTGACAATATGTGATATTCATATCATTAATCTCAAATTCAAATACACCAATTGTCAATATTACAAAAAGAAGACACGTTTCAGCGCAAAAATCAGAATCAACATTTAAAATAACATCCATGCACTACTCTGTAATATCCCCTTGTGGGATATTTAATTAAATCTGAAAATAAATTATTTCCAATCAAATTTAGAAGAGCAAACCCTTCTAGATCGACCTCAAATAACCCAATGTCAGCTTCAATGCAACCCAAATGGGGTTGTAGTGAGCCAAGGTGGTGGGTTAGATGGGAGAGCTAGTTGGAATTTAATCTTTCCTAAATCAGAAATTAATTTGCAGCAGTGGAAATAATTATTATGCACCAAAACCAGCTGAAACTTCAAAAATTAATAACTTCACCAAATCTCAATATTTTTCCATGAAACGAAATGCAAATGAAAGCAAATATTTTTATCTTTCCAATGAGCTATAAATCTAATTTTTCTGCACACTGAAACTACCTCAAATCTGATCTTCAAAACTGAAACCAAGTCGCTTAGGGTTAGGAAAAATATATAAATATTATCACCTCTTTTTCTTGCTTCCAAACCCTCAAAATACCATCACACAGATCTAAAATAATTAATTAATAGCAACTTTTAGATCTATCAAAACACTTCTAAAATATGATGCCAAAAATATCCTAACCCAGTCGATTCAATCTAGATAAATTCCAGCAGTGTTTGAGAGACCAAAATTTCATTCAAAACATGTGCATTAGACTTGGAAAAATATGCAATAACAGATTGATATCAAACCCCCTTCAAAATGCACTAAAACACACCCCAAATGCCTTCAATGCAAGTCGACTTGATCTAGAATAAATCAACAGCAACAACATATTATAATCACCATAAAATTCTTCAATAACTCTCATAAAACCATGCACATATGCTTCCAATAAAGGCGCTTCACATAGATAAATTATATCATGCAATAATTATCAATGCAAAGCTTGGAAGGATCTCACACACTCCACAAAATGGTGGTGTTGAAGAACACCTTTGTTTTGTGATCACAAATGGGCATACATCCCTCTTCAAGTATGAAGATAAGTTTATCAAACCGTCAACATGCCAAAAAGGGGATGCCACATCTTCTTTTATAGCTTTTGCAATTTGAATCTCCAATGTTTCCCTCCAATTTTGGCGCCAATCTCTAGATAGGAGAGATAAATTAAAAATAGTCTTCTTGGCCTGTAAAAGTCAAACTCCAATTCAAAATATTAATTCCCTCCAAAAATATATTTGAATTAAATGCAAGAGAGGAATTAAATATTAATTAAAAAAACATATAGGAATTGACTTGCCCAAATAAATCGATTTACCCTCAAATAATAATTAATTGGCTCATAGAATAAATCGATTTGCCCCTCATTAATTCGACTTGCCCAAGATAAATAAATATTAATTTAAATGCACAAGAGAAAGTCGATTTTCCCCCAATTAAATCCCTTTAATCCAAGGGGAGTGGATTAAAGGATATCAACTTGCATTAATTAATTATGACTTGAAAAAGGGGACATTACAGTCCTCCCTTCCCAAGATTGCTTGTCCTCAAGCAATTGAACACATGGCTGATCCATTTCTTTTTCCAACTCATATGGCCTTCTAGAAAGTGCATCTGCTGCCACATTATTCTTCCCCTTCACATATTCAATGTCAAAATCAAAAGTTTGCACCTTACTCACCCATTTTTGCTGCCTGTCATTCAATTCTCTTTGATTAAGGAAAAATCTCAAACTATTATGATCAGATTTGATAATGAACTTGCCACATACCAAGTATTGTCTAAATTTTCTCAAAGCATGCATGATTGCCAACATTTCTTTATCATACACACTATACCCTTTCTCATGATCCTTCAATTTTCTACTCTCAAAAGCAATGGGGTGTTTATTTTGCATTAGGAAAGCCCCTATACCTTCACCGGAAGCATCACATTCCACCACAAAAGGCATAGAAAAATCTGGAACTGCAAGTACCAGGCAAGAACACATTACCTCTTTCATCCTTTTGAAGGCTTCTTGGGCTGATTTGGACCATTTGAAGGCCCCCTTCTTGGTCAAATTTGTCAAAGGAGCTGCGAATTGTGAGAAACCCTTAACAAATCTTCTATAGTAGCCATAAAGACCACAAAATCCTCTCAATTGTGTGAGAGAAGGTGGGAGTAGGCCACTCCCATGATCGCTGCAATTTTTCTGCTTGTCAACTTGCACACCGTTAGCACTAATAACATGTCCCAAATAGTCAATCGG
Source organism: Taxus chinensis (assembly GCA_019776745.2). NCBI lineage: Eukaryota > Viridiplantae > Streptophyta > Pinopsida > Cupressales > Taxaceae > Taxus > Taxus chinensis. The sequence goes on from JAHRHJ020003554.1 coordinate 402,099, forward strand.
TTCCTTAAGACCAAATTCACACTTAGATTTCTTGGCAAAGAAAGAATCATGCCCCAAAGTAGATAAAACCAAATCCAAATACATCAAATGCTCTTCCCAAGTTTTGCTATACACAAGAATGTCATCAAAGAACATTAGCACAAACTTCCTTAAATATTTGCTAAACACATGATTCATGTAAGATTGGAAAGTAGCCGGTGCATTAGTTAATCCGAAAGTCATAACCAAGAACTCAAAATGCCCAAAATGACATCTAAAAGATGTTTTGTGCACATCCTCTTCCCTTACTCTGATTTGATGATACCCGGATTTGAGATCTATCTTATGAGAAGTATGTAGCAACATGTAATTCATCCAAATCAACTCATCAATCCTAGGAATGGGATACCTATTTTTGATGGTCTTCTTATTCTACATACGATAATCAATACACATTACTCATAGTGCCATCCTTGTTCTTAACCAAAACTACAGAAGATGCAAATGGGCTAGAACTAGGCCTTATGTGTTCCATATCAGGAAGCTTCTTAATAGTTTTTTCAATTTCTTCCTTATAAACTTACTTGGGTGGCGGTAAGGAGTGATCATAATGGGCTTAATATCCTTTTCCAACTCAATAATATGCTCAAAACCCCTATTGGGAGGTAACCCATGTGGCAAATCATCAAATATATGAGAATGCTTGTCTAAAATAACTTATAACTCACCTTGTAAAGACTGTTGCCCTGATTTTTCTGATTTTACTGTGATATAAGCAGCTCAGCTGCCCATGCAATTTGCCCTCTCCTAAAGGCCCTTTCCATCCTCTTCATTGACACTTCTTGTGGTGCACCATTTGCCATGCACCTTTAGGATGACTTCTTGGCCATCTTTAGTGAATTTTAGCTCCATGGTTTTGTAGTTTTGTGTGAAATCACCTAGAGAATACAACCATTGCACACCCAACACAAGATCAATATCACCAATATCAACAACATAGAAATCATCAATTACCTTATGTTTTCCAAGCATGAGAGGAAGTCGTGTAATCTTTGTAGAACATGGAAGAGAGGTCCCATGGGCTATAGTCACTTTGAAAGCCTTGCAATTCGTGGTCTCCAAATGAAAGATCCCTAATAGATCTTTTGCCAAAAAATGACTCTTTTTTTCCCACTCACAAATAATAATATATAATTTTAAACGCAATGGCAAACAACCTAGTGCAATTCTGAATTAATTCTAGAAAATGCGACTAGGGTTTGGGAGTGAGTCCAATGCAAATGGCTCTAAAAAAATATTCTTTTGATCACAAATGATTGCCAATATTTTATAAATCCCAAATACATAAAAATCAGAATTTATAGATGCCCGAATCACACAGAAATCAGATCTGAAATTTGAATAAAACTGTGAAAACCCCTGTGAAAACCATCTAAAAATTATGAAATTTATTTGCTTTTCTTCACAAAAATTATAGATGATTTGACAATAGAAATCAGATCTAAATACCTCATAAAACATGCCAAATACTGTCCCAAACTGGGTCGATCCAAAGAAGAAATACAACTGCAATTTATCCACCAAAATGCCTTCAAAAACACTGCTAGAAATGACTGAAAATCTGATTACAATCAATGAGAATTTTGAGTGAAAAACCCTCACAACTCTTGGGGTTTTCGTCCACAAGAGATTAAATTCACAAGGGGTTTCGTCCTTGGAATTTTGCAAAAGCTGAGAAGCTCAATGTAAGATAAAATTATCGTATAAAATTTCTGGATGATCTCTACACAAGTCGACCTCTCCTTATAAAGGAGAAATGGTCCCAAATGACCTCTAAATCAACCAATCAAATTTTATGCTCAAAATCCCTAGGACCAGGTCGCATTTTTCTAATGAGGCTTTATGTCACATTTCACTATTTTTTAACCTCATACTGCAAGTTGCATTTCCCCTAGATAAATACAATTAAAATTAATTGTATTTTTACATTTGCACTTTCCTAACCTTTATTTTAATAATAAGCTTTATTAATTTATTATATGTGCATTTTATAATGACTTATATTTTAATATTTGCACAATATAATAAAATTAATAAAACTTAGTCACCCTTGACTCAACCTTTGGCCATCGGGTAGACAAAAATGGGCCAAAGGTCTTCGATACGAGGGACATTACACCAAACCCATCTTCCTTACCAAGCCTCCATCAATGAAATTATGTGTGGCTCCACTATCAACCAAAGTAGTGACCCTTTGTCCTTGAATGGTGCCTTTCACCCGGAATGCATGATACTTGGGAACAACAGAAAGAGAGGCAAGATTGCTTTCCATTTCATCATTCTCTTGCACGTGCTCAACTAATTCTTCATCAGTCTCATTGTTAGTATCATTCAAATCAAAATTAGGTTCAAAATCTGAATCAATAACCTCAATGTGATGGATTTGACCTTTACCCTTACAATTATGACCTCTTACCCATGGAGCCTTGCAATCAAAACACAAACTTTTCCTTCTTAATTCATCCCTCATGTCCTTTAGCACGTTGTTTTGGGGTTGACTTCTATGTGGCGGTACATAGGGCTGGTTTGGCCTTTTTGGGGCCTCTTTTGATGACCCAAGGGGCTGTCCCCCTTGCACTTTTGTGGGCTGCTGCAAATCAGACCTTGGCTGCCCTCTAATTCCACTTTTGGGCAGCGAATGTGAGACATTAGAATGCTGTCCTTTAGGCCTATAATCACTTCCATAAGCCGCACATTCCAAATCTAAGGCTTTAGTAATAGAATCTTGCAAAGACATAGGATTAAAAGCTCTTACCAAACCTTTGAGAGGGCTCCATTAAGCCTTCGGTGAATCAGAACTACCATATCTCTTCTCACTAACATCTATAACACATAATCTGCAGATCCTTTGAAAATCCGCCACATACTCCTCAATCACTATGCATTTGCTTGAGTATGTGCCAAGCAATCACGAAAGTGTAGCTCCAGATCTCTTCCTATCAAAGGTTCTCCATGATTTTTTGGTCCTAAACTCTTCTATAGTGTGGATTTCGAATTTCATGCCCTTGTGTGTGCATCCCATGGAACCATCTTTTTTCATGTGCCACTGCCCTTCCAAGTTAATTTAATTAACCATCTTTTATTGTAATAATGCAAATACATTTGTAACCATGCTCTTACCGGAATAGTGCTAGAACCATCAAAGGGAGTGAGACCTTTTCCAACCTTTGTTGAAGGTTCTTATGGACATATGCTTATTGAACTTCTTTGATTTTGCATACAACTTGAGGGCATTTAAAACTGTCATTTAAATCATCAACATGTCCCTTGTAGCTTGGCTCAAGGAACCATACTCAAGCCTTTGAGCATCAATCAACTTCGCCAATGTGGGCTCTTCTTCTTCTCCTCCATTGGTCTTATAAGGCAAGAAGACCGTTTGAAAAACTTAGGCGTGGCTTGTGTAGAGCCACCTTCTCCATTATTGAGTTCTCTTGTAATGTCCCCATTTCTGAAGACCCTTAGTCTATACTTCCCCGTGGGCTTCTAGATGTGCAAGGGGAACATTTTTAAAATAATTAAATATTATTGCCTGGAAGAATATTATTTAATTATGAAGATTATTTCCTTTAATCACCCCTTATCATACTAAAACATGGAGATTTAATTCTATCATTTAAATCTTCTTTTTCACCATAAAACATGGCATATGAACACCTTAAAATGCTGATATCTCTCTCCTATGTACAGCTGTGTATATCTGGCTTATACCATGATAATCCTTATCACAATTAATCAATTTCACAGTGAATATATCAAAGCAATCAATAAATCGCTGCAACTCTTCATTTAAAAGGTTTTTCAGATCTGCGCTTGTACTTCTTATTTTTCATTTGAATTTCATACCCTTTCTCCCTCAAACATCTTTTTTTAGATAGTCTTTCGCACCTTTTCGAAAAGGCATCTTTTCTCCCAACCGACACTTGCCTTTCATTTGGCGTAATTAACCATCTTTTATTGTAATAATGCAAATACATGATGTCGGCCATAACTATACAGTGGCGCTATTTTTCAAAGGGGGTCGTCCAAAATAAAACTAACATTTTTATTTGTATTTTAAACCATTCTATGGAGTTGTATTTATTGCTCCTTTAATCACCCCTTATCATATGAAAACATGGAGATTTAATTCTGTCATTTAAATCTTCTTTTTCACATTAAAACATGGCATATGAACACCTTAAAATGCTGATATCTGTCTCCTATGTACAGCTGTGTATATCTCGCTTATACCATGATAATCCTTATGTGAAAAACACTTCTTTTCATGTATTTAAACTTTCGTTTTCTGCCCTTCTATACTGCTGGTTATTTCTGTTATTTTCTACCATTTCCATCAACATCCTTCAGCTTTTACACGATTTCGTTAACCAAATACATCAATGACAATATTTCCAACAAAATCAGCAAAGACATAGGATTAAAAGCTCTTACCAAACCTTTTAGGGGCTCCATTAAGCCTTCAGTGAAGAGAACTACCAATCTCTGATTCACTAACATCTGTAAGTATAACTACAATCCTCTGAAAATCTGCCACATACTCCTCAACACAATGCATTTTCTTGAGTTGTTCTTCACGGAAGTGTAGCTCCAGATCCTTCCTATCAAACCTCTCCATGATTCTTTGGCTAAACTCTTCCATAGCGTGGATTGAATCATGCCCTTGTGTGTGCATCCCATGGAACCACTATTCATGTGCCATGCCCTCCAAGTGAAGTGTAACAAACTTGAGGGCTTCTTCGTCGTGCATGGGATTAAGGGAGAAGTAAGTCTCCATTTTTTGTAACCATGCTCTTAGGTGGAATAGTGCTAGAATGGACATCAAAGTTAGGGAGTGAGATCTTTCCCAACCTTTGTTGAAGGTTCTTATGTGGTTGCTTATTGAACTTCTTTGACTTGTTTCCCAACTTGAGGGCACAAAACTCATCAAATCCCAACATGTCCCTTGCAGCATGGCTCAAAGAACCATACTCAAGCCTTTGAGCATCAATCAACTCCGCCAATGTGGGCTCTTCTTCTTCTCCTCCATTGTCTCCCTATGCAAGAAGACACCTTTGAAAAACTTAGGCGTGGCTTGTGTAGAGCCAACCACCTTCTCCATTACGTGAACTCTCTCCATTGGATCTTGTAGATTTATCCTTGCCCAAAGCATCCTTGATGAGCTTGGACATTTGCTCACTCATGGATTTTTGAAGTTCTTTTCCACACTCTTGCATTAACTGTTGTAAGAACTTCACTTGATTTGAAGTGAATGCTCCATCATCCATGGCTCCCTTATTCCTCTTGTAATACAGAAATTCCTTATTTCCCTGCATTCACAAATGACCCACACGAATAGAGGAAAGAAGCTTTGATACCACTGTAATATCCCTTTGTGAGATATTTAATTAAATCTAAAAATAAATTATTTTCAATCGAATTTAGAGGAGCAAACCCTCCTAGATTGACCTCAAATAACCCAATGTCAGCTTCAATGCAACCCAAATGGGGCTGTAGTGAGCCAATGTGGTGAGTTAGATGAGAGAGATAGTTGGAATTTAATCTTTATTAAATCAGAAATTAATTTACAGTATTGCAAATAATTATTATGCACCAAAACCAACTGAGACTTCAAAAATTAATAACTTCACCAAATCTCAATATTTTTCCATGAAACGAAATGCAAATGAAAGCAAATATTTTTATCTTTCTAATGAGCTATAAATCTGATTTTTCTGCACACTGAAACCCTCCTAAAACTGATCCTCAAAACTGAAACCAAGTCGCTTGGGGTTAGGAAAAATATATAAATAAATTCCAGCCTTTGTTATTGCTGCCAAACCCTCCAAATATCACTCCACAGATCTGAAATAAATATCTAATAGCAGCAGCATGAAGAAACACCCAAACACTTCCAAATATGATGTTAAATTATCCTAACCCAATCGATTTCTTCTAGATAAATTCCAGCAGTGTTTGAAAGCCCAAAATTTATTAAAACATGTGCATTAGACTTGGAAAAATGTGCAATAACAGATCAGATATCAAACCCCCTTCAAAATGCACTAAAACACACCCCAAATGCTTTCAATGCAAGTCGACTTGATCTAGAATAAATCAACAGCAGCAGCAGATTATAATCACCATAAAATTCTTCAATAACTCTCAAAAACCATGCACATATGCTTCCAATAAAGGCGCTTCACATAGATAAATTATATCATGCAATAATTATCAATGCAAAGCTTGGAAGGATCTCACACACTCCACAAAATGGTGGTGTTGAAGAACACCTTTGTTTTGTGATTACAAATGGGCATACATCCCTCTTCAAGCATGAAGATAAGTTTATCAAACCGTCAACATGCCTTCAAAGAGGATGCCTCTTCTCCTTTTATAACTTTAGCAATTCGAATCTCCAATGTTTACCTCCACTTTTGGTGCCATTCTCTAGATAGGAGAGATTTAAATTTAAAATAGTCATCATGGCTTGAAAAGTCAAACTCCAATTTGAATGTTAATCCCTGCAAAAATATATTTGAAATAAATGCAAGAAAAGTAATTAAATATTAATTAAAAGCACATATAGGAATCTACTTGCCCAAATAAATCAATTCACCCTCAAATAATAATTATTTTCCTTATCGAATAAATCGATTTGCCCCTCATTAATTTGACTTGCTCAAGATAAATAAATATTAATTTAAATGCGCAAGAGAGTCGATTTTCCCCAAAGAAATCCCTTTAATCCAAGGGGAGTGGATTAAAGGATATCGACTTGCATTAATTAATTATGACTTGAAAAAGGGGACATTACATACTCCTTGCTAAAACTATCATCCTCGTCCACAACAAAGAGCCCAATTAATTCCCATTGCATAGTAATGTCCTCTTCTACTTGCCTCAGCTTCTCGGGATCTACATCTTGCCTTAATGCTAGGGTTTTCTTATACTCAGTTGTCTTGCGTTCTATAAGACCTAAAGCACTCTATATAACTACAAGCTTATCCCCCTTAGAGGTAAGCCTATTCCTCTTAATAGAGTGGATCCAACCATATGTAGACTAATTCGTCTAAGAGGCAGAGGAACTAGAAACCTATGAAAGGAGGCGAATTGCAAGTGTTCGTTAAAGTCCTGGATGCCCGTACAATCGCTACCAACTCACTGGCTTGTCTTATGCCAATGTTACTCTATCCATCTTCGTTAAAGTTTTGTACCCATCAAGTTCAGTGAAGTCGAGCCACTCCAACTTGATATGTGAAGCCTCCTTTGGACTATACATTTTTTTAAAGGCCTTCATAAGGCCCTTCTTCACCTTATTGTCATCCAAAGGGATAACTCTACTTGGCCTCTCCACATACCATTTGGGATTCAGTGTATATGCAAGTATATGAAGTGGGGTGCTCAACTTCTCCAATCTATGTTGAATGATGGGTTGAATATGTTCATGGTGGAACTCTAGAGTGGGGTCCCTCACCTGAATAGCAACCTTCATTTGCCCAAGCATGTTGTCAATACACTCATATATCTCACTAATATTAGGGTTATTAGAGTCCATGTATTTGATGAAGCTAAAAATTGAAGTTATAATTGATGTGATGTATTTCACATTGGCCCAAAATGTCTCCCTTACCACCACTTGTTTCACTCTCTTCCTTGCTCTGTCTTGGACTCATGCCACCTAGTCCAATCTTGTGTCATTATCATAACTTGTAGGGGTTTCTACAACTCCAACATCCTTTCTAACAAAATAAATTAGGATGCAAAGTGGGTGTCAACTAGTTTGAGGAATTCCTTTCTCGCAAAGCTTCGAAAGAGATCCCAACGATATGTTGTGATTACATATGAACTTTTGCACGCCCATAGCCTCATTCACTATCTTGTTGACCCACTGAAATTTTCCCATCTCTTTCAAGTTTCAGTGCATTGTTCATGACATGCACGCAACGTGGGGTCCAATAAATATTATTGTAGGTACGCTCCACTAGCTTGCTTGCTGCTTTGCACACATAAGTTGCATTTTTGATGACCTGTACAACATGAAGGTCCAACCTCTTCAATGACATCCTTCAAAATATGAAATTGAAACTCAACATATTTTGTGCTTCCCAAAACAATCAATTGCTCTCAAGAAATAGTATCCATCTTTGCAAGAGACGATGATATTGATGAATGGCAAGTGTTTAATATCCGTCCACCCATCCATGATAATGTTGCATCCACGTGACACTTATGTGACCTTCATCTCCTCAATTAACGGATTAACCTTGGAATAGTTTCTATCCAAGATTGTTGTCCTAAGTTTGGTGTCTACCTGGGGGCACATAACTTGTACCTGCTTTTTCTACCTTGGTTGTAGCCTCCTTGTGATAAGGAGAGCGAGTGGCATGTCATGGGATCCTAATAGCATAATTCTTTTCCCATAGCATCATCTGCCTCTTCCCTCGCCTTTGAATCAAACATGTCTACAACTGGATTGGGGCCCTGTCCCCATGGCCTTTGTCTTCCCTTTGTCTTCCACTTCTGTCATTCCAAAACTAGAACTAGCCAAAGTATTATTGCCAGTCCTAAGAGAGCTCAAGGAGTGTTAGCCTCAATGCTAGTACCAAGAACTTTATGGAATGTCGTTGTGGTATTTCCATTATAAAGGCTCACCATCTTTGCTCTCTGATCAAGTGAAAGAACCTTACAAAGATCAACCCCCCTTCTTATAAGGTGCAACAAGTGTGCATTGGTCCTGGTGATGTTGCCATGCCAAGTCTTTGAACACATGTTGCACTTCCATAATTTACTCCCCCCCTCCAGATTTGGGGCTAATCAACTACGTGAGCAAATTGTTGCAATGACTTCTTCTTATCAAATGGTCCCATGGCAAATGAGGACAACATTTGAGAGGGGCAATTGGTAGCACTACCAGCTGAACTATTAGTTTCCGTTGGTACTACATTTTGCCTCACTTTCTTCGCCTCCCCCAATTATGTCATCACCAACACTTCCACCTATCTCAACCCTCTCCTCCTTTGATTCATAACCATACTCAAGGGAAGAACTCATGATGATGATTGTTGGGGTCAAAACTATATGCAATGAATTAAAAAAAGCGATAACTATAGGCAATGATTATAATTTATAAACAAGTAAAACAACCATAACTATAGAATCTATATGTATTATGCAATGAATTAAAAAAACAGCGATAACTATATGCAATGATTTAGCAAAAACAGCCATAGGCCCATAAATATATGCAAAAAAATAATATATATTAAAAAACAAAAACATAGAATTATCAAACATAGAAATATTAAGTTTTTCATTTCTGTATCTACATTCATGTGTATCAAAGTTATCATATTCCTAATGTTTTTAAGAATGTGTATCATACTATGATGGTAAACCTTGTCAAACCTATTCAATAATCAAGAGTTTTATGTTTTAAGATTTTAAAAATTAAAATTTTAACCCTAACAACCAAACCCTATGTAGTATGCATTTTGTAAAATCCTACAAACTATAAACATGATTACATTGTGAATGTAGATACAAAAACTTAAAAACAACCCTAAATAATACAAATAGAAGCTAAATTTTAAAAACTAGAGACTATTATGAAATATGTAGGCAAATAAAATTCTAAATACCTCTTGCTCTTGCACAATAGCCCTTATTGGTTCTTGCTCTCACTTCCAGTTGCCAAGTTCTTCCTCTTCCTCTTGGAATCTCCTTTTCTTCTCTTTGCTCACTTAACTTAGAATGTCATTTTTAGGGTTAGAGTTATGTTGTTGTGTGTCTTTTATGTTATTATAACTTTCCATAAAATAAAAAATTGACAAAAAGTGTGTTGTTTAAAAGTAAATGGAAAAAAAGCCTAGTGTTAGATGTCCCCGGGATGTACCTTTACTGTCTTGGGAATGTCCAGCCGTTCCCGGTGTCCCCAAAATGTTTGGGATGTCCTTGGGACGTCCCTTGAATTTTCTAGATGTCCTAGAGATGTCCCCCTCCTTTCCTGCCCTTTAAGAAACGTGGGGGGGACATTTCCCCCCCTTTTCCGTCCCAAATGTCCCAGTTTTTAGGGGCACGCATCCTGTGTACCATTGGTAGATAAGCTCCCTAGTTTGTGATGAGCACTAATGCACAAGGAAACCATAAAAATCTGTATTGGATTTTTCTAGTGCCCAATTTGCCAAAGCATCAACCTTTTGATTCCTTGGGATATATCGGAAGTCTATTTTCTAAAAGGTTTTATGAATATTTTCAATTGTATTCAACACTCTTCCCAATCTCCAATCCACTTGGCTACTAGGGGTAACATGTTGTCAATACTTAATCCAAATTTGAGAATCTGACTCCACTATAGTATGTTGCCACCCTACCTTTAGAGCCTCCTACAGTCCTCTCAAAATTGCAAATCCTTCCGCCACTATTAGAGAGAGACCCTAAATTTTTCACAAACAAGAAAACTGGAACACCATCATGTGACCTCCCTACTCCCATATTGGCTTTGCCAGGATTACCTCTAGAGGCCCCATCAGGATTAATTTTACCTACCCCAATAGGAGGAGACCACTACCCATAATTATCCGTTGTAGCCCTTCTTCTACCAATAGAATGCCTAGATTGAATTTGAAGCCTAGATAGTATGTGGACCCACCTTTGACTAGGTGTCTGAGGGTCATTTATCAAATCACATTAAGATTCATTGATATTTTCTTGAGTCCCGTTCCAAACAAAATAACTATCAATATATTCTTGATTAAAGATTTGCTGATTTCTCTCCTTCCAGATATTCCATTGGAGAAGAGATGTGCTAATCCACATGCTTTGGCAAACATATTTATCAGGTTGATCTTGATTGATCTAGTCCCTCTAGATTTGGTCATGACTTCTGACCCCCTTCCAACAAAACCAACAAATTTGTGAGGTTGTGCTAAAGATTGATTGTGATTGGACAATCTTTAAAGAGATGATCAATAGATTCCTCATCACCCTAACACATTTCACATCTAAAGGGACCATGAAACGCTTGCTTTAACAATTGTCTCACATGTGAGAATTTTATGATGTAACAATAGCCACATCAAAGAAGCGGACTTTGGGCAAAAGGTTTTGAGACTAGAGAGGTTTAAAGATGTATGTTAGGGGATGAGGAGTGGTCTACAAAGAGCATCATAGATTTATAACCTCCAGTGACATTCTAATACCCCTGAATACCCCAACCAATACTAGCTTTATCTTGCGAGCAAGAGAGTGATTTCCTTTGGATTACAGAAAAGGTGTCTCACTTTTGAGTGTCCGCAAACTGAATGGGCTATCATCAAGAGGAATCCAACTTCTACCTACCATGTCATATCATATTTATTTATGCTTTCATATGCTTAGTGGGTCGGCCTTAGGGCTTTGGGTAGTATAGTAGGGTATATATAGGAGTTAGAGAGTAGGATATTATCATCATATTGAGCACTTGAGTCTTATTGTATGGTTTGGAGGTTGCCCCCTCGAAGTGGCTAAGTCATTCTACTTGCATATTGTGATCATTTCTCTATAGTTTGATGTTCTTTGTGTTCTATTGCTGCTGATATTCAGATCTATCTAAGTAATTTCATTACAAGTGGTATCAGAGCTTGATCTATGGGCCAAAATTAAGTATCAAAACCCTAATTTGAAGATTCGGCTATATCTCCAAATCGATTGGCGAATTTTTTTACAATTTTTTGGTGGTGTTGCGAAATCAGTCAAGTAAGATCCTCTCCAAATTTCAATATTTTTTGACTTGTTGTGCAAAAGTTATTGTCAATTTTAGGGTTTTCATAAATTCACTCTATAGGCTGCAAATTGTGGAAATTTTCCAGAAGTTCTTTACATTTTCAGAAAGAGGATAAAAAAAATTAGTTTGAGTCTATTCTTTGAGTTTTTTCATATTTCAGTGAATTATTCTCGAAATCCCAAACCCTAAATTTCCCTAATAAATTATTCCATGATAGGGAGCCTTCAACTAGAGGCCAAGGAAAAGTTCTGTCACTCTAGGGAAAACCCTAACAAGGAGGAAATAGTTGAGGATTTAGTCAAAAGGGGTAACTATGATGTTATTTAGTTTCCAGGGTGAATGAAAAATCCAACCCTTGTGGAAAGAATTTGCATCCAAAACTTGAAGGGATGATATGCAAGGAAGACTAATGGGTTGAAATGAATACTGAAAAGAAGATGTGGAAAAGGAATCAAAGGAGATATATCAAAAGATCAATGCAAAATATTAAGTTCGAAAATCATCAGCCTCTCACATCAACTCAAGGTGGATCAAATAGAAAGGTAAATCTATCCATTCACATACTACATCAATTCATCCAAATACTTTAATGCAGGGGAGGAACCTACTCCAAAAGGTGGAAATGTGTAAGTTTGATAGAAAGGACCCACTCAATTAGATCAACCAAATGGAGAATTTCTTTGATCTACATCAGATCCCAATCTGGGACAAAAGGTTACTATGGCATCCTTGTATCTAGAACCTGAACAATTCACTTGGTATCATTGGTTATGTGCTCAAAGGTAGAAGAAGGTCTCAATGTCACTATGGTTAATTTTTATTGAAGAGGCTTTACAAATGCACTATAGTAGTAGTGTGGTTAGAGAATTACTTTAGCCAATTAGAAAAGTTACATAGACAAACAAGATCAATTCAAGGATTATATTCATCAGTTCCTAAAGCTTATCCTTGCGTGTGGGGAACAATTACTGAAATGGGAATATGAATGACCTATTTCTTGGGTGGTCTCAAGGATCACATCCCACATGAGGTACAAATGTTTGACCTACTTATTGTTACTGAATCTATTACCATGACACGTAGGGTAGAGGAAAAATTCATTTCTACTGAAAGGAACACATTTAAAAATCATAGCAATCCCACACCATCACTCCATCAATCTACTAGATTGACTCTTCAACAAATTGAAGAGAAACTAGAAAAAGGCTTATGTTTTAATTGTGATAGCAAATATACTAAAGGACATTGATGTGCTGAAAAGAAGTTGTTCTACATGGAGGCCATTAATGATGAATTCAAAGATGAAGAAAAATATTGATCAAGTCAAGGTTATGGATGAACTAGGGTTTGGAGATTCCCAACCTACTATTTCTTGTCATGCATTATCAGGTGTTATCTCCCCACAAACCCTCAAGGTGAGGGGTCATTTAAAGGAACATAAAGTAACAATATTGATTGACTTTGAAAGCACACATAATTTTATCAATAATAATTTGGCGACACGCTTGTATTGTTTTATTTAATCAACCCCAAAATTTCAGGTCATGGTTGTAGATGGAGGTACAATTAATTGCTCAAGGAAATTCCATAGTATCAAACTTGACATGGGAGACTACAAGCTAGATTCCCCTATGTTTTCTATTCCTATGGGTGGAGCAAATATTGTTTTGGGAGTCCAATGGCTCACAACCTTGGGAATAATTGAAATGAACTTCCAAGAATTATTCATGCATTTTTGTTCACAAGGAAAGATGTTTGAGTTGACAGGGTTGCATGTAAAGTCACCTCAAAGGGTGAGCTCTCATCAAATGCAAATAATCAAGGGCCCTAAATCACAATTAATTGCAGTGGAAGAAAAAAACCTCTGACCTACATACCACCACATTTCTTAGGAGAGGAGACAAAAGTATTTAATTATTGTTGAGGATATGCCATTAGTCAAGACACCTAAGAAAGACATTTTTTCCAAAATATCTCCTCATTTTTAGCCACCACCCACCATCTCAACCTTGAAGATCCACCCAAAGGTTCGAACAGTCAAAGAACAGAGTGCACACCAACAGAAGAAGGTAATCCATGAGTATCAAATCAAGGGGAAGAACAAGACAATGCAAACAGAAACTTGGGAGGAGGAAGATTTCTTGTACCAACATCCAACTATCATCGACATTGAGGACTGTACTTTTGTGAAGCAATATATGGAATTGGTCAACATTGGGGACAATGTTGCTTTGAAGGGGAGGGGCATGCTACGCCCTTAATCCTAGGTCATATATTAGGGTATGTATCACCAAATTGTGGCTAACATAATCTCTTATCATGTCATATCATATTTATTTATGCTTTCATATGCTTAGTGGGTCGGCCTTAGGGCTCTGGGTAGTATAGTAGGGTATATATAGGAGTTAGAGAGTAGGATATTATCATCATATTGAGCACTTGAGTCTTATTGTATGGTTTGGAGGTTGTACCCCCTCGAAGTGGCTAAGTCATTCTACTTGCATATTGTGATCATTTCTCTATATTTTGGATGTTCTTTGGTGTTCTATTGCTGCTGATATTCAGATCTATCTAAGTAATTTCATTACATATTCAACAGTCTATAATAATGTGCCACCTTGATCCAGTTATTGGAATGAAGACTCTCCATAATAGGTATCCAAAAAGGAAACAACTTGAGGAGAGGAGGATGACCATCCCAAGAATCTATCCAACATTTAGCTCTCTAACCATTTTTAACAATCTAGTAGAGATGCATCTTGAGCATCTCCTCACCCACCCTTAAAGTAGAAAGGATAGGAAAACCACCACTCGGAAAATGAAGATGGATAATCTCCTTAGGGGACCTGCCTTACACATGTTTGGCCTGCAGATTATAATCCCATAATTCATTCGACTGATATAGAAATTGCCAATAGGGTTTGGCTTGAAGAGCCTTAACATTCTTCGCTGCTGATCAGAACCCAAGACCTCCATCTGCTTTACGATGACATAAAGTATCCCATTTCACCAAATCCCATTTACGGTTCTACTAAAAGCCACTCCATAGGAATTGGTAACTAAAATGATCAAGTACCTTCAAAACTGCCAACAAATTTTCACCATCTTGCCTCATCTAAATTTGGTTAGACCTTCTGCTTGGTTTTTGATTGGTATCATTTTCTTCAGCCATTTTCTTAAACAAGGCCTTACTAATTCACAACAGGTTCAAGAGCACGCCTCCAGATCCAGAGGTCTAGAATAAGTTGTTGATGTCTTATCTGATGATTCTCCTTGTCTTTGAACTATAGAGGGGGATTTCTCCTTAAAATCCAGCTTGTTCTTCCGCTGATAACCTCTAGCTTGGACTTCATGAGTAGAATCCACTTGTTCCATATTGGTATCCATCTTTTTGGCTTCCTCTACTTTCTTATTATGATCATCTCGAGTTGCCAGGAGACCACTGATATCATGCAATTTTCCGAATCCTGTAAAAGGTTATCCGCCTCACAAGGTGGCAAATCTATTCTGAGACATGACATTGCTGGTCACAAACCAGCTGGTATCGGCTTTCGCATAATTTTTCTTCATTAGGCAGTTGAAAACCTTCAGGCAGCTTCCCCTCTGGGGAAGATTCTGGAATGCTATGTTTGCAATCCCAAATAAGGTGCCCATATTTTCTGACAAAATCTGCATCAGAAAAGGAATCATTTGTCTGTAATCCACCTGATTGGTCTGCATTTATCCTTTCCAAATGCTAATGTTACTTTTTTCAAAAGTGACTTGTCAAAATCCATAAGAACACATAGTCAAGCATAGATAATATGTTCAAATCTTGATGTGTAGCATCAGCTGTCATCATATAAGTTTTTAAAGAGTTCTGAATGGACATGAACATTTCTGGATTCCAAAACTCAGTAGGTAAACCAAATAACCTAACTCAAACCGGGCCTTTGGAAGGAAGGTCTTCTTCAACTTTGAATTTTGTCTGCCAAGGTTTCATAAAAGCCCTGCCCTACAATAAAACCACGCCCCCTAGAAAACCTATTCTCTCTATTTATTATTAGTAAAAAGCACAAAAAATAGCCATTAGTACACATAGAAACATTTATCTCACCTTTCACCTTTCATTGATGAGTTGCCCATATCTCACATGCCATTAACAAAGGATGAAAAACCATCAAATGACAAATCAGTCCTTGCATTTCTATAACATCTATGTTGGCATGAAGATCCCCCATTCTGAGCTCGATAGCCGGAGACCCATCTTCCGCCCTCATACTTCCTGACTTAGTCTTCCTAGAATCGACTTTAGGCATCTGATGAGGCCCTCTTTGGAAATGGTAGTTAGAAACAAGATTGGCTCCTTTGCTTGCATCTGTAAATAATGTTTTAAATCTCAACTTGGCCATTTAACATAGTAGAAAGCCACAAACTTGATTGGCTTCTCCTTTTTTTGCAATATCAGGCAAATTAGAAATAGACCGTGCACCAGCCATATTCATGACTCTTGTCAGGGAGACTTCGATTTGCCCATGCTCCTCATATATCCTTCCCTCTTTCCATATTGAAGATCCTCTTGAGCCCCAAAGACTAAGGGTTAAAAATTGTTACATCCTGCTGGATGTGATCTAAAAACCTTATGCTCAAAGGACATACCTCAATGAAAAGAGTTTAAATGATACAAAGGTCATGAACCCTCAAAATCCTTACTAAGATGGTGACGTAACACTGTCACAGGTCATAAAAACTCTCCACATTGGAAATACAAATGATGAGCCCTAAAATTGACAAAAGCAAATTCAATAAATACAGATTTATGCCCTAGACAAGGAGCCCTATTTTATATAGACAAATATCACCACAACACAGCCAATAACCCTTAAAACCCTACCAAGGATATCACGGGCCCTCGAACAACCTGATACAAAGCACACAAGCTCTAGAAAGCCAAAACTTGTATCCTTGCGAAGCTCTAAAAAGCCAAAAATCACAGTCATGAGGCCCTAAAAACTAGCTGCGAAGTCCTAAAATGACAGAAATTATAGTTGCAATCATCTCCTATAAGGCCCTAACTGTAAAGTAGTCTATCATATTACGTTCATGTTCACCTTGACTCCCAACTTGAATGTGTGTTCTTGATGGATTTGTTTAATCCTCTCAATGAATTTCTGCCCTTGTTTCTTTAAAGCACGCAAGCCCCAAAAAGCCAAAATTTATAGGCGTGAAGCCCTATAGAATAGCCATGAAGCCCTAAAAAGCCAAAACTCATAGTCGTGAGGCCCTAAAACTAGTTGCGAAGCCCTAAAAAGCTAGAAATTATAATTGCAATCACCTCTTACACGGTCCTAATCGTAAAGAAGTCTCTCATATTACGTTCATGTTGACCTTGACTCCCTAACTTGAATGTGTGTTTTTGACCGACATTGGTCATGTCATGCCTAGGCATATACTTGGCTTGAGACTTCTTCAAGAGTTTCTGCACTTTGAGATGGATTTGTTTAATCCTCTCAATGAATTTCACTGCCCTTGTTACCTCTAAGTCTTTTTTCCCCCTTTTTCTTGCTTTCCCAATGAAACATCAAGTGAATTAGTAGGAAAATGACCCAATCATCCTTCAAAAAGGAACTTATTAGTGGATGTATGAACTACTCTATTATAGGAATAGAAATTCATTCGATGTCCATGGATTCTTGGTTTAGTATTAACTAATGTTCTATTTACAACTTCCGTTTGCCCATCTTGTTGAGAATGGAAGTGCTTTTTTTTAGTATGTTATCTATCTTGTTCCACAAGGTGGTCTAAAACAATCCCCAAAATATTGAATCCATGGCTGATACAATAGACTGAAGCAAACCAATCTACACCCAAAAATTAGTAAAAAAATAACTCAACAACTTCACGCCCTATATTTGAAACCAATATTGCTGAATCTATTTACAACAACACACAAGCACTCATGTCTATGCTTTGACATAGACAAACTTCCCACAAAATCCATTAGGATGCAATCCCATGGTCTATGAGGCACAAGTAGAGTCATATACAACCTTTTTTTTTTAAACTTGAGTCTTGTGCAAAATAACTTATATCCTTTAATAGATTTTGAGATTTCTTGCATATTGGGCTAATACACTTCGCAAATAAGCCATAGTTTTGCCCACACCAAAGTGATATGAAACTTTGGAAGTGTGCTTCCCTCATGACTAGATGCCTTTCCTCCTTTGGATACTTTGTCCAACTTGTAGATTATCCCATCTTTGAGGTAAAAATCACTTTTGTGACTTGTCTTCAACATCAACTTTCTTTGGTTTCAATTGCTGATATGTTACATACCAGTCCCTATGATATGAAAAATATAGTAGGATCAAGGTTCAAAACATTCAATATGCTTAAAATTTAACATTTTCATTAATCATGTGGCATAATACATATGATATATGAGTATCATGTCAATAGGAAGTCAAATAATTTAAAGTATATCATCTAGGTTTTCCTCAAAATCAAATTCCTGCATGCCACTCCCACTAGCTCAACTTTAAGTAGCTCCACTCTTTGCTCCTTGTGAACTCCCTTAAATTGTACTTGCAAAAACCAACAATGAATTGTTTTTGTGTTTTGGTTATGCTTGAGTGCTTTTTTATACGTTTTAGAGGAGTTTAGGGTTTGTTTTTTAATTAATTTATGAGTTTTTAAGGTTTCCTTTGACCAAGTCAATGCAAAAAATATTTTTTTATGCAACAGCTCAGAAACAGCCGGAGGTCCTACTTTGGTACACTTGGGTAGTCTGGGATGTACGTGGGGAGTACCGGGAATGTTTCCCCCGTGTACCCTTGATGTTTCGGAAATGTACGAAGGGGGTACGGTGGGGGGGATGTATACCTACAACACAGGTTGAGCATGATGCTGTGAGAGCTTACTCTTCCTTAGAATTCCTTTCATTTGCAATTGTTGCCATATTTGCCTTATCCTGTGGCTTTTCACTGTGTTGGGAAATATCATACTGTCGCTTTTGGAAATCCTTTTTGATATGTCCAACGGTCAACCTAATGACAGTAATAACATTTCACCTGGTATCTAGAAGATTGGCGAGGGTGACGTTTCCACTTCCTCTTTGATTGAGTAGTCAATGTACTCTCTATTTGTCCACATTTGGACTCAATTGCTTGTTTTTGCCTGTATTCCTTCTGCAACAAAAAGGAACCAACTTGATCAAACATTAGGTCTAGGTTTCTACTATCAAATGTAAGTCTCCACTAATGTTTCATAGGACGGTGGCAAACTATTCAGATTAAGTGCAACCAAGTTGTCATCATCCACCTTTTTATTGATGGGATTTAGCTTGTCCTGTAGATATTTCATTTGAAGAAGATGTTCTGACCGGGCCCCGTCCTCCATCATCCTTGCAGAAAACAACAAATTCTTCATGTACAAGAACCGGATCTTCTCTGAAGTTTGATACTTATTCTTCAGGCTGGTCCAAAGCACACTTGCCTCAGTGGCATTTTGGACCTCGGGTATTAAATCATCTAACACAGACACAACTTCAACAACAACAAACCCTCTTTATGACACGTCATAATCTGCAAAATTCGCAATAGGCCTTTCTTTAGTGAGAGAATGACTTTATCAGTCTCGATGCTTTGGAATTGTTAAAGTTTTATGGCTCCAGACATTATAATTTTGGCCAGCCAACTTCTGCGCCTCTGGCAGAACTAAGTTTGAATATTGGCCATGATGCACACCTGGAGATGACAAGAGGTACTGCTGTGTTCTGTAAAACCTCATCTGGTCCCCTAGACGTCATTTTTCTAACATATGCAGGTCTGCATTACCCCAAATCAGGGCCTGGAACTCGCAAAATACATCCTTCTTGGCCCTAGCAACTGCTCTGGTCCTTGAATCACCTTGAATTAGTTCAAAGATGTTCAAACAAATCGTATTTTTCTGGCTGTACCTTACCTGCACATCTATCTGCAAAAAGACATGAAAATATACACAAAAATGCCTTGTAGATTCTTCTGTAGATTCGTGGATCTAATTTACAAGTCTCACAAAACAGAAAACTGTACTTCTGCTTTTACTTGATTGGAAAAAAACATTCATGAAAATGTTGAGTATCATAACTTATCACTTTGCTGGATGGTCTCTATCTGGTCTTCTGCTGCCAGTATACTGATTTTTGTGTGCCCTAACATGTCTAGAAATACTGGAAATCTTGACTGTTTTTTCAACTGTGAATCGTTCTTTTTGTGATTTTGCCATCTTCCTGATCCTCTTCCATGTTGCATCTACTGCAACTTGCACGATACTGTTTATTTGGCTTTCAATAACGTGGCTTATCCTCATGATTTTGTTGTGACTTACATCGTCAGGATTCATCATGGTCCTCCTCTGCACTCAGCCATGCAACTAAAGCACAAAACATTCCTCGTAATCTGGAGATCACATTCGTGCCCTAGCAAGTCTGCAACTTACTCTCTACCAGTTGCAACATCTTCCTCTCACAACTCCTCCCGAGGTCTTTAGGATTCCTTTTCTTCAACTTTATCGCAGTTCATACCCTTATCCTAGGGCTTCCCTCGAACTCCTAGCTTTTTCTCCATACCGTAATGTGCTACTGCATTCCTCGAATGCAGTGGCTCTGATACCAATGTTAGAAGATACGAGTGAGAGAGAAAGAAGAGAAACTGGACGACACACGTCACACGGAGATATGTGTGTCCATTATGTTTTGTTCTAGAAGTTACATTGCAGTTAGGGAAGTTCATAACCAAACATTTGTTAATAGATAACTAATAGTTCATTAAGTGTTAAACTCATATATTTTAATAAAATAGTCATTTTTTTCTGGCTGGTTTTACCGAATCAGAATGACCAGGGTCAGTAGATGATACAGGATCAACTTCAGGTATTGCTTTAATCTTTGAAAAGGAAAAGTTTCAAGGGTGTGTAAGAAGAATGCTACAATGTACTTTTATCTACAAAGTACAGCCCATCTTTGGGAACAACCTTTGAAGTGGTATGGATGAGAAGAGTTCTCAGTGACTCGAAGCTACGACAGACATAGGCTACACTACTTTTATGTGATAGTAAAACTGTGGTGATTTAGAGAGAATCTAGTGTTTCCTGCTAGATGAAAAAATTTAAGGTACTGTTGTTTCATTAGAGGGTAAATGTGGTGAGCTTCATAAAGGATGATGATGCAGATATTTTCAGTAATCCATTGAACAAAGAAAACCTAGTAAAATCCAGGAATGTGTTTGGGCTAATGACCAAAACAATCACCAGGAAGGGAAGTTGCTAGGAAACTTTGGCCATTTTATGTTAAGAGTAAATACATTATAGGAAGGAAAACAACATTCGGATAACCAAAGTCTGGATTTGGGTGTGTATATTCATTCTTCAAACTAAAAAATATAAATACTATGCATTGACGAAAAACCAGAATAAGAGCATACATGCATTTTCTGTATTTCAAACCTCCACTTGGTCATTGTTGCATAGATGCTGAAGCCTGGAATGTGCATGACATGTTATCGTTTCCAAGTTCTATGGATTATTAATAAATGTTGAGAGTTTCATTATAGTTACCAGCTTGTTCCAACAAAGTGGCATATCCTACTAGTTGAGGATTTTGTTCTATCATAATATCTAACTATATTTAGTTACATTAGCTATATCGTCTCTCAAAAGGAAATGCAAATGATTTGGATAAACATTGTATAACCTGAAAAGGTGCAGTCATATACATTGGTTTTCTTTGTATCTTGTGGGTGAATTGTTATTTAAGTAACTCAGTATTGTAAATTTAGATGAACTATCTCATTTTTATGGGATAAAAGCACTCATAAACATTTGTTATTCCTGCAGTATAAAGTTACAGGAGGTGCAGGCATTTAAAGATCATCTGGTTGTATATGAGCGTGATAGTGGCCTGGTTAAAGTAACTATTTATCATCTTCCACCTGTATCGG
The DNA here is from genome assembly GCA_019776745.2 of Taxus chinensis. Taxonomy (NCBI): domain Eukaryota; kingdom Viridiplantae; phylum Streptophyta; class Pinopsida; order Cupressales; family Taxaceae; genus Taxus; species Taxus chinensis. The sequence continues at coordinate 423,834 of JAHRHJ020003554.1, forward strand.
ACGATATTACAAGTCTTACTGTTGAGCAGACTGTTGAGTTTATTGAACCAATATACTTGGTGTCATCTATGGAATCACAGTTCAATTCTCATGTACTGCGATATGAGTATAGCTCATTCCGTACACCTCAATCTGTTTATGACTATGATATGAACACTGGAAAGCCAGTTTTGAAGAAGGTTAAACCGGTATGTGATTTATTTCTTGTATTTCTCTAGTCATTCATGGTATTAGGCTTCAAAATTGTGATCCTTGTAATATAATAACAAATTTGTTTCAAGGAAATGTTAACTTTGGTGGTTTGATGCTTTTTTTTTTATAAGTAGATTGTCATTTTAAAGTACATGCTTCCAATTAACAATCTAAATTGACATTGAGATAAAGTAATCTCGCATAAAGTGCTGAAAATATTGCTTTGTAGATAAGGAAAGGAATGTACAAGTCATGTAGAGACTGGGGCATGCCGTCAAATGCCAAACCCTTTAGGACACGTGCAGACTTGAGAATTAAGATATACTATTGTATGCTTAAATTAAACAAGGTTTGGAAGAAAATTGCAAAGGAAGGAGAATTTAATTAACGTATCGAGCCACACGTTGTGACCCATCATCAGGATGAATGATTAAAAATTACAGATTGGAGCTCAGTATATGGTTAGCTATGGATACAACCCTTGCCAAGAATACCTTACGCCCACACAATTGGAAATAAACATTCCATCTCAATTGCATTAGTAAAAGTTTCTCCATATTGTAATTATTATCCAAAAAGAGCATTAGTTAGCATCATTAAGTGTCTTAGGCATTTGAATAATGAGCTTCCATGGGCTACTCAGTTCCAAGTTCCGACCCTTCATTTCTGTTCAAAATATTAGGGTGTTTTCCAATCTTCTAGCTTCCCTTAGTTTCCTTTCCATGAAATGATCATCCTTCAATAAAGTTTTAGTCACCTCTATGCAAATGTAAGATATCCACTGATGTATGTAATGCAGTCACGGTTAGAGAATATTGAATATAATGAATATATTTATAGACATACATGTTAGTTGGTAGTTTTCTAACTGTAATAATACCGAGAGGCATTCTACAATGGTAGCATGGAGTGGGAGACTTTCATGTCGTGCCCGTGAAAGAAAAACTAAGGCCAACGTTGTTTTACTTTTACATATTTAGTTTAATTTGTAAAAGTTTTACATTTGTATTAGTGAACTCAATTTTTGAAAATCAAAACAAATAAATAAAGTATCTTCTTGCTTGCTGCACTTTTAAATAATTAAATATGATTTGTTATTTTAGGGTTTGTGTGAATAGTAAATTTAATTTGACTATGACATTTAAATAGAACACCTTCTTCCTTGCTTCACTATCAAATGATTATATATAGTTTATTATTTAAAGTTTTTCATGAATAATGATTTTAATTTTACCATTACATTTAGATTTGTTTCCTCTACATTATTTTCTAAAGTTAATGATAACATTTGGTATTGTTATGCTATAGTTTTTACTATTACTTTCCAAGCATTCTTGTCTAAGTAAATATAATTTATTATAATTATGAATTTAAATTTATAACAAATTGAATCTAAACTAGGTACAAATTCCTATTTATCTTATAAGTAACAAGATAAATAATATACTTAATGTAAATAATAAAATACATATGGGTGAATTATTATTAATTTAAGTGTGTATAGATGACCGTGTGCATCATTATAATCTATGGTATTTATTTACCTTTAATTTCTTACACCTTATATCTATTTACATATTTAGCTATCTATTTACCTCTTAAATAGTATGCTAAACTTATTTATCTATTTAAATTATTTAGGATTTTTTAATTGGATTCTCAACATAAGTGAAATAGGCACCTTGAGAATGATACCTCTTGGCATCTTTTACATAGATTATTCTAAGATAGGTATGCTAGTTATGAACTGTCTCAAAAACTGTTCCCACTACATTGTAACTTCTCCCAACCGAATAAAATAAAGGACACATTCATTTGGTGTACAATGCAATTTCTCTTCATTTCTTTCCTTGTTTCATTTTTTAACATTGGTATCAGAGCATCTAATGTTCAAAGAAGTTTGGAATGTGAGGAATCTTGGCAAGAGGTACAAATATCGAAATATAAGAGATTACTAGTTTGAGGAAGCACTACTCAGGGTACGCACTTGAGGAATTTTTTAGAGCAAGTTTCAACATTGATAAAATCCTTTTGAGTAAATAAACCAAACCTTCAGATCGTTTGTCTTTGTTACCCCTCCTTGACTCCAAATAACCAAATAATCACTGGTATTTTCTTATGACTTAATTCTTGTCGCTACTTGCATTCTGCACGAGTATCGTGATGTCTATTGAAGGAAAATTGCACATAATCCCTCATGATTAATTTTGTAAAGGGACTGCAATATAGTCAGTCTTCAGGAAGTATCCTTATGGCACTACCAAGTTCATGCACAACAGTTTTCCATGACTTTCCGCTCTAACATTCTTCAATAACCGAGGTGATTTAAAAAAACTCCATTGCAGACCATTACAAAACCCTCATGACATTTTATGGACTACCTTACCATCTCACCACTTATCTTTATCCATGAACCATGCCATGTCATTGAATCTCGAATCCATACACCAATCTTGTGTTCTGCTCTCGTGTGCAAAGATTAAACTTCAGTAGCTTATAACATTTGGAGCCTTAAAATTTTGGTCATCAGAGAATTTCGGATTGTGATAAAATTATACTGATCTCAAAGAAATTCGGCCGATTGCTAATTTTGCGGATTATGACAATCATCCTTCAGTATTGTCATTTGAACTATGTCGGTATTGCTTGTAACTTGCTACGAGAAGTCCCAATGCCACTAGGCATAAACTATAGATTAGTCAGAAGGAAAAATATGAAGGTCTTTAGAGTCAATTCGCCCAACCAGTTTACAACCTGAGGAATTTGTTGTACCTTAGTAGGAGTGGAAGATTGTTTGTAACTTATCAAAGCATTGCCTTCGGATGAAAGACCTTACATATTTTTGCTAAACCTCCATTAACAAAAAGGTGGATGACGATGATATGGTGGCACTTAGTGTTGAATAGTTTTGCCGCTTCGATATGAGTCATTTGTGGAAGGCATTCCATTTGATGGTTGAAAGTCACATTTTGAGCTTTGATAAGCTAAGTTCTTATTTGTTATAAAAGGAACAAAGACAAATTCAAACACTTGAGTCCTTTTCTGCAAAACAGAGAGAGCCTTTTGTAATAGTCTCATTTTTTCGAATTTTCACAATACAGGATATCTGTGCGAGTTCTTCTATATCCGGATGCAATCATTTCTGTGAACAAGTGGCAATTGTTTAGCATCTTCAGTAAAGGATTAGTCAAGTCTTACATAACTTTATGATTTTTCTATCTTTGACGGGAACCATTTTCTAATTCAGTATCCATGGCCTCTTATGGGCATTTAAAAAGTTGCAACTTAAAAGATTGGAGATGTAGGAGGCGTATGTAAGGGGTTGGCCTTGCCTTTTGGCCTTTGGCATGCCAAGTTGGGGATATAAAAGGACATTCAAAGGACTTCATTTCAGCATCTACTTTTGGCACATTTTATCTAAATTGGACTTTTGGGCTTTTGCTCATTGTTCTCTCCACTCTTGGGCGGAAATCCAAGTGTGTGGCTCTTTCCAAGAAGGACGAAAACCCTTCTTGTGGCTGGTTGGGGGACGAAAACCCTCCATCCTTGTTTGGTTTGAAGGCCATATTGCAGATTTGGGCTCTAGAAGAAGAAGAAGACATCATTTTCAAATTTTTACATGCATTGTTGGGTCTCTCCTAGTTGGAGCGACTTACCATAGTGTAGAGTTTGGTGCCTTTTAGGGCACAATAAATCAGATTTTGTTTTCATATTTGGCTTTCTCATAATTTATAAGGCCGGATCTACTATTCTTTCTGAGTTTGGGGTTTGTAAACCTTCATTTCATAATTTTTATGTGGAGCTGTACTTCATTGATTTATAATTATTTTCCAGCAGTGTTTTCCATCAATTTCATGTTGAAAATTACTTTTTGATGCCTAAAATACATATTTATATTTTGGCAAAGTTATTTGAAGAGTTTCTCGTGTTTTTCATCCATTTTACACTGCTGTTCAAAAATCTGATCGCTGTTTTAACTGGGTTTAATTTTCAGTTTGCTGGTCTGAAATTCAGATTTGAATTAATTGGGATTTGTGCTAATTCCTTGTTCTTTAGTTTTGTCCACAAAAAGACATTACAGTGGTTTTATGCTTTACACTTCCCAGCCTATAGGGTTTGAAGATCAAAAGGGATGGATAGATTTCCATAATTGAAAGTAATTTCCCTAGGGAAAGAAATATTGGCCAACACAATGGCCGACTGATCCATACCGTTCAATTCGAATGAATGGAAATGATCTCTTCAAAGGAAGTTCTATCCTCAACCATCCAAATTAAGCAACATTTTAAGATGGTATGGGAGTATAAAGAAATATTCTTTTATGAAAAGATCGGTGATGCCCTACCTTTTAAGTTCAGTGAAGTTAAAAAAGTGTTCCTCCATTAACGGGGTCAAAACCCCAAGACATTGGGCTTCAACCCTCCCTAGGGACCCCACACTTATGAGTATGGATGCCATGCATAAGAAGGTTGAATGGAGGGGAAACTATCATGACAATTTGGGATTTACTTCAACAGTCACCTTGCATGCCTTGAAAAATCAGATCCTGCACTTTGGAGAAATGGAGCCATGAAGGATGAAGATTCAACCCTTGCATCCCATTATTATTCCGAATAATCATCATCAATGAGGTACATCATTGTTTTGATGGAATACTGATAATATTTCAGCATGTGTGGATTCATACGGTTGAAAGGGAGGATGGTGAACAAGTAGGGAAAATATGCAAAGAACAATTGGAAACCAATCTTTCATAAGAGCAAAACAACAATCAACTACTGGTCTGTTTAGGACAGCAGACTCAATAAGAGTCAATAAAAGGTGTTTAATGGCTTATAAAAGGACCACAAATTAAGACTCTCAGCTGAATGTGCCAATCAAGGCAAACTTCAAGATGGAAACCACTGTATGGGCATGCCTAACTAAGGATAAGATGGAGGAAGATAGATGAATACTTGCAGCTGGTTACTCAGATAGCAGCCTTTGGGAGTCTTAGAACCCATCCAACTCTTGCCCATTTAATTGGATTCCTCGATTTGATTTTCAGAACAACTTGAAGACATCAAAGTTTGATTGAAAATAGGTAATCATGACCTGATGCTTAACTGGAAAGAAAATCCCCAAGCATAGTTATATAATCCTTTGATATTTCACCATGATTCTATGATTTCTAATGATGACACAATTATTGAATAAGAAAATCTGAAGTTACAAGATGACCTCAATCATGAAGGTTGAATTGCCAGACACCAAAATATCAAGATATGAAAATAGCCTACATGGATTCGTTGCTTTCTACCATGTCATTTCAATTTATGGTCATGGGAAAGTTGAAAGCCATGACCTAAAATTTGATGCTCCAAAGAAAAATCACGGCAAATGGGAAGTCTTCATGATGCCAATCGGGTTACTCACAAACAAACATTTTGCATAGGGTCCATGGACCAATATTCTCTTTTGGGTGCCACCTTGTTCACAACAGTCATATAGAAGTGACAGGTTGTTTTTTTGGGTGCCCTACAACAACATTCAATTCACTTCAAATTTTTAGCTGATATCAATAAGAGGCAATTGATGGTGTATATGACTCCGACAAGAACCATGAAGATGTACCCGTGCAAGTATCAACTCAAATATTAAAATTGAATACCAAGGCAAACTGAGCCTCATTTGTTGAACCTTAGATGAAGAACAATTTTGATCCTATGAACCCAAAATTCTGAGTCCCACATATCAGGAGTGTAAGGCTATCGCCAACCATTCTCATCTAAAGGATTGGAGAACATGTTAACAGCCCAAGGTATGCATCAGATTTCATATTTGTTAACTTTCTCTATGTCGCTGCAATATGTTTATTGACTTGATCAAGCGTGTTGAAATCAATATGAAGAACTTGCTGGTATAGCTTTTGGCACTTAGACACCTTTCCTTGTCAAGGTTATTGGGCATAAAGGTTTGGGTTCGGTTGACCTCTTGTATTGTCAAGGAGGAAGTCTTTGATATTGTTACTCCATGCACAGAGTTAGAGAAAAATTCAATGGAGGATTGTTTTGAAATCATTATGTTCTTCAACAAAGTTGTGAAGGACTCTACCCTTCATGGACTCCTTTTACGGTCAGGAGGCAAAAATGGCAAACTCCATGCCATATCACATAAAAGGTTTCCCCAACTCATTTCCCCTTTTAGGAGAGCATTAGGTATTTGATGACTTTATATGATTGGCATAATCTCCCATCTATCTTGTGTTTAGAGTCCAATGGTAAATACATTCATAGTTAAAGTTCTCTCTAATTAAAGTATTAGTTGTTTTCATGTAATCTACAGTCTGGATACTGCACGGGTACGGGTATGGGTACGGTACGCCGATACGGCAAATTTTTAAAAATCTTGGGTACGGTACGCTTTTGGGTACGTTTTATATATTATATATATATATATATATACATGTATATAAATATATAAATATGCATATAAATTATAAATTTAAAGAAGCATTTGCATACTTATTGAAATTTAATTCTCATACATTGCATACTTATTGAAATTTAATACTCATAGAGTTATACAACTTAAAATCATTCATAGAACATGAAAACAAAATTGAAATTTCCAATACTTTGAGAATTGAGACTTGAGTTTGTATTGATAATTGATTCAGAATGACATAATGTTCAAAGAATCAAAACATGATAGTACATTCAAGTTCTCAACTTCTAGAGCATATCATCTAGATGATCGTCAAAATCATCTTCATGGATGCCACTTGCAGCTCCACTCCCACTAGCTCCACTTTCGAACACTTGTGAAGGGCTCCCTGGAAGTTCCTCATCAATGCCAAGAAGTGAAACATTGGCTAAACAAGCAGTTGAAGCTTCAAAGTCTGTGTTTTCAGGTTGGAGGTCCCAAAGCTTGTTAGGACCACTAGTATACTCTTGCGTCTTGTGGGTTAAGAGGCGCAAGTTGGAATGAACGTATACTAGATCTTCAGCCTTCTTCGATGCCAACATGCTGCGTTTGGCTGAGTGGATGAAGCCATAAGTACTCCAGTTGCGCTCTGCAGAAGAATTACTAGCCACCTGTCACAAAAAACAAAGTATTAATATTATAAATTATTAATTAAAAAAAGAATGATATCATTTTGAATTTTAATTCGTAATTGGTAATTAAAATATCAAATAACAAGTTACAAACTTTATACCTGTGAGAGCAATTTGATTGCAACTGGTCGTAAGAACTTGGCATCATGGCCATGACAAGTCCACCACGTGATTGGATCCATGGTGGGTTTGTCACAAATAGCCTCTACCTCTCCCATGCTACCTTGTCCATTTACAAACATCGACATCTCCTGGCGGACTGCAAGTGATGTAGCTGGATCTGGAAACAACTTCCTGAATGCTGCCCTCGCCCCATTTGCAACCTCGTGGTCATCATATGGTCGTTGTCTACCAGCTCTCCCAACTATTTCACTGCTGTAATATTTGGGATTTAAAGCATAAGCAAGGAGATGCAATGGGGTGGTCATTTTGTTCCACCTTTTCACGATCACATTTTTAACTTCATTATAAAATTTTTCTTTAGGGTCCTGCTCTTTGCCCTGTATGACATCATGGATTTTTTCAAGCATGGAGTCAATGCCATCATATATATCTCCAATGCAAGCATTATCTTTGTCAACAAATCGTATCATACTCAAAATAGGCTCTGTGAAACTCAACAAATATTCAACTCTTCCCCACCAATGCTCATCAAGGATCCATGATTTTATTTTTTGAGCTCTTTCTGTGTTAGATTGCCTCCAGATGGTCCAAACATTATCAATCACCATTATGCCCAAAGCACGTCTCACCTTCACAAGTCGTCTCAAGACGAGTGTGTGAGAGGCAAACCTAGTCTCTGCAACCTATTAAAAAAGAATGGAAACAATTCAATAACAACACAATTTGAAATTGATTTAAAAATTTAAAATCAAATATTAAATTTAAAATGAATTGTTCATTTACCTTCAACAGCTCCAACTTTGAAAATCTTCTGAATATGGCTTGAGACATGTGATGGTTGGTGACAAACATCTGAATCTCGTTTGCCTCCGTGTATATTTGCTCAATCCATGCAATTTTCCCAATCTTTTGCATCATTAGATTCAGGGAGTGTATTGCACATGGTGTCCAAAATATGTGCTCATACCTACCCTCAACTATCAATCCCGCTGCCTTGCAATTTTTGGCGTTGTCCGTGATGACTTGGACAACCCTCTGCGGACCCACTGACTCAATAGCCTCAATGAGAATATTTGCAATGAATTGGGCATCTTTTACTTCCCCCTCACAATCAACAGCCTTCAGAAACATTGGCCCTTTAGGGCATACTGCAATAATGTTGATGAGAGGTCTATTTCTGGAGTCTTTCCATCCATCTGATATAATAGAGACTCCTGAATCAGTCCAAGAATCTCTAATTGGCTGTAGAGATGTCTGAATGTGTTGCACTTCTTTTGTCAAAAGAGAAGTGCGAACCTTATTATAGCTAGGGCTTGTATACCCCTGTGGTGCCTCATTAATGCCTCTCACCATCTGCTGCCAATAAGGTGATCTCAAGATATTGAATGGCAGTCCACATGCAAATATACACCGAGACACCAATTCATCTGCAATATCCCTCTTCTCGATGTTAAATGCTTTTTCTAATGGGCCTTTTGTTCTCTTGTTTGATGGCCCTGAGGTATCTGCATCAAAAGGGTCATCAACTGGAATAGTTTCAGCACGAGTCTCAATGAAAGGATGAAATGATGGTGTTGATGTTGGTGGTTTTCCCATGGACCTCTGCTGTAAAGAAACAGTTCTAGAGCGAGCTCTTGCTGCTTCAATGTTTGCATCCTCTTGCTCTTTTAGGTACGTGGCTATGGTTTTCTTTTCCACCTTCTTACATGGTCTAATACCCGTCCCCGATACCCCAGTCAAATGAGCTCTCAAACGGGTATATGAGGATTTAAATGAGGCGGCACAATGGGGACACGTCCAAACACGGACACCACCACCGGCAACAAACTCTGTCACTTCCACATGTCTCCATAAAGGATAATTCGGATCCATTTTCACTGCCATACCGCCCGAAACATTTTTCCCCTCTTGCCCCACTGAAGCTGAACTGGATGCCATGATTGTAGGATTAATTCAATAACCTACAATAAGAGATATTTTTTAAAACATTGCTAAATATTAAAATAATTTGTTGACCCATACACGTCATTCTCTGATTCTGATCACCAAGTTCGCCATAAATGGTGCGAGGTGAGAGCATACACAGAGGGTAGACGTTTAAATTTTTAACAAATTCAATTTTAAACTTTAAAATTCTCTGATTAAAAAAAACGAACACATAACTAACTAAAAAAATTAAACAGTTAGTCCTACACATCAATCTCTGATTCTGATCACCAAGTTCGCCATAAATGGTGCGAGGTGAGAGCATACACAGAGGGTAGACGTTTAATTAAATAAAACTTCACTATTAAACTTAAAATACGGAAAAATTAATAATATATTATATTTTAATAACCGTAAAATAAATAAATTATTAAATATTAAAAATAAATTTAGATCATGATCAATAATCATGAATGATGTGTTTGAAACACATCATTCATGATATTGATCATATTCATATACAAAACATTGCTCAAAAGATTAAAAAAAAATGCCTGAATGCATGTAAAATACCTGGAAAAATCCTCCTTGATGTTTGTAGACTTGCTTCTCCTTCTCTCTTCCTCCTTCAAGCTCAATCACTCTCTCCTCCAAGCTCTTTTTCTCTCCTCCAAGCTCTTCCTTTCTCCTTCAACCTCTCTTTCTCTCTCTCCTTCAAGCTCAAGCAAAATATCAAATATTGAGTGTGAGAAAAAAGTAGAGGGATTGGGTGTTTATATAAGTGTTTGGGGGGGTACTTTAGGGTTAGGTTAGATTTAGAAAGTTTTAAAATTAAAAAAAAATGTTTTTTTTTAAAGTTTTGATGAAAATCGCTTTAAAAAAGACGTGGAAAAAAATGGGTACGCTTGGAAACGTACCCACAGGGACAGGGTACGGTCCGGGTATGGAAAACTGTCCCCGGAGCATACCCTGTCCCTGTGGGTACATTTCCAGGCGTACCCACAATGTACCGTACCCCGTACAGTACCTGGTACCATGATGAGGTATGGATTTTGTTTTGACTACCTTGTGTTCAATTCATTTGAGTCACACATTGTTTGTGGGGGTCAAGAGCTCCTAATTTTAGGGGAAATCAACCTCAAAATTCCAAAGGAGCTGGGATTCCATTTGCAAAATGAAGAAATCAAAATTCATGGAATCCGGGAAGGAAAAGGGAAGAATGATAATCAAGGGAAGGCTTATTTCAATTATAGATCTGCTGTCCTTAAATTTTCAGGCTGTGTATGTCAATTTTCAGCCCCTACTTTACTCACAAATTTCTTTTTTTCCATCAGATTTCAGTTTGGGAGTTATGTCATGGTCATAGGGTAGAGGTTGCAAAAATCAGATGTAGGGCTGCCATTAAAAGCCATGAAAAGCAGTACATTTCCATTTTTGAAGGGCATTCCGTCATGGAATATTGAGGCAAAAAGATCTCAGCTGAAAGGAGAAAAGAAAAGAAATTATGATGTGTTATTTTCAGACTTGAACATTCTAATTTTTGAAGGAAAAATGCATGATTGCAGCTGTTTTTGGGACAACACTACTGGAGTGTTGGGAAGCCATCATTTGGACGGAAATCAAGAGTTGGTGGCAAGCAAAGGAAGGGAGCTAGCTATCATGTCCCTAAGGCATGATGAGGAGAGTTTAAAAGTGTTGTTAAACACCCTTGTTTTCTTTGATATGTTTGCTTCATGTGTAGGTATGTCAAAGAAGTTGAGGAGACTCATTTGGGATCTGGGTACTTACAATTGCTTGAGGACAAACAATTTTGGGAAGGGAGGACTGTAATGTCCCCTTTGTTCGAATTAATTTAAAATAAATGATTCTTTTCCTTTTCTCTTTCCGAAGGTAAGCAATGGATGAACAAGGGAAGATTGGTCATATTTCATTTTTCTTCATTCATATTTATGCTTTATCTTTGTAAAGTCCCATTATAAGGGGTTAGTTGGGTTTGGTGCATTTGAAACGCCAATTAAAAGATTAAACATGCTTTATATGGGTTGGCCTTTCCTTTATGGGCTTTGGCACCAAGTTAAGGGTATAAAAGAGGATTAGAGACATCATTTGGAACATTCACTTTTGGCACATTTATTGTAATTGGACTTATGGGCTGATTGCTCATTGTTCTTCCACTCTTGGGTGCAAATCCAAGTGTGTGGCATCTTCCAATAAGGACGGAAACCCTTCTTGTGGTGGTTGGAGGACGAAAACCCTTCTTTCTTGGTTGGAGTGAAGACATATTGAAGACCTTTATGCAGATTTGGGTTTTGGAGGATCAAAGAAGCCATCTACAGACATTTGCATGCATTGTGGGGTCTCTCCTAGGTGGAGTGACTTACCCCAATGTGGATTTTAGTGCCTTGTAGGGCACGAAAATATGATTTGAATTCATATTTGTCTTCCTCATTATTTATAAGGCTGGAATCATCATTTACATGTGGAGTTTGGGGTTCCTAAACCCTTATTTCATAATTTTGAACGTATCAGCTCCATGCTACTTGGCAGATTAGCTACACGTTAATTTCTGTTACATTGAATCTGTTCTATCAACTTTCAATATTTTGCCTAAAGTGATTTTCCTAGTTCAAGATGCAGCTAACATGCAATATTTCTGTTTTGGCACAAGTCCTATATGAGGATGTATCTTATTATTACAAGTGTTTGAGAGCCATTTAGGGACATAGTTCTAAGGAGTTCCCTCGTTGATCTACAATTTTTTTTTAGTAGTCTTTTCATGGCCTTGAAAAATGGTCTGTAAAATTGTAAGATAGTTGATATTATTGGGATTTGTGTTAATTCCTTATTCTTCAGTTTTTGTCCCAAAAAAGGGACATTAAAGGTGGACAACGATGATATGGTGGCATTGGTGTTGAATAGTTTGCCACCATCTTATGATTCATTTGTTGAAGCACTCCTTTTGATGGTTGAAAGTCAAATTTTGAGCTTTGATAAAGTCAGTTCTTATTTGTTACAAAAGGAATGGAGAGAAACTCAAACACTTGAGTCCAGTTCTGGACAAACCGAGAGTGCATTTGCTGTTCAATCCAAAGGGAAATGGAAACGTCAAAGGGACAAGCAAATGTGGTAGCAGTTGAACAAGAGTCTAAAGAAGAGTATGCCCTCATGGCATCATGCTCGGATGATAACCCTACCAGATGTTGATTCTTTGATTTTGGAGCATCAAGACACTTCACGTGTCAAAAAGATTGGTATGTAAATTTCACACAAATTTCAGTTCTTCTGATTCAAGTTTCATTAGGGGATGGAAGATCTCATGTAGTAGAAGGGATAGGGGATATCCGAATCATATTGAATGATAATGTCAAATTCATAGTTAGAAATGTTAGATATGTTCCTAACATGAATAAGAATCTTTTATCTATAAGTCAACTAATGGAAAACCCCAACATTTTTGTAAACTTCTTTGGCAAGAAATGCATTGTGTTTGATGTAAAACAAAACAAAGTTGTTACTTTGGGTATTGGGCAAAGAGGCTTGTATAGGTTGGTTGACCCTCCCACGGTCAACTTACATGCCTTAGTTGTGGAGGGTAATACCAACATTTTGTGGCATGAGAGATATGGACATCTCAACCTTCAGTATCTTGCCAAACTTAGTAGAGCCAACATGGTTCTTGGTTTGCCTACTATCCAAGAGAAACAAGATATGTGTGCAAGATGTTTGGTTGGAAAACAGAAAAGGAAGCCATTTCCAATTGAAGGTGCTTGGCATGCAAAGGGCTTTTAGATCTTGTTCATGTAGATCTTTGTGAGCCATCGTGGAAGTCTCCCCATTGTTCTTGGTGCGAGGTACTTTCTTTTGTTGGTGGATGATTATTCTAGAAAGATGTGGGTCTACTTCTTGAAAAAGAAGTTTGACTGTTTTGCTTCTTTTGAGAAGTTCAAGGCATTGGTGGAAAACTAAGCCAACAGACAGATCAAGACATTGAGATCCGATAATGGGGGGGAATTCACTTCCAAGCAGTTCAAGGATTACTGCAGTAAAGAAGGAATTCATCATCAATTGACAACCCCATATACCCCACAATAGAATGGGGTGGTTGAGAGGTGGAATAGAACTATCATGGAGATGGCTCAATGCATGATGCATAGTAGAGGTATACCATTCAAGTACCTGGGAGAAGCAGTAAACAAAACGGTATATATTCTCAATTGGAGTCCTTGCAAAGCTTTACAGGAAGTCACACCTGAAGAAGCTTGGTCTAGAACCAAATTTGAGGTATCATCTTTTCGTATTTTTGGTTCAGTTGCATATACTTTGGTCCTTGATAAAAAAGAGGAGTAAGTTAGATTCTAAAAGTTCAAGATATTTCTTTGCTGGTTATAGTGATCAGTCCAAAGCTTATAGGCTGATTGATATTTCCACTAATAAAGTAATTGTTAGTCGTGATGTTGATGTGAAAGAAACAAATCATTCTTTGCATGTAATCAACAAACAATTGGCTGTAATCAACAAGCAGTTGCTGTGATTAGCAAGTCAACATCTGAAAAATGTTGTGATTCCTTTTACCTCATGAAGAGTCTTGTTCATCTCATACTCCATGAACTCCACCACAACAACTGTGACACCCACAAGTGATACATTGGTGTATAGAAGATGTCAACCTGAGTTGGTTCCTCATCCGGTAGAACCTCAATTGGAACAAAATTCTTCAGTCCAATGAAGGCCTAAGTGGTTTTACTCCACTTTACAAGATGTGCAAGAGGATGAAATGCCTCAATCAGATGCATGGCCTCGGAGGACTGGTAAGAAATTGTTGATTTAGAGCATGTTCATTTTGCTTTCTTCTGATCTTCACAAAATACTTGAGCCACAAAGATACTTTGAAGCAAAAGGCATACCTGAGTGGGAAACTGCCATGCAAACAAAGTATGATGCCTTGATGAAGAACAATACTTGGACATTGGTGGAGTTGCCTCTAGGGAAACAACCCATTGGCTGCAAATGGGTATACAAGTCAAGTGCAAAGTTGATGGTACTTTGGATAAGTACAAAGCATGTCTTGTTGCGAAAGGCTTCTCGCAACAGGAGGGAATAGATTATGAGGAGACTTTTGCTCCTACTGCAAAGATGGTCACTTTTTGGTTGCTTCTTTCAATTGCAGCTCAATTTGGATGGAAGGTTTTTCAGATGGATGTAAAAAGTGCCTTCCTTGAATGGAGACTTGGGGAGAAGTCTATATGGTGCAGTATGAAGGGTTTCAGGCATGTGGTCGTGAACATTTGGTTTGCAGGCTAATTAAGTCCTTGTACGGGCTTAAGTAGGCTCCTTGAGCCTGGTATATCAAAATAGATCAACATCTACAAGATTTTGGATTTAGGAGTCTTTCTGATCCAAATCTTTATGTCAAAAGTGATGGTGATGACATTGTGATACTTATTGTTTATGTTGATGATCTTGCCATCATGAGTAGTGGGGCCACTTGCTATTCAAAGAGTAAAATCATAGATTATGTGCTGCTTTTGACATGACTGATTTAGGCCTCCTACACTATTGCCTAGGTGTAGAATTTTGGCAACATGATCATTTGATTTTCATAGCTCAAGTCAAGTATGCTATGAATCTGTTGCAGAAGTTTAGGATGTCTAATTGTAATCCTTCTTCTACACCTATGGAGGTCGGGCTGAAGTTATCAGCTCATGATGATTCACCACCGGTAGATGAATTACTCTATAGACAGTTGGTGGGCAACCTGATATATCTTACATCCACCTGGCCGGACATATGTTTTGTTGTTAGCTATCTTTCTCGGTTTTTGTCTAAACTGAAACTGACACACTGGGGAACAACAAAACGAGTTCTTTGATATGTCAAAGGTACTCTTGACTTTGGCATTCTCTATCAAAGAGTCACAAATTTCAGACTATTTGGCTATATAAACTTTGATTGGGGAGGTTCAGTGGATACCCAAAGATCTACCATTGGATACATCTTCTCTTTTGGTTCAAGAGTTGTTTCATGGCAGAGTAAGCTTCAACCCACTGTGGCTATCTCTTCCACTGAAGCAGAATACAAGGCAACTGTCAGTGCCAGTTGTGAAGCAGTTTGGCTTGTCAGATTCTCCTTGATCTTCAACTTCCTCAAACTGCACCTACTCCACTTTCCATTTTTGTGACAATCAAGGTGTATTGAAGATGGTAAAGAATCTTGTATATCATGCTCGCACCAAGCATATTGAGATTCATCATCACTATATTCGACAGTTAGTTGATTCTAGTGATATCTCTCTTCACTTCTGTCCTTCTAAGGAGCATCCTGCAGATCTAATGACTAAACCTCTTGGTCCTATCTTGTTTGTAAAATTTTGGGACAAACTTGGAGTTGTTTCTGGTTTAGTCATTAAGGGGGGTTATTGAATGAATATATTTATACACATACATGTTGGTTGGTAGTTTTCTAACTGTAATCAGTTATGAACTGTCTCAAAACTGTCCCAGCTATATTGTAACCCTCCCTACTTAATAAAATGAAGGACACATTCATTTGGTGTGCAATCCAATTCCTCTTCATTCAGCTTTGTGCATCTCTTTGTGACACCATGATTATAAACTCCATTCAGGCCATTGTGCTTAACATTCAATTCCTGGTTACCCAGATAAAAGAGAATTGCTTCACAAAGCCGATTTTGGAAAGGTGCTACTTACAGATGTTTGAATGTCAATAGAAAATAAATCAACGCATTGATCAACATGTGAAATATATGTAGGTGTTCACGGAGCTAATGCCACGGAAGGATGTGAAGTAGAGGTGGATTGAGTAGATAGTTTAGGATCCATTTCCCTATCTTGAAACATCATTCTGGCCAGCCAACAAGTTTGATCCTTGAGATGATACAGAAGGATGAGCACAGTCTTCCAATTGTTTTATCCAAGACCCTGAACCGAACCCTAACTGAGGTCATGACACGATGGAAGAGACATTACCAAGTCTTCTGGAAAGACTCCCCGAAACCTTGTTGATTTCCATATTTGGTGGGGTCTTCTGGGGTTTTATGAACTCCTTGGGGTGGATGGGAGTTTCTACTGGTCACATGCTAGCAAAGACCTGTATTTGTTTATTTTTAAAGAATTTGATGGATATGATCGTGTTGTAACTACTATTAAACTGATGCTATTATGTCTTATTTTTTAATGTAGGCGACTGACTTAAGATACGACTGGAGATGACATACTTAGATGGTTATATGCTTTTCTTATTTGTTGAAATTAGAGGTGCAGATAACACTATGAAATCCTATGCACTGTATGCTCTGCGATAGCTTGCAGTTTTTGATATTGCTTATTGTAATTTTTTTATGCTCATTTCTTCTTCTGGTTTAATGCTTGTGATGAAAATAAGAGTTCTAATAAAATTTGGTGGCTGTTTTAATATATGCAATTGACTGCTTTTCCAAAATAAAAAAGATAATGACAATGTAAGATCATGTTTTTTGCAGACCATGAAATTATATAACAATTTGAAAAGCAAGCGAGTGTTAAAGTTACATTTATGTTCTGTTTATTTTGATGAATCCTTTGTTTTAATGCCTATATTTTATAGGTCTTGGGAGGATTTGACAAAGAAAATTATGAAACTGTTCGAGAATGGGCAGAAGCTTCTGATGGGACAAAAGTGCCAATTTCCATTGTGTATAGGAAAGATTTAGTAAGACTAGATGGGACAGATCCGCTTCTTCTCTATGGATATGGCTCATATGAGGTATGCTTGCTTTGTAATCAAATGATATCCGACTCTTATGCATGTTTAATCTATCCCCTTGAATGCATTTCTTATGCCTTACTATATAAAAAATGTGATCACTCATATGCCACTAGTGAAAAATGATTCTTATATTGAGAAGATTTTCAGGGAACAATTGCATAGTAATTGTTATCCTCTTGAATGCATTGATTTCTGTACTCTATAATGTCTAATGGATTCTTGTCAACAGTAAAATAATTATATCCATAAAATTCTTTGCATTTCTATAAATAATCCTTATTGTAGTTTTTGCAAAACAGAAAAATAAGAAATATTTTTGCTTCACTAAAATTCTTTCACCCATTGCCTGATAATGGGCTTGATGGTCTAATTATGAATTGGCTTAAGACTTTTTGTTCTCCACTAGTGTCAAGATTGTGAAATTCAACTTTGATGGCGCTTCTAAGGGTAACCATGGTCCGGTTGGGTGTGGAGGCATCTTCAGGGACAGTTTGGGTCAACCCTTTTTTTTTCTCTCTCTAGATATTGGTAGTGGCACCAATAATATTGCTGAAGTGAGGGCTCTTTTGAAGGGAATCCAGATAGCAGTGCTTAAAGGATGGAAAAATATTGGCATCAAAGGACATTAATAGATCAACATTAATGCTGTGAAAGGAGATTAAGTCACTGCATGGAGGATCAAAGCTATTATGGATGAAATCAGTTGCTTGTGCAAGAACTTCGACAAGATTGATTTCCCGTGTACTAAAAGAGTCGGTAACTAGGCAGCTGATTGGGCTACAAATAGTGGTGTGTGACTGAAAGTGTGATTGCAAGATAAAGCATCTTCTGGGAGCCCATATATTATTTAACACTTATGAACTATTAGTTATCTATTAACTAATGTTCGGTTATGAACTTCCCCAACTACTATGTAACTTTTTCTAGCATAATAAAATGACGTACACACATATATCAGTGTGTCATTTGCCATATACCTTCCATTTCAAGTCATTCTCTGTCTCTCATCATTTTCTGTTTTCTAATATTAGTATCAGAGCAACAGTTCGAGGAAGCCCTAGGAGCAGGGTACAGACAGAAAGTTTCAAAGTTTGAGGAAACCCTGATTGGGTACAAACTGCTAGAAGGACGAGAGATTTAGAATTGTTTGAGGATGCCCTAGGAGAAGGGTACGAGTGGGCTAGAAGCAGTCAAGGTCGATTCTCATAGTTTCATTAAGATTTGAAGGTGAAAATCATCATTTCGTGATTTTGAGGTCGTACAGACCTAGAGCAACCAAATGGAAGGGAAAGGATGTCATGTGTGATCAGAGTGACAGTTTACGTTCATAACAATCAGACCAAAGATTTTGAAATCATGATTTCATTCACAATGCGAGTTCTAGTTGTGAATTTTGTTGAGAAAAGTCACAATTTTCTGTTTTTAAATGCCAACAATTCCAAAAATCACAATTTACAGTTTTAAAATGCTAGCCAAATCCAAGATTAGCAGGATTTGAAGGTCATGTTGTGAGGAAGCAGAGTAGAAGACATACCTGTGTAAAATCATGCTAGGAAGACATCAGGCAGAAGCTAGGGCATGCTAATTACAAACACGATTTGCACTTGGTTACAGCTGCAATTTTTCATCATTTTTTGTGGTTTTTCCAGTACGAGTTTGCTTTACATATATTGCAGATGTCTAATGCACAGGAGGAGATTTTACAAAAGTATTGGTAATAATTTTTAGATTTCCAGGCATCCATGCTTGCAAACCGTAAATCTTGCAGACTTAACCAAGAAAGAAAAAGAGGCACAACGTTTCAAATTGCAAGACATATTTGCAGACAGTTGCATTTTTCATTGACAGTCTTGTCATCATGCTCGATCAACAGTGCTACCAGTCGGATTTTTGATTTAGGTGCATACAGACACTTCACATGTCAAAAAGATTGGTATGTAACATTTACTTAAAATATAAACACTTATTCAGTTTCATTGGGTGCTGGTTGTACACATGCTGAAAAAGGGGTAGGAGATGTACGCATAGTATTAAATGATGCTGAAAAATTCGTAGTTAGGATTGTTAGGTATTTTCCTAGACTGAATAAAAACTACTGTTTATTAGCCAATTAACTGAAAATCCCAACATCACAGTGAATATCTTTGGAAAAAAATGTATTGTATCTGATGTGAAATCGGACTGGGTAATTGCTCTGGGCATTGGCCAAGGTGGCTTGTATAAGCTTGTTGACCTTGCCAGGGTCAATTTACATGCACTAGTTATGGAGGGTAATACTATCATTTTGTGGCATGAGAGATTTGGACGTCTCAACCTTCAATACTTAGCCAAACATAGTAGAGTGAACACGGTTCATGGTATGCCAACCATCCAAGAAACACAAGATATGTGTGTACTTTGTTTGGTTGGCAAGCAAAAGTAGAAGCCTTTTCCGACTGAAGGTGCTTGGGATGTAAAGGGGCTCTTAGAATTCATTCATTTAAATCTTTGTGAAACATCCTTGAAATTGCCAACAATCTTGGTGCAAGGTATTTTATGTTGCTGGTGGATGATTTCTCCAGGAAGATGTGGGCTACTTCTTGAAACAAAAGTCTGATTGCTTTACAGTGTTTGAAAATTTCAAAGTATTGGTGGAAAACCAGACAAGTAAACGGATCAAATTTCTAAGATTCTACAATGGTGGTGAATTCACTTCCAAGCAGTTCAAGGACTATTGCAACAACGGATTTAACGGTAGTCAATAGTCCCTTACACCCCACAACAAGATGTGGTGGTTGAAAGGCATAACAAAACTATCATGGAGAGGGCTCGATGCATGATGCATGGTAGAGGTGTGCCATACAAATATTGGGAAGAAGCAGTAAACACGAAAGTGTATATCCTGAATAGGAGTCCTTGGAAAGCTTTTAAAGATGTTGCGCCGAAGGAAGCTTGGTCCAAAAATACGAGGTAACAACTTTTAATATTTTTGGTTTTGCTGCATATACTTTGGTGTCTCATAGAAAAAGAAGTAAACTAGATTCCAAGAGTACAAGATATTTCTTTGCTAGCTGTAGTGACCAATCTTTGACGTTTCCACTAACAAGATAATTGTTAGTCAAGATGTTAATGTGAAGGAGCAAAAATCCTTTTTTATTTGTCACCAAGCAAGATTTTTGGTACCTGAATCTAGTGTTGAGGTTCCTATGAAAGATGAAGAATCTATTTCATATGGTACTCCTTCACAGAGTCCACAATGACAACCCATGCACCCATGCCTGATATTTCTAATACATTGGTCTATTTGTGCCTCTAACTTGAGGTGGCCAATAATATGGACGAGATTCAGTCACCCCACAGTTCTTAGGTATAAAGATCGCCTAAGTGGTTTTACTCCACCATATAGGATGTGCAAGAGGATAAAATTCCGTAATCAAATGCATGGGCCTGAAGAGCTGGAAACAAGGTTGTTGAGTCAAACAAAGCACATAAATATTGCTCTTTCTTTTGATCTTTTCACGTTTCTTGCACCATAGAGATTTTCTAAAGCTAAAGGCAACCCTGAATGGGATACTGCCATGCAGATAGAGTATGACTCCTTGATAAAGAACAATGCTTGGAAGCTAGTGGAATTACCTTCAAGTAAACAACTTATTGAATGCAAATGGGTGTTGCAAAGCCGTTGGTACTTGGGACAAGTACAAGGTTTGTCTAGTTGCGAAAGGTTTTTTGCAACAAGAGAGATTATACTATGAGGAGAATTTTTCTTCTATTGCGAAGATGGTCTCATTTCAATGACTTCTGTCTATAACAACTTAGTTTTGGCTGGAAAGTATTTCAAATAGATGTGAAAAGTGCCTTCGTAAACAGAGATTTGGAGGAGGTCTACATGGTGCAGCTTAAAGGTTTTCAGGCACCTAGTCACGATTAGCTGGTTTGCATATTGCTTAAGTCCCTATATGTATTTAAGCAGGCTCCACGAGCCTAGTATATAAAAATTGATCAACATCTACAAGATTATGGATTTAGAAGAAGTCTTTTTGATCTGAATCCTTATGTCAAAAGTGATGGTGATAACATTGTGATAATTATTATATTTGTTGACGATCTTGCCATCACAGGTAGTGGGAATACTGCAATTCAGCGAGACAAATCTGATTTATGTACCCCTTTTGAAATGACTGATGTAGGCCTCCTACACTATTGCTTAGGTGTAGAATTTTGGCAACATGAGCATCTCATTTTCATAGCTTAGGTCAAGTATGCCACTAGTCTCTTGAGGAAGTTTGGAATGATGGATTGCAATCCATCTTCTATGCTTATAATGGCTGCGCTGAAGTGCTCAACTCATGATGATTCATTATTGGTCGATGAATCACTCTACGGAAAGTTGGTGGGAAGCCTGATATATCTTACATCCACATGACCGGATCTATGTTTTGCTGTTAGCTATCTTTCTTGTTTTTTGTCTAAACCAAAGTTCATTCATTGGACAACAACAATACAAATTCTAATAAATGTTAAAGGAACTCTTGAGTTTGGCATCCTATATTAGAGGCTAGAAAATTTCAAATTGATAGGTTATACAAACTCTAATTAGGGAGGATCAGTGGATATTGGCAACCTACCACCACGTACATCTTTTTCTTTGGTTCAAGATTCATTTTGTGGCAAAGCAAGCTTAGCACATTGTAGCTATATCTCTATTGAAGTAGAGAACAAGGCAGCTGTCAATGCCAATTGTGAAACAATTTGGCTAAGTCAGATTTTGATTGACCTTCAGCTTCCTCAAACTATACCCACTCCACTTTCCATTTTCAGTGGCTATCAGGGTATATAGAAGATGGTAAAGAATTTGGTATATCATGCTCGCAACAAATACATTGCAATTCATCGTCTCTACATACAATAGTTGAGTTTGATGATGTCTCTCTTCACATCTGTCCTACAGAGCAGCCTGCAGATGTAATGACTAAATCTCTTGGTACTATTAGCAGAAGAAAACTGATAAAGGAAAGAGAGGATCAAAACTGCACTGCTAGAATGGATTCAGGCAGAGTATATTTATTCTATTGAAGGTGTTTACATTTAGTTATCGGTTAGAAGTAGGAAAAACTGCATAATCGAATAGATCAACTATATATATTCAGCACCCCCTGTTAATGACTGAACCAGAAACAATACCAAGTTTGTCTCGAAATTTTACAAATTTTGTAAAGCCCATATGTTTAGTCATTAGATCTATAGACTATGCCATACGTTGTACTTTGAAATCAACAGTCCATTGTTGTGTTGTGGTTGTTGAATGGAGAAGAACCGCAAAACAAGAATCTGGTCGTGTGAATAGAGGATATGACAAGTGGTCTATTGATTCTTCGTTAGGTGATTCATTGACCAATAATGAATCATAAATGGCTAAGAGTGTTAGCCCCATCTCCAAAGTGCTGGAATCAGAATCTTGAAGAGGTGGATTGAGAAATTTGTTTCAGGCTTGTGTAGCCTGCTGGAGTCAATATAGAGACTCAATTAGCCTGCAATCAAAGTCACCTTGATCATACCTTTGTGACTCTATGTAGTTCTCATCCAACCTTTTCAGGAAAGCATGGTGAAGTGCTTTCCAATCAAATTGAGTTGCTAAGGAGAAGCAACCGAAATGTGACCATCTCTGTAGTGGGAGTTAGAACCAACAATGGGAGTTAAAAACCGCAATAGTAGGAGAAATAAGCATATCCGTCTCACTAGTGGGAGAAATAACCATCTTCGTATTACTAAGAGTGAGAATCAACTCCTCCTCCGTCTCATTTATTTGCTCATTTATCCCTTTCTGTTGGGAAAGGTCCTTTAAAACACAATGAGCAAATTGTTCATGCTCTATTGTCCTTCGAGCAAGTACTTTTGAGTGAGTGGCTTGGCATGCCATCTCACCATGCACCTTTAGTGCATCTAGAATAGTGGAGTCTCCATCCACAACAAATTGTTCTTCAGAATGAGGAAATCCATGCTCACAAGGCACTCTCATACATCTGGTATAATGGATATTCCCTCCATAATAAGTGCATGTAGGTTGACTATATCCAAGTCAACAGATCTGTGAAGAATGGTGGAGCTGTCCTCGACACATGCATTCATGTTGATCATAGTAGGATCAACAAAACGATATTGGCCACCTTGCTCAATACCAAGAGCAATCATCCCTCTCTGTTTCACATCAGAGACGACACATTTCTTCGCATAGAAATATTGGAATTTTCAATTAATTGACGAATAGATAGAATATTCTTTTGTAACGAAGGTACATATCTAACATTATGTACTAACAATGTATGGGCATTATTCAATACAATGCATATATCTCCTATCCCTTCTACTACATGTGATTCTCCATTAGCTAGTACTACTGATTCAAAACATATATTTGCAATAAATAAAACATACCAATCCCTGTGACATGAAAAGTGTTCAGATCAAACCCTTCCCCCCTTCCCCAACCTAAGGACATTGGCCATATCTCCATATCCCATAGAGAATAGAGGGGAGGGGAGGGGAGGGGAGGGGGTCGAGCACCGCATCATCTATACTATATGTGATATGAGTCATATCAGTCATTCGTCGTATCATTATAGAATGGATGGATGATGGCTGATGCGTGATGGATGTGCCTATAGTTAGATCCAATCCCCACCCAGGGGTAGAGGGCAGATTAGCCATTGTTCAGCTCTGCATCCAGCCCTATATAGAGAACTGGGACCTAGACGACTATCCATAGCTTAGCTCCTCTGCATCCGTGTGGGTACTCACCCATATAGATAGGGGGCGCAGATATCTATATAGGGCCATAATATTCATATAGGGGGACTAAAGAGAAACAAATGCAGGTGAGCGACCCGATGGCGGGTCTAGATGGGAGTTACCAATGCGAGTGAGATGGTTGCTCCTCGCGGATGTGTCATAGTCAATGATCCAACAACTAGTACTATTGTCATGTGAGCATCATGTCGTAAGACAATAAAGAGCATGCTCGTCATCTGAATCACATTCTTCTGCAACTGCTGCCACATGTTCTTCATCACATGGTTTTTTGTTCTGTTGCGAAAGATAATACTTCTGCTTCTGACAATCCATCTTAAAGTGCCCAACCTTGTGACAATAATAGCATGTGACCTGTTACTGAGTGGAGGACTCGCCAAAATGAAGTCTCCACTTTCCTTTTGATTGTGTGACAAGACCACTCTCTAATTTGTCACAACTGGATTCTGCCTAAATTTGTCTCCACTCCTTTTGCAACAAGTAGGAACTCACCTTTTCAAATGTGAGAGTTTGACTTTCAGCCATTAAATGGAGTGCCTCCATAAATGAATCATATGAAGAAGGTAATCTATTCAGAACCAGAGCCACCATATCATTGTCGTCCACCTTTTTATTGATGTAAGATAATTAGTCTCAGAGATCTTTCATTTGAAGTAAGTGCTCAGACAGCGATCCACCTTGTAACTTCACGGAAAAGAACATATTCTTCAAATATAAAACCCGACTCTTTTCTGACATCTGATATTTATCCCTCAAACTAGGGCACATAGCGTACATTAGCCCCAATGGCATTCTGGACTTCAGGGATCAAATCATCTGACACCGACAACTTGAGAAGTAATAAAGGCTCCTTATGATGTCTGTCATAATCACGCAGAAGTTCGTCGTTGCTTGACCTTCACTACCCATGATTATCTTATCACAATCACGAAATTTTGCAAGGGTTAGAATTTTGTGGCTCCATACATTGACATTTGCGCCTGGTTAACTTTTGCGAGTCCGGTAAAATCAGATTTGAATATATTTTCCATTTATTATTCCAAAATAACGGAAATAATAAAATAATTTGTTGGTCTGCTCCAACAAATAGTATAAATGGATTATTCAAATGCAAATCACAGGCATTATAGGCATAAAACAGGCCCTTCATGATTACCTTTGCTATTGAAAACGGATATTATCCAGCGAACTTTCAAACAGGAAGACACATATCTAGAAACGGTTTTTATTGTATTTTTCAAATCCGTCACTGTAGGGTTTGCGACCGTTCAAACTACAACCTTTGTCCTCAAAACGTTGACCTTTTCCCTCGAAATGATGACTTCTGCCCTCAAAACGTCATGCGATTTTCAGAAATAGGTATTAAAATGCTTCAAAATGATTTTAATGGTGACTGCGACTGTATTGGTGACTGTATTTCCTGACTGCAACTGTATTTTCATCGAATTTCTTAAAACACGAATGCACCAGACGTCTTTGCAACCATTGATACGACCTTGAATTCCTTAGAACCTACTCTTCGTGCCCTAGCAGAGATTAACGAATCAGGGATGCTCTGAATTCAATTTTATCATCATGTCGCAATTGTACGTGGGGTTTGATTTCAATCTAGGTTTTCACTTACTTTCATTCACGTAGCGAATTAGTTTTCACTGCCTTCATGGTTTAGGAAAAATGTGATTAAAAAAACACGATTCCCAGTTCAGTTTTTGCCCTATCAGGGCTTCCTCAAACTCTGTTCCACAATCCCGTACCTGTCAAGGGCCGCCTCGGGTAAAACGCTCTGATACCAATGTTAGCAAAAGAAAATTGTGAAAGGAAAGAGCGGACCAAAACTGCACTACTAGAATGGACGTAGGTAGAGTATATTTATTTTATAAAAGGTGGTTACATTTAGTTATCGGTTAGAGGTAGGTAAAACTGAATAACCGAACAGATCAACTATATATATTCAACAGGTACCATTTTGTTTGTAAAATTTCAGGACAAACTTGGACTAGTTTCCAGATTAGTCATAGAGGGGGGTATTAAAATATATTAGTTAAAACTTAATAAAGTATTAGTTATCTATGAATGTTTTTTGGTTATGAGCTTCGCCAACTACAATGTAACTTCTTCCAGCATTATAAAATGATGGACACACACATATCTCAATGTGCCGTGTTCTGTATACCTTCCTCTTCTCTTCATTCTCTCTCTCTCTCAACATTTCAAACAGCCCGCATACTCAAAGGTGATTCAGAAGATTTTGGTATGGGATTTTTACCACACTAACCAAGCAGGTTTCCCCTGATAAATGTTAGTGGTGTAATAAAGTGGTTATTACCTTGTTGGGAGTGAAGGGGAATTCCCGATAAGTAATTCTCCCTAGCATTGTTGTGACCTGTGTGAGTACCTCTTTCCTGTTACCTCATTGAGGTTTATAGTTTGCATCACGATTTTGATGACATGTCTTGCTTTCGGGTTTGGGGCTTTTACGATGCTGATTCTAGAATTCTGCCCCCCTCTCAATAATTTCACTTAAGCCCTCCCACATGCTTGGCTCTGCCTCCTCAAAGAAGTGTATTATATGTTGCCATCTACCTCTGCATGGAACATAATACTTGAGATGCATGCTGTGGAAGCGAAGCATGGGTGATCGGCCGGGGTTGGATGGTGTAGGTATGTTTTGGGTTCACTCTGTTTTTTTCTTAAAACTGGGATGGAGGTCTTTGGGCCAGAATGGTGGGTCTGGTTTGATTGAGTCTGTTGTCCTAAACTTAATATGGGTCTGAGTCTGAATTTGGGCCTCTTTATGATTATGGCTATGGGTTGGGTGAAACTGGGGCTTTTCTTCGGTGATTATTTCTATCCCCTGCTTATGGTGTTCAGGCATTATCCTTCATTGAGAAACTGGATTTGGGTATTTGCTTAGAGAAGTCAGTTTCGAGAAAAATGGATTGCTGTGTGGTATGCATAGGGTGTTGCCTAACCTATCTATATAGTAGTCTTTTAAGTATGTGACACCCAATAAAGATGAAAGTGGTGCCTCCCTTTAGCTCGTGGGCTGGGAAAGGGAAAGGAAAAGGAAGGGCAGCCAAACTGGGGAAGTGTTTTGAGGACAACATCTTTGCATACATTGACTAGGAAATATGGAATCCTTTTATGAGGACCTGGTTTTGGAGTTTGTGGGCGTTGAGAAACAAGTGGGGGAAGTTGAAGGCAAGGATATTGAAAAATTAATCAAAACCATGATGTTGGACCTTGGGCAATCTATTGGAAGCAAGAATGTTTACGAGGTCGCTTAGTCTTTAAGCTGCACAAATATGTTGTCCAATGTCACCAGCTCTTATTCTTTGCATGAGGATCACTGGAATTTGGAATGCCTGATACACTCCATTGGAATTGAAAGTTGTCACCACTAGCACATGATCACTGATGGTTTCTGGAAGCTGAGCAGGGGGCAGGTGTTTTTGTCCAAGAGGTTGAAGACACAGGTTCCGCAGGAGGTCAATTTTGATCCTCCTGGCTGCTGCCCAGAATTGGACAATGAGAAAAGCGAAGAGGAAAATGAAGAAGGGTCTCAGAATGTGCCTGAGAACATGATGATCAGAGACTGACTTCTACTCTGGGAAACTTTTATTAAAAATATGTAATAATTTCTGAATCAACTGATGAGGACCTGTGTAATTTTCCCTTACATCAGTTTGAGAAGACTCCTCATTTATTCTGGTTGGTTGAAGACTTCTTGTGGTGGTTCTTTTTGATAAATCTTCATGGAGGTGCTAAGTTCTCTGTTTTAGCTCTTTAACACACACCCACACAATGATATATACTAGACTGCCCAGAAATGCCAAGTACACCCCCCCCCCCCCCAATACCAGGCCTGATACATACCTGGTATGGGTGCATGTACATCTACAGTTTGGGTACACTGCGGGTACGGAATGTACTCACAACGTACCTACACGATTTTTTTTTCAAGTTCAAAAAAATAAATAAAACTTGAGGGCTTTGACTGGAATTGAACTTTGGAAAGTTCGTGTGAGATTCAATAGGCTCCAAAGGGTCAAGAGAGATGAAAAGGACTTCTTTTTGTTGACTTACTATTTAGGGGGCTTTCTTGTTGTTCCTCAATGGGTCCTTTATTCCTCAGTCAATTCGGAAGGCATGGGAACAAATGAAGCACTTGGTGGTTGGGCAGTCTATCTTCTCTTCCTTTGACACTAGGTGCCAAACCTACAAATTGATTTCGTCGAATCTGAAATATAATGACAAGATCCTTGCCTTGACAAGAGGCTGCACTGCCCTCCTTTGGTTTGTGAAAGGAATTAAAATATTTCATGACTTGTACAGATATGGGAAGTGGATGGAATGGACAGATCTTAAAGCTTTCTATAAGCTTCCTCAATCTCAGTTTAGAATGTATACAATGCTCGGAAATGCTTTCACAGCTCCCTCTACTGGACTAATTATGGAGGATGAGAATGACTTTTGGGATACTATGAGGTGGCTCAAAAAGGCCCCTCCTCTCCAAGAGGCTACCTACAAACAACTCTATGAAAAGATTGCCTTCTCCCCCAAATCTTTCCCTGGGCCTTACCAATAAGTGGGATATTTGTGAGCCCATTGAGTAGATGGACTCATAGATTTAATGTTTTGTGGTCTTCTTGTATTCAGTTAAAGAAATCTTGCTTTAGATAGTTTCTGATTCATAATAAGCTTGTTGTTGGCTTCTAATATTTTATAGGTTGTTGAGACTTGAGACTATAAGCTTGTTGTTTTCTTTAAATTTTTATATATATTTATATTTTTTACTTTTAAAAATATATTGTACGAACGTACCCACAGCGTACCATACCTGAGGTTTTTAAAAATTTGCCGTTTCAGCATACCGTACCCGAACCCGTACCTGTACCGAAACAATCTAGGATATATATATGGACTAATTCAGTCTTGTGGAGGCTCGTGATGAATTTTCTTTTCTTTAGCGCTTTGCACACAGCCTTCCCTCTTGGCACATTTTGGTCTGCACTCGCTCGGGCCAGTACAGTTGTGACATTTTTCTCCTTTTTGAAGCTTCTACTTATTAAAAGGTATAATTTGTCAGCAGGAGTGATCTAGATGAAAACTCTGTATGTTGATTTTTGTGCCTCTTGAAATGATGTATATTGTTATATGGGCAGTAGTATGTGGCTCTCAGAAGGCACATCCAAAGTGAATGGTTTCATGCAGTGGGTTGTTTCCTTTTTTGGATGCTATCTCCCGTTCACACACCTTGGAGAAGAGCTCATGTCTAGGATCAGTCTAAAATTTACTGTATATGGACACACATCTAATCTGTTGATATGAATCTTTTCTTATGTTGAAGATGATAAGATCTTTCTGGTTCTTTCATGTCAATTATGATGACCTCATCCATCATCTCGGATAATCCTTCGCTATCTAATTGATGGATTCCTTCATAATGGTATTTGGTAATCCTGTTAGTACCTCTTTCACTTCTTACTTTCACCCATTGCGGAGGTTTGCCCGGGTCTGATTTTCATTTTTTTTTGTGGGCCTTGAGCCTTTCCATAGTTGTCATTGAGCAAAAAAATAAAAAATGCTTTCAACAATTCAATTACAGATTTTTTGTTGCAAACTAAATATTTGTTTTGCATGTAAGCAAATTTTAATTTATCTTGAGCAGAATGTTTTTAGACTTTTAGGTACTGATATAAAAAATTTCTAACAAAGCTCATGCTATAAATACAAAGTCAAAATAGATGTTACAGCGCCAACTTGTTAGAAGTGGAAATTCCTATTAAAACCCTAGCTAAGTATGACAATCATATGTGCTGGTACACCTATAGTGCCTATCTACTTTGGCCCACCATGTTTTAGGTACACAATGGACTGTATAGCCTAAACACCTGTAGTGGCATAAGTAAACTAATTAGATTAAAAGAGAGTACAACTGATATCTCTGCTAGCAACAAGAAAGCAAAGATAAACATGCCAGGAAAATAAACTTTATAAATAATTTCTAACAAATCTGGATATTTTATCAAACCCTAGGGCAGCAGTATAAAAATTGAACTTTTATGACAGCAGCAATAAACTGATTTTTTATAAAAACAACAAACCCCAATTGCAGACAAAATAGAATTTATTTATTTATTTTCAAATCAGCTTCAGGGTAAATACCAGAATATTTGTATACAATTATTGGCTCAATTTTGATGATCCAGATACGTAGAAGGCTGCAAGAAATAAACATGCAAGCTGAAACCCTTGCAAAAACTCTCTAGATGTGGCGCCCAACATAGAATCAATCTCCCAAGGGTGGTGTCCAACTATGGAAGTGTCTAGTATGCCTTGCAGATGTTTGTCTGAAGAAATCCTTGGCTGTACTTTGCTGTTTTGGATGCTAAAACAGCCCTGAATATGATGCCCTAGCTGAACTGGATGAATATTTGTACTCTGAATGATCACTGCAACCCTTGGATGGAATTGCCAAGCTTAGATATGAGGGTTTCCGTCCTCAGATCTGTGTGTAAATGAGGGTTTTTGTCCTCTATTACTGATGCAGAAGCAGAAGCTACTTGCAGACAATGAAGTAGTTGATAAATTTTCAAGATGATATAATAATAAACCCCAAAATCTGCTTTTATAACCTTTAATGTCTTCCCCCAAAGGGTGGCACCACCTTTAGAGTTTCATGCATGCTAAATAAACAATTAAAAATTATTTAATTGGCATATCCAAGGTTGGCGCCCCATCTAAAAATAAAAACTTGATGTTCAAGCAAACACTTCTATCTTTGGCGCCCCATGTTAGAAATTCATAATAGACTATTATTTGATTCCTCATATTTTCATTATTATTATTATATTCCTCATGCACTCACTTCTACTTTTGGCGCCCCATATTGGAAATATAATATTTTATTCCACTTCTGCTTTTTGGCCCAACTTATTAAAATATTAATTTAAGTGTCCTTTTTCTAATTAAAATATAAAAGTACCCTTGGATCACTTAAATTAATTTATTTCCCTCATTAATTCCCCTTAGCCTACGGAAAATAAAAAAGAATAGGCTTTAGGTATCTAGAATTAGCTAATTCTGATTAAGGGGGCATTACATGAAACTGGAGCAAATTTTTGGTATTTTTTATTTACACAGAGATTTGAAACTTGCACAAGATTTCATGGTATTTTTGTAGCATGTATGGATGGGATTGGAGCATTATAGCAGACTGTTTTCATAAGATATAAATCTCAATGACAATTTAAAAGACGGCATTGTTGACCTGATGACATGCATCACTCATCCTGACGTATGATCCTTTGATGTAATGCTAGATCAAATAAGAAATGGTTGATGGTCAACATAACTGTCATCATCCAATAAGATAGATCTATATTGCACTAATATGCCAAGTTGGTTTCAATTGTCCAATGTAGACTTATGGTTGAATTTTACTGTGCTACTGACAAACGAGTCAATAATCCATTAATGAGTTAGATTCTAAACAATCCCTTTAAATCTGCCTTAATATCGTACCAATATTGGAGACTTCCTTGCCATCACCTGTTAGTCTACATTCAACTACCAGCACTCTTCTGGCCATCATAGTTTAGTTCAGACCCTACCTAATGTGAATGGAAATACTATGCGGCAGACCTCAATACTCACCGGCTTCACTTTTCATGCTAAGATAGATTTTTCTGCTTGCATTCTAGTAAAGATGCCAATTGCTTGACATATTGGGTCCGCACTCTGGCTGTTGAGGGAAGAACTTTGTTTTGGCCTAAAAAGGTTCTTGCGTGGTAAATTCAGTCATTAGCACACAGGCACCCACATCTCTTTTATTATCTTTCAGTATACTCTCATAATTTTTGAACCATGGCTGTATTCCGTAAAGATCTTTATTCTTTCAGAAATTTTCTTCTGCTAAAATTTTGTCAAATTCTGAAGTGGGTTTCTGTACCCGTCATATCTTGGTATCACTTCCTTTATCACTACTTTATGCTGCAGTCGGCTAGTTTAGCTGCTGTTACATTTACATTAGGGTATTTTGGAGAATTCTGCTGTTAAGCTTTAGGGTATTCTTGGAGAAATTAAATGTAGCTCTAATCCTAATGCTATGGAACAAACCAGAACTATTAATTCTTACAGTGACAATAGGGGGCTTGTTTTCATCAGGGTGAATCCTCAAACCCTAGAACTGGCCACATATACAAGCCCGCTTAATTTAAAAGCTGTGAAATAAAACATCAGTGAAATTTTGCTCTCTGAAGTCAAGGAAAGGAAGGATAATCAATGACTGAGGAAAAGAAAAATTTCCAGTAAAATATCTTTGAAGGAACATCCTCGCTTCCATGCTACAAGATAAAACTGCCTGTGGGGAAGACAATCTGGTGGAGAAAATCTAAAAGCTGACAACAAGAGAAGTTGTCTGCAGCTCCAAAACTGAGTGAGACTGTATATCCTAAAGGATCCACATGGCCATAAGAAACTCAATTAAGTATGGATCCAAGATAAGGACCAAATGTAGCTGGAAAGTGTTGACCTTTGGTTGTAGGATCTGATAGGGACTCCTGATAATTGGTAAAACCAATGTTTCCGAGGCATCGTGGAAATAATCATGCTGGGTTCTGACCATGTTGAGAACACGGGTGTATGTTCAGACTGTTGCTCAGATGATTGGCCTCAAACCTATTTGGACCAACACAAAGACAACTCGTCATCTGAATGATTAAGTTTAAGGATATTAATGGGATTATCCGCATTGGTCATTAACAAATTAAAATAAATGTCAAGAAGTAGCTTCTGGTATTTGCCTCTATTGCTGATAAATATCCTCTGTGAGATAGCAATAAACGGTAGTGATCAGGAATTTGGTCCTAGAAAATTTTGGACCTCCAGAATTTCTCTATTTGCCAACTTGAAGATGGGAGGATATGCAGCAAGAAGAACCTCAGGTGATTAAGCAAGCTCGTCGGGATGAAATGATGTGCAATCAAAAAAATTTCTATTCTGTTTTTAGCTGTCAGGATTTTAGCAATTTGTTTCCATTGCCTATTGGATGCCATAACCTAGAAACGCTTGATCATCCTGTGATTAGTTACTCAGCAGTGGGGGAATCCACGGAAACAGGATGTGCTCTTGATTTCCTCAGTAGCTCTAACCCTCTCCAGTTGACAAGCTGAGTACTCTTGCCATTCTAGCAATCTTCTTACCCAGTCATGATGCTCAAAATAGAGGTTTAAATTTCAGATTGCACAGATGGTTTAATTGCAGGGTTTATCAATTACATAGCGACAGATTCACAAAATTACCAAGTTTTGAAATTAACTACATTGATTACCTTTAAATTTCCACTGCATAAATAGGTTTTCTTCACTTTGGATAGACTCTGGTCATTGGACAGGATTATGAGTGCTTAAAAGCTTAAATGGATTCAGTCGCCAGCAACAGCTATTCAGTCAAGGGTTTTTGGTGCTACCATCAGATCTGATATAGCTCTCATTGCTGCAAGTGGAGTTTTTTTGGAATACATTCAGTAGCTATGTTGCTATGGAAATATGATTAAATGTATTATCATTTTTTACTTCCCCGTCCAAATATATATTATATTTCTGCTGTCATCCATGCACTGAAATCTTCTGAACTTTTTTAATGGCAGAGGCTCTCTATAGAAGCCTAGTATATTTATTAAGAGTAACTTGAGAGTTATTTGGGTAGTTGTCTATTATGCAGTAAACTTCAACATCTTGTTTACATTTCTAAGGCATCACTAGAGGAATCATCAACCCTACATAAATATTCATGTTCAATTGTTTTCTATGGGTCCATATTGTTCTTACTCTGACTTGTATCCTTAAACATTTGTAACCTAGCAGCCAACTGTTTCAATGTAATATTTTTGACCAACTTTTCAATATGGACTTATTGTGATAAGATCTTTCTGCATTTTGCAAATTTTCTATGATAGATTCTGATTTATTCCAGTAACATACAAGAAAATTTCCTGAATCCTAGCGGATACTCTTTTCTTGTTCAAGCAACAACCTGATCAATTTAGCAGATTGATTTATTCATCTTGGAATCTCAATCTTTCACTTAGACTTGCATAACAACCTAGATCATAAGGATTCTAATTAAATTTACATGTTTGCACTCTCTTTCTCCCTAGTCTGAAGGGACTGGAGTGATTTACTGCATAAGTTCGACCTCCTAAATGGCCAATATTTTCCATTCCTAATCCATTTAACATGTCATATTATCATCAAGACGAATTGTGAGCTAAAATGCATCCTGAACATTGCATAATCATAGTGGGAGTCAACATTAGTTGACTAGACACCTAGGACACATTAGAGAGTGTTAATGAAAATGAAAGGAATCTGGAACAAGGATATCCATTATTACCATGAACTCCTAATTGTAATGCAATTCCAATTATTAAAAAATAAAAAATAATGGAGTAACTAATCATAAAACTTTAGTTCTCTTTCACTCTAATTAAGGGAGAACTTGGTTCTAGATTAGGATAAATGGGCTATGAATTTTCCATGAACTTCAAGCCATAAGTGACTGACTTCCAAGCTAAAAATAAAGTATGATGGCAAATGCATTTTTTTATTTGCACTCCTCATATGAATGCAATATTTTTCATCCTAAGTTCAAAGTAAATAGTGAAAGAAGCATAAGAACAGGATAAATGGCACAAACAAGTAAAAGCATTCTTACAGCAAGGTAACCATTTTCTAGACTCCAAAAATAGAGGATGATATGCTACATTATCAAATTGCATCCTAATAATTACCTTTTATGTGACTGAATTAA
Organism: Taxus chinensis; assembly: GCA_019776745.2. Classification (NCBI taxonomy): domain Eukaryota; kingdom Viridiplantae; phylum Streptophyta; class Pinopsida; order Cupressales; family Taxaceae; genus Taxus; species Taxus chinensis. Next base: position 458,537 of record JAHRHJ020003554.1, read on the forward strand.
GATATACGTACCTATTAAAAAATTCATTATATCCATGTAGACAGTGAAATGGGAAAAGGTAAAATTTATAAAGTTGTGATGTGTCACGTGTTAATTTGAAACTATATAAAACCCGATACAGTAGAGTACATCAGTATTTGCAAAACATCCAAGTCAATAGAAGACCGATTAAGAAATTATCCACCTGGTCATTTCGTGAGCTTCCAGCTGGACATTTTTCATTAGATCTGGATGGTAAGAATACATTTTGACCGTAGAAAGTAACTTAATTGTCCCAAGATAGAGATTTGAAACAAATTCATCTGATGATTGGCCTTATGCAGACAGGTTGACTAAGCTGCCTAGATTTGGTATTCCTTTCTTCCCATATAAATACAATAAGAGCCTGTACTTTATGATGACCTTCTTCAAATATGGCCTTCCTGATAACTTTATTAATACCGTAAGTGAAAAGGATCTAGTGATGTCATGGTACTAATTTGAGAGATTTATTCAAGCCCTTCCCTGACCGTAACATTGTGGTTTGAATATACAAACCATTACTAGGTTATGGCCAACTGGCAAGTATGATTCATGTACAAAGCCATTTAAGATTTGCACCCTTTGATTCCTGTGGATTTAGAAATTAAATTATTTTAAAGGCATTCACCAAGTTTCATTTGGATAGGTAGAGCTGGGAAAACAAAAGAGCACGTCCAAAATTATAGCAAGTTCAACATTGCACTATAAGGTCTTTCTAGGATTAGGTTACATTGATCATTCTAAGCCTCAGACCTTGTAACAATTCAGTCTTATCAATATGGAGATGCACTAAATAGAAAATAGATATTGACTGCATCATTCACGGCTAGGTAACATGGATAATGTTTTAGGCCTTGCCATCTCCCATGCAAGTCACATGTTTGCATCTGTGTCAGCTAGTACCAATCTTGCATTTTTTTATATGGGTTGTAAGTTATTTCAGATTTTATGTTTCATCACATGCATTGTGAGTGTTAACTTTTTTATTCACCATTGTCAGCTGAATGAGGAAGGTTTGACTGAACTCTTTGGTATATTTTCTGGAGTAGCTAAAAGCAAATATCTGACCTATCATTAGTTATCAACTTTGGATCACTTGTCTAACATGGAAAAGCAATCCTCCAATTGATTTTATTCTTGAAAGTGTAATGGTCATCACTGAAAATTAACAAACTTGAAAGAGTAAAACACCTATTATGAGACTGCCCATTTGCTAGAGCCTGCTGGGAAGCAATACAAACTAGGGAATGGCAATACTCTTCAAAGGAAATCTTTACTGGAGAGCAGCGTTATTGGGAGATTGCCCAGCATGCTGATTTGTGCTCCTTTCAGAACTATATGGCATTGCATATGGGTATCAGCCCTTTTTATCCTCTGGAAAGTCAGATGCAATTATATTCTTGAAGAGGAAGTGGGCACGTTGGAGGTTTTTTTGGTAGACTTGGCAAAGTGAAGTTAGAATGCAATTCTTGTGAAAGGACATCTGTTGCTTAAAGAGGCCAAGCAGTTTGACCCCAAGGATTATTTTGATTTGGCTGCCCTGCTGAAACCCTAAGAAAATATAATCTGTTTTGTAACTTGAATCCCTGTACATCTTCTGATTCTTTTGTACAGGTCCTTGTTGTAAATATACAAAGTATATATTAAAAAATAAGAGGGGTGGGTGGCGGGGGAGGGGGTTGGGCGGGTGTTGGGGGCTTAAATGGGTTCCCCACCCATAGAGAAAAAAATAGATAACACTGTTAAAATATAATGCTTTTTGTTAGTCATCATTAGTTTCTAGTTAACTAATTATCGGTTGTAACTGTCAACCATTTTGTAACTATCTTTTGCATAATAAATAAACGGACACACAATCTCCAATGTTTGCAATCCGCTTCTTCTTCATTCTTTCTCTGAGTAGCCGATACGTTTTGGATACGGGAGCGGGTACGGAGTATCCGATACGCGGAAACGGCAAAAAAAAATTTGGGCTCGGATACGGCAGTACAAAAAATATATAAAAATTAAAAAATATATAAATTTCAGCCTTCTAAATAAGAATTAACCACATATTATGCATATGAAAAACAAAACAAGCTAAATAGCCACAACAAACTACTCATACATTCATAATTTCAATTGTCCCTACCATATCTAGTTGAGGTGTTAATTACATTTATGATTTATCTCATACATGCTATTTTTATCCATGTTTATGATGGCTTGTACTTGGTACCTTCTGTAAAATAATGGTGCTGCAAAAACTGTAATTTCTGCTGTAATGATATATTAAATTTAAAATATACCTTCTGTAGAATAATGGTGCTGTGAAAATGAAAACTGTAATTTCTGCTGTAATGATATATTAAGTTTAAAAAATACCTTCTGTAGAATAATGGTGCTGTGAAAACTGTGATTTCTGCAGTAATGATATATTAAATTTAAAAAATACCTTTTGTAGAATAATGGTGCTGTGAAAACTATAATTTCTGCTGTAATGATATATTAAATTTAAACTATACCTTCTGTAGAATAATGGTGCTGTGAAAACTGTAATTTCTGCTGTAATGATATATTAAATTTAAACCAGAATTTAAAAAAAACAAACACAGTTTTGGGCCAGGAAACGCCAGGAAACGGCCAGGATATGGCTGGGTACGTCTGCAGAAGTATCCAGCCGTATCCGGACCTGCCTGGCCGCTCCCGTCGCCGCTCCCACTCCCGAAACGTGCCGTACCCGCTCCAGGGGGTCTAGGGGTGCCGTATCGGCTACTTAGTGCAATCGTGAGCTTAAGGGCACATAGACCTGTTTGAGGGTCACGGAATATACCATTTGACATTATAGTCACAATAGTTGTGGAATATACGAGATATAATCACAGACCAGTCACAGACCCACAAAATAAAGAAGCCAATATACATTCAGGGTTTTTCGCAGCATTTATGATGCATTTCTTGGCATCGTGGAGCTTTTCGTGGGCTTCCTGGAGCATGTTGAAGACTTTGTTCTAGGGCACGAGCAGTATAACCACGAAAATACAACATTTTCGAGCACGAAACAACCATGAAAACAAGACGCGAATATACTCGCGAATTAGGACATTTTCAGTTTTCTAGGGTACTGGTATTCTGCTCTCTATTTTTTGAATGTGCAATCGTATTTATTTTATTTTATCTTCAGTATGGAAATTTCAGTAGAAAAATATTCTGGCATAAATTTTCATAGATGGAAAGTGAAAATACAAATCCAACTTATGAATAAAAAAATGTGGGGCATAGTAAATGGGAAAGAGAAAGCACCCATCGATGCAAATAAATTACTGGATTTGCAGACCAAATATGATAAAGCGAAAGCTATTATTGGTCTTGCGCTTTTGGATTTGGAGCTACATCATGTAGCTCTGGATAAATCGTCTAAAGAAATATGGGACACTTTAAATATGTTGTTTGGTGCAAAAGCAGTCAATGTGAACTTTTCGCTAAAACTTCAGCTATTTAGATTCAAAATGGATGAAGGAATCTCTATGTCTAGCCATGTCAACAACTTGAGATCCCTTATTAGACAACTTGCCGATGTACAGAATGTGGTAGATGATGAGGATGCAAAAGCTATCCTATCCTATTAAACAGTCTGCCTTCCAAGTACAACAATATCATTTTTACCCGTAGCCAAATGTCTACTCAGTCTCTTACTGACATGATTGCAGCACTTCTGACAAATGAAAGAAGAACAATTGCTGAAGATGAGGGTAGTTCTAATCATGAGAGTGCATTATATTCCAGAAACTTGCATAGAAAGTCAAATAAAGACAAAAGGAAAATGGAATGTTATTATTGCAGAAAAGAGTTCATACAGTGTGGGACTGCCTGTGTTGGAGCCAACGACGTCTTCAAGGGAATGCTCAAATGCAATGAAGCTAATGTAGTCCTTATTGAACACCCACTAGATGTTGTGGTGAAGATCATGATGATGAATATGTCCTTTAAAGAAACCAAGAAAGAAAATATGTATTCTAAGAAGTCAACAAGTTGATGGCAGAAAGGGATCTGGTATAGATAAAACTCAGTGTGGATCTTGGGAATTATACCCTTACAAGGGTTATGAGACAACTTGATGGAGCTTGTGGATGGCTCAACATGAATGGTTGTCTAATAATTTGGGAGATCGGTGATTCAGGAGTTTGGGGAGGTAGAATCCGGGAACTCGGGAATTCGGCTTGGGAACAACATCTTTACAAAGGTCACAAGGCAGCTTGATAGAGCTCTACCAAATCAACGAACTGTTGTTCAACAAAGATGCTTATGAAGAATGCATACTGCTGTTTTGGTTCTATTGGATGTCATATATGTTTGTTTTCGCTTTCTGTAGGGCAAGCCTTAAGAGGGGATGTTAAAATATAAGACTTTTTGTTAGTCATCATTAGCTTCTAGTTAACTAATGATCGGTCATAACTGTCAACTGTTTTGTAACTATCTTTTGCATAATAAATAAACGGACACACTATCTCCAATGTGTGCAATACGCTTCTTCTTCATTCTCCCTTGTTCTCATATTCCAACAAACACAACATTTACTCGCCAAAAAACAGCACCCTGTGCTGGATTTATTCAATTATGATCACGAATTCTCAAGTAATCTGACTAGATGACAGGGTGATGTCTCAGTGCTGCTAGAACTAGTGTATTTTAGTTGCTTGATGAATACAATACTGAGCTATGAATGAAACATACAAGATACGGTAATTGCCCACAAGAAATAACGTGGACACAAGATGTTTCTCCTAAAAATCTCGGTGTGCAGAAAATCAATTGGGAATGGCAATTGCCCAGCTTCTTGTTTTTGGGATGGCCAAAGATAAAGGTTACAAAGAGATCTAGGACAAATACAGACTCAGCTATCCTGTTCCTAAGTTCCTTGTACAACCTATTACACATTATGAGCTGTTCTCTGTTCTCTGGTGCCTCTGTCTGCACCCAAGCCTCTTATTTATCATGTCTGGAATGTCCTCCCATGCACCGGAGAACCCGAAAGGATGACTGGAAAGGAAGAGACATGTTTTGTGGTTGTTGCTGGCCTTTTCCGTAGCATACAGTTGAAACCATTGGTGAGTAACCTCTTGTGGCTCCGGAGCATCCCATGAGGGATACTCGGAGGCCTGCTAACTGTGTCTAAAATCTAATAAAAGGCTTCTTTGTTCTACAGAACTACTAATTTTTGATGGAAATAGTCGTCAATTGAGGCACATGTTCTCTTCTGTCCATGATTGGCCATGCCTTCCTCAACTATCACATTCCCGATCATGTCTGATGTGCTTGAGTCTATAGCCCAAAAAGCATCCCTCGACTGTGTATTCAACACTCACTCTGCATATGGGGTCTCCCTGAGATTCAGTTGGTCTTTTTTCATTTCTTATCAGATGAACAAAGTTCTTAGCATTTGCAGGAAGGAGGATGGATGAGTAGTGAGATGAGAGAGGATAAAGTAAAAAAGGTCAGTGGAAACAAGAATGAGAGGCAATAGATAAATCTTACTTGCACTTAAAGCTGGTGTTAGGTGCTGCCATTGGCAAAGGTGATGTAAGATTTTGGACACTCAGGAACAGGGCAATTAATAGTACTGCATTGGTCCTTACAGGTTCTTCAGGGCTTTTATGATTTTTAATGATTTTAAGGTTGCCCGACAAAATTGTGATTACAAATTGAAAATATAGCTTTGCACTATGATTGCATAGATATATTATTACAAATTGAAAACTATGATTACACATTTAAAATATAGACAATGTACATCTTCACACAATCAAGCCAAAGTTAGCATGTGTTCTAAACATGACAAGATGCAACATTTTGGCATGCAATATTTTCTCCTAACTACTATAGGGAGCTACTACTCTAAAGTGGTTTGTCTTCATATATACTTTGTACTTGTAGTGATAAATTCTCCATGATCCAATGTATATATTGGTAAAATGGACCACTTGTAGACTAGTTTATATTTGGTAATTTGTCTGCATAAAGTGTAATGAGTGGGTTAAGGGTTCATCCTAATGCTAGGGTTGCTAGATGAGAGACTCTATATATAGAGGTTTGTTCAGTTATTGTGTCAGAAACTAATGCGTTCCAATGGGGACAAAGCTTCGCTGGCTCTAGGAAAGCTTGAGAGAGATTTCATTGAGATAAGAAATATTCCTCAATCTATCTTCAATTTTTGTATGAAATAGTCTCAAATTCCCAAAACAGAATATGATAATGGAAAAATACTGTATTTGGATTGGGTTGTCATAGCACGGATATTTGAGTGAGTCCTAAAGGAGTATTTTGTGGTATAACCCTACCTAAAGGGTATTTTTTATATTGACTACATTGAATATAATGGTATACTCATACCCATCATATATCCCTTGTATTGTATTGTGTGATGTCTGCATATTTTCAATTATCAGATGTTAAGAGAAGAGATCAGGGCAAGCAGGAGAAAATTTTTATGGATCAGGAGACCGTTGATTTTTGTTCTAGAAAAACACTGATTCTTGCATATCTTTCATTCCCATAGAAGATGTGTCAGATTGAGGTGATTCCAGTTCCACTAGAAATGAAAGTTGAAAGCTTCCAATGAGCAGGCATAGTAAAAAAATCCGAGCAGTATTGAGTGTTTTATGACATTGCAAGTTGAATGTCTAGTGAAGCAAATCAAATTCCATTCTTTCTTTGTGGAGGGAAATTTCAGATTTATTTCCACAGAGGATTGCATATTCAGATTTGTAGTAGGAATTGCAATCTCAAAAACACAGGGCCCAAGTAGAGCATCAAAATTATCTTCATTTGGTCAATTAAAATTCACCAAACTTTCACCATTTTTCTGCCCTAGTCTAGAGAAAAAACCCATGAAGTTTCAGCTCAATTGGTCAAGTATATGTGAAGATTTCTTTACCGGAAATTTCGAGCAAAAGAAAGGAAAAACAGCGACAGAGAACTAAGGAAAAGAGGTGAATTTTGTTTTAATTAATTATCCTATTGTCCTAGATCGATGACAAAAACTGTTGTAGACTCATAACAAAGTGTTTACAAAATCAAGAAGGTTAGACCAATTCGTGTGAAGTGATTGTCCCATATTTGTCCATTCTCCATTCAAAGAGAAATCTGCCATTTCTTGACTTAATGCAGTCATACCTTGAGTAATCATGGATTTGTGATTAGATAAACCTATGATCAGAGTTTGGATAGGTTTAAGGACATCCATATTAATCTGAGTTATTAATTGATTCATTTATTTGGAGAAGATTTCCACTGTTCAATTTTAAGGATGCATACAAATTGCTTGACGAAAATCCAGCAAAACCCCTGCGAAGAACTAATCGTAACTTTACATCTACTATCTGGATTTCTATGAAATTTAATGGATTTTTAGCCTTATACTTCATAAACAAGCTGTCAAATTTTTGGGAAAACCCAGATGAAACTCTAAGAGAAACGGATTTTTCAAAATCGCAGTTTTATTCATGTGTACAGTTGGTCTTTTTACGAAATTTGAGTTTTAGCAAATGGTGCTCACATCATATAGTGTCGAGAATCTGGAGGAGCATGAAGAAGATTCTATAGAATTACATGAAGAAGAGTACATGAAAGTTATAATGTAAATCGGAGGACTTGGGTGCTAGTAAAGGAAACTCACCCTTCACCTACATGGGTGCCAAGAGAATAGGTGGATGATAAGGAAGAGAAGTTAAAAGGAGTGGAACTATAAGCAAATGCTCCAATGACTATGGTATATTGACATCCACATTGTTGTGAGGCCAAAATTATGGAAACATGGCATGGATCATCAGAGGAGTATCAAGTTTGGCTGCAATTAACAACTAAGGAGCAACAACAATGGGTAGATTTGGAACCAAAAATGCAACTACAAATATGCACCCCATGAGAAGAGAAACAATGATGGGCATACATGGAATTACAGTAGTTTAAAGAAGGCATGGAGCCATTGAAGAAATTCTATGGAAATATCATATGTATGGATGGATGATCAAGCTTGTAATTGGTTAGCAATTCCCAAGAAATAATATTAAGTGCCTTTTTCTCATGTTAAAAGAATAAATCATGTTAAGGAAGGATATCATGTTATTTACCTAGATGAATATGATAGTATGATGTAAACGAGGTTATGTAGCAGACTTGTGCACACAATCATGGCAGGTATATTAGGTCAAATGGTTAAATTGTAAACTAAGCTATATTTGGTTATTAGTCAACTAAAATGTAATGACCAAGTTAAGAATTTACCCCAACCCTTGGGTTAGTATGTGAGAGGCTATATATATAGAGGCCCATTCATTGTAAAGAATGATCATGGAATGATATTGTATTTGGTTTGGGCTCTTATGGTAGGGATACTCAGAGTTATTCTTAAGAAGTGTTGTGTAGTGTAACCCTACCTAGTCTATTGCTTCTATATCGAACAAATCGAATAATAGGATACAATGTTAATGCCTCCCATACATCTCATGCTTTGTGTTATGTAATTGATATTCTATTTCAACACATTTTTGATTGTTAGACGTTTGGATGTAAACATCATTTTTATTTGGGGTACACGAATATAGACTTAATGAGTTATAAGATGCTTTTCTTGAGTTCCCTTGTATTCGTCATAAGCTAGCCAAACTTACATAATCTATTTCTTATATTCCCATGGATTTGTGGTTCTTCCAATGTTTTTACTTCTTAATTAATCATTGTTGATCACTTTTGTGGCTCATTGTTGTTAGACCCTTAGGATATTTCTCCAATGTTTTTGTTCCATTGGCAATGACCTCTGTTCAGTGTAGGCTCTTAGGCTTCTCCATTGGGCCCTTCATGCCATTTTTCCCATGGTTGATTTTTGTTGGGTTCCTTGGGCCCTTGTACCCTTTAAATGTATTTTCTCTTATTGCAATGACTTTTATTGGACCCTTTTGGGCTCCTCTAATATACTTGCTATAGTTAATGACCTTTGTTGGGCTATGTGTCCTCTCTTAAGCCTTATTCCACAGTTGATCACCTTCCCCCTCCCTTAAGTTCAAATTTTCTTATCAATCCAAAGAATCATACTTTTATATGTATGTGTTCGTTTCTAAGGAAAAGTGACGAACATAATCACCAAGCAAGCTTTATATTTGCAAGGGGTGGTGTTTGCTTGTGTTTCTCAAGAACATCAACTTTCAGAAATTAATATAAAAAAACAAAGCTCTTAGAAATAGAATTAAAACTCCATATGAGCTAAAAATTATGTGTAAGGTTATTCAAACGCAACAAAAAATAAATTGCATATCTAGAACATACGCTTTTGAAAAAAATGATAGGGTGGCTAAAAGAAGATTAACGTGATTTGAGATTTAATTGATTGGCATCAGGTGCTGACGATCTTGGGGCTGTTTTTTTGAGTTGTATGTTGAATGAAGCATGTAATAAAGAGAAAAAATAATACAAGTACAATTTAAAATAAAACTAGGTTGGAGACATGCTATAGAAAATTATTGAACACGTGCAAAGATTAGTTTAATTTTAAGGGGAAAGGTGGCACATATGAAGAATATATATTGATGATAACGATACCATTTCAAGTTCAAGTTAGTATTCTTGACATCATTTTAAGTGCAAAATAAAGTAAATCTCTAGCATTGCAACTTTTTAATGCCAATTTGTATAAAAGCTATAAATGCGATGTCAATGTGGGAGGTTTGAGGGAATCTATGATTGATCTACATAAATGAATTGTTGTTTGTTTGGCGCTCAGCCCAAAGTTCTCATGACAAGTACCTTAGCAATATTAGTGGATTTTTTTCTAATAAACCCATGCCTTTTATTTTGTATTACCTTTGTATTATGCAGTATTTCATTTGTTGTGCATCTATGACATTGTTGGTCTAAAGCTATCTTTCAATATTAGTTGTTTTACATGTATCTCATAAGCAATATTAGTGGGTTTTACATGTTCTCTTTATCTACTATATTGATGCGTTTTATTTTTTGTTTTTTTTGTATTGTATAATATTCTGTGTTGTTTATCTAAATCAATTATGTAGTATTTCTTGAGAAAATTTATAGGTCATAGATTCATCTCTTTTGTATTGTATAATATTCTGTGTTGTTTATCTAAATCAATATATGTATGATATCTATAGGTCATAGATTCATCTAATATATGTATGATATTGTTGCACTTTGGCTTATTTGGTTGCAGATTTGATAGACTTGAGGAAGAAGCATTTACAACTGCGTTCATCTTAAAATCGTTGGGGATGGTTTCTAAATGAAAATACTATAATAAAGCATTATCAAGTGAAATCGAAGTGTACTCTTGACACCGAATTTTGATTTCTATCACGAATTGTTTATAAATTTGATTTAGGTTCATAATGTCATTTATCAAAACGACGGGCTTATATTGTCCATTTATCATAGTGATGACCTTGTAATTTTGATTATTCACAATGACGAGGTAATAATGAGAATGTTTCGAGTTCATGGTGTATATTTTTAGCTCAAAATTGCACCCTGGATATGATCAATGAGGATCATGAATTTTGAGGCAACATGGGACTGTCTCTCAGTTGTGGGACTACTAACTGAGACAAACCTCCAGAGAATTTCATCTTCCTCTTCCTATTTTCAATGCTACACTACTCCTACTAGTAGAAGAGAAGTTATCTAATCCTAAATTAACTCTCCAAGGGACCAGGGATAGAATAAATTTCATAAATAAATCCTAAACTAAGGAGGTGATGCACCAAAAAGAGGGTGGAGAGACACTATGAATCTGGAAAATGAAGGAAAAATAGCAAGGAAAGAGAAGATATGGATGCCACATTGCCAAAACAATATTTAACCTTCAATTCCTTGCAACACAATAGATTTGAACCTCTTGCACAATGAAGAGAAGATGCACAAATACCTACAAAAATAATGAGAGGCAAGAAAATTGCAAGAAAATACAAGCTAGGACAGATTTAGAGTCACAAAACCAATATTTTATTGCTTAGATGAATGCACAGTACATTATATGGAGATATCAGGAAAGATTCACCATGAATACATTCAAATCTGAGATCTAAGATCAATAATACAAAATTCAGCTCCTTGGGAGAGAATACACAAGTATTATTGGTCTCCAACAGTGTCTAACCATTAAAAATGATTCATTTATTACAACATATAGGAGAAAGTGAGAAGGAGAGGAGAGAAACCCAAGATCCACTTGATTTTCAACATTCTCCTACAAAATATCCATGTGCACCCTCACACTTCACTTCCCAATGCTCTACACCTTGTGGAAGAAGAAAATGACCAAACACATTAATTTTTGGAGGCTGAGGAAATCTGGAAATGCATTTTTTGAAGCAAGGACTGTATTTTTCCATTTTCCCTCATCTATCTCCATCAAAAAAAATTTGAGGACTCCATGTTGTAGGGCTCAAAAAACCTTTCCAAGTGATATAAATTTCTTGAAAAATGGATATCCAAGTCAAAAGATATGGGCTTGTGGATCTGGGGGTGTCGTTTTGCCCATTTGAAGAAAACTCGGGTTCTAGGGATAAAAATGTGTTACAGTCATCAAATATTTCCTTTTTTACCGTAGTACTTTACCCCTTTTCATTTTAATATTTTCAAACCCCTAATCCTTTGAAAAATCAGATATTGGGGTTTTTGAGGAATTGTGGGGAACATGGTCTTTCGAGGGTCTTGCTAACTCTTCCTTCTACCCACCCTTTCTCTTTACCTCTTTCCTTTGTATTGTGGGCAATGAGGTTTTGGGGGAAATGGGGAACTAGGGTCAAACAGGAAACTTCAGTAATTTCCCTGGGCTTGTTTCCTCACCACATGACCTTTCCATCATTTAACTCCTTAGGTGGGGAGTTCCCCTACCTTCTTGGAACTCTAGCCCCTTTGTAGACAGGCATTCACCTCCCTGGGGAACTAAGTCCCAGGATCCTTTCCTAACCATGTTTATTCCCTTGGGGCCTGACTCCCTTGGCCAGTTCCTTAATTCCTGATTTCCCAACTCTCACTGACTGTCGCAGTTAACCACGGCCAGCCTTGTGGGGATCGTCCTGTTTGTGGAACAAACTGCATGTTAACCCCTGGGCCCTCCCAACTTCTCCTCCACATAACACTAAACACTTCCATCCCCACCTCAACCTTGCATTGAAGATTGTCCTTGCAAGGAACTCCCACTCCCAAGATGGAACTCTAGTCCCATCTGACCTCCTTCCAATCTGAAAATATACCCGAACCATCCATGCCTTACATTACATTGGAGTATGTCCCACCTACCTTGTATTGGATCCAAGGGTCTACCCGGAGGAACCCAAGACCCAAAGGAACTTATGAACCTAAGTGTTCCTCCCATTAATCGGAAAATGCTGCATAACATTGGCAAAAACCGGATTTTTCTCCTTTTCTCAATTTTCCTCAAAATTTCACTAACTCCTTAGAATTTCCTTGGGATAGGGGAGTTAGAGAAAATATGGAGTGAAGTGCCCAAAATCCAATATTTTCCATTTTAACCATTTTTTTCACTGAAATTGGCTAAGTATGGATTTTGAAGCCTAGAAGAAGGGGAATACCTCACAATGATTCCCAAGTGCCAGGACCATGAAATCACCTTTTTTTCTTCAAATTCATCACTAAAACCTATCCAACTACCAAGTCCACATTTATCCCTGTTGCTCAATTTTTGCAAGGGTGCAAAAATAGACAACATTTTTGGCGACTCATAGGGGCCATCTACCTGCTAGATGAGCTAATCAGTAGCCTAAAGCATCCATTGGGCATGGAGTCAATCTGGAAAACATGGAAACTGATATGAAACCTTGGAAAACAACCCTTGAGCCACTTGAAAGTGTTATATGAACCTTGGAAGCTGATATGTTGCTTGAATTTTCCAATTTTATAAGAAATTATTTGAGTTTTGATCGAGTGGAAAATTGTTTTGAGTTTGAAATCTCATTATGTTTCCACTGCAAGCATCAAAGAATCTGAAACAAACAACAATTCCACCTCAAATGCATATCACTTGGCCTAAAACTTGCAACTGATCTTGTTGAAGCCGAGTAAAAAATTAAAGCTACCCTAAACTAGTTTTAGTCTCTCTACATTTGATTTATATGAAGAACTGCAACTGATCCCTAGCACTTTCACACTCCTTATCACAAAACTTTTCCTGAAGTCATGGTGAAAACTATGCAACAAGACCATCCACAAGAAACAAAACTATGCAGATCACTTAGGGAAAAGAAACCTACTCTACCAACAATGCAATGTGCTGAAAGCACTTAGAGGAATTGAAATCCTAAACTACTATGTACAAGATGCCATGAAATATCTTAATGAGAGGGTTTGAGATGAATCCTGTTGAATGGGATTTGAAACACATTCCCATCAAGATCAGATAACTCAAATGAGTTAGCTTCCTTGCAAGCAGTGATGATGTATGGTCCACTCCAGATTACATCAAACTTGGAGTGTCTCCCTGGTTTAGCTCGGTCTGCATCCCATTTCAAGACTAGATCTCCAACCTTGAACATTTGAAACCTTTTCCTTTTGTCAAACCATTGTTTGGTGGATGTTTGATGTTGCTCCAACTTAAGCATATCAGTATTCCTTAGTTCTTCAAGTTCTACCAACTCTGCCATTGACTTCCCTTTCATCAACATCTTCAAATTCTAACTATTGAGCCAACTCCAGTGAAGGCAGCTCAAGTGACAATGGAAATCTAGATTCTTTACCATATACAAGCTTGTAGGGAGAAGTGTCAATTTATTTCTTCATTGTTATCCTATCAGCCCAAAGAGCATTTCTCACCTTTGTGTGCCACTTCCTTTGATTGATGTCCATTGTCCTCTTCATGATCCTAATCAGATTCTTGTTAGTAGACTCTGCCAATCCATTACCTTGGGGGTAATAATTAGAAGAAGTCTTAAGATAGATCCCGAGACCAAGAGCCCAATCAGAAATATTTGATCCTAAGAAAGCCTTTGCATTATCAGAAATAATAGTTTGAGGAACACCAAACCTTGTTACAATTTCTTCAAGGAAGTCAAGGATAACTGCTTCAGTAGCTTCCTTCAATGACACAACTTCCATCCACCTGGTAAAGTAATCTGTTGTTAAAACCCACTTGTGACTTGCACTTGATGGAGGATTAATCATGCCAATGAAATCCAAACCCCATTGAGAAAATGGTTGATCTGCTTGGATTGGATGAAGTGGTAAGGTAGCCAACCTTTTCTTTCCAGTGAATAGAGCACATTCCTTGCACTTTCTCACCCATTTGTGAGCATCTGCAAATAAGGTGGGCCAAAAATAACTCGCTCTTATAATTTTCATGGTCATGGCTTTAGCAAAAAAGTGTCCACCAGAAATCCATCATGAAATTTTGTTAAAACCTTGCCACATTTCTCACCTTCGATGCATCTAAGTAGTACTCCATCAATATGCCTTTTGAACAATACCATCAACTAGAGCATAGGGAATAGATTGTAACTTTAGGTGTCTTTCTTTTGCTTTGTTTATCCCAAAAGGATAAGCTCCCGTAGATAAAAATTAGTCATATAAACAATATATCTATGATCATTGATTAAATATCCTTCATCCTGTTGAAAATCAACATCATATGGAAGCTCTTCATTCAAGAATGAGGTATCTTGGTCATTATGAGCATCCAAAGCCATTTGTTCACAAATTCCTCTACCTCTTACCAACTTTGTAGCCTTGATAGCCACATCATATTCCATGATTTTAGTCACCCAACCAGCTCTTTTCTCCTTGATTTCTGCTCCCATGATAAAATCTCTAACACTAGAATGTGAAACTAAATTTTGATGTGATTAGTAGCAATCATACTCTTGAATTTTTAAGAGCTCTCATAATAGAAAATACTGTTTCTCAATGTGACTGTACTTGAGTTCATAATATTTCGGTATTTTACTGAAAAATGCTATTGGCTTCTCCATTTCTTGGTCATTCTGCTTGGTTAGAACAACTACAGTACTGGATTCGACACCATAAGAATATAGAATAAAATCCTTGGCATAAGCTGGGTTAATCAATTTAGGAGATTTAGCAATCTCTTTTTTGATCTTATCAAAGCTATTCTTCCCTTTAGTTTTCCACTTGAAAGCTAAGTCTTTCTTGAGCATGTGAGTAATAGGCCTGAAAAGTTCTATAAAATTCAGAATGAATCTTCACAAAAAATTAATCTTCCTTAAGAATGATTTCAATTAATTCTTGTTAGTTTGCAAAGAGAGAGATATGATAGCTGATATTCTTTCAGGATCAATAGCAATACCCTCCTTTGACACAATGTGGCCCAAAATCTTTCCTCTAGGAACTGCAAAATTACACTTCTTAGGATTGAGAGACACCAAATTCCCTCAAATACTTTCTCAAGGTGGCTGATATGATCTTGACTGTGCTTTGAGAAAATAGTAATATCATCAAGATAGACAAGGATAAACTCATTGATATACCCCTTGAAATATATATCCATTGCTCTTTGGAAAGTAGCACCTTTATTTGACAAGCCAAAGGGAATTTATGATATGCATACGTTCCCCATTTGGTTGTGAATCTAGTCTTATATTGATCTTCTTCTTTCAATTTGATCTAATGAAACCTAGAATAGCCATCAAGCATGGAAAACCTCTCAGCTCCTGCTACATTTTGAAAAATCTTCTCCATGGAAGGTAAAAGATAGTGATCCTTTAAAGATGTTTTGTTCAAATCTTGAAAATCGACACAAAGTTTGATTTCCCATTTTTCTTTCTCACTGGAACCAAATTTTCCACCTAAGTAGAGTATTTGATAGGAAAAATTATCTTTTCCTGAATGAGTTTGAACAATTCCTTCCTCATGAGGGGTTCTATCTTGGGGTTAACTGACCTCTTCTTTCGTCTAGTTGGCTTGAGATTGGGATCAAGATCAATGGAATGTTGGACTATATCTAGATTAAATTCTTTTAAATCTTCATATTCCCATGAAAATACATCATTGAAACTTCTGACATAAGGAAATAAAATTTTCTTCTCATTCTCATCACATACCTTCCCAAGTAGAAGTTCCTTTCTTGGTGAAATTGTGACCGGTTGGAAATATTCTTGTCTTGCTGCTATGTTCTTTTCCACACCTTTGAATTCATCATCTGGACTGAAAAATTTCTCCAAAGTGACCAATCCCTTTGGCAATTTGTTTGTTTTCAACTGAATGATCTGATCACCATAGGATTCTTGCAAATCAAATTGCATTTTTTAGGAGAATTCTGCTTCATTTTGTATAAATTGGACAATTTTTTCATCACTGTCAAAAACTTTCCAACTGGTTTGATTATCTGGAATTGAAGGCCTAACTACCATCTTAATATGCTGCACATTTCCCTTGATCAAATATTTAGTGGGTGAGAATTGAGAACCAAGAGCTATCATTTGATATGCTTCCTTGTTCAATTTTCTAGGCACAACTTGTAGGTTAAGAGCATCAAAGCTCTCTAGTATATCCCAGACTCTGTGTTTGTAAGCCTTCAACAACTTGTTCTTTGTAGCACATTTTCCTCTGACTTGGTGAATAACCAACTCAATATCTCCAAAGACCTGTAATTCTTTGATTTTTCTCTTCTCAGCAATTAGAAGACCATGCACCAATGCTTCGTACTCAGCTACATTGTTAGAACATGCAAATTGCAATCTATGAGAAAAGAAGAATTTCTCATTCATTGGAGAGATCAGCACCACACCTACCTCGGCTCCATTTCTACTTCTAGAACCGTTAAAGAACATTTTCCACAGTTCAAAAGTATCTTCTTTTTCTTTCTTGAATAGTTAAGGTGGATTGGATCCTTCCCCAAGAATGCAATAAGTGCCAAGACCAGTCTCAAAGGCTACAAGTTATTCAACATAGGATCAAATTTATGATCTCTCTCAGCCCATTCATCAAACACTAGATTAGACATGGAAGGAGGAATAGGTTGCTCATCTGAAGCTAAGTCTTGTTCATGTTCCTCTTGTACTAAGCAATTTGATTGGATAGGGGTGGGACTATATGACTCAATATGGTAAGAAAATATGGGCTCAACTTGTATAGTGAATCTTGTACCATATCTAGTTCTCAAAAGCATATGAGTCCAGTCTGAAGACAAATAACCACCTACCTTGGCAGTGAAATCTCTAGACAAGCATATGGAAAACATAGGAGGTAAATCAATCAACGATATGTCATGGGTTATTATAAGACTTGGGTAGGCATGAAGTGTTAATTCTAGGTTTTTAATCACTCATAACATTCCTATAGTTTCCCCATCAAGTTGCAAGACTCCCTTATAAATCTGACTATATTTAAGACCAAAGATATCATCAATTTTCTTGGGCATTATGGAGGTACTAGCCCCTGAATCAATCATGCAATTATGAACCAAGTGTTTTTCCACACAATTAATGACATGTAAAAAGGAGGGGTCTTGATAGTCTTACTTACTTGTTCTTCCTTTGCTTGACACACATGAACAACAACATGAGTCTTCTCCACCATTGGATCAGCTTGAGGAAGTTACTTGAGGGCTTCACATAAGAGATCTCGCTGTGATGGAATAGCCAAAGCATCCCACATTGTCACATTGACATTTTTTTTCTTCATTTGTTCAACAATATTGAAGGGAAGACCCATGGGTTTCTACATCTGTGGAACACTACTCTCCTTTTTCTATTGTTGCAATGTTGGAATAGATGGGTTTTCTTGGGGAGTAACCTTCTTGTTTAAGATAGATTTGACAGGAGCTTGAAACACTTTATTGTTGCTTGCATTAACTTTTTTTCCTTGTTAACAACATTACTTTGATTAGAGGAAGTTGAAGGTTGTGATTCTAGCATCCTTTTCTTATATCTGGTATTGTCAACAACGCTTACTTGGGGTCTTCCAGAACTTCCCACTATTTGATTGATTACACAAAAATCATCAGCTCCAAAGAACATGAGATTAACATCAGGATTGGCCTCTTGGACTGCTTCTACATTAGAATTGGGTGCTTCTAGAAGTGGCTCTTGTTGACTAGAAGAACCTTGAACCATGTAAGCTTGAAGATGCATTGCCCTTTCACAAATAAGTTAGTTATGTGACAGATTGCATGGAAAACACCATTCAGTTTCTTGAGCCATGTCATTATGTACTGGAACTAAAGCTTGGCTTGAACTAGGAGCAGGAAGTGACTGAAGAGGGGGAATTATTTCCAAAGGAAGAGGTGCACTTTGACCTTGCCACCTGTTATTTTGTTGATTTTTTCATATATCTTTGGTTAGATTGTTGATTCCTATATGGTTGATATCCTTGATTAAATCCTTGATTTGAAGATTGTCCCTGGTTAGAGTAATTCCTATGTGATTGAGCTTGTTATTTTTTCAAGGATATAACTTTGTTGGTCAAATTTTGATTAATGCTTTCATATCCTCATCTTCTTTTTTGTGCAGAAGAATGAGATGTAGAGATAGTGGGTTGGGTATTTTTTTTAGGAGGGATGGGAGCAATAAAGGCTGAGAAATTTGAGGCAATTTAGGATACAAAGGCATGGGTGGTCTAGGAGCTAGTTTCCCAACTTGTATTAAACTATTTTCAGCTCTAATTGCTAGTGCATAAGCTCAAGGAAATGTTATCCCTCCCATAGATTGAATCATAACAGGTATATCATAATTTAATGCTCTTAGGAAATAAGAAGAAATGCACCTTCATACAACTGGTCTTATAGGAATCGAAATTTTATCCCATGTTCTCTAGAACCTGAAGTTGAAGTTTGTCATGTGTTCATTTGGAGCTCTCTTGATGGTAGTCAATTTCTCTAATAGAGATAAATTATCTCCCCTTTCTCCAAACTGATCACAAAGAGTTGTGCACAGTGCATCCCAATTTTGAATTGATCCTGCTCTCAGGATTCTGAACCATTGTAAATATTTTCCTTTGAATGAAGATGCTAGAAGTTTTTAGCTACATCCATGTTCAACAATTTCATGGATTTCACATACATTTGCAATATTCTGGATGTGATCAACTGGAGTGGTATGATTCTCTCTAGTGAAGAATGGAATGTTTTTTAAGGATGCCATTGGAATTGGATTTTGTGCATTGAGGGAAAATGGACTACTACTAATAAAATGTAAAAATGGATTCTATTGTTGTGATTGTTGTCTTGCCATTATGATTGGTCTAAGAACTCTAGTAGATTTCAAAAATGGCCTACCAGGTAGAGGTGTTGAAAGGGTTCTGTTTGGTGGAGATAGTGATCCTGGAAACTCTTCCTCTTCTTCCTCTGCCTAGTGATAGTTTTAGATATTCAAATAATTATTCTCTTGTTCTAGACCTTGTCTGGATTCTTCTCATAAAATTGAGGCACTTTGACTTCTACTACCAGTTGATTTAAAAATGTTGGGAGTCACCAGATGTGTTGAAATAAGCCTCCAAAGGCTGAGAAATTACTAAGTTACACACCAAAAGTTAGTAAAATACTGAAATAAAGCTTCCAAATTGTCCCATTGGGCGTGCCAAAACTGTTGGACCTCAAATGTGCACCCTGGATATGATCAATGAGGATCATGAATTCTAAGGCAACATGGGACTGTCTTGTGCAGAAATGGGCAACTCGAAACTTCATTACGATGGATAACATTGGTGAAGTATACCTAAGCTAGGGGAGATTTTTTTAGATTATGTCGTTACTGCTGATTTATTTAAAAGATTACATGAAATTTGTAGCTATGTGTGCTGTTACAAAATGTAACAGATCACATAGTCTGCAATTTCATGACTATCCTCAGCAAAAGAACACAGGCCCCGAAGGACAGCTGTGTTATTCTTGATGAAGACATCCAATTACAGAATAGGTGAAATGCTAAGTTTTGGAACAACAAACATAAGTGCAGATTGCAGAAATCAGAGTTCATTACTGGATGTTACAGGTTTTCTAAATTCTTTCCTTCATGATTAAGACATTCAATTATATTACTGAGTTGTTTAGTTCATCATACAATCCATACAGAAAGCTGAAATGCAGAAAGAAATATACAACTCATTTACAGAATTCAATGTTTTATTCATAAGGAATTTTCAAATGTTTCCCACACAAGCCGTGGGATGTAACTGAAAAGTAAAGTACAACTACTGAAATAAGAGGTACACATGCATGAAAGAGAAAGTAAAGGAGTATGAGTGAACCCATCATTGCCTTGGGGTTTCTTTCTTTGGTTGAACCATCTCCATTTCCATCTTTTGTTCCTTCTTCATCTCCATTGTAGAAGCCATTGTACATGAAAAGAAGAAAAGGATAACTATCAGTTACGAGCTCAGGGATCAATTCATATTCCTAGACTGTCCTAATTCATGCATATGAATCTCTAATAACAAGAGATATATTCTACTTGAAGATCAAACTACATACATTATTTACTCACCCAGAAAGAAGAAAGAGAAAAGAAGAGAAAACATGGACATAAGAGAGGCCAAAAAGCCTAAGTATTTTTCTAATTATTTTCTTAAGTGTGCAGGTACAGGTTGCATCCAAGAAGAAATAGACAAGTCATAAGTACATATTGGAAAGAAGGAATAAAGTGACTCAAATTCAGTATTTTCTACAAATGGAAGAAGTTACAGTACAAAAAAGAGACTAGCAAATAGAAGTACACTTTTCATTTTGCAACTAAGGGAGAAGAATCAGATTTTAAGAAGTTGAAGTTAACTAAAAGAAAAGATTGCAGCTGAAACAGAATGAAAAAAATATTCTGGGATAATTTTGACAAGGCTTCGCCATGTAAAATGGACATTTAGAAGTCTTCATCATGTTATTTTGAACTATCACATGCTTTACAAGGATGTATGTAAATCAAGTAAGTGATACAAAAAAGAAGAAAAGCATTCCATGATCAAGATAACATAGTTATGATATTTCATTTTCCAACACCAAATCAGCTTCAACAGAAAATGTTACATTTTGTATTCTGAATCAGAAAAATACAACTACTACAGCTGGAAATGGAAGGAAGAAAGAATTCTGGAAAAAATTTTCCAGGGCTTCACCATGAAAAATCAACATTTTAAATTTTCCAGCAAATGCCAAAAATAAATACTATCAAGGAAAATAAAGCATCAACTTTAAAAGAAACAAGTTACTTTGGAACATTTTAATCTTAAAATTGTTCAATAAAAGAATTTCAAGTTTCCATAAATCCAACAAGATTACAAAGCCATTTTTAAGTTGTTTTCAAAATATCAAAATGAGTGCAAGTTCAGAAAATCAGCTACCATCAAAAATACAGTGTTTCAAAAAAGTATCTGAATCAAACAATATGCTCCTAATCTAATGGTATTTACAAGGAAGCATTTACGATTTCCAGAAAGCCACTTTCAAGTACAAAGGCATCTTAAGCCACAAAATAGAGAAATACACTTCTATTACAAGTTGATAAATTCAGTTCATTATTCAGTTAAAGAATCTACTTCAAAAAGAAGAATACAAATGCAGCTACAGGTTACAAGAATGTCTTCCAAAGGAATCCAATTTGACAAAGTAAGAGTAAAGTACAACTTTATCATTATAAACCCTCAAGCAAATAAACATGATACAACATCACCAATTACTTCAGGTTTGAATATTCAAAACATAAGGGAGGTTTTCAATTTTCAGAAAGCACAAATGTTTTATGGCCTACAAAGTTGGTCACCCAGTTTACAATTATGCACAAAAACTGATATATTTTCAGAACTTACAGAGTCCAAAATGCAACAAGTATTTTAAGAGAAACTACCAATGAAATCCATATTATAAACAAGAAGGTAAGATCTAGTTCAACAAAATTTTTCTCTTCATTTTTACAAATACCTAGAAGGGAGATTTATACAGACTACAACTTAGAGCTAAGAAAATGACAAAGAGTTTACAACTATAACAGTTGTTCAACAGGGAACTCTCCAGAAAAAAAATTGAATTCATAGATAATTAATACAAGAACCTCAAGAATGAAAATGACATTTAGAAATCCAGATCAAAAGCATCATTTAACAGTGATGGTTGAACAGAGAAGATACAGAAGAAAATAAGAGTTGAAAAGATTTTTCAAACTCATTTTTATCTACAATGGCCAACAAAATAATGCATACATTCAAAGCTATCATAATTGAAAATATTATGGGAATCAAATTCAGAATAATAAAAAAGTACTTGAAGTTATCGAAAGCTAAATAAATGACGTCAAAAATATTCAAGTGCACAAAATCTCAGGTCTTCAGAGATTTACATGAAAACCCTCAAAAAAGATCCACAAAGGATCTTAAAATGCAAATCTAATGGAAATATCAAATGAATTTCGGAAATCAGAAAGAATGGAAAAGAATGTTTCCAGAAAGACCAGAAGGCTTACCAAACCCATTAATGGTGGCAAGAGTTTGAAATTCAAGTCAAATTCCTGAATGGTCATTTTTTTAGAAGTATGAGTACCAAAAACCATTTAACATGCAAAGAGTTACAGGAAGTTCAAAAAAAACAAAAGTCCAAAAAAGGATCCATGAAAACAGTTTTGCTCAAAGGTCAAGTTGTGACAAAGAAAACCATGGAAAAAAATACACAAGGTCAAGAAATACTCATACTCAGAAAAGAAGAGAACAATGCAAGTATTCAAAAGCTTCCAAAATCCTTTAACCATGAACCGAGCATATCGTTTCAAAAAAAAATACTAAGATTTAGAAGCTCATAAATCGAGAGACATGAACATGGAATGAAAAATTGGAGGCCATCAACAGAAATTAAAATTGACAAAACCTCCAAGAACAAAAAAACATTGAACCCAGCTTCCAAAATCTTCATAGTAATCAAGTTTTTGAAGCCAAAGGGAATAATCAAGAAAATAGAGCCATCATTCAAAAAACAACTGAGAGTTTCCAGAACCCAAAACCATGGTGGCCAACCCAAAACCAAACTCAAACCTCTGAAAAAAAAAATGAAAGAGCTCAAATTCGAACAATAATGACACAGAGAATATGAACTCATCATAATCACAAAATGCAAAAAGTCGAGCTTCGAAACAAAGAATGGCAAGTCTAAAAATTTTTTCCAGGGCTTCTGCTTCTGTGAGTAAGCCAAAAACCATAATCAAAATGATCATCAAGCTCGAGAAATTTAAACTCACTCAGAAGAGCTGAGTTCAACTTGAAATCAACCAAGGATCAAAGAATCAATCAAAGATCTCAAGATCAGAAGGACAAAGATCAAAGGCCAGGGATCAAGCTCCAAATCAAATGCAAAAACCATTGGAGGTCTATTCCACCTGACTCAAATTAATTAAGGGTAAAACCCTAACCCGCAGTCAAAGATCAATGATCAAGGAATCATAGGATAGAGATCGACGGTTTTCAAGAAATCAAGCAAACTCAAAACCAACCCCATTAAATCAACCAGAAACCCTAATCATAGGTGGAGACTAATGACAAGATCAAAAAGGGTGAAGGCTGATCAACGGCCCAAATCATCACCAAATTTCTAAACTCAACCTGAGTTAGGTTTCCACTGAAATCGTGCATGAAGGGGTGAGTCATCATCACCAAGGGGACCAACCCATTATTATTACAAATAATCATTGCATATTCAAATTTTAAAAGTCTAAACTATAGTGTAAGTTTCCAAATAATCAAAGGGTCGACCAAATCATGCCATTCAATGATCACCGAAAAGGTGTAATTTTAAACCTATACACTATCCAATATGCAAAGGCAGAAACTATATACTATGCATATGTATTTATCATCAAAGGTGGAGACTATAGTATGGCAAGTGCAATGTAAAAATGGTTTCCCCTTTTATATTTGCTAAGTCCACAAAGGTGGCCAAACCATGGTGAATTGCAAAGGTGGTCCCCACTAAAGAAGGCCAAGTTAAGATGATTTGCAAATGTCACCCTTGTGACCATTAGAAGCCAAAGAGATGTCAATATCAGAGCATGTGCACATGGGAAAGTTGTCCCCACATTGGATGTTTATTTTTGTAATATTTTACTCACAAACAGGGAATTGATTTTTTGCATGCTTCACAAGAGGACAGAATAGAGAAGGAGACAAAGTTGCATGTTCAAGGAAGGAGACTTGCCTAGCAAGCATCTTATTATTAGCAAATTATTCACCTTTTTTTCTTAAAAATAGAACAATCAACTTCAGTTTGACTGTATTGTAATCAAGGCTATTAATGCCTATTTGTAATTGCATGTTTTATTTTTATTCCTTTATCTATTATTAAATAAAGGATAAAAATAGGATGCATGGGTGAGTACAAGCCTTAGGCTATTTTTAGGAAGAGGGTGAAATTTAATTTTTGCTATATATTGTGTGCCTTTGCAAAGCACAAAGGAGGAATTTTTGATATAGGAGTACTGAAGCAATTTTGCCAGTTTTTGCCTTCTGAGTGTGAAGTATTTTCTACCTTACCAATTATTTACAGTTCTGTGTATGTTTTTATTAGTCTTGTGAATGTAGATTCCCTGATCAATCATCTTACCCTGCTGCAAATTTAGTACTTTCTGCATAATTTTAATGTGCATGTTAACTCATTAGTGTTGTTGTGATATTTTCCCTCAGTATTAAAAGTGTTTTCCCTTAAGTATTCTGCAGAAAATTGTTGGCTCGTGCATCAAGAATCCTTCCCATATCAATTGTGCATATACTCAGTCAAAGCCCTCATATAAATTTGGTGTATCACCTAAGTTTAGTTATTTTACAACTATCTTTTACCCTTAACCCCAAAAAACCAATTTAGGATACATCAAAAAAGGAACCGACCTTGATACCGGAGACTCACCTCAAAATAGGTATACCCACAGACCTGAGGTGTTTCCATTGTATCTACGAAAGAGAGAGATTAGTTTTGCAAGCTTAGAAAACCTGCAACCATCTCTCTACAGGGTGCACTTTCGAGAGATAACAAGGGACCAAGGATAGAAGGAATTCAAAATAAATCCTATACTTAGGAGGTGATGCACCAAAAAGAGGGTGTGAGAGACAATAGAAAACTGGAAACAAAGGAAAGTGACTAAACAAGGTCAACCACTGCAAATATGGATGTCATATAAAGTCCAATACAACCTTTCTGACCTTCAATTCCTTGCAACCAACAAATGTCTAAATCTTGCACAATGAAGTTGAAGATGAATACTCGACAATATAATAATGAGAGGTAAGAAAATTGCTTATGATCCCGTATACAAGTTTAGGACATATGTTCCGAGTCACAAAACGTAGATTGTATTGAAAAGTTTAGATGAATGCACAATACATTATATGTAAGATATCAGGAAAGATTCACCATGAATTATTCAAATGAGTGTACTTGTTATTGCAGGTTATTACAAATGTTGCTCCTTGGGAGAGAATACACATGTATTGCAACAAGTGTCCAAAGTTACAAATGATTCATTTTGAGTACAACATATAGGAGAAAGTGAGAGAGAGAGAGGAGAGTAAACCCAAAATTGCACCTGATTAGTACAAGAGTGTAAAATATCCATGTGCGCCCTCCAACTTCACTTGAATAGAATGCTTTGCATCTCATGGAAGGAAAAGACCACACACAACATTGAAATTTTACAGGTTGAGGAAATCTACAAATGTATTTTTATGAGAAAGACTGTAATTTTCGAGTTTCCATCATCAATCTCATCAAAAAGAAAGTGTTGAGAGAGGTCCAGTGTTAGAGCTCGAATCGATGAATCTTCAGTGATAAGAATTTCTTGAAAAATGGATAACCTAATTTTTTAATCCTATCCTGAATTAGTTCTGATCGTTTTGTTTGTTTCGATTGAAACTCGGATTGTGGGGATATTACAAGCATGTTGTAACTCAAAGGATTTTCCTATAACTGTTAAACTTCTTTAAGGATTATTTGAATTGTGTTAATGTGATAAGATGACTGTATATTCCCCCAGGACATTAACACCCAAGGGAGTAAACAGGTTCCTAAGCGTTGCTATCTGATTCTAGGCGCTAGTGTAAATGTTGTGATACATGCACCCTATGATTCTGGACCATTCTGTTCCTATGTATTGCGTGTCAATGTTGTAATGTGAAGAACTGTAGTCAAACGTGGAATGCTGTCATGAGTTCCTCCTGGGCCCAAAAGACCCGCACCATTTGCAACTCGGAATCCGTCTCTAACTCCTTGACGAGCTCCCTGCAAAGAATTCTGATCTTGACAGGTTTGCAATTGTGGTATGTCGGCATGCGTAGAAACTAATTCACATACAATAAAAGTGACTCCTCGTATTAGTTGAAAAAGGGCTAATATGTAAGGAATATACATGTAACAAGAAAATTTGTAGCATTCAAGATAGACTCTTCAAAAAGACTTTCATACCTTGGCATCTCGTCGAGCTAATGTCACAAGACAATCAGGGCCAAAGTTGCAAAAATCATAAAAATTTATCAAATAATACATATGGTATATTCCGCCCATGCCCTAATGACCCAATTCTTTGATCGGCCCACAACAATGTCAAGTAAAATGTATCAAACTTACCATTGTGGGATATTCTCCCTTGTAAAGAGAACTAGGTGTTCACGGGAACACTGTGCCATTATCCCCATGTGCCCGAAATATATCCGCTTTGTCAATACATGTACATTGTATCAGTTCCCCCTGCATTGTATTGCGGCCATTTCAGGTTTGCGAAGAACCCAAGATCAAAAGGAGCTTGTGCCAAGTGTTCCTCCCAGAGCCGAAAATGCCGCATAACATTGCAAAAGACCCTTGCAGGATGTGAAAATCTATAAGAGATCTGAATTTTAACCTAGATTTCACCAACTCCTTGTGAATTTTATAAGATAAAGATTATTATATACAAAATGGAGTGAAGTCTTCAAAACCCAAGTGCATTCATGTCCAATAGTTAAAACCATAGTAAATGCATTGGAAATATAGCAAGTATGCAATAATGGGTTTGAAGCCTAGAAAAGTTATGAATAATTTGACAGTGATTCCAAAGTGCCCTCTACTTCCATGAATATATGTCTGAGTTTTGAGGTCAAATTCGTCACCGAATACCCCTCCAACCATCAAGACATTTATTCCTATTGCAATCAAGAAATTGTCATTAGTGCAATAATAGAAATTATAATTGAATAGAAAGACACCATCATTAGAGTTGTATTCACCCATAAAGTGAATGTGCTCATTTCTCAAAATATTTGCCATTGATTAAGACCCTTTTGACAAGTTGAACTTATGTGAATTGAGTTTGATGATGATGTACAATTATGTGAGAGGGTTTAAAAGTGGTTACAAAATTAGACATGAAGCTTAAAGTTTCGAGTATGATAATGATTTTAGATGAATTTTATGATAAGATTCTACAATTATAATTCCCCAAGGCTGTGTGAGTATATTGTGGTCTATGTGATGACAAAAAGATTTGTTCCTAGGTGGCGGAATTACCCGTAAAGGTGTTCCTTGTTACATATGTTTGCTCATAAATGGTAGTTATGAGAGCTAGAATAGGATCAACTGGGCTTTGGGTTCACAGGAGAATGTAATAACATGATGATATCTAATTTATATTGGTCTTTCTATAATATTGTTGTATTGGAATTTTAAACCCTACAATTGTCTTGAGAAATAAAATGGAATAAATTTGATAAACACTTCTACAGTTTCAACATGTACACCATATAAAAACAATTAAGGATCATATGTCAACCTAGTTTGAGAGGGGGTTTCTAAGTTAAATGGTTAACATTGTTGAAGACTTGAGAGGAGGAGATGGAATGTCATTTTATGCCGAAGGTATTTTGATCAGTTGAATGAAATGCGGTTGATAGCAACATAATGGAGGGTCGTGATTTATTTCGTCATTTATGCTACGAAATCTATCTGACCGTCCACGTTGCACACTGAGTACAATTACCACTTTACGAGATAGAGTAACCTATACCACTGACAAAATACAAGGCATGTAAGAAATGAATACCAGATTTACATGGTCCAAGCCTCCTGTCGATAGTTCTTAGCAGAAGAGCATCCATGGTGCAGCGATATAACAGGGGCTTTATCTAAATCATTTTGAAGAGATTATATGACAAACTCAGATTGTGAGAAAAATTATCTCAACAAAATTATAAGAGTACAATCGTGAGATTCCTGCATTGATTAAAAATTTTTAGTATGATTTCAAATGCCAGTGTGGATTTTCCTTCCTCGAATGTGAGATTCAGTTGAACGAGTATTTCTAGAAATCCAAGCTTTAATGGCAGTTGAGCTCCATTATTTTTATCCCTCACACATAATAGGTGAAGAATTACAAACCATAGCCACAAAGGCATTTAAACTTGAAATTTTTCTGGCACATATATAACAACTCCACATTGAAAATAATATCCATTCTGATCATGATTGCAAGACTTTGAACTATCTCCCACTTCCCTTTGACACCTTTTTGATATTGATCTTGATACTGTTGATTATATTATGGACATTATTATGGTTTTGATTTAGTATGATGTTAGATGTTAGACCATGGATTATTGTTGATCTTGATTCAGTTATGATGCATGATGATTATTAGAGACATTTTTATATGTGGATGATGATATACTATTTGACATGGATATATTATGGATGTTGTTCGGACATGTGATATTGGATATTGTGAGTAGATCTAGAAAATGGAAATTATTTGATGATGATATATTTGTTAATTAAATTGAAAATGATAATGTTGATTGCTTGATGTTGTTGTGATTCAGATATGTATAGATGATTTGAGATTTTATTTATATCATTTTGGATGTCCTGATATGGCCACGAGGCCGAAGGAGGTATTTGTGTTTTGCAGGTTAAAATATCACAACAATATCGGGGGATTGGAGACCAACCATATTGGAATTCTAGATGAATTCAACAAGGTCACCATGACAACTTGTAGTGTTGTGTGTGTTTGTATTTTGTTAGGGATTCCCATGGGGGGACTTCCTTTGAATGTGACCAAGGGGTTGTATGTATTTATTAATGTGGTTTCTTTTTATTAATGTTTGCATGTGTTTATTTTGTGGTGCTTTACCCCTTTCATTAGTTATTATATGTTGTGTTAATGTTGTGAATAACCATGTTGTTAAAATAAAAAAATCAAATATGTCATAAGAAAGTAATTATGGAAGTTGTTGGCTCTTAAATTTAATGTTGTAAGAATGTGTAAGTGACTTTGTAAGTGATGTGTAAGTTAACTTCTGAGTGTGAAACACTCCACCTTCTTGGAAATTCGAATTTGTCCTTGGAGGCTGAATTTGGAGGCTTGTGGGACAAGTAAAACTTGTCCCATACCTCTTAAATTTACTTACCAACCATGCCTATGGTTTGGAAGGTTAAAATTTAGACCTTCTTTATGCATTTTGAAATGACTATTGTAAGTTTTAATTGCACTTTTCTTACATGTTTTAAATTCAGTCCTTTTGGGGTGTGGGTTTGTTTTGGAGTGTGTAAGTAAATCTGTCATTTTATTTATTATGCATTGGAGAATGAAGTTGACCTTGTGTTGGGGTTGAGGATGTGTGATGTGGCATCCTACATGGATCCACCTCATCCTCTTCTCTTCCCTCTTCTATAAAATTTGAATTCCTTTCCTTGTTTTGGGGTTGTTGAACTTTTGGATACTTCTTTGGGGTGAATTTTTTGTTGTTTGGAGCTCTTGCTTTTGGAAGGAGATTGGAGACCATTGTTGCATGCTTGTTAGTTGTTGATCTTGGACTGTATTTTGGCATTGGAAAGCTTGTTATTTTCTTGGAACAAACTCCATCATGGAGAGGTAAGAGCTTGGCTCTTTAAAAATGCTTCTTTATTCTTGTAAATGTATGAAATGGTGAATGTTTTTGTGTGTTTGTTGGCTGGTTGGGTAGATGCCTAGGAATGGTGTAGGAGAAGGCTATGGGGATTTATTTTGTGGGGGGCATAAGGGAATTTTAGTGGCATCAGTTTTAAGTGTGGAGGGAGTTTGGGATTTGGTTCCACCTTGGAAAAGAAATAGCTTGCATTTCTTACTCGTTTGGGGGGCATAAGGGAGGTTTTTGGGGGGGCATAAGGAGGGGGTGGGGGGCATAAGGTTATATGTGAGATGAATTATATTGGCAGTTTGAATTCAGGTGGATACCCATTTCCCATTGGGAGGCATAAGTAACTTCCCCCATAGTTCCTTGCTCCTTTGGCTTGCTTGATGAAGCCTTAGTTTTGTTTGTATGTATTTAATGTAGTTGTAAACTACATTCTGTTTTGAATTGTGTTTAAAATGTGAAATGTTGCATGTGTGTTTTTGGAAGCCTATTGTTTCCATGATTTGAATTACACCTTCTATTGCATTATGGTTGGGGCTCGGGGGCCAACGAAGAAGGATGGCTTCTCCCTTTTCATTGGATGTCTTGGTTGGGTGGAGAGCGTTGCCTTTCCCCCTATTCTTGTTGTGATAAAATTGGAGGATGAAGAAAAGCAACATGTTGTTGTTCTGGAGCAAGGAAAAGGGACATTTTGACAGTCCCTTCTTGAGATTAAGTTTATTGTAACCTTTCCCACTTTGAAGTGGATGATCTGTATATTAATTTCAATGGGAAGATACTTTGTATTGAAAATGCAAGTTGAAATTAGAAATGTAAAAGAGTTATACTCTATTTTTCTGTTTTGGAAAGAATGTGAAAGAATGATACGTATTTTGTATATTATTTTGAAAATTAAATGGAAAGGAAGTTGTAAGAGTTGTATTTTGAATAATAAATGTTTTACCTTGTTCATATGATATTGTTCCCTTTGGAAATTGATGTTTTACATGCAATATGAAATCTCTGTTTGGAATGTTGAAAGAAGAAACACGTGGGAAGAAATACAGAACTCTGCCTTCTTTTGAAATGTATGATTTGGAAAGAAATAGACTTTGCATTTTGTTTTAAATGTTTGATTGAATCAATTAAATGTTAAGACTAGAATGGAATGAATTCAATGTTTACTTGGATGATGAAAAATGATAAATAATCTCTATTTTCTAGAAATTGATCTTTGTTTTTACTTCACTGTATACTGGCAAAATTCCTTTATCTAAAATGAAAGTTCAAACCTGCAATTAGATAAAATGAAAATTAAAATTCAATTGGGCTTAATGAGGTAAATGAATTCAAACCATGCTAAAACACTTAGAAAAAATCTTAAAACTTCCAAAATCAAGCAAGATCAAAACTGCAGTCCTTTTGCTGTGTAAAACTTGTAATTTTGAAATGCAAATCAATCCAATAAATTTCACACTTGAAATCTATCCTAAAATTCCTAATAAGAAAACCTCCATGTCTGTTTGACATGTTGAAAGGAAAGAATCAAATTTGAAAAAAAAATTTTATAAGTTAAAATTTACCAGTTTGCTCTGTAAAACCTGCAGAAATGTTTTCTCAAAATTTACCCCTTAAACTTTATCAAAAATCCAAAATTAATGTTTCTGTGCAAAGAGGACTTTGAGAGATTTCCAAAAAGTCCTCGTTTTCCCAAATATGAGCTCTCTATCAAAAGTTATGGCCATTTGAAGTTTTACTTCATTTTGGCCTTCAAAAAAAAAAAAATCTAACTGTTAAAAAATTTTGGAAAAATTTCCCCGCGGACCCGCGGCCCCCCCATCCTTTTTCCTTTGTCAGGAGTACTGCCACATGGCCCTGCAGAAAAACTTTTCTAAACTTAACCTTTTGAGAAATTTTCTTGGGAAAATTTTCTAATTTTCCCCACCTCTCCGCTAGCCCGCAGCCAATTAGAAGCCGCCACGTGGCCTCACGAGGCAACAACGGAGGCGGAGAATTTTTAACCCTTAACTTTTTAAAAAAATTTTGGAAAATTTTCTAAGTTTTCTCCGCCTGCCCCGCACCCACAGCCAATCAGCCTTGTTGCCATGTGGCATCATTTTCAGCGGAGGACCGTAAACTTAAACTTTTTAACTTTTTAAATTTTTGAAAATTTTCTATGTTCCTTCTCCCCGTCATCTGCAGCCAATCATTCAGGGCTGACACGTTTCACCACTTGGCAAATGACGATGGAAGAGCAGAGATATTTTTTTGAACTTTGAAACTTTTAACTTTCTTTAGGCAAAAATTCTAAAGTTTCCCGCCGCCCCGCCACCCGCAACCAATCAGGGTGATGACACGTGGCAGCCTTAGGCTTCGGTGGAGGCGTGGAAGATTTTTAACTTTGAACTTTTACCCCCTTTTAAAATCTTAAAATCAAAAAGCGCTCCGATGGCCCATTGACCCGCAACCAATAGGGTCATGACACGTGGCATCATTTGCAATCGGCGGAGGTGCGCGTAAATTTTTTACCTTTGCACTTTTAACTCTTAAAGTCTAAAATTCCTAAGTTTCCCCGCAAGCCCGTTTTCCCCGCCAATCAGAGCTTGACACGTGGCATCTTTGGCGTTCGGCGGAGGTGCGGATAAATTCTAATCCCTTAGCTTTTTGGCCAAAAGACTTAATGTCTTAATTTTCCCCCCAGTTTTTTTCCTCCTGAACCAATCAGGGTTGACACGTGTCCTCTTCGGGCCCATGGGTACGTGGAGGAAAATTGTGATTTTGCCCCAAAAAGGGAAAATGCACCAAATCTCTTCCCCGCTCTGCTGGCCCGCACATGGGAAAATTTTCCTCCCTAGGCCCGCGGACTCACCCTTGGGAAAATTTTCCTCCCAAAGTCTGTCGGCCCATAACTTGAAAAATATAAGGAGTTAGGAGGACTTCTTTATATCATTGGAAAGGTGAGGAAATTTCCTATCTAATGGGAATGATTTAGGGAAGTTTTGAATGCTTTAATTTTAAAAAATCAAGTTGAATCTTTTAAGCCTAGTTAGAGAGTGGGTTAGTGAGAAATTTACCCTCCTAACCTAAGTGGTTATTCTAACCCTATGTTTTGACCTTGTGTTTTGTTAATAATAGTTGTAAGGGGAAATTCTATAAATATTAATTATAGTTGGTCTGAAACTTGTTGTGCTAACTGTTTCCTTGTAACATGGTTGTTGACACTCTTAAACAAAAAAAAATTATTCCATAATTTTCCTAACTAATCCTAGGTTGTTCTTGGGTCTCAAGTGGTTGTTTTAAGTGGGCATTACACTTGGTATCAGAGCAGTGGTTCAAAATCTTGGACCATTGGGCACACTAGAAAAACTTGAGACATGAACTTTTAACCTAGCACCTAGCACATTTTTAAATCTAGAAAACAGTTTGGTTTGGAAATTACATTTTTTTTTTTAGTAAACATGGAAACTAAGTAAGACCTAAAATAATGAACTAACTCTTGTTTTGTTCTGTGTAGGAGGCACAGACAAGATGAGGAGTCTTTTCACATAGACTTAGACATACCACCTCTGGATCATGTTGTAGCAGCCATCCTACCACAGATCTTGCAGACCCTTCAGGATGTTAATGCCGCGTTACGCGGAGGATCAGTTGGAGGGCATGTAGCCAGACATGATAGAGTCACTTCCATTGAGGGACATGCACCTCCTCCACACAGTGAGGAGCATGGAGGAGAGAACTTCCATGGAGAGTCAGCCAGAGCAGAGTCACCTCTAAGGGGACATGGTGACCGAGTTTCAGGACACAGAGAGAGGTCTCAGAGCCCTAGGCTTAGGGATGAGCATGCAGAGAGGCCTAAAGGCCATCAGACCACAGCTGCAGATCACATCAGGGAGATCCTGAAGCTTTGGCCATCACATTACTCAGGTGACATAGGTGGATTTCAGGCAGAGGCCTGGCTAGTGAGCTTGAGCGGTTGCTTCAAGCTTTGTCCTTGTTCTAGCAACATGAAAGCTCGTGTTGCGATCCATCTACTAAGGGATGGAGCTGGAGTATGGTGGAGGATAGAGGAGCAGAAGCTCCATGTAGATTCTGAGACAGTCACCTGGGAGCTCTTTGAGGAGAGATTCAGGAGCAGATATTTGTCATGGAGGTTCATACAACAGTGGATAGATGAGTTTCATGACCTCCGATAGGCATCCCTTACAGTGGCAGAGTATGAGAGTAGGTTTTTGGATCTACTCCAGTATGTTGAGTACATGCAGGATGAGTAGGTGTGGATCCACAGGTTCATTAGGGTCCTAAATCTAGACATTGGAGGTGCAGTTTGGATCCACTACCCATAGACTTTAGCAGAGGCCATTGAGAAGGCCTACATAGCAGAGGAGACTCGGGGAAAGACCCAGCAGGCTAGAGACCGAGTCAGGAGCCACATACAGTAGATGTAGGACAGTAGATCGAGGGGGTCAGTACTCCTCCTCCTCGTGGTGGTCAGGGTTCTTCACAGTCATCCTTTAGACCCCAGCAGCAACAGCAGCAGCAGCAGTCCCACCCACCTTATAGACCTCCACAGAGTTTGATGCACAGAGAGGTCAGAGTATGGGGCCTCCTCCTAGGGGTCCCATCAGGACACAGGGTGGACCTAGAGCTCAGTCAGCAGGAGCTCGCCAGTAGAGACCTCAACAGACCATAGCTGGATCATCAGGATCCACACCACATACTTCTAGAGTACCTACTGGAGGTGCTACTCCTTGGAGAGGATCAGGTGGTTGTTTTGGATGTGGAGTTGCTGGACATTTTTGGAGAGACTGCCCTCAGAACCCTAATAACAAGGGTAAGACACAGATCTCTGAGCCGACAGTTGGTGATATGGGACGCAGCCACAGGATTTATGAAGTGGTTGAGAACCTATAGGTTGAGCACCAGAGCACAGTTATTGAGACTATAGGTAGCATTGAGGGTATTCCTACCTCCATATTGTTTGACTCTGGTTCTTCTGATTCTTTTATTGTACCATCTTTAGTAGAGCGATGCAGGCTGGTGGTAGTTAGGCAGGGTCATAGTTGGGACGTTGAGATGGCTTCGAGAGCCAATATCTCTGTAGACTCCTTAGTTAAGGAGTGTGTTGTGGATTTGGGACCTTTCACCACTACTTCAGATCTTCGTATCCTTCCTTTGGGTTCGTATGGAGTCATCTTGGGTATGGATTGGTTATCTACACATAGGGCCAGGATGGATTGTTATCACAAGACTATATCTTGTGCAGATGATCTAGGAGTTGAGTCGGTGATTTTGGGGTCAGGAGACCCGTTTCTATTCACACCATCTCCGCTATGTAGCTTAAGCGGTGTGTGCGATGGGGTTGTCAGATGTATGTTGTTACAGTCAGTGACAGGTCAGAGGATGGGTCTAGTGGACCATCGCTAGATGATCATCCCATTTTGAGAGAGTTTGCAGATGTCTTTCCAGGGGAGCTACCGGGGTTGCCACCCCCACGTGAGATTGATTTTCATATAGATCTGGTTCCGGGAGCAGAGCCTATCTCACGAGCACCTTATCGGATGACCACCCCAGAGCTCTGTGAGCTCAAGTTACAGCTGGAGGGCCTTCTGGAGAAAGGCCTTATCCATCCTAGTGTATCCCCTTGGGGTGCACCGGTGATTTTTGTGAAGAAGAAGGATGGATCCTTGTGGTTGTGTATTGATTACCGCCAGCTGAATAAGGTAACGATCAAGAATCGTTATCCCCTTCCACGTATTGATGACTTGTTTGATCAGATGAAGGGAGCCACAATTTTCTCTAAGATTGATCTTAAGTCAGGCTATCATCAGTTGAGGATTACGGAGGTAGACATTCATAAGACTGCCTTTCGTACGAGATATGGGCACTATGAGTTCACAGTGGTGCCTTTTGGTTTGACTAATGCCCCCGCAGTGTTTATGAGTTTGATGAATGGGGTATTCAGGACCTTCTTAGATCGCTTCGTGCTCATCTTCCTTGATGACATTTTGATTTACTCACGTACGTGTGAGGAGCACGAGGGGCACCTTCGCCAGGTTCTTCAGTGTCTTCGTGAGCAGCAACTTTACGGGAACTTGGAGAAGTGTGCTTTCTTTCAGTCAGAGGTACAGTACTTGGGTCATATCATTTCTGGGGAAGGTATCACAGTCGATCCTTCCAAGATTAGAGCCATTATGGATTGGCCAGCACCCACTACTGTGACAGAGGTGCGCAACTTCATGGGATTAGCAGGTTACTACAGGAGATTTGTTCAGGACTTCTCTTGGATTGCGCACCCCATCACTTCCCTTCAACGGAAAGGGAAGAAGTTTGTTTGGTCAGACAGATGTGAGTAGGCCTTCAGGACACTGAAGGAATGTCTCACTACAACACCTATTCTTACAGTGCCGGATCCACATGGTGAGTTCTTTGTATGCACAGATGCTTTGTTGGCAGGCCTTGGAGGTGTGCTGATGCAGGAGGGAAGAGTAGTGGCTTTTGAGTCTCACAAACTCAAAGATTATGAGCTTAATTATCCTGACTCATGATCTTGAGCTTGCGGTAAGTTGTGCATGCCTTGGTTCGATGGAGGCACTTTCTTCTTGGTCAGAGATTCACACTCAGGACAGATCACTTGAGTCTTCACCACCTCTTCATGCAGCCCAATCTAAATGCTCGTCAACGGCGTTGGATGGAGTTGCTTTGTGAGTATGACATGGAGATAGAGCATGTGAAGGGGAAGGAGAATGTGGTTGCAGATGCTCTTAGTAGATGGAGACATGTGAGTATGGCCACTTCAGTGGGCACAGATTTGTGGAGCAGGATTCTTCAGCAGCTTCCTCTTGACAGCTTCTACATTGCAGTTCGAGTAGAGATCGAGTCCCAGAGACCCCTTGAGGGGAAGTTTGATGGTTTCTCACTAGAGGCAGATGGTCTTCTCAGGCACAGAGGTCAGATTTATGTTCCCAGAGATGGAGGCTTGAGGCAGGACATCTTGACAGAGGCACATCGTGCACCCTATTCAGCCCATCCTGGGGTGAAGAAGATGCACGCTACCTTGAGACAGTTGTACCACTGGAGAGGACTTCATAGAGACGTGGCTCAGTTTGTGTCACACTGTTTAGAGTGCCAGAAAGTGAAGGCTGAGCATCAACATCCAGCTGGCCTTCTCTTTCCTCATGCTATACCGGAGTGGAAGTGGGACACCATTTCCATGGACTTTATTGTTGGGCTACCGATGTCGAGATATCACCACGATGCCATCATGGTCACGGTTGATAAATTGACAAAAGTGGCTCACTTTTCTCTGGTGAAGACCACTTATAAAGCTAGTGCAGTGGCATGGGTATATTTGGATGAGATTGTCAGGTTGCATGGGATTCTGTAGAAGATTATTTGTGACCGTGATCCTTTGTATACTTCCCATTTCTGGACTACCATGCAGCATGCCCTCGGGACGAGGATTAATTTCAGCACAACTTATCACCCTGAGACTGATGGATAGACTGAGAGGGTGAATCATATTTTAGAGGACATGCTCAGGATGTATGTGATGGATCATCAGGTGAGATGGGAGGAGTACCTGTACTTGGTGGAGTTTGCCTACAATAATAGTTTTTAGAGTTCTATAGGCATGGCTCCTTTTCAGGATTTGTATGGTAGAGAGTGCAGGACACCCCTTAGCTGGGACAGGTTAGAGGATAGGGTATCTCTTGGACCAGCCCTTCTACAAGACATGGAGCAGCAGGTGGTGATGATCAGGAAGAGACTACAGGAGGCACAGGACAGGTAGAAGAAGTACACAGATCAGCATAGGAATGACCGTAGTTTTGATGTGGGCATGAAGGTGTTCCTTCGTGTCAGGCCACATAAGAGCCCTATCCATTATGGAAAAGGTTCTAAGTTGGCTCCTAGATTTGTTGGTCCTTTTGAGATCTTGGAGCGTATTGGCCCTTTGGCTTACTGTCTAGCATTGCCACCTAGCTTGTCTCGTGTACATGATGTGTTTCATGTTTCTGTTCTTAGGAGATATATTACAGATCCTTCTCATGTGATGGATTGGACCTCATTGCAGGTGCAGGATCAAGGGCAGGTGATGGTGGAGCCCGTTCACATTATAGATCACAGGACCCTGGGCCTTTGAGGCAGAGAGATTGATCAGGTTTGGGTGTAGTGGGACAGATATGATGAGACTGCATTTACTTGGGAGGATGCTACATTATTACGAGTTCAGTTTCCACATTTGTTCCAGTGACTTCCAGGAGGAAGTCAAGTCTAAGGGGAGGGGGATGTAGTGCCCACTTCCCTTTGACACCTTTTTGATACTGATCTTGATACTGTTGATTATATTATGGACATTATTATGGTTTTGATTTAGTATGATGTTAGATGTTAGACCATGGATTATTGTTGATCTTGATTCAGTTATGATGCATGATGATTATTAGAGACATTTTATATGTGGATGATGATATACTGTTTGACATGGATATATTATGGATGTTGTTCGGACATGTGATATTGGATATTGTGAGTAGATCTAGAAAATGGAAATTATTGGATGATGATATAGTTGATATTAAATTGAAAATGATATTGTTGATTGCTTGATGTTGTTGTGATTCAGATATCTAGATGATTTTGAGATTATATTTATATCATTTTGGATGTTCTAGTATGTCCACAAGGCCAAAGCAGGTATTTGTGTTTTACAGGTTAAGATATCACAACAATGTCGGGGATTGGAGACCAACCATATTTTAATTCTAGATTAATTCAACAAGGTCACCATGGCAACTTGTAGTGTTGTGTGTGTTTGTATTTTGTTAGGGATTCCCATGGGGGGGGACTTCCTTTGAATGTGACCAAGGGGTTGTATGTATTTATTAATGTGGTTTCTTTTTATTAATGTTTGCATGTGTTTATTTTGTGGTGCTTTACCCCTTTCATTAGTTATTATATGTTGTGTTAATGTTGTGAATAACCATGTTGTTAAAATAAACAAATCAAATATGTCATAAGAAAGTAATTATGGAAGTTGTTGGCTCTTAAATTTAATGTTGTAAGAATGTGTAAGTGACTTTGTAAGTGATGTGTAAGTTAACTTCTGAGTGTGAAACACTCCACCTTCTTGGAAATTCAAATTTTTCCTTGGAGGCTGAATTTGGAGGCTTGTGGGACAAGTAAAACTTGTCCCATACCTCTTAAATTTACTTGCCAACCATGCCTATGGTTTGGGGGTTGAATTTAGACCTTTTTATGCATTTTGAAATGACTAATTGTAAGTTTTAATTGCACTTTTCTTACATGTTTTAATTCAGTCCTTTTGGGGTGTGGGTTTGTTTTGGAGTGTGTAAGTAAATCTATCATTTTATTTATTATGCATTGGAGAATGAAGTTGACCTTGTGTTGGAGTTGAGGATGTGTGATGTGGCATCCAACATGGATCCACCTCATCCTCTCATCTTCCCTCTTCTATAAAATTCGATTTGCTTGCCTAGTTTTGGGTTGTTGAACTTTTGCATACTTCTCTTGGGCGAATTCTTTGTTGTTTGGAGCTCTTGCTTTTGGGAGGAGATTGGAGATTGTTGCATGCTTGTTAGTTGTTGATCTTGGACTGTATTTTGGCATTGGAAAGCTTGTTGTTCTTGGAACAAACTCCATTATGGAGAGGTAAGAGCTTGACTCTTTAAAAATGTTTCTTTCTTTTGTTTTATGTATGAAATGGTGAATGTTTTTGTGTGTTTGTTGGCTGGTTGGGTAGACTGCCTAGGAATGGTGTAGGAGAAGGCTATGGGGAATCATTGAAGGGGGGCATAAGGAAATTCTTTTGGCATCAGTTTTAATGTGGAGGGAGTTTGGGATTGGGATCCACCTTAAAAGAAATAGCTTGCATTTCTTACTCTTGGGGGGCATAAGGAAATTTTTTTGGGGGGGGCATAAGGAGGAATTACTTGGGGGGGCATAAGGATATGTGAGATGAATTATGTTAGTGAGTTATTCAGGTGGATTCCCATTTACCATTGGGAGGCATAAGTGGATTCCCCCATAGTTTCCTTGCTCCTTTGGCTTGCTTGATGAAGCCTTAGTTTTGTTTGTATGTATTTAATGTAGTTGCAAACTACATTCTATTTGAACTGTGTTTTTAATGTGAAATGTTACATGTGTATTTGTGGAAGCCTTGTTGTCATGAGTTGAATCACACCTTTATTGCATTATGGTTGGGGCTCAGCGGCCAATGAAGAAGGATGGATTCTCCCTTCTTATTGGATGTCTTGGTTGGGTGGAGAGTGTTTCCTTTCCCCCTATTCTTGTTGTGATCAAATTGGAAGAATGAAGAAAACTAACATGTTGTTGTTCTGGAGCAAGGAAAAGGGATAGTTTGCCAGTCCCTTCTTGAGATATGAAGTTCATTGTAACCTTTCCCACTTGAAGTGGATGATCTTATATATTATTTGAAATGGAAAGATACTTTGTATTGATAATGAAAGTTGAAATTCGAAATGTAAAAGAGTTATACTCTGTTTTCTTTTTGGAAAGAATGTGAAAGAATGATGTATTGTTGATAAGGAATAAATGGAAAAGAAGTTGTAAGGTTGTCATTTGAATTAATAAAGGATTGCATTACCTTTTTCATAAATTTGCATTGTTGTTTGAAATTGATCATCTACTTGTGATTTGAAATCTTTGTTGAAAGAAAAGAAATGTGTGTTAGGAAGAAAATAAAACTCTGTCTTTTGAAATATATGTATGGAAATTGGAAATGAAACTTTGCATTTTGCTCTTTAATGGTTGGATTGAATCAATTAAATGTATTAAGACTAGAATGGAATGAATTCAATATTACTTGGAAGATGAAAAAGGATAAATAGATCCTTTAGAAATTGATAAACTATTTTGTATTTCAATACTGGCAAATAATTTATCTAAAATGTTCAACAGTTCAAACCTACATTTAAGAAAAGAAAATGAAACATTAAAATTGCTTAACATGCTAGGATCAAAATGAATTCAATTAGCTAAAACACTTAAGGAAATGTCTTGCAAAACTTGCAAATCAGGCTCAAGGAAAACTTACAATCTTTTGCTGTGTAAAGACTTGTAATTTCAAATTGCAAATCAATCAAAACAAATTAACACTTGAAATCTATCCTAAAATCCTTCTAAGAATAATCCCCATGTCTAATTGACATGTTGAGAAGGAAAGAAGATCAAATTTGAACAAAATTTTATAAGTTAAAATTTACTAGTCTTTCTTGTAAAATCCTACAGAACGTTTTCACAAATTTGACCCCTTAAACTTTATCAAAATCAAAATTAATGATTCCTGTGCAAAGAGGGCATCGAGAGATTTCCAAAAATTCCTCGTTTTCCTAAAATCTGAGCTCTCTATCAAAAGTTATGGCCTTTGAAGTTTTACTTCAATTTGGCCAAAAAAAAAATCTAACTGTTAAAAATATGAAAATCTTTGGAAAAATTTCCTAAGTTCCCCAGGCCCTTGCCATCCAACATTTCCAATCGGGTACTTCCACGTGGCACGACGGAGGGGCAAAATTTTTCCTAACTTAACCATTTTGAGAAAATATTCTTTGGAATTTTTTTCTAATTTTCCCCGCAACCCCGCTGACCCACAGCCAATCACGTGCTGCCACATGGCTCACGAGGTGCGGGAGGATTTTGGAACTTAAAATTTTTTTCAACTTTGGCAATTTTTCCTAAAATTCTCCGCGGCCCCGCATCCCTACCTTGCCTTGGAAAGATCATTTTCACGGACGCACGAGCCCACGCGTACAACTTAAACTTTTGAACCCTTTTGACATAATTTTCCTAATCTCTCCACCGGCCCGTAACCAATGAATGGCTAACATGTGGCTTCACTAGATGATGGAGGAAGAGTGGAGATAAATTTTACTTTGAAACTTTTAACTTTAGTTTCGGCAAAAATTCTAAATTTTCCCCACTGCCTCGTCGCCCGCAACCAATGGTAGGCTGACATGTGGGAGCCTTAGGCTTTGGTGGAGGTGTGGAACATTTTTAACTTTGAACTTTTTCCTTTTAAAATCTTAAAATCAAAAAGCACTCCGACGGCCCGTCGACCCGCAACCAATAGAGGTGGTGACACGTGGCATCATCTGTAACCGGCGGAGGCAGGCGTAAAATTTTACCCTCGAAACTTTTTAACTCTTAAAGTCTAAAATTCATAAGTTTCCCCGCAAGTCATTTTCCCCGCATGAATAAGATCTTAACATGTGGTGCCTTGGGCGTCAGCGGAGGCACGGCGTAAATTTGTTCTCTTTCCGCTTTTTATACCGAAAAGACTTAATGTCTTATTTTTCCCTGTCAGCCCGACCGTCCACCAGAATGTTGTTTTGTTGACACGTGTCCTCTTCGGGCTCGCGGGCGTGCGGAGGTAAATCATGCTTTTTCCTCAAAAAGGGAAAATGCACCAAATCTCTTCCCGCTCCACCAGCCCTTGCATGGGAGAATTTTCCTCCCTAGGCCCACGGACTCACCCTTGGTAAAATTTTCCTCCCAAAGTCCGTCGGCCCATAACTTGAAAAATATAAGGAGTTAGGAGGACTTCTTTATATCACTAGAAAGGTGAGGAAATTTCCTATCTAATGGGAATGTTTCAAGGAAGTTTTGAAAATGTTAATTTTGAGATAAAATCAATTTGAATCTTTTAAGCCAGTTAGAGAGTGGTTTAGTGAGAAATTACCCTCCTAACCTAAGTGGTTATTCTAAATGTTTTGACCTTGAATCTTTGTCAATAATAGTTGAGGGGGAAATTTATAAGCCATTAATTTTATTGACCTTGAACTTATTTGTGTAACTGTTGCCTTGTAATCCTGGTTGTTGACACTCTTAAACAAAACAAAATTATTCCATAATTTTTCCTAACTAATCCTAGGTTGTTCTTGGGTCTCAAGTGGTTGTTTTAAGCAGGCGTTACAGTCTAATTCTCGTTAATTATTTTCCATACATGGAGCCCTCATAATTATCACCACT
Source organism: Taxus chinensis (assembly GCA_019776745.2). Classification (NCBI taxonomy): domain Eukaryota; kingdom Viridiplantae; phylum Streptophyta; class Pinopsida; order Cupressales; family Taxaceae; genus Taxus; species Taxus chinensis. The sequence goes on from JAHRHJ020003554.1 coordinate 501,380, forward strand.
GCCACTGTCAGAATACTCCCTAGCCCCCTTTTCCTTCATTGCAACCTCTTTCTTTACCTGCTCATTTTCCTTTGAATTATGATTTACATTTTTACCTTTCAATTTCCCATTAGTTTCTAGAGAAGAGGTGGTAGTGATTTCTATGGAGATGGTGGCGTATACATGTAGGCTCGGATATGTGGATTTTCTCTTTGGGGCTGACGATGCCACCAGGTAAGCCTACCTTTCTCTAAGGCTGGGAAGCAAGTTTTATTTTTATTTTATGTTATCTAGAGTAGTTTATAAATCAAAGAGAGAGGATACGTTAGATTTAAGGTAATAGTAACTTATTCCTCACCTCATTAGTATAGAGCAATTTTTTTAATAAAAAATCTTATTTTTCCGTAAATTAAATTCATCTTTTCAATTCCAACTTAAAAAAAGTATGTTACCCACATTTTATATGTTAGTGGCCCACCATGTGCACATGTTGATCTTTTGGGAAATCTACCTGGGAATATGTTTTATTATTACTTTTTTTTTTAAATGACACATTGTTTTAAAAATAATTTAAAATTACCAAATGTGAATCCATTACTAGACTTAGTTTATTTTTACCACTGTAATAATTTATGGATTCCTAGAAACTTTATGATCATTTGTTGTCGTATACACAAAAAAAAAAGATAGCGAAAATTTCCAATCAGTGATATGAGAAATTGTTTCTTAAAATTGTGTCAAAGGTGTTGCCTTATTTGATTAGAGGTTATTTGTTTTGACAATGGTTAGAGATTGTATGGTTGGGATGTTGTTTTGGAAGACATTGACAGTACGAATCCATCTTAACCATCCACATCAACAATAGGGAGGACAACTAACAACAAGAGCCACCCAACATGAGCATGCACATGTTTTATGGGACATGCATATGTAAAGGTGCCTTTTATCAGGATTTTAGCTTTGGGTGGTTTTGAATCATGTGGCAGGAAGGTTGGTGGTGTATTTGCATACAAATGATCTTTGTGTGTGTACTTCTAATTAAGAATTTTGATGTTGTGTGTTATTTACCAAAGGATTTTGACACATATGAAATCTCGAACCAGATTGTTTGATACTTGGTATGTGCAATTGAAACTATATATGTGTTCTTGTTCATAAAAATGGTGTATATAATGAGAGTTGGGTAGACAAAGACCATGAGTGCACACCACATGGATCAATATAATGCATTATTTTGGTGCAAGGAAAATGTAATGGAGTAGATAGAAAAACTTGAGCTACCATTCAATAATGGAGAAACAAATATAACAACTAGGAAATTTATGTACTATTTTTTTAAAAATAGGAAATTTGATTGTCGTCAGATTGTGGGTAAATATGTAGTTTGCCAAAATAATCTCACATACGACCTCACACTTATTACACCTTTGCATGAACATACGGTTTATATTTTGTAGGAAACATTTGTAAAGAGCATTTTGTATCATTCGATTGTCACCAAGTTGATCAGACAGTCCAATATTAAAAAAGCGTAAGCACCATAAGGATAATGTTTATTAGATAGCTTGACAGTAGAAGAATGTCTCGACCGAGAAATTCACATGTGGATGTTTGCATTGTCTATGTATTTAGGTTGCCATTTTGAGATATCACCAAGATGCCAAAAATATTATGGGCCCCCATTTAGGTGTAACTTGTAGTCACGTATGGAACCTATCCGATTTTCCCCATTTTTATTTTGGCCCATTTACGCAGAAATTATAGTCCCATGAATAATGCAAGTGATATTGAGATGGTAAAGAGGAGCATACATAGTAGATATTATTTGGGAAGGGACAATCTTAGATGTGGAAGATGTATGGGACATGTCGGTAGTTAATCACCACCTTTTTCTTTCCAACTTTCCATTCATGTCTTCATCTTATCTAATAAATATAATGTCATCCAATTGGAAGTCTCGAAGTAAAAAATAAAAATAAAATTAAAAAATCCCATTTCCTCCATATTTTCTAAACAATTTCCATTTCTTTCAGTTGTGTAAGGGATGGGTGTTGGCACCGTGGAACTAATGGACAAGGTAACATCACTTACTTAGTGTCCCCTCCATATGGCTTATAATAGATGTGGTACAACTTTATTCTTAAGCTTGATACTATTTTCGATTAGGTTGACTCATGTTACATTTTGTAGATGTACTTGTCAGTGTTGGGAGTGGAAATACCCCAAGTGTGAACTTTTTAATCCACAACATATTATATGCCACAATATAATATAAAAAACTCACAAATAAAAAATCCTTCTTTGCGTAGAAAAAACACAAACTATAAAAGTAGACACCATCACTTATATACACACAAAACAAGAAAGGCCAGCTAAGAATTATACGCAAACTATACTACAAAATACTAGTTATTGGATTTGTAATGTTAGCAAGTAATTATGTCAACATTTTTTTTACAACAGCAAATAATGTTAATGCACATATATCACACGGCTTCCAGTTCCTCTTTTGTTGCCTTATTGCATTGATAGTTTCTCCGAACAACTAGATCATATTGACTATAAATGTCCCCATGTCTCAACATACAAGTTGAAATCTCTTCCAAATGAACTTGAGTAACATCTATGTATTTAGATTTGTTTGTTCATCTATAGATTATATTCATCACACAAACTGAATTATAATCTTCCAACCATTCAATCGAATTATAATATTCAAATTGAAACCTTCCATTTTTTATAACCAGTGGATGACCTAGAGGATCAGATGAGGACATGATGCACATGAATAAAACTTAATTCCCTCTTTTTCCAATGTGTGAAACATTAGTTATGTTAAAAGTATCTCTAAACACATTTCTCGATAATTATGCCAGTAAAGCATAAGGGCAATGAGAGGCCAATGTGTTGTGTGAGTGGTCATTGATGGACATCTTCGTTATTACTATTGCCGAGGGAAACCCTACTCACTAGCTTTATCCTTACAAACAAACTCTAATTGTAAATATTCATGAATTGTATAACATAATAATAAATAAACGTACAATTCTGGTATATAAATATGTAGAATTCATGATTCAACAATGTGAAAGTTTTCCTTGGAAGTATTCAATGACCACATCTTTCTTTCTGATATATCTTCAAAGTATGTTTCCTCAATGACCTGCATACCACACCAACTTTACCCTTCATATGATTGACACAAATGACACATGCTTCATATATTTTTGGTTGTAAGAAAGAGGATTTTTGCATATATTCCCCCAACATTTTTCGTTGTCATTGGCTTCTCAACCCACAATCTCCTTATTTATCGCCCACTTCCTCCTCCTATGTTTATACCCCTCAAGTTTAACTTCTTCAACGCACCCCCTTCGGTGTTTCCATCACACGCTTCACATGCGATTTCTAGTAAGTATTACATGTATATTGTGGATTTGTTCAAAGGTATATTTTTTAAACTTTATCAAGAACCATAAGAATGATTATGAGCTAGAAGATTATCTATTACACTAGTGGGTTTTGGAAAAAATACAATATAGATGTTACTTTTTTGTTTTTTGTTTTAAAAAACTTCGATGTAATTTGTGCCATTAAATTTTGTTGATGTAATTTAAGTTAAAAAAACCACCTCAAAAAATGCTCCAAAACCTCTATTTTAATCCAATTTTGTTTCCCTAATACACAATGTTAAAGTTATCACTATGTGGTGACACTATACATCAACAACACTATGACCCTGCAAACTTTAAAATGTGGAGTTTTAATTATTATTGTATATTTTAAAATGAAATTGATTTTTTCCATTACAAACCAATTGATATATTATGTTATTTTATAAACTAAAGTTTAATTTATCAATCCTTGATAACAATTGCACATTCATTTGAAATTTATTAATTACTATAAAGTTTGATTGATAAATGCTTTTGATTTGCAATTTTTTCTAGTTGAAGTTGTTAAAATTGTTAAAATTAATATGTTGATATTATTAATTGTATAAATGTATTTTTTTTTAATTAAAGGTAATGAGGGGTTTTGAAAGGGTCCTCGCCCTTACAAAAAACAAACCAGAAAGAAAAAAACATTGAAAATTCAAAGAGGGACGAAAAGACAAGGAAGAAAGGTCAAATTCAAAGACAAAATAGGTGTAAAACCACCGGCTACCAAGCAATGACAAAAAACAATTAATTCTATGTTTTGCTCCAGTTGGTTATGAATTCTATCCTACTACTTCCTCGTTTAATTTATCTACACTCGATTGATTTCTGATCAAGCTTATTTTCGAGAGCGAAGCTTCATTTTGTGATGTTCCGCACCATGAGGCCTTTTCTTCCTCTTTTGCACAATAATTTGTGGACCATTATCGTCCCCACAGTGGGGCAAGTGGTATGAGGAAAGGAAACTTCAACCATCTCGATAGGATGAAAATAATTACAAGAAGGAGAGAGGTACATTTCGACCCTTTATATATACATTTCGCACAGACTATGGTTGGGAAAACAAAGGCAGATTAGGGGCATCCTCCATAGATCCGCCATTTAATGACTGGACAGAGGCCTCCTTACTAACCGATGGGGGCGGTCCGGGGGAGCTTGTTGATTGCTTTCCAAAGGAACTTCTGATTCTGGTTTCAAATCGAAAGAAGAATTAGGCGGTATTTTGATGGTAAAATGTTGGGGGAGGGTATCCTTCCATCGAGAAGTCACACTTGCCTCCTTACGTTTAAGACTCAGACAATCCAAAACAAAGAGACCATTTACAAAATACTGACAACAATGAAAAGGAAACACCTCATAATGCAACGGAGCTGTTAACCAACTTCGGAACAATATCATCAAACAAATTTTTCAATTTGTCGAAATCCACAGGAATGCGAGTGGAAGTTCTATGGGTGAAAAACGTAGTCACAAAGTTGGTCTTCAGAATGCTTCCCGAAGTGTTTGCCAATGACTTCAAAACATGATTCATCACAAAATTGAAGCGGAAGTTTGGGTAATTTGATCCAGGTGGACTTGATATTAAATGATTTAATGCTGGGGTTAAATCCAGGTATTTTGGTTTATGTTAGTGTATAATTTATTTTCCTCGCTTTATTTGTATTATCCTACTCAAGATATTCCACCTCACTTGGATTTTCCCTACACTCATGGGATATGATTGCTTAGGTGTACTAGTCGTGTTGAGTTATCTTACGAGTTGTGTTGAGTTAACTTACTAGTTGTGTGGAGTTAACACTACCGCCAATATCAGTTAGTGAGAGTTATTCACCACTGATCTAGGTGGTAGTTGCACTTTCCTCCTCTTATATATGTACATCATTTGCATCATTCTATGATATGGAGTATTGAGTTGGAACTGTTTCTGTGTTATTGCAATTCTATCTCTTGTATTTTCGTAATTTGCATCTTGTATGCGTGTTTCGTTTTATCTTGGAACAATTCATGTCTCGCATCATTCACCCATGCATTTTTCGAACCAACAGATCCGTGGCGATTCTACGATATGGTATCAGAGCCAAGCTGGTATTGAGCTTGTCTGGTTATTATCATGTAAATTTATTTTCATTTGAGGTCATTATATGCAAAGTATTTTAGAGTTTTTTGGTGTTGTGTGTCCTGTATTTGTTGGTTTTTCCTGGTTTGTGGGAATATAGTCTCTTTGCAGGCTTCTGAGGTTTGTAGGCCTGCATAGTGCATATACAGTCCTGAAGATTTTTTTTTAGGCTTCTAAGGTGTTTTGCAGTCCCTTTAGCATTGTTGCAGGCTATTGGAAGAGTTAGACGGATCTCATAGGCATGTTACATACCTCTGAAGGTGTTTTGGCATGTTGTACAGACGAAAAATTGATTGTTGGGTGTATCCAAACCTATTATGTTCTCACCCTTGCAGATATGTTATATTCTGTTCTTACCCTTGCAGAGGTTGATTTACATATTTGTTATCACCCTTGCATGTTTTCAAACCTGATCAAGCTCCAATGAAGGTTTCAAATGACCCATACACGCATTGCAGATCCTACTTCAACTGTTATTTTGAGTCCCTCGGCATAGTTGGTCGCTACACTCAGATATGTGGCAATTTTAGGGATGCAGTGAAGATATTCTTGATCCAACATGGCCATATTTTGTGTATAAACACAAAACATATCCGTCTTGGTCTAACAGCCTCGCCAGAATAGCCTTCAGTTATGGCAGGGGGCTGCAACCAACCCCCTGCAACCCCCTCGCATTTAGGCCTTTGTTTGTGCCTGAGGCATGGGACTAATCTTGGGTTCTTCTTACCCCACCTCTTTTTTGCTAAGTTTTAAGTAAAAAGTGCATTTGAATTTTTAGTGCAAATTCATTTAAGATATGGCTTATTTATGGGAAATAATCATTGTAATAACTTTTGATCGTCAACTCAAAAATGAGTGTCTCTTTTTGCAATAGTTATTTATTTTTCATTTCTCACGCATTAGACCTATTCATTTTTCAAAACACATGAAGTTATAAAGTTCTAAAACTACGGGGGGGATTGCCTAATATAGTATCATAGGGTGTTCAATGTGTTTCCTCTTTTGATCGACACATCTTTCTTTCCACACATTTCATTGTTTTATGCAACAAACTACCAAAAAATTAGTTTATGCAAAATGGATCTAATCTTAGTTAATTCCCTTACACCTTTTAACTATGAGGAATCGAAATCAAAAATGACAATTGCGCTTAGGAGTAAAGGGTTGTACGACATCACTATGGGTTTAGAAAGTGAGCCTAGTGCAGATGTAGATAAAGTCAAGTGGTTCAACAAGTGTGATGAAGCTTTTGGTATCTCGTGTCTTTCAGTGTCTCCTGAAATCCTCTTTCACATAGAGAAAGCCAAATTTCCCAACTAGGTGTGGACAACCTTAAAAACCTTGTTTGGAAAAGTTGACACTATGAGGGGTCATGAGCTAGAAATAGAACTTATCAACTTAATTCCTAACAAATTTGACACTTTGGAATATTTATTTACCAAGCTCAAGTCCTCATGATTGTAGTTGAAGGAATATGGAACATAAAAGAAGGACGAACAACTAGTTCTTTCAGTGCTTGCCAAACTAGGTCATGACTACTCTATCTTTGTCTCTACATTTTATGCTACCAAGAGGGCTCTTGGAGCCACATGGTCTATGCCATCCTTAGATGCATCTATTTCCGATTTGACTAAGCAGCAAGACAAGTTAATCTAAATGGATACCTTGAAGTCCTCCAAACCTACAATTTGAGGTCTCTTCTTAGTGGTTCCAATTTATGTGGTGTATGAATTGAACTTCAATCCAAACACTAGCCATTTTTTAGGATGTTTACTGAAAGTTAAGGTTTTGGGTCAGTTTGGTTAATTTAAGAGGTTTGTTCCATTTTTAAGACATAATATTTCACAATGGGGCACATAATAGTAATTTAAAAAGGTATAGAGATTTATAAATCATCATTTTATATCTACACAAAAAATTCCAACAAGATGAAACCACCAAATAGTTTGTTCCTAAGAAACAATTTAGTTCTTATTTACAGTAAAGATATAGAAGCATAAACTAAACATCTATGGGATATTTCAATCTATTTCATTCCTTATCACACCCACATTAGTTTCTAGGTCATTCAAAGAGCTAACTACTCTCATATTTTTATTTTTTACTATGTTTGGCATGTTCTCTAATTGAATGAAAGTAATTAATATCGATGTAATTTCAAATTTAAATGTTAGATAATTTACTTTGATAATCTGATTGTTCATTAGTTCCTCTTAGATTCCTAATCCACTTAAGAAATTAACGAACAATTCCAACTTGGTTTAAATCATATTAATATGAATTGACATATGTGGAACCAAGGGCGCAAACCACATTAGAGGAATAAGAAGCGCAAGTTAGTGGACTAAACTAGATACTCATACACACATTGGAAGACTTAGGAGTAAGCCTTGATTGTATACCACAAGTTATTCTAGAATTTATGATCCAAAAGAGCACATTTATTAGATAATAGAGCTTAAGAAATAATTTGAATTGGAATATATAGGAGACCAGAAAATATTAAAATTATAATAAAAAAAATTAGAGGGTTGTGAATCTCTTTAATTGGAACATGCATACATGGAGAGAGTATAGAAAGACAAATAAAATACCAAGACTTGATAATGATGAAATTGTTTCCTATGGATCAATATATAAATTTGTTCAAGAATTTCTATAATCTGCGATATTTTTTTATGAAGGAATGTAATAAATAAGTTTATACACTCAACATTAAAATGGTTCATGTGGAGGATAATGTAGAGAAAATATTAGCATACATGAACATGTTGTGTCTCCCAATTGAGGATGAGTTTTTAATGACCCGCACATGGTATGTGGAACAATTCTATGAGTGTGTGCTGAGGGTAGAGGATAAATTTCCATGCAAATAATAAAGTGGAACGTGAGGTGAGGGAAGATATATGTAAGGCCATGGAAAAGGTGAAGTAGAGGGAGTTTTACACAAGATGGAGAGGAAAATACTTCACCACATAGCGATAATACATAAAAAGGAAGAGGGAAATAATATAAGTTATGAAGATCCTGTAGATGTAGAGGAAATTTTGAATTCATTGGCATATGTTACAAGTGCACAATGAAGAGGAATAGAGATTTCAAGTTCTTTCACATATAAAATGAAGGTGAAAGAAAATTTAATCATATGAGTACACAAATTTCACGAGTAGAAGAAAGTGATGGGATTGGAAATTTTAGAGAAGACATAGAGTTGGGAGAATTGTTCGTAATCAAGAGTATTTTATGAAATTCAATAAAATAAGAATATATCTTAGCATAGATGATACAGGAGAATCAAATGTCCAGAGAAATCCTGCATGATTTTGGCTAAGTGTGGGTGTGCACAAGGTTGAAGAGAACGTGGGATAGATAAATAAGGCACAAGAGAAAGAAAGAGTGATTGCATGGAAGTGTGAGAGAACTTTACACAATGGAAATAAAAAAAGAGAATAGTGCACATGGAAATTGACATGTAATAGTGCATGTAATGTTTATGGAGTAGAATAGAGTAGATCATACATAATTTTGTGGAAATTTCAGGAAAGCAAGAGGTGCATGGAAGAATAAGACATAGTGGCGCACATAGGAATTTTAGGAATATGATGATTTTTTTTCCTATCCTATATAATTGGTGGCACATGGAGATTGTGAAGTAGTTATGTGCAATGGTAGAGAGTTCATGGAAGGCACAATATCATGAAAAATGATTCCATACTATATTGGAGTGTGAAAGAAGTGTGTAGATGTTTTTAAGAAGGCCCAAGAGCCTAGATTCAATGCATGGAAAGAAGGTGAAGCATGATTAAGAAAAGGGGTGAGTGAAATAATAAAGAATAGGTGTGGAAAAAATATTTCAAGGAAATAGTACATGGTAGAGTTAGTAGTTACAAGAAAAAGATAAAAGAATATGTCATAAGGTTTCTGATAAGAAAGCTAACTAAGATCAACGATCAAAAGATCCCAATGACTAGGTTGACATGGTACAAGAAGTAACAAATAGATTGGGGTAGCTGAGAGTATTAAAGTAGATACAATTCAAAATTAAATTTAAGCAAAAATATTGGAAGCATTTAAAAGGTGTCAACCCACCTAAGGGAGAATTCAAATTAGGAGTTAGAAGTGGGAACATGTGGCTATATAACAGAGGTCAAGTTCACCATTATAGGATCATCTGGAAGTTATTCATTGTTGGAAAGATCTAGAGAGAGTGTGTTTAATGTGTATATGAGTTACAAAGAAGCCTATTAAGAGTAGATAAGTCATCATGGGAAAAAAAAAAAAAAACCAAGTTAAGAGTGTAACTCATCCAGGATAGGTCCCTAGGAGAGGCACCAGAGTCTGTGAAGCTCCAGAGTGACTTGTAAGATCTATAGAGAGTATATACATGTATATTATGTTAAGGCTTTGTAAATAAATAGAAATTTGTAGCTTTGATTATAAAGTCTAATGTGAGGCTATGTAGTGAGGGATCCCGCTATGTTAGGTGATATTAGGGTAGGATACCTTCCTACAAGTGAGAAGAGAAATGAAAGTAGGAATTTTGGTAATACAAGGAAGTTTTGACCTAGTTAATTGGTGGCACATGGATTTTGTGAATGACTTATACACAATTCCAAAGAGTGCATAGAAGGTATTAGGGTATGTAAATATGATTTCACAATAGCTTGGAGCATGAAGGAAGTGCACATACATTTTAGAGAAGACCTAGAATCCCAGAGTCAGTGGGTAAAAAGAAGATGAAGTGTGGCTAAGAAAAGGGGTGCATGATAGAATAAATAATATAAGTGGAAAATATTTCAAGGAAAGAGTGTGCTTCATAGTTGGTCTTTGGTAGAAAAAGACAAAATAATATATAAGAAGGTGTATAACAAGGAAGCTAACTAAGATCAACAGTTAGAAAATCCCAACAACTAGGTTGATATGAAACAATAGGTAATGAATATGTGGGGTAGTTGAGATCATTAAAGGAGCTTGAATTCAAATTTCAATCCGAGTAGGAAGATATAGAATCATCTAGAAACATGAAATCTCCGATTACAGGGACAATAGCAAAAAATGTCATTTAGAAGGATGTTATATATTTCTCAAACTTGTTCATGTAAGCCCATCAAGTTGCACCTTATTTCCCTTCAACTGTATAGTTAAATGTAAAATAAGAAATGGCTTACACATACCACTAGACGTCTATCCATGTCTTTCTTTCAATGTGATGCCTTTCTTTAGAGATTGAAAACGAGAATCAGGTAAGTTCTTCTTAGGCCATAGAGCTGAATTAAAAATCATAATCCTTTTATAGGATAGGCTCCTTTCAAGGAGAGAGCCTTACATTGTGTTTTCACCTGCAAAACACTAGGAGTAAAATATGTAAGCTGAATAATATGAGTATAAGCCCCATGTAGAAGTCATCAAGGTTTAATGCTAAATCAATATGAAATATGCCAACTTCAAATGTAGTAGTCACATGCATATGTACTCTCCAATAGCGGGGGAATCCCATATGTGAGCAATGGAAGAGTAATATCCCTCATGCACATTAGCAAGGTAATGTTGACAAGTTGATAGTGGACAAAAAGTGGATTTTCTGTTAAATCGTCATTAGTTTTGACAAGAAAAGGTACACAAACACATGGATACTGTTACCTATAGATAAGTAACAACGTAATGTGTTGTTGACCTATTACACATTTATGTAAGTTAGAGTGATTATAATTGATATATCGGGATAAAATATTCCTTCTTGATTATATTTGATGAAATGTGACATTTTTTAGATATTACAACATATGTCTTTCAGAATAAAATAGCGAATAAACCGATATAAATTTCCTTCATCTGTAACCTATAAGAAACTAATCTTCCATTTGCTGAAAGACAAGCACATAAATTTCTAAATTTACACTCTCATGAATTGAAACAAGTCAACAATAAATACCATGGAATGCAATTCCATATGAAAAGCATATAATCAAGGCAATTTTGATGTTTCGGACTCGCCAAAAACCTCATATGGAAAGTAAAAGGCTTTGGGTGGACAAGGTCGAAAGATTTGGTTAGTCATTTTATAAGCACTATGTTATATTGATTTTAAAACAATGACGTGATAAAACTCAAAAGGTGTCAATTTAAAAGGATTTCATAATGTGTATAAGCCAAACACTATAAAGACATGCCATTAAGTTGAATTTTACTAGAATCATGTCTCCCAGGGCGTAAACCTTGGTAAGCAAAGCATTTTTATTTTTGAAAGTGGTTACTAAAAGATGTGATCAAACTTGATAGACCGATTACTCTATTGAGGACCATGAAACATGGAGGTAACATGTGAGACATTATATCAATCTTAAACCAATAGATTACATGAGATTGAAGGGGCTGCAATATTTATAGATATTGCATAGCCAAGTACTGAAAATGATCCAAAAATGGATATGAAAAAACCCCGATCTATGTGTAATCTCCATATTCAGACTTGCAGTTCACCCCCTCAACATGTATTGATACTAAAAAGTGGCTAAGTCAGATTGTCGGTGATCCAGACACCTTCGTCTGACTAAAAGAGCCATTCATTATTCTATATAGAAAAATATACTTATTTGTGTGATGGTTATGGAACCATCCCTGACGAGTTATGTAATCACCGTATCTTCATAGAGAGGTATTTGTACGAAACAATCTAAGACAGTTGTGTAACCGCCATCTGCAAAGGTACTGGAAGTTGTGCAACCACTAGTTTGTTTTTTCAAGCGGTTATGTACCCAATGACGCCAAAACTCGGGAAAATCATTAGTTCCAAATATTTGGGATTCCAAAGTAGTAATTTTGGTTCACCTTTCCATTCATCATTGGGATGGAGAAACTATAAATATACATGCATTTGATCATCATAGGCAAGTGTTTTGGGTGAATTCAAGTGTGAGCAAGAGGAGAAAGTTGTAATTGTTCTTATTTTGTTCATAGTGAGTTGAGTTCCTTCTTGTTGAGGTTGGTAAACAGGTTATGCAAGTAGAAGAAGTTTGAATCCTTCTTAAAGGTCATTGTATGATAATAAACTTGCATATCATTGGTATATTTTCATAGTGAAGGGAAGCAGTTGCTTACCCAGCTGAAGTTTTTCCCACATTAGGTTCATCCAAGATAAATCTGGTTGTCACTTGTCTTATATATTCTACTCTCAGTGTTGTGCGATTAAAATATTTCACATGATAATGGTTAAAGGAAATTAATAAAGTTGTTCCTTCATTAGCACTTAAACAGGATCTGTTTATTATTATAAAGAGGCAATTTACAGATCAGATTGGTATCAGAGCAGTTAATATCAATTGTTTTTGTGTAGTTTAACTTGTGTTGACATTTTCAGTTAGATAAACCTTACCCAAACAGGAAAAGAAAGTGGTGAAGGTATCCTCATTCCTTTGAAGCAAATATTTCCACAGGGAAGTGGAAGCAAGGAATTTGAGACATGGCTCGTAGATAAGATGCAAAAGATACTGGAGAAGAGCATTTCTACAAGTTGGAGGTAGATGTGGCAAGTTTGTATAGATATGTGGGCAGTATGTCCTTATATATGGGGAAATTGTAGTCTATCATAGGTTTTCTCACAGATAAGATTGGACTTTCGAATGAGGCATTAGGAGCCTATATTGAAGATACTCATGAGCATGAAGAAGAAGAACCATATGTCATTCTTACACCTCCTTTCAAAATAGAGGTGAAGATAGAGATTCAACCTTATAACGAAGACGTGAATGCCGAGAAGATAAACCATTGGATATTTAACTTGAGATATATTTAATTTTTCATCAAATCAATGAGAGTCAACATATTTCATTTGCAAGGTTAAAATTGACTGATCATGCTTTAACTTGGTTTGAAATTTATGGTCATTCATTGGTTGATAATAAGCTTCCTCCTATTACTAAATGGGATGAATTTAAAAGGCTAATCAAAAAATTAGTTCTATCTTATTTGTTTTAAGGAAGATAGATCCATGTATTGGCAGTATCTCTTGCATAAACAAGGCCATCATCGTGAAAGAGTACCCTAGCGAGTTCTGGAAGGAAATTTTCCACATGGGAAAAGATATAGCAGAACAATACCTAATAAAGTATATTGGTGGACTTCATAGCCATTTGAGGAGACCGGTTCTCTTGGCCAAATATGGCGGATGTAGACAAGGCTTGTTCTCAAGCCCACTACTTAGAGATGGAAAAGAGGAATAGTTCATCATACCTCTCAACATGCTTCAAGTGAACAAGGTGACTTTTATAACAAAAGGATAAGGGAAAAGGGAAAGGTAAGAAAAATGTTACCTTTGTTTCTAAGAAGGATACTAAAGTTCATTGTGGAGATTGTGATGTTCACACTCATTCCAAGGAAAATGTTGGAAGCTCCACCCGAAATTACATCCCTTCAAGAATAAGAAAAATAAGAAGAAGGCCATGGTTACCCTCTAGGGAAAGGAATTATTTTGCAGTGAGGAGGTGGATGAGACTATGTGTTATACCTCCATCCGTAGAGATGTATGTTTGGATAGTAACAACATTGTTCAAGAAAAGGAAACTAACTAAGATTTTTCATCTAAAAATTTAAGTGAAGAAAACTAAGGTGGATGTCCTTTTTTATACATGTTCTCAAGCTAATTTGCCATAGTAAAGAGTTATTTGACAAGTTGACAGTTGGAGACTTATGCATAATCCCCCTCAATGGCAACTTGGGTGAAGAAAGTTTAGACCAAGATGATGAAATGCATGTAAACTTAGGATTAGGTAATTTAACATATTCACATAATGGCTTTGTAAACCATTTATATGCAACTTGATCTTTACGTCAAGAGGTAAAAACTATGGTGAAAGAGATGAATCCATATCACCGCATAGAACCTTCTCTCACTCCACATAGTGAATTAAAATGCATATGAATATTTCTATATGTGATTTGTGTCTTTGTACAAAACACCCCCGATTTAAATATGATTAATTAATAACTAAACGATTTTTAGTTTAAGAATAATGCAGAACTCTATTCTTATTACATATAAACTAAGGAGTACTTCCTTTATTACGTTCCAAACATGTAATATCTCTTCCAACAACCTATTTAGCAACATGATTACTTCTTTTAGGCTAGCTTCCATTGCACTTCTATACTTTCATGCTCAATAGAAGAAGGATTTGAAATCCATAAATCATTAGTGTTGGCTAAGCATGATTTTACTACATCTCCAATGGTAATCTCAACCAACATCTCTAGGACCTTTTATAATTTAAACTTTACATATCCATTGGATTGTATACCCTTTTGAAAAATCTACACACATCATCATTTTTATAATGGTTAGAATTCACAATATCCATGAGAAGGAAACATCACTAGCTAGCCATTAGGATAATGCACACTCCCCCTCAATATAAATCCAAGACTTACTTGAAAAACTTTCACTTTTAAACATATATGAAAATCTTACATTGATAGGTTAACCTGCAGACAACCTTTTCTATAACAATGCATTAAATAACTTCGTTCAATATGCTTAACTAACTAACAACATGTATATATTACCTTTAATATGTTGAATAATTTCACATGGCTTCTTTTGGTGCTTCCATTGCACTTCTATACTTTGCCTCAGTAGAAGAAATGGATAATATATACTGCTCCAAGTAATGGGACCTAATCAAAATATTGAACATATATCCAGCTGTAATATAAACACAAATCAACATGGTTCCAAATGTCATTAGCCATCATATGCATATAATATTATTATTTCACTTAGTAACCATCTATAAAACTTACATTGATAGCCTAACCACAACTTGTATAACAACTTAAATAACAATATGATTAACAAATAACTATGTTATATTACCCAATATGTTGAACAATTTCAACATATTAATCTTGTAAAAATGTATACTAGATGCAATCAATATTAAACATCTCCAATATAAACACATAGGCGTCCCCAAGTGTCATTTGATATGCATATAATACTATTTTTTTAATCACATGCTAATTTAGAGTTTTAGAAATGTTTTGTCAACATATATATGTTCATTATTTATTTTAAGCCTTTGAATTTGTGATAAGACAGATAGATAACATATATGTTAAAGATATTATAACATTACTGTGGAAAAATTTCATGGATTATGTGGAGTTTTCTTCAAAAAGATGAACGAGGAATTGTTTTAGTGACAACTCACCATGTAAGCATCCTTCACACATTTCACGAGAGTTAGTGGCAGAACAAAAACAAGGTTATACCGAGACATGTCATACATGCTCCTAAAATTAACATGACCTTGTCTTTCATGCCATAATAGAATATCACTTCTATTTTGAGTAAAAAAACAAGAAGCAGAAGCAAAACATTTAAACACATATGATCCATTCTTTTGTATGCCTTCAAAAATTAGTAATATCTAACACACTTATATTTTAACAAAAATACACTATAACTATTTTGAGTTAGCTATGAATAAGCAAGAAAATTCATTTACAATTCTAGAACATTCAAAACATTTACTTTTCATTTACCCTGAATATCGAGAATCAAATGATCACTTTGATATATCATTTAACATCAGATATAATATTATATTTACATGACATGTGTCTAGATGCACCATTGTCAAATATCTGTAGTTTACAAGGTAACTACATTAGATTTATGTTTAATATAAATTTTTTTATACCATCATCCATTGAATTTTTTCACAAGGACATGAAGGTGAGGTTTTGTTCACATAAGGTACTTAATACATGATCAGAGAACAGGGGTCTGGGCGTAGCATCCCCCAACGGGGTTGAGGGGCAGCGCCTCAGGCGCGCTTGCATAATTTATAACTTGCTCCTTTGAAATTGACAAAAAAAAAACTCTTTGCGAGAAAAAAACATGATTATTACGATAATTTTGTAGGATCACTTTTTTGATAAAACAAAAAAGGTTTTAAAGAGGAAAAGCATTGCAAAAAGAGTTTAAAAACAATCCCCTTATTGTGACACATATTTACGCAGAAAACCTCTGAGGGGTAAAAACCATGGTGAAATAGATAAATTTATTTATTCGAGAAAATTATTACAATCCAGATCTCTCTCATCACTTCTCTCCCAAAATCCACATAGTGAATTAATTTTATCACATGATCCATTTATTTGATCCCACGGGTCATGAACAATTAAGTGGCAGGTTGTTTCTTTTTACAAAACACCCCATTTAAATATTGATTAATTAATAATCAATTAAACATAAACAAACGTAGTTTATAGTAAATATTAAATATAAATATTCTTGATTATTTAATTATAAATTAAGGTTTATAGGCACTTAATATTATGTTCTAACAATAAAATTACTTTCGGTATTCATATGGAATTTATTTATGAAGTCATTGTGGATGTTGTTCGACTTGATGTGTGTGGTGTAATATTTGACAACCCATATCTGTATATCAAGGATGTTATCTTCATGAGGAGAGCCAACCAATACCGTTTGGTAAAGGATGGTAAGAGCTACATCATTTCATCCTTTTCAAGAGACTCAAAGATATCTTTGGTAAGTGTCACCAAAGCCTGGAAGCTTATCAATGTCAATGGGAAATTTGCATTACATATTTTGAGGGATATGCTAGAAGATGGGATAGTTAAATCTAAAACCACTTGTAGTATGTTTTCTAACAAGGAACGAACATAGATGAAAGATATTGTTCAGTAGTTCATAGATTTTTTTCAAGAGCCTACAAGGTTGCCCCCAACTAGGACAATTGAGCATGAGATACACTTGTTATCTGATAGTCCACTTCTGAACTTGGGATTATATAAGAAGTCTTTGAAATATTCCAACGAGGTAAAACAAAAATTTCAGTCTTTGATTAAACAAGGTATAATCTATCCTAACACTTCTCCATGTGGTTATCCTATTGTTTTGGTGCCTAAGAAAGATGGTTCATAGAGAATGTGTGTTGATTATAGAGCATTAAATAAAATAGCCATCACGAATAGGTACCTTCTTCCTCACATTGATGATTTGTTAGATCAATTACATCATGTTAAATATTTTACTATGCTTGATTTGAAATATGTTTATCACCAAGTGTAGATCAAGGAAGAAGACATTTGGAAAACAACGTTCAAGACCAAACATGGGTTATGTGAATGGTTGGTATTACCATTCAGGCTATTCAATGCACTAGCTACCTTCATGAGGTAATGAGGCCGTTTATTGATTCTTTTTTCATTGTGTACTTGGATGACATTATGGTTTTTAGTGGAAATTTTGAGGGGCATATTGACCATTTGCATCAAGTTTTGCAAGTTATTAAGGAGAACCGGCTAGTGTTGAATGAGAAGAAGTGTGAGTTTTCTAAACATTTTCTTATATTTTTGGGACATGTGGTCGGATATGGAGAGTTGAGGATTGATCCAGAAAAGATAGAGGCCATTGTGAATTGGCCTACACCGTCTAGTTTGATCGAGACTAGGAGTTTCATTAGTGTAGTTCAGTATTTGACGAATTTCATCAAGAAATCCTCTTCCATAACAGTGTCGCTACATTCAGTGACTACAATGGGTAAGGTTTTTGACTGGGGTAAGAAACAACATATTACTTTTTTATCATTTAAATACAATATTAATCATGTTCTAGTTCTAGCATTTCCTAACTTGCAACTACCTTTCGAAGTGGAAACCAATGTCAGTGACTATGTGTGTTAGGTTGTGGACCCTGTTTTCATGTGTGAAAGTGCTGAAGACTATACACTAAGAGTAATGTACACTTTCCATAGTTGTCTCACCGAGGTTCAGGGGCGCAACCCCCAAGAAATGTTTTTTGGCCTTGAAACATGCCCGATATACCAGGAAACATGCTTTTCTCATATGGGTAATATTTTTGACCCATAGGTTTATGGGACAGTTTTGGCCCATGGTTTTGATACCTACGGTTTTGTAAAATTGATTAAGCAATTGTTTACTTATGTGGTTTTGTGCATATGGTAGGGAAAAAAGGTAACATTACAGATGTGTATGAATTAGGGTGTGAATTCTGTAGAGTTTGTTGATCATAGCTCCAAATAGATCTGGGTATTGTATTGAGAGAGTGGTGGCTTGTAATAAAATCTGAGCAAGTGATTCTTGGTGGATGTATCCCAAATTGGGTGAAATACGTTAAATACCATCTCTTTGTGTTGTGTTATTTTTATTATGCACTTTTATTTGAGATCTGTAATAATTTATGCATATTAATTTTTATGTTGCAATTATGTGAGGGATTGTTCCGCATATTTTATCCCTTATTTCCTAACACTATGTTTTTTTGGGGTGTCCTACTTCAGTGGGTAGGCCTGTATATTATCATTATTAATTATTTCATGGTGTACTTCTGAATTATTGTACATATGGTAAATAATTTTATGCTCTTGTTTAAGTAGTCAAGAAATGGAAACATTATCTCATGGGTAAATAAAATATCATCCACATGGATCACTAACCTCTTCTATATTTATAGGCTTAGAATAAACTTCAACATACTAGACACTATAAATGGATGGGTTTTTATAGTAATTTCATTTGATTATCAAATATAAGAAATGTTTGACTAAAAAATTAGCTGATATATTATCTAGACCTCCTTTGTTTTCAACTATGGGCACATTAACTCTTCTTGAGCCTTTTTTGTGTGAAGCATATCAGGAAGGTTATGAGTAGGATCTGGATTTTACAAAGAATTTCCTGTAGAAACCTCCAAAAGAGGGATTTACAGCTAGAGGAGAATATTACTTCAAGGATGGTTTATTCTACAAGAATGAGAAAATTTGTGTGCCTAAGGGGGAAAGAGTTCAGTTGATGAGGAACTATAAAATTGAAGGTGGAAAATACCTGGCGAATATCCCCGTAACCAGTTTCAGCGAAAGGCGAATTTGACAGTATTCAAAAACAAAATTTTCGCCTGGTTTTTCAAGGCTCCATCAGTGACGTGCGACAACAGTAATCCGTAATGACGCACGTCACTGGCGCGACAATAGCTCCTGATGACGTGCGACACTGGAGCGACACTAGATCGTAATGACGCGCGTCATTTGATTCTATTGACGCGCGACACTTGTTCTCTAATGACGCGCGACATTGTCCTCTATTGACGCGCGACATTGTCCTCTATTGACGCGCGACATTGTCCTCAAATGACGCGCGACATTGTCCTCTATTGACGCGCGACATTGTCCTCTATTGACGCGCGACATTGTCCTCTATTGACGCGCGACATTGTCCTCAAATGACGCGCGACATTGTCCTCTATTGACGCGCGACATTGTCCTCTATTGACGCGCGACATTGACGCGCCTCTATTGACGCGCGACACTGTAAACAAATGACGCGCGACACTGTCTTCTATTGACGCGCGACACTGCAATCAAATGACGCGCGACACTGTAAACAAATGACGCGCGACACAGCCTTCTATTGACGCGCGACACTGCTTCCTATTGACGCGCGTCATTTGAAGCAAATGACGCACGTCAATAGGGGACAGTGACGCCCTATTTAGGTTATAAATACCCTTATGCCGCTCATTTTCTCGTTTACGTTTTCCCGTGCTTGAATTTTTACAGGTCTAAATCTTTGGCAAAGACGCAATTACAGCTATAATGTCGACTTCACATGCTTCCCAATTGCAAGTTCAGCAAGAAAATGAAGAGAATCCAAGTCAATCGATTTCCAAGATAACCTACAGGAATCCCTTATGCCCTCACATCCATACGGCTTTAAGGATGTCTTCAGAATATCAAGCTATAATGGAAGAGTGTGGATTTATAGGGCTCGTCAATATGCCCCATTTCGAAACAAATCCGGATATTTTGAATTACCTTCTGTCATGCTACAATTCAGAGGACGGTATATTTTATGTGACTCTGAACGATGGCCAAATGTTCCAATTCACTATTGAACCGAATGACATACATCGGTTTACGGGCCTTCCTATCAGAAATTTACCAACTGTTACAACCAAGGCAACACTCGTGGAAGAAAACAAGAAATTTCTCGAATCAAAGTACGGTTTCCATGTTGATTGTAAGTATAATTCGTTTTAATTCAAAAATTTTTTATTCTGTTTTTTATTCTGATACAATTTGCTGTTATAAATTTATAGTAATTTTCACTGTTTCGCATTTGCAGCCCATGTCAATAAATCCAGGCGTGGTGTAGATACACAATCAATTGCACACCACTTTCTTGCTGCACTTATTGCATTTTTTCAAGCCAGAATTGTTATGCAGGGTCGCCAAACAGATATACCAAATTGGGCCATTGCATACATTTGTGCCACTATCTCAAAACAAAAATTCGATTGGTGCACATTTCTATCCAAAAAAATAAGAGCTGACATATCAAATTCAAAAATCTCAGAAAAACCTTTCATTTATTCAACAAACTATCTCCTCGGCTTCTACTATGAGGCACTTTTAAATTTAAAAGCTAAAGAAATTCCTACTTGCTCTGATGAGGCTTTGAAGAAATTCTCAATTCCATTTGCAGAACAACAGGTATAAACTATTTAGTTTGTAATTGTATTACAATTTTCTTCATTACAGTGCACAGTTATTAAAACTTAAATTTTAATGTTTTGCAGAGAAGATATCTTGAAGCCATTCCCAAAAAAAAAAAGATGTCGAGAGGAAGAGGCCAACTACACGCGGAGGCTTCGGGGGACTCCCAATCTGAAATGGAAGCTCACTCCTCTCCAAACCCTCAACAGTTTGAACTCGTTAAACGCCAGAGAAGTAATACATTCTCATATATTAATTACAAATTCCAAAGTTGCAGATTTATTTTTCAATTTAAATTTTAACAAAATGAATTGACAACATTTAATATTGATGAATAGCAGGGACTATGGAACCTTCTTCCCCAACTCACTCCAATACAGTCGCATGCATTGATATCTTCTGAACAGCCACTGAGTACAACTCCTACAAGGCCACCCGTAGCACCGAAAAAAACAACCCCTCGACAACAAGGTACAACTTTTCTATAGAACGTTTAATTTCGTAGTTTTGACTTTATGAATTGTTTTAATATTTTTCATTTTTTCTTGTACTTTTCAGCACATGTCAGTCATGATCAAACCACGGCACCGACACCCACTCAACCATTAATTTTTAAAATGCCAACCAGAGGAACAGTGAAAAAGAACATTGGTAAACGCATGCCTTTTGCTCCGGCCCCTAGTGGGACACTAAACCTTGACTCCTCGTTTCGAATTCCAACTCTCTCACTTGGTGGCTTGCCCAGCGCAACGGGCATATCTGTTTTGAACAATATAAATTTAGATGAAGATTATTTGGGCATTGATAGCAATGACCCAACTGGTTTTTTCGATACCCGCGAGATGATTCAAGGCCAGCAGGTATACTTCAGTCTTCAAATTTCAATTTTAATATGCTTTACAATTTTTAATTACATTCTGATTTATTTTTTCAAAAACAGGATCAGCCCACCCAAAGACAGAAACAAGGAGCAGTTGATCTTGTTCATGGTGAAAGCCCCCACACTTCTCCAGCAAGATCGTCTGCATCAGATTCAGATAGTGAAGAGTTTCCACCTTTTCCTTTGGAGAAATTAATTGGTAATGATTGTCAATCCCATGTCAGTGAGTTTATTATTCCTCAAATCCAACAGCTTATAGAATGGGAGTGAAGGGCTAAAATTCTTATCAATGAGATTATTAGTCGTTATGAAAATTATTGGCAACGGGATAGTTTATACGCTGCAGTCCAGAATCAACCTGCGAAGATGGATTCCTTACTTACCCAAGTAAAATGTGGGACTGTCACGTTTAACAACGACTATAAAGATGGCATTTTAGATAAGGCACTAAACAAATTGGAAAATATTAGTGCCGAGGCCCAGGCATATTTTAACAAATGGTCAAAGGACAAGGATTTGGTATCAATCGCAAATGCCGAAAGAGATAGAGCGGTTGTAAGTACTATTACATTCTAACAATCATTTTTGTTAATTTGAAATTTTGAATTTACATTAATATTTTGAATTGACGTTACTCTTTTTGTGCAGTTGAAATATGAAAATTTGAAGAGTCAGGCGAAGGTTTTGCAAGTTCACTTGGAAACAGCAAAGAACAGCTTATCCGCAGCAAAAAATTTGAAGCAAAATATTGTTTTGGTTAACAAACAAAACAATACACTAAAGCGGATAATTAAAGAGCATGGTCTCGACCCTGACATCTTGTTCAAAGCCAAAGCAGTTGCTGATCCAAATTTGCTGTCGCATGGAGATGCAACAAATCAAGAAGAAAGAATTATAAAAAATCTGGACAGTGCTGCAGAAGATCTTATAAGTTCAGGGGTTATTTCTGCTGTTGGGGAAAGAGGTGCAGCCAGAGTGGAAGAAGCCGTTGGGGAAGAGAGCAGAGCAGAATTTTCTAAAGAAAAAGAGGGTTTTGAAAATTAGAAACTTTTATTATTGACTAAACTTTAAATATTGAATTTGAAAACTTCAACTATTGAGTTTGTACTATGCTATTTGAATTTAATTATATGGTGATTAGATGGTGATTATCATGAATTATATGTATGTTTCTTGTTTACTTGCATTGTCATGAATAGTATGTGGACGTAGATGATGAATGATGACAATTGATAATCAATGATAGATGATGATGAAAGACGATGATCAATTTAATGTGTATAATGTAAAATTTAGTGCCTAAATATCTTGTGGGACTTTAATTATCTTGAAAATTATGTCGTGGGACTTTAATTGTATCTGAGATTTGATACTGTCTTTACTAAAGATTTCTCCTTAATAGACTTATGGTGTAGGAAAATTCTGATTTTAAAGGTTAAGAATAAATCTGTTGTACTAGATATTGTAAAATGTTTTCAAGTATCGTGTTGTATAGGACTTGAGATTCTCTTCGGGAGTGTGCTTTGAGTGGATTTTCTTTGAATGACCTTACATATCAGTCCTAAAATAAAGATAGCCAAGTCAATGAAGATGCTAAGGTCTAGCAATCTGTCATTGATGTTATCTATCTTGGTTTTAGACAAGAATTATTGCTACCAAGAAGATGTATTGTGTAATAGAGGTTATCCTTGATTCATGCTCAATTGATAAAATCAAGTTTCTCAAAGTCAATTTACAGAAACAAAGTTACTCTGTCATCTTAAAGAGGTAAGATTGTTAAATTTTTCAAAGTGCCTTACTTACCTCATCTGACTCAGTCTTCAAGTATCATAGTTGGTTGATAAAAAATTTCTCAAATAAAAGTGGTGAATATAAAGTACATATCCTTAATTGGAAACAGTCTCTTCCAGTACAAGAAGATTCATGGTGTATGGTCAGGTTATCTAAGATGAGCTTTGTAACTTTGTTTGACCTGAGGAGTGCAGTGGAAAAGTTTAAACAAAAAAAAGATCTTAAGAAAACTGATGGAACCAAGAAGGGGAAATTAATTGATGTTCCCAAACTTGATGCAAATCAAGCAGGAGGGAAGAATTCTGATCAATGTACTTTAATATTAACGGAGGGTGACTCAGCCAAGGCTCTTGTGGTTTGAATCAGGGAAATGTGAATATTGAATTTGGTAGTATTGTGACATGTTTCGACATCACTTTCCAATTTAATTTTTTGTTATTTTAGGTATCCTTATCCTATCAGGTGGCAGGAATATCTATTTTGTGGGAAGCTACCACTCATTTACAAATGGAGTATAATGAGATTGTAAATAGAAAAAAAATCCTTGGTCTACAGGAAGATAAAATATATTAAAAATAAATTAAATATAATTCTAAGAAATCAAGAAAGAATCATCACTGGTAAGAAATTAAACATAATTGCAAATATGCTAGGGTTTAGCTTACCTCTTGCGTATTAGATTGCTGTGAAATCATCAAGGGTAACGTGCTAGATCTTTGTTTCACATGAAATTGTATATGGAGGGGTGAGTTGCTTGACATTGTCAGTCCTGAGAAGTGCCAGCAACATCTTTAAATATATAGACCAACAATATCTTTAAATAAATGTAAATATAAAGAATTAGACTTGTAACGTCTTTAATGATAACAAGAGCTGAAAAAATGTAAGGTAACAAAAAATAAGATTATGTTGAAGAAGATACCTATTTAAAATTGAAATCATCACCGGTAATGTGCTAGATCTTTGTCTTAAAAAATTCAACACAAAAAATTGATTAGTAGATAGATGGGTGAGTTGCCTGACATTGTCAGTCCCGAGAAGTAACAGCTTCCTCGGACGGATGTCAACCCACGTTTTCAAAAAATAAAAATTTTGTATTTAACTAAATGTAAATACATACACCTGTAACATCTTTAATTATAACCAGAGCTGAAAAAATGAATAGTAACAAACAATAAGATTAAGGGGAAAAAGATACCTGCTTAAAGTTGAAATCATCACTGCCACTGGTAATGAGATAGATCTTTGTTTTAAAAAAATCCAACACGAGAAATGGATTAGTAGATAGATGGGTGAATTGCCTGACATTTTTAGTATATAACCTGTAACATCTTTAATGATAAAGATAAAAGATAGATAAAGAAGATACCTACTTAAAGTTGAAACAATCCATTATCAATAGCTTCATCAAAGTCGATGTTGTCTTCTGTAGAATGTGACGAAGAGCCAATTACACTCTCAAGGTTGGGAATATTTGTACTTGTAGCTGTATTATTTACACCTCTTTTTTCGCAAAGGGAATTCCAGTGAGCAATTGCTCTGTCAAAAAATGAATAGTAACAAACAATAAGATTAAGGGGAAAAAGATACCTGCTTAAAGTTGAAATCATCACTGCCACTGGTAATGAGCTAGATCTGTGTTTTAAAAAAATCCAACACGAGAAATGGATTAGTAGATAGATGGGTGAATTGCCTGACATTTTTAGTATATAGACCTGTAACATCTTTAATGATAAAGATAAAAGATAGATAAAGAAGATACCTACTTAAAGTTGAAACAATCCATTATCAATAGCTTCATCAAAGTCGATGTTGTCTTCTGTAGAATGTGACGAAGAGCCAATTACACTCTCAAGGTTGGGAATATTTGTACTTGTAGCTGTATTATTTACACCTCTTCTTTCGCAAAGGGAATTCCAGTGCGCAATTGCTCTGTCAAACGGAAAGGTTTCGAGGGAGTATCGTGAAACGTAACACCTCATGCAACTTTCCAGATTTTTATCCAACCTGTTTCTCAGTTTTGATTTTATAAATGACAATGCACTGAAAACTCTTTCATCCTCCACAGACCCCAAAATCATTGTCTGGCATAACTCATATAGTCTGAAATACTCACTGATATCTTCTTGTAAGATAGAACTTTGATAGATTCCTCTCCACAGCCTTGTAATAGCACCACTTTCAGAAGGTTGATCTAAATTCTTATATTGGTTCCTCATTGTTGTTGCAAAATTGGTTGACTGAAACTTTAATAAATCGGCATTCAGTATACCTTTGATTTCTGTACCCTTGAGCTCTGACGTCTTTGTAAATTGTTCCATTATTGTACCCATTGATTTATGGAAATGCTTACTGACAAAGTCTGCACGGCCACCTTCTGTATTCCAAAAATTCGGATTCATCACACCCATGGCTTCCAGAATTTTATCTTTACAGAAACGTTCCCTAATTTCTGATGACAAGGTTTCTGAAATTTTTTTAAGCTTTATTCTTGTTTCAACTATCACAGACTCAAACAAATTACGTGTCACAGGAACATCTTCTCGTTCTGATCCTATAATATCTTGACGTCTTTGCAAAATGTGCATTGGTATTTCCCTCCCATTAACAGAGATGCATAGGTGATCGTGGATATTAAATCTCAAAAAGGTGTTAGGATTTTTAAGATCTAATAAATCTCTCCAATTTTCAAAAATAGGTGCATCAAAACTATCCTGGGAACAGTACAATATATCAAGACTTTGACATACCATTTTCCTCATCCGTATAAAATCCACAATATAGATCAATCTGCCCTGTGCATGCTTCATCAGTGTATTGATCTCCTTTAACATTGGAAGAATACCAACCAATGTAAGCAAAGTCTCCAAATCAGTTAAGCGGAACAACAGGTCCCTTGCCCTATCAACTTCATGACGGTATTTGTGCATGAAACCAACCAATGAAGGATACTCCTCACGAACTCTGCATGCTGGTTCATACAAAGAGATCCATCTAGTCTCCACATCCTTCAGAAGTTTTTTGCCGTCTGTAATTCCAATTGCAAATTTTTGGAACTCGAGAAAACGCTTTGGGCTGCTTGACATATAGGCATGAAGTTCTCTTATGAGGTCTTCTAATTTAGCAACATTTTCGTGGTTGCTTACCATTTTATACGCTAAATTCATTCTGTGAGCCATACAGTGAATTGGTAGCATATATGGGGCCACTGTTGTTTGTAATCTAACACACAGCCCTGTTCGGTGACCCTGCATGACAGATGCACCATCTGCTCCAACGCATACCAACTTCGTAGCAATTTCATAATCAGTCATACCAGCAACATCTTTCAAATGAGAAACAACTATTTTATATAGGTTTTCAGCATTGCAGTTTTCAACCATTTTCATAACACCCAACAGATGAGGAGTCCTTATATGATTTTCTAAAGTATATATGTGGATACATACCCATGCGGTGTTGTCGACTGCTGTCACTTCATCAATTGAAAGAGAGATAAAGTTTGCTTTTTTTACATTCTCTTTCAAATCTTCCTTCTCTATCATCGAGAGGCATTTTGCCATTTCCCATCCACTACTCTCAGACCAATGAGACTGAGGTACATTCAGCATTCCGTTAAATTGATACAAAACTTTGAAATCAAGGAAATCTGACATCGCCCTTCCTTTTTTAAGTATTTGAAAAAGAGTAGAGAATTGTATGAATTTTGCATGTAGATTTGTTTCTTTCATCTTACCAATATGCGATGTGATTGTTCCTCCCTTTTCCAACAGATGTCTGTGTTTTTTCTGCTCTGCCTCATATTCCACTGCGTATCTGACATGCATGCACTCCTTTTCAGTTTTCCACCTATGTGTTTTGATTTTCTGGCCATCCGCCCCTGTTACAGTTAAATATTGTTTTCCACAATGTTTTTCTATTGTGTCCAGCTTCAGTTGCATTTTTTGTTGCTTTCCCAATTTCCACGTACATATTGTACATGTACATTCACATGGGATTTCTTCAGAATTAGATGATTGTACAGGTTCAATAAATGGAAATTTAGCTGCCCAATCAAACTTGTATGTCCTGCCAATGGTCCACATATTCTTGTTCGTTTTCAATGCTTTACTTTTTTGAGTAGAATTTTGAGCAATATCGCAATCACCTGGTTTCCTCTTTCTTGGACCAGAGTTTGATTTGATTTATGTGTTCCATTTTGCTGAGTGTTTGTATCTGTGATATCTTGCTGCACTTCTGGTTGCACCCCAACAGGAACAATATCTTCAAGATCTGGCATATTATCGTAGGTTTCATTTGTTTGACTGTGATACTGTGCAGAATGCATGTCCACCTCAATAATACCTTCCACACAGTCAGTATTCTGATTCTTTTTGGTGGCATCTATATGGATTGGTATTTACATTATCTGTATCCGCAGAGTTTCCAAAATACTTGAAGAGTGATTTCTGAGATTTCTTACTTACTTTTAGGTTCTTCGTATTCTTTGACTGGCACCTTCCATTATTCTGAAAAGAGTCCTACGTCAGCAAAAGAACCAAGAAGCGACTCTGTCCAGTCTTTGAGGTCTTGTCAGCGTGAACTGTCTGATGTCGCGCGTCAACACTGCCCAAGTCGCGCGTCAACACTATCCTCTGTCGCGCGTCAACCCTGAAGTCCTCTGTCGCGCGTCACTTCTTAGCCCAAGTCAAACGCGTCCTCTTGTCGCGCATCAAATACACTCTTGTCGCGCGTCAGTACACTCTCTTGTCGTGCGTGTACAGCTATTCTTGTACGCGTCAATATTGCCCTTGTCACGCATCTCAACACTGCATTTGTCGCGCGTCAACAATCACAGGATAACAGTAATATGAATCTCTGGTGCTCAAGGGTATGCGAGTTCAAATTTCACAGTATTGGTAATTTGGTAAGCTACTTGAGGTATACTACCCGGCGAATCACATAGGTTTTTATAGGAGATGTTTTCAAATGAAGGCGAAGCCGACCCCCCCAAAAAAATATACTGTATATTTTAGGCGAACAGGACACCGACCCACTCCGAATAATTTGCCTTTTCAAATTTTCCTAAAATGAAATTTTCGCCATATTACGAATATTCGCCACTAAAATTATCCCTGAAATTTTAGGAAAAAGATAACTAACTTCCCCAAAAAATTTTTTGTGATTATATTGCTTAGGTCATTCTTTGGATTTTCCAATTAAGAGAAAATATTAGCAAATGAGATTTTTCCATCTAGACATGTATTTGGGAGCACCTCCTCAACATTCCATGTTCTTTGCTCATTAAATTTGAAGCATTTTCATGTTATATTATTACACCCATTATTTTGAAATACTGGTGTTGTGTGGCTTTACAATATGAGGCAACATTGTAGGGCCAAAACTATATGGGTATCCTCATAAATTTTGTAAGCAATTTATCAAAAATTAATTCACTAATTAATTCTTTATTAAATTTTTCATTTTCAATACTTACTATATATATAGGATAGTTGATTTTAGCAATGGATATTGCAATCAACCAATCAACATCGTAGTACAAGGAGGTTAACATAACATATCCCATGAAAAACCCAATATGAATATAAATATGCTATAATCATAATGCTACTAATACATTTATGAGGAAATTCAACTAATGACATACAGGATGGACGCCTACAAGTTTTTTTTATCTTGGAAGTAGTTACGACTGTCATGACGGGATTGGATTTTCCTCTTCTACCATTTTTATCATTAGGGTTAGTGAACACACATTGTTAAAATTTATTTTCTAGGTATTATGGATATAAATATATATTACAATGATAATACACTACAAGGTTCATTTTAGCAACATGGACGTTGTAACTTAACAAAGCATTTTATGTTGCGGGTTCAACAAGGGATTATTAATGTTGTGAACTTTAATATTTATTTGGGTATGATAACACCCCAATCTTTCAAAGAAAACCCAAGGTAACTAGGAAAGTTTTAACTAAATGTAACACATCAAGATCAGATAAAAGCTTAAAAGCATGTTTCTTAATGTAAATGAATGAAATTAAACATATCTACAAATCATCCTTACTATGTATTGAATTATTAAAATAACATAGACCTAAATAGACCTAAGAGGGCAATCAAATTGGGATGTGTTCCCATTTACTCCAAGAAAGGTGAAATGGTCTCTCCAAATGGCTACAAGTCATTTTAGATACCCATCTACTAACCCCATGAAGACTTTAGGTAAGGTATTGAGCTTGGCTATAAAATATATTTATTATATATGAGATGCAAATCAAAGCATGGTGTAAAGTTTAAGGGTAGGATACTTAGTCCTTTTTTATAGTTTTTCCTTTGAAGAAAGTTTAGTATTTTGGTGCATGTGGGACTAAAACTCCATTCAAATTAGATTAAGACTTTCTAATCATGATTAAATTTGCTAATCATAATTAGTGAATTAACAAGTGATTAAGATGTGGGAGCCTTAATCAACCACTTAGGGTTCAACTAGGAGGCTAGATAAATTTTGAAGCTTTATCATTGAGATGTTGTGGAGGGAAAGTGGGGTGATTTTGAGTGGTTGGAAGAGGGGTTTGAAGCCAATAATAGGGTATATTAACCAAAACAAGGGAAAACTAGGCTTAATTAGCTAATAATCACTAATTATCTGTTTTGAAGAGGATTTTGACTTACGATTTGTCGTTAAGGGGCATCTTGAATGTGAAAGAGGTTAGGCAATGAACAATGTGTTGTTAATTGGCCAAAATGGTAAGAAACGTTAGTTAATTAGCGGAAATCACTAATTATAATGGAATTGGTAAGAATGAGTGTGATTTGTGTGCGTTTACCAAATAAGATTCAAAACGAAGAATTTAGGTGTCTACATTTGCCCCTGTTTGAGTTGAAGTAAGTAATCTTCACTTCAAATATAGTAGGCAAGAATAAACAAGAATTTTTTTGAAGAAAAATTAGTACACATGAAGGATGCCCCCTTGAGTGTCAATGGGGTGATCAAAGAAGTCAATCAACGATCGAAACCTCTTTATATTAGAAATGACTTATGAAACAGATTTCTAGAAGTCTACTCAATATGAAGGATAAGGATAGGGATAAACATGGTTGTTTATTACCCCAGGTGATTTGAAGAAAAATTCATACCATAGTGATAATAAATGATAATGGAGAATATAGGACAAGCCCAATCTTTCCATCCAATCTTTCAATAAGAAACTTTGTTGTATCATTTTCCCCTAGATCTACATCATCGACCTTTATTGAAATAAAAAAAATGTAAGATAACATGAAAAGCTAAATTACTAACATTCATTCATTGCTAAAAATACGTAACTACATGCAACATACATAACGCAATGCAATACGAGAAAGTAAAACAATGATTAACTTCATGAAACATACATAATGCAATGACTTTGGGACAAGAAAGTAAACCATCTAACCTAACAGAGAAACAATACAATCACACATACTCAAACAAACAAATGTTTAGACAGTTGCATAAATGTTTTTGTTATCAAGCTTCAGATACATTCCCGAATGTTTGTGTTGTAACGACAAGGATTAAAAACATTGCCCCAAGAAAGGATATATGCAAGGGGAATAACGAAGGACACAGGTAGTCCCATGGAAAGTATTCGTGCGATATGACAACAATCTCTGAGTGACAACTCACTGTCGCATGGCAGTACCGACATATTAAGCAAGCCAACTTTATTAATGGAGGTAGATCATGATGATCCTGTAAGTCGTTTGAGATTTAGAACAAGAAAGAACCTAAGAAATAGTTTTTGTAGGAAAAAATTTGATGTTTGAGGATGATGCATATTATACAGGCTTCAGCTGCATGCATGTCTTTTACCAATTTTCGAAAAAAATTGAATTTTTTGCAATTTTTAGATTTTTAATGATTTTACTATTTTTTTTGGGTTTTTGAAAACAATGGTATACTATTTTATTTTTAGATTTTTAGGAAGAAATATTATAGAAGAAATAAAAAATTCGTGAGACATCACTCCAAAAGTCACCGCAAGGAAAAAAATATGCCCCAGGTAGTAGAAAAGGCCATCATGGAAGCAAAACATGCCCCAACGTAGTAGAAAATGGGCGTGAAATAATTATTTATTAAAAATAATCATCACAATAGTGCTAGAGGAATTTTAGAAGAACCACGACGGCTCCAGGGTGCCTCGGGTGTGAGAAACACGTCGCGGGGGGTAAAATGGGTATATAAGCCATCACGACCAATTTATTTACCACATTCACTTACCATTTTACTGTTGATTGAGCTCTAACCTACGGGAGAAGGTGACAAGGGTGGAGAATTCAAAACACCATGTGGTTTTAGACCATGAGAGACTACATGAGACTTCCAACAGATGGCCCACATGTACACAAAGGTCAACCCTGTTTACACCTTAGTCAAATTAAAGCATTTAATTTTAGGTAAAAATTATAAATTAGGGTAGAAAAATGGCAGGGGTGACCCTTGGGTTTGGCAAGCATGTGCATGGGGTGCATGCCCATGCTGGGTGCATGTCTTAGTGTGCCTATGCATTGCATTAATTTTGGTTCAATGCATTTTGGGTTTTGCAGTGTGGGTGCACATGTGTTAGTGTTCATTAAAGAGGAATCATGCGGCCTATGCAAAAAGTGCTCCAAGCAAATTGTGGGCGCGTATGCGCATACGTGAAGAGAAATGTGCCTATGCACATGAGAGAGTTGAGGAGAAAATGCATTTATCCTATCTGCGGATGGGGTGTCTGATGCATGCTGGGGTGTGTGCTACATGCTACTGGGGGCCCATGCACTAGGGGGTGCGTGGGTGCACTCAGGGGAATGCCCAATGCATAAAATGTCATTTTTAGAATTTTTTTAGAAGAAAATGAAGGATTGTACAAACCCTAGATTATAACAATAGATGAATACTACTAATAAAATAGAAAAATTTGATGATATAATAGAAAAATTAGATGGTAGAAGAAAAATAATAAGATCATAGTAATTGACCTGATTAGCCATGTAGGTGAACTTAGAGGTACTAGAGACATGGGAGCGACATGGGCAGCTCCGGGCCTACAAGGTGACATTTAAACACCGGGACCATATTTTGTTAGAGATCACACTAGAGGTGACTAGTTTAACTTACGTGGCTCACATGCTACATGGGGATTACCTTAGACTCAATATGCTCACAACCTTAGCTAAGAGATGGTGGAGCTAGAGTCAGACCTTTCGATCTGCCTACTGGTGAGATGAGAATCACGTTGGAGGATGACATGTGGTGGATCTATACAAGTTCCTATTCAGGGTCACTTTGATTACATATGATGGTCATCTAGGACACGTATTGAGCGATGCATAGTTGAGTTGTTTGGAGTTGTAGACATACCCCATCAGGGTATGATGATCTTCATTAGGAAGTGCATAGTCAATCTGTGGCTAGGACAGGTCCCTATATTCTTGTTAGCTCTTGTCAGCGACATATTTTTTTCCTAACAAGGCTTGTGCTTGGTTTCCTCTAGGCCTTATTGGAGTGACTCACGACCTTCTTCAGGGAGAGGTTTACTACTAGGTTCAGTGTATACTGGCTCATTTATACTCTCCTATTTACACTTGATAGCTTACCATGGACAGATGTCAAATGGGTCCTACCACTTTGCTATAGATATGGGCCCTAGGATCATATTGCGATAGGCCACCCTAAAGAGCTTTGAGAGCTCGAGATAATTGGAGAGCCTTCCATCATGGTTGGGTTCCAAATGGAGATGGCATTCACATGGTCACATGGGGGACATACTATTATAGACAATTTTTGATGAATTAGCCAAAAACCCACCTATGATCACAAAAGGCCATACAGGTTATACCATTGGCCTTAAGATGTATTTGAGTTGAGTACACTAGAGTTGATCATTTCATCCTTGGAAAAGGAGCATATTCCTGGAGTGGTACATAAGTGGATAGGGTCCAACGTCAGTTTGGTCTCATCTAGGGGATTCTAGGTGATGAGATTGGTCATGGACCAATACAAGAGGTATTTCATCTAATGGGCCCCAGATCAGGCTCATAAGCTATGGCACATGACCATTTCTATGGAAATGGTAAAATCCCTATTAAAAACATTTAAGAATGCTATATCCTTTCCTGTGGATAGTGGATTCCAGATTTCGTCCTTTCTGACCACTTCTTTATGTAGATGGTTTGTGATCAATTGGCTAGCCATAAGAAGGATTGACTATATCATAATGGCCAATTATTTTCTGAAAACGACCTTAAGGGGGAACATGGCACCAGATCTCTAGATCATATCAAGAGAGTTTTGAAATTTACACCCCAACCACATCACCTGCAAAATTATCATCCACTTATGTTCTCTAATTGGACTAAATTGTCGGAGGATGCAATGAATTAGAAAACCATATTCTTTAGAATCTACGGTCGATGTCTAGTAAACATTTGACGTCACTCATACTTCTCTACCTGACCCATTCTCATTAAAGCAGTGGTAGTGCTTGAGTAAAATTCCTTCTTATAGGTTTTGTAACTTCAGGTCTGTTGGTCGTCAGATAGGACTTTACGAAGAGCAACAGTCAGGGGACAAGAAGTCCCTCCTCTTTAATGGGAGAGATTCCCTTATTCAGAAACGAACCTATTTACAAATGTACAAGACATGATTTGTTGGTTAAACTTGGATATTACAAAAGTGTTTTCTATGAAGATCATCAATTACAAAAGGACTGAGGAAAAAGAGTATGGGAAAGAGCAGAAAGGCAACATACAGAATTATAGATATCAGAGTAATTCTTTATGTATGCGAAGTCACAGTAAATTGAAACAAGATCATTTGTATTGGATAAATGAGATGGAATTCAGAGACAAAAAGTTCTGTAAATAACATCTGCTAGAACACAAAGTTTCTTAACATAACACAGATTCATTAATCAAGGACACAAAGTTCCTTCTTGGTTATACAAGATCACCAGGCTTGTAAAGTTGAAGAGTATGCAATCGGTGAGACTAACAAACTTGAGACAAATGATCTTCACAAAAGAAAATAAATGAATGCTTAGGAATAACAGAGATCAGATAGAAAAAGAATGGAAAGTCCTTCTGTATTGATTTCTTTATAATCTATTTACACTTTTCGAAAAATAAGCCAAGTTCTTCCTCCTTCAAAATGGCATGGAAAGGCCATT
This sequence comes from Taxus chinensis, assembly GCA_019776745.2. Taxonomy (NCBI): domain Eukaryota; kingdom Viridiplantae; phylum Streptophyta; class Pinopsida; order Cupressales; family Taxaceae; genus Taxus; species Taxus chinensis. Next base: position 536,326 of record JAHRHJ020003554.1, read on the forward strand.
ATATAGCTTACAAGTCAGTTACTCTTTGTAACTACTTCTTTTAACTAAAGATTAGTTAAGGATTCCCAATCGCAATACCTCAACTTATTACAATGAATCCGAGAAAAAGAAATAGAAAAGAAGAGAAGAATAAGGAGAAGAAGACAGGTGGTCGGTCACTGAGAGGGGACCCACTATCTTCAGAATTCGCTGCCTGAATCTCTTCAATGACTCGGCTATGTCTCTGCCATGAGGGACAGATGTGTTGGCTGTAGACTGACCCCAAAAACCAAGACACTTCTCCATTTCTTTATCAAACTCGATATGAGTATGATAATCTTTGTTCGCTTCTTCAATGGCAGATTGAAGAGAGCAGACCTCCTTCATTTTCTCCTTGGAGATGGAGCTTTCCTTGAGTAGATTATCTTTGACAAAAGCTCTGAACTGAGCTTTGATTTCTTGCAGGGAAAGGAGTACACCAGAAGTTTCATCTTGAAGATGGCAGTGTATATCTTTGAAAGCAGAGACAACCAGTGTCTTGAAAGCTTCACCCTTCTGCCAACTGTTCTTCAGCTCTCCCAAAGCCTCCTCCAAGACTTTGATTTTCCACTCCACAACCCAGGACTTTGATAGATTATCCTTTGCATCATCAAAAACCTTATTTGCCAGTAAGACGTTCTCATATGTCTGTCCCATAAGGCGGAGGTCTACTATGCAACTACTCCATAGCTTGAGCTCTTTATCCATGATCCCGATAGTAGAGGACAGCTTCTGTTGCAAATTATTCACTTTTCCATGGAGTTTGAAAGCTTCATCGATGAAGTTCAACCCTGCAACAAGCATATCATCCACCATGGCTTCCATAGCTCTGCCATAGACGGAATACTTGTGCATGTCTTTGATACTCTGTACTTCATCTTGGCTCAAAATTACAGGTGGTGGAAGAGTGGTCAATGGAGTAGGGTCTAAAACTTTGTCCTTAGACAAAAGAGACTTGATGAAACCTGTGAGAATTTGGGCCTGTTCTTCTAATTGCTCAATAGTTTGTTGCCCTTTTTCTACCCTCCCCCTCCCAATGACTGTTGTTACTGTTTCTTGGAGGTTATGAATCTCACCTTCAGGAGTAGACTCTCCCATTGGGATTCTCGAGAGCTCTAAGTTAGATACCTGCAAGTCCTACTCTGATTTATCCGTTGTAGGCTTGGCAATCTCCAGGAATTGCTGACCTTGAGCATCAGACACTATTCTAGAGATAGTTCTGGCTTTCTTGGCACGAGAAGGAGTGGTGCCCAACAAGGCTGCGACAGCATCAAAATTTGACCCTGAACTCCGAGAGGAAAATTTTCTCTTCCTATTGTCAACCAAAGGTTATACCCACACAAAAGAGGAAGAGGAATCAGCAGGAGGAGCAAGAGGGCCGAGAGACATAGAGATCATGACACTCAAGGTCTGTGCAGCTATTGAATCGAGTTGAGAGGTGAGTGGGGCACTTGGGGCAATTGTGGCAGAAGAGTCAACATCACCTGAAAGCTCAGTGCTCTGGATTTCTTTATCTTTATCAGCTGGGTCTTCAGGAGCATTTGCAGGGGTTGGCATTTCACTTTCTTCACTTTCACTAAGAAAAATGATATTCTCCGGTCCCATAGGCACTTCTACCTGCTTTCTTTGAGGATCATTCTCCACAGGCTCCTTCGTAACCTCCTTGAGTTTCTTCTGGTACACTTGAGTGGATGAAGAAGGAGTGGAAGCTGCAGGTCCTTGTATTGATGAGGCAGGTGGGGTTTGCACTGGTGTTTCTGACCTGGGAACCGATGCCTCTCTCCGTGGTGTTGAAGCATCCTTAGAAGAGGATTCTCCTGAGTGCCTTCTGAGCTCTCAAACTTTTCTATCAAACCAGACCTTAGTTCTAACTAAGACTGGAGCAAGGATCTCAGCCAGATAATATTTTTCTTTCATGTTCCAATCCAAGTCCTCCAAGGGGGTGTGCTTAATCACACTGTCATACTCATATGAGTATAGATCAGAATTATCATCCTGGAGTCCTTCAGGGACCTGGTACAAGCCAAGTTCTTAGATCAATTGTAGGGAGAACCTGCCACAATGCCTTCTCCTGGCCTCAAAATCATCTGCACAGTCAGCCCAGTAGTCTTCTGTATCTGCCCTATGATGGTAGATTATCTTGATGTTTCGTTCAATGAACTTCTTCAAGTCAAAGCAGGTTCTTGGCTTGAAGAAATGGACAGTGATAGGAACCAGGGCTCTCTCTATGTTCTGGGCATCCAGGGATGTTTTACAAGTGTAATTTCCCAAAGAGATGGGAAAGTGCAAATCGGAAATCTTCTTGTCCCTGCAGGTTCTGTGTAGTTTGTCTAACTGCCTGCATACTTCAATCAAAGCCATCTTATCATTGCAGAACATGGGAAGCCGTAGAGGGGTGCTCTCATAGCCAGCAAGCCTGATATAAGAAAATTTCCTGAATTGGATGAAATAAGCACCATATTGCGATATCAGGTTCATGGCTTCATCTGAAAACCTTCTAGCAGTATCACCTTCGAGCAGCCTGACCACGTACATGGTGAAAGCGTCATTGACCCTTCTGAAATTACGATTACTGGTCTCTAGGGTGAACTGCGGGCAGTAAGCATATACTGGATCATCTTTGTGAGCATCGATGTAAGAAAAGCCAAACCATTACCGTGACGTTGCCAGGGTATACATCAGGTACGAAGTCATGTAGAACTTCTTCATTTGCTGCACATTGGACATCTGCTCTGCCAAATTCATGCTGATGATCTCTGCCCAATTAATATTTTGCGTTCCCTCGCACACCATGCTGATGAGCGGGCACATCCAGAAGTAGAATTCGTTGGTAGAGGGAAAACCCATAACCCGTGCTAGTAGAATTATAAAGTCAGACAATTTTTCATTAAAATCTACCCAGAAAATGGTTTTAGACAGGTGAGAGGCTCCCTTCCTAGGGTTTTTAAGCCAGGACTTCGCCACTCGTGCCTTGTATTTATCACTGTCTTGGTTGAACAGGGCCTGTGCTTGATCCCGGGAAACAACTATGGCATTATCCATTTCTGGAATCCTCAGTGCAGTGCTAATGGTGGCAGCGTCTAGTTTGGCGATGAGTTCCCCATGTATATTGGTCAATTCACTCGAATCAGGGTCGAAGTGAGCTCCGCATGAAAGCACTGTATCAGCACATTGCACCGAGATTGGGAAACCTCCAGCGAAAGCCAAACCGCTGTCATGAATCATCTGCTGCCATTGGTGTAGGGTTTGCATCTGCCATCCTTGCCCAAAAATCACCAAAGTCAAGATGACAAGCTTCATTGTCCCCAATATTGGGAACGGCAGACTCTAATGGCGAGATTTGTTTCCTGTCCCTAAAATTTGATCTTCATATTGATAGTAATTCGGAGGGCAGAGCCGCAACCTAAACTCGGGAAGGAATTACAGAGGGAAGGGATACGCGCGCAGGAATTTAGATTGCAAGGGTTCGAGCAAAGGATAACATGGAAGCAGTGTGAAAAATGCATAGGGGGTTCACTCGTTATATAGCTGTTTAGGAGAGAGAAAGGTAATGAATGCGCATTTAATACATACCTACCAATTTGAATAAGCAAGATATTCGGGTAGAGTGGGAAAAATTAGCACGAATGGCACTTGGTTCATTTGGGACATGTGGGACGTGAAAGCGCGAAGCACGCGGCTCGGCCGATTCGGGTGAAGCAGGGAAAAGACGCACAAATGATTTTTGGGACATACGGGACAAAAGTGCGCGAGGTACGTGGTTCGGGCGATTCAGCCGAAAATGGAACAACTTGCTCGATTGAACTTGGGACATTTGGGACGCGAAAGCGCGAAGTACGCGGGTTCGGGGTGATTCGGCCAAAAATGGAACAACTTGCCCTTTTGAACTTGGGACATTTGGGACAAAAAGCTCCGACGGGCCCGAAAAAGACAAACTTTGGGGAAACCGGCCAATCGGCGGAACAGAGGGCCCAATTGAACTTGGGACACGTGGGACAAAAATTTCCGACAGGCCCAAAAAACACACAAAATGACCCAAAAACGTAGATTTTCTCAATTTCTTCGACTTTTAACATTATCAGTACAACAGAGAAGACACTTAAAATCAAAATTTCAAAATTTCCACTTTCCTTAAAAGCAAGGGAATTTTGAGTGGACCACACAGCTGGCTCCTTCTGGGGATGAACTTGGCATAAATTCAAGGAATGAGACAAGGTAAGAACTTAGACAAACTCAGGGAAGCAGACTAGTACCTTATCCATTGGGCAACGGAGTCAAAAAGCAAACCAATATAGAGGACAACACACCAAAACAAAAAGGAAAGAAAAACAAAAACGCTATACAGAGTATACAAAGGGACTCCCTAATCAGCCTATGACTTGAACAATTTCATGGTACTCGCCCACTATAAGGAAGTGGGATAGGAGAACCATCCATGTAATCAAGGTAAAAAGAATTCTTACCAGCAAAGTGTCTGATCTTGAAAGGTCCGAGCCAAAGGGAATCAAACTTGCCATGGCTTCCATGAGGTTCATGCCTTTTATCCCCTAACAAAACAGCGTCTCCAACTTGGAAATCTTTGAACCTGGCTTTCTTATCAAACAAGACCTTTACTTTCTGCTGGTGAGCAAATATCTTATCAGCAACTCTCCAATCTATCCTCATTCAATTTGTGAAGGTACATAATTCTCTTATCCAAAGCATCACTGAAACTGGTATTTTCAATGGCCTTCATTAGATGCAAGGCTGGCAGCTCCACTGTTACTGGCAATTGAGCTTCTACTTCCATATACCACTTGAAAAGGAGACATTCCAATTGCTCTCTTCGGTGTGATCCTATCTACCCAAAGAGCGTCATAGAGTTTCTTGTGCCAGTTCCATTGGGACTCATTGACTAATTTCCTTATAATGGTCACCAAATTTTTATTAGTGGATTTTGCTTGTCTATTTCCTTGAGGATAGTAATCTAAGGAGTGAGCCAAAGAGATGCCGTATCCATATATAAAAAATCCATTATCTCAGTTGAAGAAAAATTCGAAGCATTATCTGTCACAATCTTGTTTGGCACACCATACCTTACCAAGATGTTCTCTTTGATGAAGCTGCACACCACTTTAGAAGTAGTACTCTTTACTGGAATAATCCGTGGCAGTCTACCCATTTGGGGAAATAATCCGTGGTAGTTAATACATGCAGTATGACCAGCACTAGAAGAGGGATTAAGTGTTCCAATGAAGTCCAAACCCCACTTTTGAAAAGGTTCCTCAATTACAACTAGCCTAACAGGCAAAGAGGTTAATTTGGGTCTACCCACGAAAGTCTGACAAGCCTCACATTTATCTACCTACTTTGATGCATCTCTGAACAAGGTAGGCCAGTAATATCCCTCCGCGAAGTATCTTATGAGTAGTGACCAGTTGATGAGTAATGCCCTCCACATGCCTGCTCATGAAAAGCTGAGAGTAACTTTTTCTGCTGATCCTTGTCCACACATTTCAAAAAACCTTCCATCTAACCCATGTTTGAACAAGGCGTTTTCCCACAACACATATTGCACTGACCTTAGTTTAACAGTCCTCTTTTATTTGGCGGTCAAATGAGAGGGGCATTCTCCATAGGTGAGAAAATAAGCAATATTAGCATACCATTCATCAACTGAGCTAAGAAATAGAATGGTAGGAAGGCCAACTTTATCCTCTAGTAACTCATGTCTTAGCTCCTTCAGTGATGAGTTCACACAGGCCTTTGCCACGGACAATCTTGGTTGGTTTGATGTCAATATCGTATTCTTGGACCTTAGCAACCCAGTTCCCTCTCTTGGATCCAAATTCCTGCTGCGTGAGAATTGAACTTAACAATTGTATCTGTTACTAACACCATGGAGTGAGAGTTGAGGATGTAAAAACGAAACTGCTTAACAGCTTTGACCACTGTAAAAGCATGTTTTTTCCATCATGGTGTATTTTAAACTCATGATCTTTCAGAATATAGCTCATGAATGCAATTGGGAGTTCGTGCTCATCAGAATCTTCCTGAGTCAAAACAGCAGCTAAGGTGTTATCTGTGGCGTAGCAATAGATAATAAAATCTTTGCTGAAATCTGGACATGCTAAAACAGGAGTTTTAGCAATGGCTCTTTTAATTCCTTCAAAGGCTTCCTTTCCCTTCAGGAGACCAACCAAACGTTTGTTTGCCTTTCATCATTTGGTAAATATTCAAAGTTAACTCTGTAAAATTAGGGATGAACCTTCTTAAAAAATTGATCTTACCAAAGAAAGAGTGCACGCCCTTTTTGCTGGTTGGGAAAGGAACTTGCTAGATAGCTTGAACTCGCTCAGGATCAATCTTAATACCATCTTTGGAGATGATGTGCCCTAATAATTTCCCCTCTGTGACACAAAAAGACATATTTTTTAGGATTCAAAGAGATCCCATGTTCTCTACATCTTAGCAGAATTGTCTCCAGGTGCTGCAAAGTGATCCGCCCTTGTTTTAGAATACACAGTAAATTCATCAAGGTATACAACAATACACCTCTCTTTCAAAACTCCCAAAAGCTAGGTCCATAGCCCTCTGAAAAGTAGCACCGGCATTAATGAGCCCAAAAGGCATTCTTTTGTAAGCAAAGGTACCCCAAGGAGTAGTGAAAGTTATTTTGTGTTGATCTGCAGTAATTAACTTCTACCCTGATTATATCCTGAGAATCAATCAAGCGTAGACAACATTTCAGATCCTGTTACTAATTGCAAGACCTGATCCATCATAGGAAAAGGATAATTATCTTTCAAGGAAGCTTGATTCAGATTCCTGAAGTCAACACAGATGCAGATCTCACCATTTTTCTTCCTAACAGGCACAATATTGGCAATCCATGTTGAATGGTGAATAGGAAAAATGATTTTGGACTTTAACAACTTCTATATTTCTTGAAAGATGGTGTCAGCTATTTTGGGATTGTATTGCCTCTGTTTCTACTTAAAAGGCTTAATTCTAGGTTTGAGCGGAATAAAATGCTGCATATCTTTTGGTTTGAAAGCTTTTAAATCTTCATAAGAGTAAGCAAGAACATCCTTATACCTCTTTAAAAGATCAATTTACTTTTCTTCCTCTCATCTGTTGTGCAACATTTTCCAATGTTCACGAGCTTAGGATCAGTAGAACTCCCAATATTAATTCTTTTCACATTCAGCTGATTGTTGAGGTCTAGGAGAAGCTCTAGACTTTACATACCTGTCGTGTTTATCAAATATTTCCTCTAAACTCACCAATCCTTTAGGAATTTTGTTTCCCTTGAGTTTGATGCATCCATCTTGATCCGTTTCTTCTCCTTGGGTGACTGCTTTGTCAAAGGGCACACTTTCGCGAGGTAAATTGTAACTTCCTTCAAAGTACAATTGTTTAAAATTATCCTTGAGTTCTAAGAAAGAAAGCAAGTGTTGATCATCATTGAAAACTTGCCAGTTATTTATATTATCAAGTACACTAGGTCGATGGATCATCTCAATGGTGAACTTATCTTGAGAGAAGTTAGGATGAGGAATTAGTAGTGACCCTGAGACTGCTAGTGAATCAGCCCTGGTGTTCTTCTCCCTAGGTATTGCTTCGATGGAGAAAGCATCAAGAAATTCAATGGAATCCCAAACCTAATTCTGGTAATGTTTCAATCTTCCATTTTTTACCTGGAAAAGGTTTCTAACTTTCTTTACAATCAATTCCGCATCACCACGAGCCAGAAGATTCTTCACACCTTGTTCTTTTGCCACTTGTAGTCCAAGAATGAGAGCCTCATACTCTGCTGTATTATTAGTATTTTTGAACTGCAACTTGAATGAAAAAGGATGAAGGCTTCCTTCAGGTGACACCAGTAGGACACCAGCTCTAGAACCAGCTGAGGAACAACTTCCATCAAACTCTAAAATCCAAACACCATTAGGATCTTTAGGTGACACTTTGGGGAGTTGGATTTCATCAGGGGACATAATCATATAGTTGCCATGCCCCATATCCTCATAAAGTATTTGTGCTTTGGGATCATCCATTTTTTGTACAATATACTCAGACTGCTTCTCAAGCAGCAACTTCTTCATTTGCCCATTAACAGGTATGAGTGCATGTGACCAATCCATTTGAATTTCTCCACCCACATCCTTACAGAAGTTTCTGCTTAGCAACATCCTGTATGAAGGAGGAATATCTGCTACTAAGATGGTAGCCAAAACTTTCTTCTCAGGCAAAGCAGCAAAAGCCACTTGTGCATCTTTAATTCTTCCGACCAGGGGCACTTCCTTACTCTCCATAGAGTAACAAGATCCATAAGTGCGTGTGAGGGTCAAGCCTTAGGCATGAGCTACTTTAGCAGGCATCACATTGTCTGAGGCTCCTAAGTCTATGACATAATTACTGAGCCTATGGCCAGCTATAAGAAGTGTTACATAAAATGGTTTGATTTTGTCATTGGGTGAGGTGACAACGGCTACCAGACTAGGTTGTGGTGCAGAAGGAGTGGGTAAAAGGCCTTTAGAGGTGGTTTTAGAATGGGAATTGACAAAGTGAATCATTTTAGCAAAAGCCTTGGGATGGGTTTGATAATACTCAGCCTCTGAGATTTGAACCTTAGTCTTTTTTAGGTGATCAATAATATCAAAAGACCCAGAAGTGGATGGGCTATCATCACTTGAGATCCTAGGTTTATCAACTTGAGGGGAAAAGGAAGTAACTTGAGTAGAAGAATTGACAGGACTCACCTTTGGTGTAGATGAAACGGGGATAGGAGATCCTCTTTTTGCAATTACGGGGATAGTTGTCGGCTGCTCCTTAGATTTCTTGGTGGGCTGCGTCACTTTCTCCCTCTAATTTTTCTGCTCTCGAGTCATGACAGCATATGATTCGCTATTCATGTCTGCTACTACTTCATCATAATCATCTCCATCATCAATGCCCTCAGTGGTGAGAAATTAACTCGAGATCCCTCAAGTTCATCTGCTTCATCATCAACTTCTTCCACAAACTCCTCGCAAGCTTCATTATCCTCATCATCATCTAGTTCCTCAACTTCACAGGTTGCATTGACACGAACTTTAACAGGAGGTCCTTCAAGTGCTAGCCTTGTTTGAGAAGCGGGCAAACAATTTTCTGGGCTGAAAATTCCTCCTTGGAACGTCTGCATAGGGAGCATGCTGAGCCAATTGTTTCTTAATGGCGATGAGATCATTCGCAAGTTTTTGAACCAATGGATCAGTATTAGGTCTGGGAGTGGAAGAGGAGGAAGAAGCAGACTTAGATTTGGAAGGGTCTCTCCTCAACTTCCCTGATATGATTAAATCATCTTCGACACTAACAACAAGAGTTTGATCTTCAGCCAATGTTACGAGATTAGCCCTTCTTAGTGCATAACTAACTTCAGGTGATTGGGCATTTAGGAAGAAACATTTTTGGATTTGATCAACAGGTCGAGTATTTGGTGGAATTTTATTAATCAACCTGTTGAATCAGGCCACAAATTCTCTCATGGGCTCTTTTGAATCTTTCTTTATCTGAGAGATTTGGGCTAGCAAGGCATGCACATCTTCTGCTGGTTTGAAACGGTTTTCAAACCTAGTTCTCATTGTGTCCCAGCTAGTGATAGCACCAGCCGGAAGGTGATAGAACCAATCAGCAGCATTATCTTGTAAAGTCTCAACGAACAGTCTCACGGAGACGTCTTCATGTTCAACTCCCAGAACTCCACATGCAACTATGAAGGCTGTGATTTGTTCATCAAGATGCACTTTACCATTGCCTTTGAATTTAGGGAAGTTCTTTCGGTTACCTCTGGGTAACTCATGTAAAGGCTGAGGAAGGGCAAGGGGCCCGACACGATGACCCCAGGGAAATGGTACCGCCATTCTTGGAAAAATGGCTTGGAGAGGAACTACAACACCAGCAAGAATCAAAGCTCGAAGATTAGGACTAGCTGGCTCTGAAGGAATACCATCCGTAGGAATTATATCTTGAACAGGTGGAGTGCTTGTCGAACGAGTCTTTCTATTTCTTGTTGAAGGGAAACGAAAACCCTGCTACTCCAAAAGCTGAAACTGAGAATCTTCAATACCAAGGGCCCTTCTCCCTCGAGTAAAACGCAGAGTCGCCAGATCAAAGGATGATCAATAATTACAGAACTGGAATATGATTTTCCCCAATGGAGTCACCAAAAACTGTTGGTCGTCAAATAGGAATTTAAGAAGAGAAACAGTCAGGGGACAAGAAGTCCCTCCTCTTTAATGGGAGAGGTTCCCTTATTCAGAAACAAACCTATTTACAAATATACAAAACATGATTTTCTGGTTGAACTTGGATATAATGAAAGTGTTTTCTATAAGGATCATCAATTAAAAAAGGACTGAGGAATGAGAATATGAGAATGAGTAGAAAGGCAACACTCAGAATTATAGATAACAGAGTAATTCTTTATGTATGTGAAGTTATAGTGAATTGAAACAAGATCATTTGTATCATATAAATAAGATGGAATTTAAAGACACAAAGTTCTGTAAATAACATCTGCAAGAACACAAAGTTTCTTGACATAACATAGACAAATGATCTTCACAAAATTAAATGAAAAGCTTGGGGATAAAAGAGATCAGATAGACAAAGAATGAAAAGCCTTTCTGTATTGATTTCTTTATGATCTATTTACACTTTCAGAAAATAAGCCAAGTTCTTCCCTCCTTTGCAAAATGGTGTGGAGAGGCCATTATATAGCTTACAAATCAGTTACTCTTGGTAACCACTTATTTTAACTAAAGATTAGTTAAGGACTGCCAATCGTAATACCTCAACTTATCACAATGAATCCGAGAAAAAGAATTAGAAGAGAAGAGAAGAATAAGGAGAAGAAGACAGGTGGTTATGACTGGGAGGGACCCACTGACTTCAAAATCTGCTGCCTGAATCTCTTCAATGCCTTGGCTATGTCTCTGCCACGGGGGACTGATGTGTTGGCTGTGAAGACTGAGTCCAAAATCCGAGGCACTTCTCCATTTCCTTATCAAACTCGACATGAGTATGATAGTCTTTATTTGCTTCTTCAATGGCAGATTGAAGAGAGAAAATCTCCTTCATTTTCTCTTTGGAAATGGAGCTTTCATTGAATAGATTATCTTTGACAAAAGCTCTGAATTGAGCTTTGATTTCTTACAAGGAAAAAGGCACACCAGAAGTTTCATCCTAAAGATGACAATGTATTTCTTTGAAAGCAGATACAACCAGTGTCTTGAAAGCCTCACCCTTCTGCCAGCTATTCTTCGGTTCTCCCAAAGCCTCCTCCAAGACTTTGATCTTCCACTCCACGCTATAAACCCAGGACTTTGACAGATTATCCTTTGCATCATCAAAAACCTTATTCACCAATAAAATGTTCTCATCTGTCTGTCCCATGAGACAGAGGTCTACTATGCAACTGCTCCAGAGTTTGAGCTCTTTATCTATGATCCTGATAGTGGAGGAGAGCTTCTGTTGCAAGTTGTTCACCTTTCCGTGGAGTTTGAAAGCTTCATCGATGAAGTTCAATCCTGCAACAAGCATATCTTCCACCATGGCCTCCATAGCTCTGCCATAGATGGAATACTTGTGCATGTCTTTAATACTGTGTACTTCATCTTGGCTCAAAATTACAGGTGCCGGAAGGGTAGTCAATGGGGTAGGGTCCAAAACTTTGTCCTTAGACAAAAGAGATTTGATAAAACCTGTGAGAATTTGGGCTTGTTCCTCCAACTGTTCAATAGTTTGCTGCCCTTTTTCTACCCTTCCAATGACTCTTGTGACCGTTTCCTGGAGGTTGTGGATCTCACCTTCAGGGGTAGACTCTCCCATAGGAATCCTTGAGAATTCTAGGTCAGATGCCTGTAAGTCCTGTTCTGATTTATCTACTGTAGGCCTAGCAATTTCCAGGAATCGCTGACCCTGAGCATCAGACACTATCCTGGAGGTGATTCTGGCTTTTTTGGCACGAGAAGGAGTAGTGCCTAAAAAGGCTGCCGCAACATCAAAATTTGGCCCTGAGCTCCGAGAGGAAGACTTCCTCTTCCTACTGTCGACAAAAGGTTGCACCCATGTAAAAGAGGAGGAGGAAGCAGTAGGAGGGGCAAGAGGACCAAGAGACAAAGAGCTCATGGTGCTCAAGTTTTACACAGCTGTTGTCTCAAGTTGAGACATGAGTGGGGCGCTTGAAACAACTGGTGTAGAGGAGACAATAGCACTTGGAAGTTCGGTGCTCTGGACCTCATTGTCTTTATCCGTTGGAGCTTCAGGAGCGCTTAGAGGAGCTGGCACTTCACTCTCTTCACTTTCACTGAGAAAAATAATGTTCTCTGGTCCCAAAGGTAATTTTGTCTGCTTTCTCTAAGGATCTTTTTCCACAGGCTCCTTCTTAACCTCTTTGAATTTCTTCTAGTATACTTGGGTGGATGAAGGAGTAGAAACTGCAGGTTCTTATGTTGATGAGGCAGGAAGAGTTTGCACAGGTGTGTCTGATATTGGAGTCGATGCTTCCCTCCTTGGTGTTGAAACATCCTTAGAGGAGGATTCTCTTGAGTGCCTCCTAAACTCTCAAACTTTCTTATCAAACCAGATCTTAGTCCTGACTAATACTGGAGCCAGGATGTCAACCAAATAATCTTTCTCTTTCTTGAACCAATCCAAGTCCTCCAAGGGAGTGTGCTTAACCACATTGTCATACTCATATGAGTATAGATCAGAGTTGTCATCCTTAAACCCTTCAGGAACTTGGTACAAGCCGAGTTCTTGGATCAATTGCAGAGAGAACCTGCCATAATGCATCCTTCTAGCCTCAAAATCATCGGCACAGTCAACCCAATAGTCTTCTGTATCTACCCTATGATGATAGATTATCTTGATGTTCTGCTCAATGAACTTCTTAAAGTCGAAGCAAGTTCTTGGCTTGAAGAAATGGACAGTGATGGGAGCCAGGGCTCTTTCTATATTCTGTGCATCCAGCGTTGTTTTACAAGTGTAGTTTCCCAAAGAGATGGGGAAGTGTAAACTGGTAATCTTCTTGTCTCTGCAGGTTCTATGCAATTTGTCTAATTGCCTGCATACTTCTATCAAAGCCATCTTATCACTGCAGAACATGGGAAGCCTCAGAGGGGTGCTCTCATAGCCAGCAAGCCTGATATAGGAGAATTTTCTGAACTAGATAAAATAGGCACCGTAGTGCGATATCAGGCTCATGGCTTCGTCAGAAAATCTTCTAGCAGTGTCACCTTCAAGAATCCTGACCACATACATGGTGAAAGCATCATTTACCCTTCAGAAATTGCGATTACTAGTCTCTAGGGTGAACTGCGGGCAACAGGCATATACAGTATCATCCTTGTGGGCATCAATGCAAGAAAAACCAAACCATTTCCTTGATGCCGCCAGAGTATACATCAGGTACGAAGTCATGTAGAATTTCTTCGTTTGTTGTACATTGGACAGTTGCTTCGCTAAGTTCATGCTGATGATTTCTACACAGTTGATATTTTGAGTTCCCTCGCACACCATGTTGATGAGCGGGCACATCCAGAAATGGAATTCATTAGTAGAGGGTAAGCCCATAACCCGAGCCAGTAGGATTATAAAATCTGACAATTCTTCATTGAAATCTTCTCAGAAAAGGGTCTTGGATAGACGAGATGCTCCCTTCTTAGGGTTTTTAAGCCAAGACTTCGCCACCCGCGCCTTGTAGTTGTCGCTGTCTTGATTGAACAGGGCCTGTGCTTGATTTTGGGAAACAACTATGGCATTATCCATTTCTAGAATCCTCAGTGCAATGCTAATGGCGACATCGTCCAGTTTGGTGATGAGTTCCCCGTGTATGTTGGTCAATTCACTCGAATCAGGGTTGAAATGAGCTCTGCATGAAAGCACTGTATCTGCACATTGCACCGAGATTGGAAAACCACCAGTGAAAGCCAAACCGCTATCGTGAATCATCTGTGCCATTGGTGTAGGGTTTGCATCTGTCATCCTCGACCAAAAATCACCAAAGTCAAGATGGCGAACTTCACTGTCCCCGATATTAGGAACGACAAACTCTAGTGGTGAGATTTGTTCCTGTCCCTGAAATTTGATCTTCATGTTGATAGTAATTCGGAGGGCAGAGCCGCAAGCTAGACTCGGGAAGGAATTACAGAGGGAAGGGATACGCGCGCAGGAATTTAGATTACAAGGGTTTGAGCAAAGGATAGCATGGAAATAGTGTAAAAAACACATAGGGGGTTCGCTCGTTATATAGCCGTTTAGGAGAGAGAAAGGTAATTAATGCGCATTTAATACATACCTACCAATTTGAATAAGCAAGATATTCGGGTAGAGCGGGAAAAATTAGCGCGAATGGAACTTGGTTCATTTGGGACATGTGGGACGTGAAAGCACGAAGCACGCGGCTCGGCTGATTCGGGCAAAGCAGGGAAAAGACGCGCAAATGATTTTTGGGACATGCGGGACAAAAGTGCGCAAGATACGCGATTCAGCCGAAAATGGAACAACTTGTCTGGGTGAACTTGGGACATTTGGGACAAAAAATTCTGACGGGCCCGAAAAAGACAAACTTCGAGGAAACCGGCCGATCGGGGAACAGAGGGCCCAATTGAACTTGGGACACGCAGGACAAAAAATTTCGACAGGCCCGAAAAACACACAAAATGACCCAAAAACACAGATTTTCTCAATTTCTCGACTTTTAACATTATCAGTACAACAGAGAAGACACTTAAACTCAAAATTTCAAAATTTCCACTTTCTTAAAAGCAGGGGAATTTTGAGTGGACAACACATCCTAAAATTTTACAGTACTTTGAAGATCATGACTGGATGCAATACATCAACAAGTTTCAAGTTTTTGATGAGGTAATTGTGGTAGAATTTGTAAATACCATGAATAATGGAGAGGCAAAGGTATAAGGGTTAATAATCAGGGTAAGTGATTAGATTTTAGTAGATGTCATTGGTTTACCAGCTTAGGGAGAGCCATTTCCCTTCAATGCCAACCCAAAAGCAACAAGAAGAGAATTTATAGACAATGATGACGAGTTCATCTCATACCACCAAGGTACTTTTAGAATAACTCTCAAACCCTTATGGACACAAGCTTCCAAGTTTTTCATTCAATATTTTACTTGTGAAAGGAGATACTCAAGGTTAAACACAGTGCATTTCAAATTGTTAAATCATTTCAAGAACAATCATCAAGTAAATGTTCCAAATTTTTTGCATGACATGCTTAATAAAATGAGAAAAGAGGTTCAAAGGGGTAAGGGAACATGGTCACATCATTGTATAATAAATCTAGTGGTCAAGCACAATTTACAGAGGGATCACCCTCAAATATCATGGGACGACTTTGTGAAAGTAAACAATATTGAAACCTTGTTGGGAAAGAGGAGAAAAAGGAGAAACAAAACTGAAATTTCTTTTGCACATAATGCTAGAGGC
Source organism: Taxus chinensis (assembly GCA_019776745.2). Lineage (NCBI taxonomy): Eukaryota > Viridiplantae > Streptophyta > Pinopsida > Cupressales > Taxaceae > Taxus > Taxus chinensis. The sequence continues at coordinate 551,821 of JAHRHJ020003554.1, forward strand.
TACACCATCCTCTTCTCCACCTCAATAACAAATAAATCTTGAAAATCTTCCTTTGACAAAAGAAACCATTGTACCTATTTCACCAGAGAGAATATTTTTAGCTGAAACTTTGTTAGAATTTTCCTCCCCTGAAACCTCCACTTCTAAAACCACAAGGAAGTCTACTCATTCTGCTCCACAATAAACCAAACCCTCCACTTCCAAAACCAAAATAAAATCCACTCATTCTACTCCAAAACAAACTAGGCATTCCTAAAGGCTTAGGAAAAAGAGGTCAAAACCCTCTAATTCCAGACAATCTCAACACATCTCATTGAATAGTGATTTGGAATCCATAGAAAAATAATTATGAGCCTGAACCATTGGAGAAAGAGTATAGAGATATTGTTCCCATAGTAACTCAAGACCCAAAATAACATCAAGAACCAATAGAAGGACAAGAAGAGCCAAATTAGAATGAGAGAATAGTTAATGAAGTGAGACAAGTAGAAGAGACAATGGAAGGAGGAAGTGAACAAGAGAAATTCACTGTAGATGATGTCAATGAACAAGTCATTGAGAAAGTTGTTGAACAATTACAACATGATACTATACAAGAAGCATATGTAGAACCAATGCAACCCCCAATTATTATTCATGAAATCATAAGGGAACCTGAAAAACCATCTTGCAGTGAGATGGGAACATAGAATATGGGGCCCAATATTGACAAGGATGCCTACATTAATAGGCTTACAAAGAAATGGGACAAGAAGAAGAATGACATCATCTCTAAACATAAGAAGGACATGAAAGACAAAGATAAAGAGATTAAGAGGCTGAAACAAAAACAAGAGGAAACAATGTAGGTAACATTTGAAATGTTGAGTTGCAGACCCCCTTCAAGTGTTTATGTTATATACCTCAAAGAAAAGATGTTGTACCACAAGTTTATTTGCATAAATTCTGATATGATATATGACATTAGATCAGTCAGGAAATTCTTTACTCTGTATCAACATAGTACACATGAAATCTAGAATTTGTTATGTGAGTTATATTTGCATAATTATGCCCTTCCATATGACAGAGATTGGATCCCAATCATGTATGATGGGGATGTACAAGTTAAGGCATTATGTTCTTATTTTTCAAATGAATTGGAAAGAGATAAGAAAATTGAGGAATATATACATTTGGAGAAGGTTACACCATTGCATATCAAAGTTGAGGCAACAACAACAAATGAAATTGCAGAAGAATATGACAACTATATGGAAGTAGATAAAATCAAAGACAAAGTGTTGTAAATGAGGATGAAAACCCACACAGAAGTCAGGGACATGATCAGGGAACATGGAGTTCAGGTTGTGATGACATGCAAATTCAAATGGACAGAGTTATCCCCTGCGCTTCAAAGGAAAGAAATGCACTCCTATCCAAATATACTTCCAACATTACGAAGGGTGAACAAATATATTGAAATAAAAAATGAATGTGAGGATGAGTGGTTTCCTATATCTTATCATCCTCCAATATTTCATTTCCCAACTGTACATTAGACATGAAATTTACCAATCAATCAGAGGGTCCAAGAAAGAGTATACGACATATTCATGAGGAATGGTGAGTATTTCTTATAAGAAGAAGAAGGAACAAACACACCCATAGATTTTAGGTGAGAATACAGTTTCCAGTAGTAAATATATGAAGCTCTTGAATGAGGACATTCAAGTGTTAATTCCTATGGGTGTAATGAGTTGTATTAATTGCTTTCATAACAACTCATATTTTGTATTTTGATAATACCATTATAGCTATGTCAATGTATTTCCTAAGTACACAACTAAACATCATTATGACAACCATGAACTTTTGGCATAATGACTAATTGATATAGTTATATCTAATTGCCTTTATTTTGTGCTATTATGTGTGCATTTACTCTTGTTGTTCCAATATTTTTTTTGGATGATTATATGTGTTGATTCCACTCTTGGTTGTAAGTAATTTTCCATATGTAGCAAAGTAACCTATCCGCAATAAATAAATAACTTGTCCACAACATAAGGAAATTATTCACAATAAAGAGCCCACATTTATGAAGATATTTTGAAACATGAAGTGATGGAACTCAATTCCTTGTGCCATGGGATAAGTAGTTACAAAATAAACGTGGAAAACAAATCAATCTCTAATTTGGTCATTGATAAAGAACTAGTGAAGAATTGATTGTTAGATTAACACTTGTTGTGTGTTTCGTGAAGAACTAATTCTTAGTCGAACACTTGTGTATTTCAAACATGTGTTGAATCTCTCACTTATTTTGTTGAAGAATCTTTGTTGTATACTTTTTCTTCTCACTTTCTATAAATGATAAGGTATAAAGGAAAGGGGCGGTGCCTAGTAACGAGTTAGTTAGTTACTGAGTGACTAGAGGAGAGTCAATAGTCATATTTGGAATTAGAGAAAAGAGATTACTCTGATCTTTTAATTCCTAAATGTAATGTTTTATGTAAATCAATAAATATTTGAGTTCTGTCATTTAGTTTTTAGTTACAAAGTTAGGAAGGGATTAACACCCAAGTCAAGGCCCACTTGAGGTCTAGTAAATCCCCTCCATTGTTTTATTTCATGCATATTTACTTAGGAACAATCTACTTTTTGAATCTGCAACTTCGTTTCAGTAATAACATTTAACAATGGTCCATTTGTCATGTCTGAGCTTTATTTTACATTCAATATTGTTATGTGACAGTTAGTTCCTTTCCAATCTCCTAGATGAACTATAACTATGCACACAACACCGACAATATTTCAAGTCTACGCTCCCTGGTTTGATAATTAAATGAATGTAACTTAATGTACAACATATTAATTGTTGCAAGCCAATTTGAACCACCAAAATACCTCATCCTTCCATTCCACATCCCATCTAATCCTAACCAATCAACTCATTCCAAATCCAAAATCTCAACATCCAACATCAAACAATTCAAACATCCAAAATCCAACATCTAAACATCTAAAATCCAAAATCACATAATCTAAACATCCAAAATCCAAAATATAAAAATCAAAACATCCAAAATCTAAAATGTAAAAATCAAAACATCCAACATCACATAATATAAACATCCAAAATCCAAAATCTAAAAATCAAAACATTTAAAAAATACTCAAAAAGATCACAAATTTACAAAAATACAATGTGTGTTTTTTTCCTTGTGTGCGTTTACTTGTTTGTTTGCATTTACATTTCAACCTATGATATGAGGCCCTTTTTGTTTATTTTTCTTTTATATGCTCCAATGATATGATGACCATATTTTTTGCATTAATCTATCCAATGATATGAGGACAAGGGAATTTGAAAATTCAATCATCATGGTCTTTATACCATTGGTGCATCTTGTTTTATGCCATATCATTAATCACCTTGCTAATGATGATAAAAATGGGAAATTTATGACAGCACACCCCCTTCTATCATCATATTTTAGCCTTATCATCATCCACACCTAATATTCATCATCATCTAACTAACTATCTAACCTCCCAATCTTCTATCCAATCAATTATTTTATCACTCGTTCAATATCCACATCCAAATCTTATCCTCTCGCATCCAACATCTAATGAATGTGGAATCCTATAACATCCTCTCATTAATCAAAATCAATCATCCTCCTAATCCTCTCCTCTCATCCAAATCTATCCAAAAACCAATCCTTATTCTCTCATCCAACCATCCTCCATCTTCTAATCCTCCAAATCCAACATCCTACAACATCATCAACTCAAACATCCTCAAATATAACATCTTCAAATACAACATCCTTAAATCTAAATCCCGAATCTTTAATCCTAACCCCTTGATTGGGGCATCCTATAATTCAAAATACCCAAAGTTTAACCCCTTGACTGGGGCATATTCTAATCCAACAATCCTAAATCTTCATCCTCGTCATACATCGTTGACTGGGGCATCCTATATTCTAAAATATAATATCTCCTAGTCCTCTAATCCTAATCCTCTGAATCCTCAATCTTCTAATCATAATCCTAAAATATTCTAATCCTCTAATCCCAATCCTTTACATCCTCAAATATTATAATCCTCTGCATCCTTATAATCCTCTAAAATCCTCAATCTTCTTATCCTTAAAATTCTCAAATCTTCTCATCCTCTAATCCTATTTCATCTACTAACTTGAGCCTCTCCTCTTTTCGAGTGGTTACCATTCTCTTTCCTCCCTACCTAACCCCTCGAGGGGGCATCATATCACCATCCTAACATATTTTTTTCTTTTTATTTAAATGGTAATTGGTATGCAATAACCCTTCAAAGAAGGGAAAAATGTAGACATCTAAAATGTCATCATGATTAATTATGATTAATTTGTCCCGCAAATATCCCTACATCATCCATATAACAAATAATCACAAGATTAATTATTATTGTTTAATCCATTTTATCATCATTTATCATTTATCCCATCATTCCATCATTAATACTCTTAATTCATTATTTTATCCCATCTCATCCTTAATCAATTTTATTTCATTATTATATCATATTCTCCTATCATAATCCTTATTCACATTTTCTAGGAATTTGATATTCCTACATCTACCCACCCACCTACCCTACACATCCCTACACCTAGCATTTCCGTGCAACCTCACCCCTAATCATCTTTATTAATCTAATCTAAATCTAATCCTGATTACATCCTCCTACCTCTAAATCTGGAGGCTTCTATTTCTACTAAGCCTCTCTAAATCTCTCCTTCCATTGATTTTTTAATTCAATGGAAGCTTCTTCCCTCCATGAATTTTTAATTTAAATTCTAGAGTCTTCCACTCTAGAATCCTCTAATCCTCACATGCATTCTCAACCCTTGATCCAAATCCAACCTGGCTTCATCTTAGCCATTAAATCCTTTACCCCTCAATTATAAATTGAGCTCTCCTCCTCCATGAGAGCTAAGTCATAGAATCCATAACAAATCTATACCATTTTGTTTCATCAATCATCCATTTTATCCTTTTATCCAATAAATCCATCATCTATCATTCATCTACAATCAATTCATCTTCATCAATTGAGAAATTCAAAGGCAATCAAGGGGAGGTGCTGCTCGTGTGTCTCCACCAACATATGAAGCAACCGACAATCAATCAAGATCAAATCCAAAATAACAAAAGGGAGAATATTTGCATCTTCTTGTTAAGTGCATGTATTAGTTCTCTCTCCTTTTCAATCCATTTCCCTATTTGAAGTATTGTTTGAGAAGATTAGATTAAGAGAACAAATTGTTTGTTTTTCTTGCATTCACAAGCTAACATTTTCTTTGAAATACATGTGATAAAAGGAGTTCTTGTGTTGTTATTTGTGTTTACAAAGTCATATTTTGGTCTATTCATGCTTATAAGATTTGCTTAAGGTATTCATGATTTTAGCTGGAAGATATATACAATTTTTTATTTTTTATAATGAATTGTATTGGTTAATAATGTTATTATTTTTATCAATACTATGTGTTCATGAGTTTAAATTGTGGACTATACCTGCATTTCTATGTATACATATCATTCTCATAGGTTTTTAAATCACCCATTTCCAATACTATCCCTTGTCTGATATATTGTATTTCAATGTTCTAGGTAACACATTCTTTTATATTTATAGTACTTATATATCTTATTATCAAATCAATTATCATAATTGTTAATGCTTGTTTATCATTTGTAGGTGTTGCACATATGCTCTAGAATCTATCATATTTATGGATAAATCCTTAAACTTTATTATTTTTTATTTACACATAAAATTAACTCATTTATTATAAATAATGGTAAATAACAATAGCCACTACAAGGAGAATTGAAATTGTCGTATACTAGGTAAGAGCCACACTTTCTTATAAATATGGATCTTTTTTCCCCATGAAAGTGTTATGAGTGATCCACGTAATTTTTGTAGACCATAAATTTTTTATATATAATGCTTCTATCAATCATGATATAACATTCTTAACTCCATAAATTCTATTATTTGAAATCTACTTGTTAAACTAATAGTGGGTTGTTTAAGAAATTTGTAGCTAATTGAATTCCCAGTAGTCTTAATTATTTAGGCTTGTAAAAATGAAATAATCAAAGGATGTTATTGATTGTACCTCTATGATACGACGTTCTCAAAATAAATTATTTTTGTAGCGTAACAGTCTTTATTATCATTGCAGGTTTGAAGAAACTTTGGGTGAATTTGTTTCAACTTAAAGGAGACCCAAATTGTGTTACCATCAATAGGGGAGAAACCATGGTTTTATAACAATAAATATTAATTAAAATATCAATTTATTGAACCTCCTTTTAAGAGCATATATCCTTAAAAGTGAAAAATGAAAGACATTGTGGGCGTGAGATAGGTGTGGTAACAAGGTTAAATGATATGTTACTGGACCTACTTGCTTTAGAATCTTGAAGTGGTAAACAAAGAAATGTGTAATATTAGATCCTTTTCCATAATGTATTGGGATCTTATAAGATCTTACTCTTAGAAAGACCTTATCAACAATTGCAAAGTGATGATCAACCCTCTTTGCATTAGCATACTTCTTATGATGTTCACATGATTTCTCAAGTCATTGTCAAATGAGAACCACTTATTAAACCATGTCATGCAATAGGGTAGGACCAATAATAACTTGATCCTATAGTCTTGTTGTACCAAAAATCTTCACTTTCGTAAGAATCCCAAAAATTGGCCCAATATGTTCCTTGTGTAAAAAAATAAATTTTTGTCTAAAGGATCAAAGAGAGAATGTGTATTTTTGTGCCCCAAAAAGTGAAGCATATTTTTGATATAGAAAAGAAGTGGGGTTTCTAACTGCTTTTGTAGTTGCAAAACCTATTGGCAAATATTAGAGGTGAAAATTTAGTTTCATGGTTTTTAAGTACTTTTGCAATTGCAAAACCTATTGATAGACCTAGACACTGAAAAATTAAGGGCAAAATTATCCATTGGAGTCATAGGTCACAAAAGTAATTTTCAAAATTTCTTTACAAACAATTAATGATACCCTAAAACTCATTTAATTCTCATGTGTATTATTGTTTCCCTCCCCATATCTATTAAAGAAGATTGTTTTTTCCTCCTTGTTGGTGAAAGAAAATTAGTTGGTTTTCACCAACACTCTGGGACTATGTCCCTCCTGCGTGTGAAAGGGGAAGTTCCCTTTATTGAATGCAGATAAAAAATATATATTGTAGGTGGATACCAAGCTAGAGATCACACAGGACTACTCCATTAGACTTGCAGAAAATTGATTTCACCTAGTCCAAGGGAGGAATTTTCTTGGGAGACAAGGTGAAGGGGTGTTAGAACTTAGAAAAGAAGGGATTAATCTTGTAAATAAGCATTAGCAGAGTTTCACAAGCATTAACCAGAATCAATCCAAACTCAATTAGAAGAAAATAGATTCATAACAATAATAAGACACAATAAATCATGGGCATAAAATTCCATTAATACATTCAAGGCACTAAAACCTTCCTTGGTTGCACAAGATTATCATGTGCACAAAGCTGAAAAGTAGAGAGATATATGAAACATAGAAAAAGGAATAGAAGAATGCCATCTTTTGCTTGCTTCTTATTTTTGCAATAACTATCTACTTAGAGACTCACAATTGAAAACACTTTGGAATGAGGGATTCATATAATATATAGCTTTACAAAAGACTCTTCACCTACCCCCCAAATGAATTTACACTAATTTTTACAACTTGTGATCTTTCATATCCCTAGGAAAGAAAGTGAGTCCCTTTTTATTAATTAAAGGAGACTCATTACAATGCTTGACTATATGCCACATTTAAATGAATGAGACGAAATAGTGAATAATAACCCCCCTTAATGAAGAATTAGAATATGAGAGAAGAGAAGAAGAGGGGGGAGAAAGAATAAGGTATATAGCTATTCTGAAGGAGATGTTGCATTTATCGATGAAGATCCACCTGCTAAAGGAATTTGGGATAATGCTCCTAGAGAAATATCTATTCCTTTGAACTCTTTACTAAATCGAGCCACCGTGGGTACTACTTTCTCTGCTTGAGGAACACATATGAAGATTAAAGCCTTAAGCCAATTCTTTGAAGTGTTGTTAATGTTTGTACATTACTTGAACCAAATTTAGTACTCCTTAATAGTGTTGGAAATAACATACCTGATCTCTGCAAGGAATTCCAAGGTGTCCTTATTGAAGGAGAAGGGATCTCCTACCTCTTTCATGACCAATTCCTCAAATAGCTTCAAAATATCATTCAATAAGGAATTTTCATTTACCAAAGGTGCTCCAAGCTTTTGCACTTCTTTGTTTATGTTTTCCTACATCTGTAAAGTGAGCTCATCATAAGAATATAACTCCTCAAGAACATTGTTCATCATATCATATTGGGAAACCAATGTTTGAGACAAAATTGGAGACAAATTATCAGTTATGGAGTTAAACAATTTTTTTCCTACCAACACAAAATAAGCAAGGTTCCCCATCTCTGTTACTAATGGAAAAACTTGGTCCCAATGAATCTTTTCCTCAATAGGTTCCCTCGGTTCTCCGAGTATCCTAATTTTTAGGTCCTTTAGGTCCATGTGAGTCACATCACTATCACTCACACTCAACTACTCCATGGAAAGTGTTGAAACATGTTCCATGCCAGAAAAATTTAACTTCATGATTCCAAAATCAGCAAGATAGGTGAAAATGAAGCCAACAACAACTTTCTGCACTATAATCCAAAACTTTCTATTTTTTGACAGGTGGGGTTAAGAGTTGTTATTTTGGGAAAATGTGCTTTTTTTTCTTAAATTTTGTCTTCTAAAGATCCTAGCACACTTAAAATACCTCCATTGATGATGATTTATTATTTTTAGAAAGTTTCTATTTTTAACTAGTTACTTTTTTTGGAACCTACTAGTTTGGAAAAGTTGTTTGTTTTGCCTTGTTTGTTGTTTTTCACTGTTTATGGATGTTCTGAGTAATGTGACCTTACTGATTTAGGAGGCTTACTATTTTAGTATGTGACTTTAAAGAGCATTTGATTTTTTTTAAGGTGCACTTACCAGTGTTGGTTTGCAATGAAAACACTTTAATCGGATTCAACTTTATATTGGGATCTTGTGCTCTAATTTTCATAGTGATTCTTCTATTGAAACTCTTACAAATTGAAAAAGAAACTTCTGGAGGTAGGGTCTAAATTTTTTTTCTATAAATAAACTAGGGCATCATATGATATGCAACAAAGATCTTCTCAAAGGCACCTGGAAGTAGAGTATTTTATGAAAATCTTAGTTGAATCTGGTTTTGGTTGAAAAGATATGAAGAAATATAAATTTATAAGGTTGTGGATATTATGGAATGATTTGGGCAGCATGTATGGTATATTTTTATTTTATTGTAGGTATTACAGTAGAAAAAATGGTGAATAGGTTGACATGTGCAAAGAAAGTAACTTAAAGACAAGTTATCTTTTACTTTTTTGCTTCCCTGCTAACTATGGTTTGACCTTGGGTTGAATGAAAGATTAAGTGGAGTAAAAAAACTAGGTTTAATGGTGTAAGGGGACAAAAGAGATAGAAATTTTCACTTAGAAAAATATCATGATAAGTGGCTGCATTTGTTGAAGTGTGAGGAAGATGAAAAAACTGATCAAGCACCTGAAGAGATTGAGAGAGATCACATGGGGGACCAGATGAGGGGGCTTTCTCATAGGTGCTCATTTTTGTCCCCTCTATCCCCTTGGAAAAAAAGTATAAAAGGTACAAAAAAGGTCACTTGGAGAGATATCATGACAAGTGGAAACATCTGGTCAGGTGTGCACGAGGATGAAAAAACTCAGGTAAGCACCCACAAAGTGAAAAAAGGTCACATGAAAAACCACAGGGGGGCTTGCTCATGGGTACTCATTTTTGTCCCCTCTATCCCCTTGGGAAAAAGGGTCAAGAGGGAAAAAAAATTTCTATAAGAGAGAGATGATGACAAGTGGTGGGATCTAAGCAGGCCTGAGGAAATGGGGTTAGCCAGATAAACACCATGCAGAGCTGAAAAGGGTCACATGGGGGACCAAATAAATATCTTTCTCATGGGTGCTCATTTTTTTCCCCTCTGTCCCTTTGGGATAAAGGGACAAGAGGGACACAAAAAGAGCACCATGGAGAAAGGTGATGACATGTGGTAGTAAATTTTTTGGCTAAGTATGGATCCTGCACACTCTTTACTAATGAAAACTTGAATTGCTGTTGACCCAATGTTCACCTTTATTCTCTTTATCAACAAGGTTTCTCCAACCTTGGGTTCCTCCAGTTGTGAAGTTATCTCCTCGTGCCTTTTTTCTCCTTGAACAACCTAATTTATGCCATCATGTTTATTTTGATGTTGATCATCCTCAGGGCACTCCCAGAACCTATGGCCTGCATATTGATTGCACTTATAACACTTTCCTATAAATCTACCTCCTTTATTTGATGGATCTCCTCTTGTGAAGGGTCTCTTCCTCTAAAACCACCCCTTGAATGATTTTTTTGATCTCGAGCATTATTAAACTCTGAGTTGGAATTTTACATCTGTTCTCTACCTCCTTGTTGTCCTCCTCTTCCTTTGAAACCTCTACCTCTTTATCTACTATGGATAATCATGCTTTGTAGTTAATAAATAACCAACCTAAGTTGAATAAAAGGAATTTCAAGTGGATTGAGTATCTACAAAACTTATCATTTTTATCAAACACAAGAAGGGGAAAGAAAACAAGGTAGCTAATGGACTAAGTAGGAGAGTTATGATTTTACAAGAAATTTAGTTGGAAAGTGGAGGATTTTAGTCACTTAAGGAGTTGCATGAAGAGGATATTGAATTCAAAGAAGCATATGAAGTTTGTAAACAACCCACAAGAAGAAACAGAGGCCCATGGATGGATTACATGCTTCAATATGGGTTACTGTTCAAAGGAGCTCAGTTATATATTCTTAGAGGTTCCATGAGAGATAATTTATTGAAAGAGAAGCATAGTGGAGGTCTTGGAGGTAATTTTGGGATAGATAAGACAATATCTCATCTAAGTATTTTCTATTATTGACCTAAGATGCAGTCATATGTTAGGATATTTGTGGATAGGTGTATATTTTTTCAACATGCCAAGGGAAGGAGGTAAAATGTAGGTCTATATCAACCTCTTCCCATTTGAAATAAGCCATAAGATGAAATAAACATGGAATTTTTATCGGGTTTTCCAGGTACATAAAAAGGTAATGATTATATCTTTGTTTTTGTTGATAGATTTTTAAAAATGACACACTTCATAACATGTAAGAAGGTGAGTGATGCCACTCATGTTGTAATTTTGTTCTTTAAGGAAGTTGTAAGGTTGCATGGGATTCCAAAAAATCATTGTTTCAAATAGAGATACAAAGTTTTTTGACCATTTTTGGAGGACACTTTGGAAGAAGCTAGGTACTACATTGAATTTAAAATCAGTTTACCATCCAAAAATTGATGGTAAAATTGAAGTTTTTAATAATATCTTGGGAAACATGTTAAGATGTTTGACTAGTGACAAACCAAAGCAATGGGATCAGGTGTTAGCATAGGCAAAATTTGCATACAATGATTCTCCTAATATAAGTATTGGCTTTAGCCATTTTCAAGCTTTATATGGTATGAGCCCAAGAGGTGTGTATAAATTGAGGGATTTAGGGAGACAAGAGAAGTGAAGTGTTAAGGAGAGGACTTTGTAACAACCATGTAAGAAATCCCTGAACAAGTCAAACAACTGTTGGAGATGAGCACAACAAGAAGAGTGCTGATGAAAAGAGAATAGGAGTGATTTTTTAGGTGGGAGACTTAGTGTTAGCTCACTTGAAGAAGGGAATATTTCCCAAAGGAGAGTATAACAAGCTCAAGCTGAAGAATATAGGTCCTCGTAAGGTCTTAAGGAGGTTCTCTGTTAATGCTTATGAGATATATCTTCCACCACACATTGGAATGCCACCCATTTTTAATGTGGTAGACCTCTATCCATTCAGAGAAGGATAAGATACATTAAAGGCATATTATGATGATGAGGTAAAGCATCATTAATTGAGAATAAAAAATTCTCAAGGCACTCACATATGAGATAAAATCCATTTGGACAAAAAGGTGGTTAAGATAACCAAGGGTCAAGACTAATTTCAGTATCTTGTCAAATGGAAGAAACATCCTCTTGAAGATGCTACCTAGTTGCATCCATTAGAGTTTAACACATATGGTACCAACATTGAAGACCTCATGAGTAGGAGCTCATGACTCATTTTCACTCTTAGGGAGCCTGACGCACATGTATAATATTAAGATTCCATTTTTTTCATATTACGCCAATGTAGAGAGTTCATGTTGGGTCAATAAGGGGATATTCAAGGCTCCATTCTTGTATGCATTGTTCATTAGGTATGTGTTAGTATTTTCCCTCAAAAATCAAAAGTTTTAATTTTTGAATGTTTTAGTTATGTATAGGAGATGAAAAACACTTCTTCAAGATCTCATTAATGTCTCTCATGGCTAAGGGGTCCTAACAAGACTAGCTAGTTTCCCTCTAAGAGAGAGAGAGAGAGAGAGAGAGAGAGAGAGAGAGAGAGAGAGAGAGAGAGAGAGAGAGAGAGAGAGAGAGAGAGAGAGAGAGAGAGAGAGATTTTATAATGTGGAGATCCATCCTCAAGCTCGATATACTAGATTAGATGATAAAAACAAAAAGACATGAGGGATGGAAAGAGAAGAAAACTGATAAGTCTAGTTTTGTATCTCCATTATTTGAATAAACAACAAATATCATTAATGGTTATGTTTAGAGTACTGTGTGATGTTTGTGTAATATTGATTTACTTTTGTTTTCCTATGATACTCACATAGTAGTAAAGGAACTTGTGTTTGAGTGTTGAAACCTAAGAAAACCCCATTACAAGTATGCATGGTGATTGTATCAGCAGGAGTTCTCATGCTTAGTAATTTGTTTCATAGCCCAAAACCACTGAAAGAAAACATGGGAGGTTATAACTAATAAATATTCACCATGGGTACATGAAGAGATTATGAGGCAAGATAAAAAGGAGACACAATTAGCTCTCAGGTTGGTCTTCCTAAGATAGAGACTTAGGGTTTTCTGTGAGCTAATATTGATAATTTCTCATAGTTCCACCACCCAAAAATTACATAATTACCTAGGGATATTCTGTAGGATGTGCTCCAACTATTGAAAATGGTTTTAGGAGATTTTTTTCATGTTTATCCAAGTTGCAAATAAAAATCAATGTTAAGGTTGTCTCAAAACCTTGTTTACTAGTCTGTCTCAACTTATTGGATGTTTACAGGTAGGAAGGGGTGATAGATAGAATCAAGAACATTGAATTAAGTGTACTTAAGTACCAAAAATACTCTTAGTGTAGGGTCAAGAATTATTTATCCTTATTCATATTCAAGGGACCTTAGAACTAGTAAGGAGACCTACAAGTGACTACAAATCTTTAGTTGCTTGGAGAAATTTTCTTTGCTCTAGCTCCTTTGCATCACATAGAAACAATTTTAAAATGTGATATGGAGGTGTATAATATTTAAAGATACTAGGCTTATAGTTAGGGGCATGTAGTTATTATATATTTTATTTGAAACAATGTGACACAAAAATATTGATAATTATATAATGACCAATCTAACCCAAATACTTAGAATTCAATCTACAATTCAACACTTTTTACAATGTTTATTCATTGCAAGTAATCAACTTGAGATAGACATAACAATTCCACACGTAAAAAACTTCATCCTAGATATAAATTTCACATTTTGTGCAAACAATGGGGGAGAGAGAGATCACACTATGTTGAATCCACTTCCCTTTTTTTAAAATTAAGTAATCCTTCCTTTCAATAGGATTTCAATAAAGGGGGATAGAGAAAGGAATGATGATAAAGTTTCTTTTCTAAACAAATATCATTTAAATAAAATTTATCCGTTATCATTGCAAACACACACTTACATATTCCAAATCACAAGCTATACACTTAAATGAACTTCTCAGAGACCACTTATAAACTCATTTCAATCTCACTTGTAAAACAAAATATTTTCAATTTCTTCAATTTTCAACGCATACTTTACAACCCTTCACAAATATTTATAATATATCAATATCTCACACTACTAATCCAACAAGCACTACTAAGCTCAAACTAAACTCAAACCTACAACCATTAAAGTATGAGATATGAAAATTTTACATAAGAGATGAAGCATAAGGTAAACACAGAGTTACAAGAGAGTGATAATCTCACAAAGCCTTCAACCCACAAAATCTCCCAACCAAAAAAAATTGAGCACACATACTATTTTAAAATAAGTTAAGGAAGATTATACAAGCCTTGTAGAAAAGTAATTTCAACCAAAACAAAACACCTACAACTTTCTACCCTTATTACTACAAATTTACCAAGAGAGAAAGTAGGTTTTCAACTTACATAATATGTTCCACTTACAAACTTGAAGGATAAATGCACCAAAACCAAGGGGATCAAAATCAAGAAATAAAAATATGGGTGCAAGATAGATGATAACCCCATTCACCACCTCGTTTGGGAATTCCAACAAGACAAGAGTAAGTGCATAGATTATATCCTCTTCTCAACACACACTCCATCCCCAATCCTAATGGGTGGATTGAGAAGATAAAAACCCCACATGTACATACAAAAATACCCACATGAAAGGGAAAAGGAAAGTAAAAAAAACCAAGTAAAGAGAATGGAGAAAGAGACAATTCCTCACACACTAAACACACCCAAAGACTTATTCTCACAAACAAAAAGACACATACTTATCACAACCAAACAAATAAACATCACAACTATTTTCCAATAAGTGAAAATGAGGAAGAAATATGAGGAATCCTACCCAAAATGAGTAATTCTTCATTTGGAAACCAATTCCAATCTAGTTCCAAAATCTAAGCTCCCAAATCCAGAAGCTCTTTAAACCAAGTATATTTCCCTAAAAACTCAAGAAAACTTCCAATTTTTAAAATGAGTAACCCCTCCAAATGCTAAAGGCTGGCATATAAAAAATAAAGGGAATCAAATTCAACAATAAATATGAAATGGACATGTGCACATATTTATTCCAATGAGTACAACAAATCCTCTTATAAACCTAATCAAATTCTTACATATACCATTAATTTTCTTACAAAAACACTTAATATTTCTTACACTTCACATGGGCTTGATTTCTCATGTAAGTATTGAATTACGCAATCTGTCCAAAGGAAGAGTTTCCTTAAGGTACTGTAATCAAGGTCAATTAATAAGTCATTTGGTATCAATCAATAAAACATCTAAGAAATTCCAACCAACCTGTAGTTATAGGTCTTAGGGCCTTATTAGAGTGAAAACAGTGGGTTTGTTTGCAAAACACCCCTCTTTTTAGTCAGTGGAAGACCAAATTTGATATTAGAGTCAAAACATGGGTAGTTTGGGGTAAGTTTCAATTAAACATAATTAATAGGGTTTATGGAAAGTTGTAGAAGGTAGGGGTAAATAATAATAATAATCAAAAGTAGAAAAATAGGTCCAAAATGAAGAAAAATATAATAATTCTCTAACTAGTTAGTAACCAACACTAGTAATTAGTTAGACACAAACTAGGGTTCTCACAGGTTTAGTAAGAGAGTTTGGGTAGGTTTAGTTTTGAAAATAGCAAGGACATGTCTGATTCCCATGTAAATTAGCTTTAGCCTCATCTATCACCTGTGTACTCAATGCACCCATCAAATATGTCCAAGAAAAAATAAAACCAATACAAATTGATATGCATGTTACATCATATAATTAGCTAAGTCAATAATTATAAGATCAAACAAGTTAGTCATATATAGCATAATCTAAGACATGATTATCCATATGCATGATCTTCAAAATATCAATGCTACAATAATATAACTACACATAAAGCAACAAAGAACAATAACTGATAATGGTCAAAGGTCTAAAATCATATACAAAATTTACTCCCCATGCCCCAAATATAACACTTCAATGTCTATCTATGTATAAAAGTAATAACTGAAATCAAATTGAAACATAAATATGTACAAAATTGGCACCTGATGCCCTAAATGAACTACTAATGTCTCAAACATGAGAGCACACTCAAAGGAAAATATATAAAACTAGAAATGTGCATCACATTTGTATTGGGTATTTTTTTTTGTTTGTAAATTTTATATAAGCACTTCTTTATAATTATTTGTTTTATTGTATGATTTATTATGTTTCTTTGTATGATGTAGTTATAAGAACTTCATATGTATGCATGATTTTGTTTGTTTGGTTGTAGGATTTGTGCTATTCTTTAGATTTTTTTTTGTAAACATAATGCTTGTGTATATAAGCACTACTTTTATGAGTATGCATTTGTGCTTATCTATATGTACATATTAATTTTTATATCACATAATGTCTGATTGAGTGAAGATTCGAAGACTTTTATTGTGTTTGCATATAAATCTATTGAATATATAATATTGTATATTTTAATAGTTTTTGATAGAGTAATTATATATGTTTTCATTCAAGTACTTACTTGTACACATCATTATTTGAATATTTGATTAAATGATTTATCGTTGTTTGTATATTTATTATATGGGTGCTTTGTTTGGGTTGGTTTATGTTTAAATGTTAATATGTATTGTTTATTATGAATGAATGATGCATTAGAATTTTATTTGATTAGCTGTATGCCATAATATATAAGTAGATCTTTGTGTTACATAAATTTAGATTATTTCTTTGTTTGTGTTGGATGTTTTTTTATTTCTTTAATTCATAACATAATCCTTTAGTGGACATCAATATATAAATAAAATAAAATAATTATTTTGTATATTATATACATATTTGTTCGTTTGTATGTTTTATTGTTATAAGCACTTCATATGAGTACTTTTATGCATGCATTTTTCTATGTTTGAGTATGGGATTTGTATTATTCATTGTAAACTTATGTGCATATAAGCATTGTTTCTATAAAGAATGCATTTGAATGTATCTATCTATGTATTAATTTTTATTTGACTAAATGCTTGATTGAGTGAAGGCTTATAGAATTTGATTGTTCTTGTGTGTAGTTTTTCAAATAAATATATATTTCAAAGCATCTATTTTATTAATTTTGATATGATTTGATCACCATCATGGTTTGTATATTGATAAAATTATATATAATAAATTGTATCTTTGTTTGTTTGTATATAATGCATCTTTGTTTGATCAACATTGTATATGATAAAGCGTATCTTTTTCTGTATATTAATCATATGAGTACCTTATTTGATTTGGTCTATATTTATAAGTTTATAAGTATTGTTTGTTATAATTAAATGATGTGTTGGTTTTTAATTGTTTAATTGTGAGCAATATATTATATAAAAAAAATTATGTTTATATTTGGACTATTTTATTTTTAATTTGTATTAGTTGTAGTTTGTTTTTATTGAGTGTTTGTTTGTATGATATATTGATATAAGCACTTCATATTAATAGTTTTATGCAGTGTTTTGTCCATGTTTACTTGTAGTTTTGTTATTGTTTTATTATGTAGTTTGTATTATTCATTGTATTGTTACTTGTATCGTAAAACCTTATATATGTATACACACACTATTTGTATCAAAATGTACAATTCATTGTATGTGTATTTGTTTAAATGATGTATTGCATATTTTTTTGTATTTATTATATGTGTTTTTTATTATTATTACTTTGAATATACAAATACTTGTTTGTTTAATTTATTACATTTGAATAACGTAGTGGATATTTTTTATTTGTATAATTTATTATATAATTACCACTTTATGTTATTCATGATACAAGTATTTTATGCATGATAAGTTGTTTGTATTAGGGTGAGAGAACATTACTATCCATTTTTATTTTTATTTTTAGGTCATAGGCACTACATTCACTCTCCCAAAAACTTAAGCTATTTGTTGTTTGATTTGTTTCAAATAAAAAAGTGTTTTAGCTTATATATTAAAGATGCGGTGCATATGTAATTTTCCATAAATTTTCAAGTCACACACACTCTCTCTTACATATACAAGCACACATGTGCACACACACACACACAAATTTTTTTCTTGTATTATTTATTCTATGTTTACTTACTTTGACATAAGAATGTTTGTTTTATTTATAGACTTGTTCTCGTGTATGAATATTTGTTTAAATGGTGCATTGTATCTCTTTGAATAAAGAATTAATTGCTTAGGTACTTTGTATACATCTTAGTGTATGCTTGTTTACTTGAATGTTTTTTTATGATTGAATAATTTATACTACTAGTTTCTTTGTATGATTCATCATGTATGCATTACTTTGTATTTTATATTTTATTTTGACTTGCTTTAATCTAAAAATGCTTTCTTTTTAGAGCATGAGTTATTATTTGTTTGTGGATATACTTCATGTTATAATTTTTTATAGATTTGTTCTTGTGTATGAATATTTTTTTAAATGGTGTATTATATGTATGTAAATAAATAGTCCATCATGTTGAAAAATGTAAAATACGTAACCAAAAATATATGCCACACATATATTAATAAGTGTTAACTATGACTTGTTTGTTTTTCCTCCCTCAAAATGAGTTATCTTACTTGTATGCATATGTGGATTGGATTTACATTTTGGAAAAACTGGTAGGAAAGATGACCTTACAATGGCTGAAAACAAGATGTGTTGAAAAACACTAGGATCAATGGGTATAAATGTTGGGACCAAGGAAATAAACCTTGATAATACTTCTGTGAATTTTTAGAGACCTAATTGACCCACTACATACTTTTATATCATTCAAGATACTCATTTTTTTTTTGGTTTATAAATTATTTATTTGCAAGTATAAAAAAATATGGGATTTTCATTTTAAAATGTTCCTAAACTCATATTCCCTTAATTTTTTTTATCCATATCAACCATGAGGTGGTAAAAGGAGGTGTCATCACATTTATTTTATCACATTGAATTTCATGCTTCATTGATTGACTTTTAGACCCTACCAAAAAGATAGTTTTTTGTTTGATATTGATGGCTCCTTTGTTTGGGTTGTCAACTTGTATGCCTCCGACACCATTGAGTGGATTATGTTTTCCCATTGGTTGGGGAAAAGTTCCCAGAGTTTAGTTAAATATTTGGTGGGGACTTAAACATGGCAGAGTTCACTCATGACAAATAAGGCCTCCTATCAATGTGTTGATGAGAAATAATCTTGGAGTTTTGGACCTAAACCTTAATCAACACAATTAGGCAAACACTCTCATGTTCAAGTGTTCTAGTGTCCTACAAGGCCTTGAAAGTGTCCCTAAATTCATAAATAAAGTGATGTTGGTGGACTAGGTCAACATTAATGTTGCTCTTAATGTGTTATACAATGACCACTATCCCATAAATTTCTCCATCTTATGAGGAGGAAGACCAACTTAAGTTTTCAAGCATCAATTTGTTTTTAATTCCTCTCACTTAGCCCACAAGAAGACTTGTGGTCACATTTGTAGAGTTTTGAATCTTGTTCCTTGGAATTTATATGGAGATGTTTAGATTAAGTAATGGGAGGATGTCATTAAATTTTGAACCACATTTTTGTAGTATTTTGGAAGATGAATTGTGTCCATTCATTATTGGTCTTGCTAACATTCTACAACTTCTTATAAAGAGCTCTAGTATCTCACATATGAGATTGAATTAAATTCATTTGACACTTATTTGTAAGTAGAAGTGAATTTTATTCATCAAAATATCAAGTTGGTAAAATAAGATGAGGTCAAATGTGGTTAAATCCATACTTATATTCACTAGATTGGGACTGGTAACATGATCTATGTAGAATTTTCTCAACACATTTTGGACAGATACTATGTGACCAAATCAAGGAAATTTAAATTACAAGATGAAATCTGAGAAATTTACTTGATATTATTTGAGCCTTTTACACTCACTATATTAGTTTGCATCATCTGCGAGTATACATCAACATGAGAGTTGTTTGTTCAAGCCTTCCTAAAGGTGGTGCATTGCAAAGTATCACAAACCTAGTTAGTATGTTGCAAGCGACAAATTTTTTTCATTAAAGAGTAAGCAATTCTCCATACGACTAATGAAAAATATACATGCCTAGATGACTTCTCTTCCAAATTATACAAAATTTTGTTTTCCATGGTTCACCTTGTAGTCACAAAATCACACACTTACTATTACATTTACACCACCGAATATTTTATTTTATATATGGACCTCACGTGATAAAAGTATTCACTAATGACCTATCCCCTAGTCATGTCATCAGTTAGTTAGTTGTCATCGTCATTTTTCTTATACAGTCGTAAGTTGTTTACATGGTTCTGGTCATCCCTCAGGGAGTACTAGGTGTTGTTATTTAGTGATTTTTTGTCTCTAGTCTTTGACTGAGGCACCCATGGGCACCCCGATTCATGATTTAAGGTTCCCCGGTCCCCATAACACTTGGATCTAATTTATCTGTTCAAGGTCAGTCTTTGTCATTTTCATGTTCATTCCCCTAGGTACTAGTCAGCATGTCGGGTCATTAGTGTCGAAATTGAGCAAGCGATCCCTATATAAACATATCATACTCACCATATTAGGCGCAAACTATGTACTATCAAAGTTAGCTATCTACTAAGGAAAACAACTGCATTTGGGCATCATTTACATCTACATCACACAAACATAGGGGGAAAGGGTTGTATTCATTCTATTCCATCCACCATTTGTATTTTTACATCTAGTTACTGCCCCCTACTTCTGCATCATTGGTGCTAGGGCACCCTAAGCACATAATTACACGCACAAGAAAATGAAACTACGTTGGGTCTAGAATGTAGTGCAATGCTTATTTGTAAGCTCACATTGTGGCAGCCAAGGTCAGTCTAACCCATTCATATGCATCTTTCTTTTTTAGGATTTTGATGATTTGTATGGGGTTTTGCAGGTAGATATTCACATCAAATTCATGGCAATACCCATGCAACAAGGATAAAGACACTGCAAAAACCTAGCGACATTGTCAAATTTACATCTTGAGATTTTTCTGTAGACCAGAGCACCCAAATTACAGACCAGGGCGCTTGTAGAAACCCCAGTACTCTCCCAGGCGCCCCAGTTCAACCAGATCTTCAATTGATGTAATTCCCAGAATAACACCTTCACATCCCATCCTTTCCACACATCCACCTATTCAAGTTCAACACACAGCGAGGTAAGTCATATTCAGGTTAGTATCTTATCCCTCTCATTTTCATTATTTCATTTCACTTAAACATCAAAATAAAATATTTAGCATTGGTATTCTAGATTACGATGTTTATTGCATTTATGTATCTACTTAGATTAATTATAGAATAACATTAAAATTCCACATTTTTAGTTAATCACACCATGACCTTCAAAAAGTCTACTTGGAATTTTTTTATTATGATTATTTAGGGCATGTTATTACTTAGATTAACTATAGAATAACATTAAAATTCCAATCTTCCATTGCTTCAAGCCCTTGGATTTGTCCTAAAATTTACCAAATTTGTGGTCATGCTCTTTGAGGATGATAAAAATAGAATGGGATGGATTTAAAAACCCCTTCCCTTATGTTAATTTGGAATATTGTAAAAACATAATTGAAAATATGTACTTTAACAATTTACAAATACTTTTTCGTATCACAAATATATGTTTAAAAATATGTGTACTTAATCAATTTATAAGTAAATATATTATAAAAAATGACCTACCTCTAAGTAAACATCCCAACACATGTACAATATAATAATAATGCTTAATAAATCTGATCTACCTCTTGTTTAACAATGTAATATCATAAATTTGGACTTGAAAATGTTCACCCAAATCTATGATATATATTTCCTTAGAACAAAATGTGTTGTGATCATAGAAATCCTTGCAGTCAATAATTATTAGTTGAGAATTGATTTTTTATATTCGTTTGTCAACTCCTACTTTACTCCTTTCCCTAATTTCACATTGTGTTTCCTTTCTTTATGTAATGAGCTAATTATTTTCGACCTAAACTGTTAGTGTTAGTGAGTTTTTTTTATGCCCTACATTAGGATTTACATGGCTAGTAGGGCAAAGCATATAAGCATGTCCCACTCGGTGGCTAAAAATATTTTAAAATATGACTAGTAAAAAACATTCTAAAATCAAGTAAATTATGGATGCCCTGCGCCTTGGTATATTTAAACTCTTAAAAACACGTGTTTGGTCATTTTATGTGTTTGGTCATGTTTTGGTTGTCAGACATATTTTGATGAAGGTACAAAAATGCAAAAAAGTGGGACACAGATATATGCTTTGACATGTGAACTAATTAACCTTCTAATAGTCATACCAACCTTGTATTGGTAGATAAATAGAAATCACATAGTAAAAATAACTCGTATTTTCCCTAAAAATGCTCCACAATAGAAAGCTAACTAGAGAATAATAAGTGCTTTCTTATTGATTAATTGAAAAATAAATCTTATCACTTATCTATTTATATATGGCTTGAATTCAAACATGTATATTTATTGTGAAGGCATAAATTGAAGCCAACAATGACATATCAATAATAGACTTTGGCCATTTCTCATCACTTTTTTTGTAAGCCCAATGGTCAAACACACATAAAATCATAAATCTATATGATGTGATTTGTGTTAGAAGAAATTTTTTTGACACTCTATGTTAGACAAACCATAAATATCCATTTATGTGCATGTTATGACATAATACGTGTTAGAAAGTTCTTCACGACCGAAAAAGTGAGTTTTTTAGTTTATATTTTTCTCCCATTCAAGCACCCAATTCATTTTTTTCCAAAACTAAATGTATAAATGACCAAATAATTGAATAAATAGGACCCTAAGCTCTAAAAATTATATCTTCAATAATAATCCACACTTCAAATTGTGAACCTTCATATCTAAAGCACAAACTATAAACCCTATCTCTAAATCGACCCTTATAACTTGAATTCAATGCTTATTACTCTAAAGGGCTAAAACCAAAAGTACATCATTGTTAAATTCTAAACATAAACCTCAAGCCATGTTATGATGTGAAATTTGGAATTATTTTATATGAATAATTCAATAAATAAACCTAAATTCTTTATGTTAATTTTTTTTTAACTAAGAACATAATTTATCTCTATTAACAATAATTTACAAAATCACAATAATGATTGCATAAAAGCATAAAATAATACATCAAGTATTTTAAGGCTTCAATTACTAATAATAAAAAATGTATTAACTTGGTATATTATAATAACATTATAAAAACATAAAATTAAAACCAAGGGAGGTATTACAAATGATCTTGCATGTATTGTGGTCAATGAGCTCCACAATTGTTATGATGCATGCTCCACAGGATTAAAATTAGATGCTGAAGATTGAATTGATGTGGCTATTGTAGATATATTTGACATTAGTATTAAAGGTTAGGTCGATGTGTATGATGGAGGTGGGTTGATGTGGTTCTTGAGGTGAGGTTGACATCAATAATAGCGGTGGAGAATGGCAACCATGAATATAAGGCTTGTTGGGATCTTTGGTGGAGGAAAAAGTTGTTGAAACCATCAAAATAAGATCATGCCACATTTCTTATTCATATGTGTTACGATTTGAGGATAATGCACTAAATACCAAAAAAATTGGAAGCCACTTGAAAATACTTGATTTCATTCCTTCATATTTTGTGGCTAATAATTCAAATTTTACCTACAAAATATTCAACATGACTAATGATTGCAAGAGCATTAAATTCCAAATATATTCTAACTCTCATACAAAAAGTAAATGGAAAATCCAACCTTTACCCTATGAGCATATTTCAAATATTTGAATGTGCCCATTGTTTTTCCTTGGATCTATATATTGGATTGGTTGCTCCTCTCCTAAATAACTTCTTTTGGGATTTGCAAACCATACCTTGTAATCTCTCCTTCTATATTATATCTCATCCTTTGTGATATTTTAAAGTAGTAAAGTTTATAATTTTATACATGTTTAGTAAGATAAGAAACATTTCCTCACTCTAACTTGAGATGAGGGTTGTTGTATTCCTCATAATTTAATCCTAATGAATGTCAAATCTAGGCAGTGTCCAATGACTATATGTAATAGGGAGGAGGAATAATTTGCATGACAATTATTTGCTAAAGGATTTGACAACAAATGTATGAAACAAAATTAAGCTTAACTCAACTACAATCAAATTGAACTTAAGAATATTTTGGAGGTGGAATTATAAAAATAACGAATCAAAATAAATTAATGCTAGAAATAAAATCAATAAAATAGCTACAAAACATTAACCTTCTTCCTCCATGTGAGAGGGCCCTTACTCTCCTTTTGGAATAAGGAAAAATAATTACACAAATACCACCGAGATACTCATAAATATATTGTCGTATTTTATTCAAATATTGACAAAGAAACTTATTTTTCTAGATACAAAACACGAGTTCTAGATACAAAACATGAGTGCTTACAATAGAATTTATAGAATTCTTCTTCATATTATACTTACTCAATCCAACAAGAATGTGGAGCTATTCTTAGGAAGACATTTATTATCTAAATCAAAATCAAAACAAAACTCAACTTTATCTCCCACATGTGAAGAGAAAAGTATGAAAATACATCTCATTAAAAGAATCCTACTTAAATACTTCTAACTTCTTCCTTTTAGACTAAGTCAACATTCATATTCTTATTGCACATGTTTACAACAACTTAACCAAAGAATGTTACATTGCATGAACTCATTATGACTTTTCCACCTTCCACCTCACCACATTCGTGTCATTAATTTTCTGTTTGTAATTATGAATTCATTTTTAGAATATATTCAAATGACTTATGGGTTTGGTTACTCATTCTAAGATTTCCAAAACATTTTAAAATTCTAATTTTTTTGAGAAATGGGGGAGATACTGCTATTTTTTTGAACCTGCATTTTTTGGTTTATTTTCTTCCCTTCCCCCTCTTTCTAGGAAATATTCACATGTTGTCCCTTGAGTAAATATTATTAATTTGTTAAAGTGTGAGAGCATTTTGTTTGTTCTTGGAATGATTCAAGGTTCCTGCTATTCCTGTTGAATTATTGCAGCTGGCATATTCCTTTTTGAATCTTTCCTACCACCTAATTAGCCACAAATATAAGGTGTTGTGATTATCTACTACTCTTGCATATGTACTATTCCATGCAGTCCTATTAGAATGCACAACTAAATCTCATTAATTACCTTCAATTTCAGCCAACATGTATATTTTCACTCTTTGTGTTCACAATAGAATAACAACTCATCTTGTCAAGTCATGAAGGTTGTAAGAAAGAAGAGTTTGATTGCATGAAGTATTAGAAAAGTTTTAACTTCATGACCATGATTATCTCTTCTACCACTTATTGCATCTAACTAATTGAGAACTTCAAAAAAGGACAAACTAATAGTTGGGAAAATTTTCTTGTATCTCAAAGACTTTGTAAAATCATAATTCCTCAAAATAAGACCATAGTAATCTCCAAGGTGTCTTTACTTATTTTGGAACCACATTATGACATTTTGCGTATTTTGGAGTTACTGAGTGGTGTTCCACCCTTCTTCATGGCGTTTTGTTTTATCCTGGAGTTGCTTCTTATACTCTCACTCATTCCCGAGCCATTGTGTCATGTTGGGGATTTAAATGGAATAGTCTAGAGCTTACTTCCCATAGAAATTAAAAGCATGAAATAGCCAGAAGATGCTTCAGAATTTTCTTACATGAAGAATTGTGAAGTCAAAACAATCTAGAGCCAACCCATAATGTTATTTAATGACCTTGAATTTGAATTTATTTATTTGATCCATGTCTTAAAACTTCTTCCTTAATATGTATTGACACATTTCAACACATACTTTTAAAAATGGTTAGAACATAACAACATGTTGGAGAAAAATGAATTCCAAAGACTAATCCAAGCATTATCCTACATTCTACCTTTAAACAAGATATAAGCTCTAAAACTACATCTAAATCCACTTCTAAACTTAATTATGGAAGAGAAATAAGATGTTATTTTTATACATATATGAATTTTTTTATGACCTCAAACTCTTCCCCACACTTAAGTCCTTGTAGGGCATATTGCCCTCTTCTCTTTCACACACAAATGAGAAATTTAAATTCACATATCTTTTAAACATTTTTTGTTATGTAAAAATAGAGATGTTTTCATGATAGGGTGGAGTGAAACACAAACCTATATCAAAATTTTATTTGAAGGTTTGTAGCCCTTGTTAGAGCTATTACAAATTCCAAGTTGAAACAACCTGAAGTTGCTTGTGAGAGACTCAAACACTCATAAATTTTGATATGATATTATTGTGTAAAAAATGAGAGAGGTTTTTTTCACGAAAATAATAGGAATACAAACCTATCTTAGTTTTTAATTTTAATGGCTTTACCATTAGTTTGAGATAATACGAGTTATAAGTTGAGATAGTTTGAATCTACATGTGAGAGACTCAAACACCCATAACTTTTGATCTAATATTGTTGTGTAAAAAATGAGAGAGAGTTTTTCCATGACACCAAGAGGAAAAAAAAATTCTCTTCATTTTTTATTGGAAGGCCTATAACACCCATTAGAGCTAGTTTGAAGCCGGTTTCTCATAGAAATTTTAGGAGCCAAATAGTCCAAAGTTGCTATATAACATTGAAGAGTTGAATTCCATGGAACATAAATTTTTATTTTTTTATTGCTATGTAAAAAATGAGGGAGGTTTTTCATAATTACATAAAGTTGAAAAACAAATCCCTCAATTTTTCATATAATGTTTGTAGTATATTTTAAAGGGAGTCCAAAATGAGTTTCTTTTGAACAAAGCTCATGTGCGCACCTGTTCCTTTTCTATCATGTGTCCTCTCATGCACGGGATTGCCCCCACTATGGTGGATCCCTTGGCTCAGTTCATGGGGGATTTGGGTTCGATGTTGTTGTTCACCCCTTATCGGGCCAATGGGTTTCTGTGGCCACCTCTGACCCTCCCTAGTCCTCTGTTGTCAGTTTGTCTCTTTCTCTAAAGTCTAAGCTAAAGGATGGGAAGATGTCCTTATCCACCACCTTGCGGTCACAAATGTTGTTATAGATAACATGGATCTCTCCTTGATTAGAAAACTTATTGGTCCGTGTCTACCATTAGAAGACGTCAAAAAATGGGCTCATGCCAAATGGGCTCTTGGTGGGGTCTTCTCTGTGGCTGCACTCCCCAATGGCTCCATCTTGTTCTCCTTCGGTTTGAAAGGTGATTTTTCTTAGTCCCTTCTCAATGGTCCATGGTTTTTTGACTGTCAAGGTTTATATCTTTGCAAATGGTCTCCAAGATTTAATGTCTTTACTGAAGTGACGAATGAAGCTCCAATTTGGGGTTGGCTCTACGGTCTCCCTCTCGAGTTCTAGGAGAAATATATTATTGAGGTCATTGATGATTCCTTGGGAAAATAATAGCTATGGATCTTGATACAAAATACAAATCTCATCTGATCCACACCATAATTTGTGTCATTAAAGATGTAAGTAAACCTCTCCCTTCATCTATTGATATTATTTCAAGTTTTGGCTTATGGGTTTAGCCCTTCGAATATAAACATATTCCTCAAACATGTTCTGCATATAAAGGCATGGGTCATCATGCTTCTGCATGGCCCTCTTTTCCTCAGTATAAACCCAAACTAGATTCTAAGAAGAACCCCTCTATTTCCTCCCCTCGTGGAAAGGGCAAGGGTGTTATCATTCTCAACCCAAAGGTTTGCTCCTCTAATCCTTTTGCGGATTTATTTGTGGATAAATCCCCTAACCTGTCTTCTTTAGAGCTGATCTTGACCACGATTCTCCCCTCCCCTCAACTTCCCCTCTCCCCTCCTCTTCTTCATCCCTCCTCCCCTCCTCCCTCTTCCCCCTTGGAAAACGGTGAGCTTCCATCTCAGCCTCGTTCCTTTCCTAATACCGCTACTTCTTCCTCTGTTCCTCCCTCCCTCTACTTGGATCCTCCTTCTTGTCTCTCACGACTTCTCCTTCCTTTGACCAATCAAGAAAAAAATTTAGGCCCCTCCCTCATGACGACCTTACTCACAGATCGACAAGAAGCACCATTAAGAACGTCGATCTTGGGTTCACCAAACTTAAAGGTAGACCTCCAAACTCTTATAAGATGCACCAAGAAGATAACCAAGGAGTGACTGATAACACATGGATTGTGATAACAATTTTGGGTATCCCCAAACAAAAAGTTTCAAAATGAAATTTCTCTTTTGGAATATTAGAGGCATCAATGCATCACAAAAATTTATAATCTTTAAAGAAGTTTGTCTGATGCACAAGACAGATAGTATCATGTTGCAGGAAACAAAATTGAAAGAAGATAAAACTATTAACAGACTTTGGCCCAGAGAAAATTTTGTGATTAAGCCTCCTTGGGCAACTTGAGTGGTATTTATATTCTTTAGGACCCTTCGACATTTTATGGAGAGTGCATTTTTAAATCTAGTTCTTCTATGGTGGTCTTCTTCCAATACTTAGGGACAAACTGTTAGGTAAAACATAGTTTACTGTAGTAATTATGCATTGTAGTTACCATTTTACTATTTACTATGGTAGATTAGTTACTATGGGTAAAGAGGTTGTTTATTAGCATTGCTATTTGGTTATATTGTTATAACCTTATTATTTGTATTATTTGATA
Source organism: Taxus chinensis (assembly GCA_019776745.2). Taxonomy (NCBI): domain Eukaryota; kingdom Viridiplantae; phylum Streptophyta; class Pinopsida; order Cupressales; family Taxaceae; genus Taxus; species Taxus chinensis. The sequence goes on from JAHRHJ020003554.1 coordinate 580,694, forward strand.
TTTACGTGAGTATGTTGTAACAACACATAGATTGTTCTATAGTTTATTTAAACTATATTTGTTTGTATTATGGTTGTCCAATATCTATAAATATTGCAACCCTCTCAATATGAATGTAATTTTCTCATTTTGATATTAATAAAATATCCATAGGCTACCTCCCTATTTCCGGTCCTCAGCATTTGGTTTCAGAGCAAGGACTTAGGATCCTATGCAAGCATCAGATAATGTTGGAGAGGTTTGCAACTAAGGTAAGAAGTCTTTGGAGAAGAAAATTTCTCTTGGAGAGCATTTGCTACCTCCAACAGCTTCCCAAACCCACCCTGCATCCCCACAACCCCCATTTCGAGTTTCATGTGTTTAGAAAGTAATTTTTTTGCACTGGTGCAGGAAGCACCATGAAAATTTTCTTGTTAGAATATAATTCTAATTTTGATTAAAAAATCAGATCAGATTTAGAAAAATAAAATAAAATATATATTTTTCCCCACTAGGGGTTTTCCCTCTAAATTTTGATGTGTGTGTAGTCACAAATTCAGAGGATTCTTGTTTGTGCATTTGGTCCTCGCCAAACTCACCAAGCTCCTAAGGTGAGTTGGCTTGCATCAACCATGCTCGGTAAATACTCTACATCAAGCTATTTAAAGAGTTCTTCATCGAGCTCTATCTCACAAATCCCAATTGATATTTTCAAAGGGACCAAGCCAAGCCATCTCAAGCTTTATAATATTGAGTGACGAATAGGGATTATTGAAGCTCTTGCTTGCATTAGCCGAGTTGATTTGGAGTGCAACATGTGAGAATTGAGCTAATCCGATTGAGTCCCCTGTTCACATTTCATAAAGTCTCCTGTGAAGGCCAAGCCACTCGACCTCATTACCGACCAAACTCTCAAGCGATCCTTGGTAAATTGGCTCCAACAACCACTAGCCCTGCTTTGATACCCCGTCGACCTAGATCGGTGAGGCAGTGCATTCAAGCGACCGAGTAGAGGTTTGTTGGCAGAGGTCTAGATCGTGCTCCCCGTAGAATAGCTATAGAGGCAAATAAAAGGATCGGCGGGTTTAACACTACCGAGCCACCCTACGTCTCATAGCACTCAACGACGACCCTGCACACATATAAACAAGAAGGTGGAAGCTTTCTGCAGATAGAGAGTTGTAGAATGAAGGCATTCATGTGTATCCTTGAAAGAGGAGGTTACTAATACAACTCTCGTGCCCATTGTTTTGAGATCACTTCCTTCCTCTTATCGCATTTTTGTGATGAGACTCAATTTGTTAGATCAAAAAATCAGTTTTGAGAAGCTGGTGAATCTACTACAATAAGAAGAAGCAATGTACAACAAATATGAAGAAGAGGAACATGCAACTATCTTCTCATTAGAAAGGAAAAGACAGTACAATTTTCTCAAAAGTCCCAAAAACAACATCAACAAGGGGATAAGAAAAAAATAAATGTCCTATCTACAAAAGAGGGCATGATTTGAAAGATTTCTAGTTAAATACATAAAAGAAAGGTTCATCGAGCAATTATGGACCTCAAAATCAACACTCTCATCAAGGAAAATCATAATACAAGCAAGGGAAGAAGAAAGGGTAAATGGTGAAAGAAACCCCATCAATAAGGAAATATTGTTGAGTAAGAAGATCATTTAGATAATGAAGACTTCGTGTACACTTCTTATTCTATTGATCCATCTGTCATCTAGTATTTTTTGGTATGTTGATTCGAGAGCCATTCGACACATGACTAGGCACAGAGACTTGTTTATCACCATGAGGTACACACCTTTGGAAACCATGTTTCGTTAGGTGATGATTCTTCTTACACTGGTACAAGGTATTGGGAACATTTTTCTACCTCTTGGTTCATGAAATTGTAGATTAACAGATGTATTATATGTCCCTGGCTTAACAAAGAATATACTATCAGTACGTCAGCTTCTAGATCATAATCTGAAGATTAAATTTCATATTCATTCTGGAAATAATGTGTGTTTGATTCAAGACAAATATAGAGGATCAAAAATTATTGTAAAAACCTCCAATGTGGGACGTATGTTCTAGCTTGACTTTTTCCACAGGGATGATCAGGCACTAGTGGCTAAGAATTATTCCTGTACACAGTTGTGGCATCAGAGACTTGGTCACATAAGTTTCAAATATCTCAAAACACTTCACCGGTACAACATGGTGAGAGGCTTGCCATCTCTCCAGAAGGATACAGATAAGTGTCCTAACTTCCTAACAAGTAAATAACACATACGGCTTCATTCCAAGAAAATTACTTATCAAGCTCCAGGTAAGCTTGATTTGGTTCATATCAATCTTTATGGTCTGATGCAACCTATTCATTCTAGATTTCAGTATTTCATGCTATGTGTTGATGATTACTCTAAAAAAATGTGGATTTTTTGTCTTCCTAATAAAAGTGAAGCTTCGGATAACTTCAAAAAGTTCAAAGTGGCTGTAGAGAATGAGATTGGTCTTCATATCAGATCTCTCTACTCAAATTGAAGGGGGGAATTCACCAGTAATGAGTTCAAAGCCTACCTGCAAGCTCATTAGATTCATTCGACAGATGCCTCCGCCACACACACCGCAATAGAATGGTGTTGTTGAGAGAAGAAACCATACTATCATAGAGATGGTGTGTTGCATGATTGATGATTTTGGACTAGCGAGGACATTTTGGGTAGAAGCAACGAAGAAAACAATATATTTGCTGAACAAGAGTGCCCACATTTCTTGATGGAGTAACTCCACATGAAGCATGGTCGAATCGAAAACCATCCTTTTGCACACCTCAGAGTATTTGGGTGAAAATCAAACATGCACATACCCAAGTAGAAAACATAAATAAGTTGGATATGAAATCTCAAAAACTTATCTTCATTGGCTACAGTGAAGAGGCTCTTGGGTACAAGATTGATGGATCGAAGACCAAGAAAAGTTTACACCAACAGAGATGTTGTGTTCTTTGAGAAGAATGAAGTTGATAATCCTTCTCAAGACTCACCTGATGTAGATATTTAACTTGTTAAAATAGAATTTAATGTTCCCACTAATGATGGGATGATGGTGATGATTAGATAGGACCACGACCCATGGGAACAATACAATGTATGCCAAGTGGTATACAAATATGATTCAAGATGTAAAATTGGATGCTCCACTAGATACATCCACCACTGGACCACAGACTCATAGTAAAGCATGAGAAGAGGTAAAACTTTCTTTGATGAGTAGAGTTGTTGAATCTGTTGAGCCCTCTACTGTTTAGGATGCCCTATAGTCAAAATCTTGGAAAGATGTCATGGATGTTGAGTATTAGTTAGTGATGAAAAATAACACCTGACAGCTTGTCGATCTTCCACCAGGAAGAAACCCATTGGTTGCAGATGGATATTCAAAACAAAGTACAAAATAGATGGGACCATAGACAAGTACAAAGTGAGATACTGGTAGCAAAGGGGTATGCACAGAAGGAAGGCATAGACTATGAGGAGACATTTTCTCCCATAGCTAAGATCAAAAAGATCAGGATGATCTTTTCTCTAGCTACTCAGTTTGGTTGGAAATTATATCAGATGGACGTGAAAAGTTTCCTTTCTAAATGGAGATCTACAAGAGGAAGTCTACATGACTCAACCTGAGGGTTTTTTCATACCTGGTGAAGAAACAAAGGTATGTAGACTCAGAAATCTTTGTATGGCCTTAAACAGGCACCTCGGGCTTGGTACATCAAGATTAATGAGCATCTCATTCAACATGGATTCGTCATAAATCCATATGATCCCAATCTCTACCTCAAGAGGCAAGGAGGAGAGATTGTGATAGTTGTTGTATATGTCGAATGATCTAGTCATCACTGGTAGCACAGTGAAGATGATCGATGCAACGAATAAAGATCTTAATGATCGTTCGACATGACATGATCTCAGGCTCATGCACTATTGTCTTGGATTGGAAGTATGGTAGAAAGAGAATCACATATTTGTTTCTTAATTGAAATATACCAAGACAACGCTTGAGAAATTCAGGATGATGGATTGCACACCTATTTATACACCTATGGAGATGAGACTACAGTTATCTCGTTCAGATCCATCTCCTCTAGTAAATGCAAATCTCTATTGATAGTTGATTAGGAGTCTCATTTACCTAACATATACTAGACCATGTATCAAATTTGCAGTGAGCTATCTTTCCAGGTTCATGCAAGAACCCAAAGTTTGTCATTGGAAAGAAACAAGGTGGATCTTGAGGTATCTCAAGGGTACTATGGATCTTGGTCTAGAATACAAGAAGAATGATCAATTCTTCTTGACTGGATATTCAAATTCAGATCATGTAGGTAATATTGATGATAGCAAATCCACTTATGGATTTGTATTATTTTTGGGATCTAGACCAATATCATGGGGAATCAAGAAACAAATCTTTGTTTCTCACTCTTTTACAGAGGTCGTATATCATGTCTGCAGTGGAGTTGTTTGCGAAGTGATATGGATGTGTTGTATACTTGAGGGTCTTGGAGTACCATAGGAGAAATCCACCACCTTGTATGTTGACAATGAGGGTGTTCTCAAACTTGTTCACAATCCATTGTTTCATGAGAGAACCAAACATATTGAGGTACAGGTTCACTTCATACGCGAGCATGTGTTGAAACACAATATACAACTTCAATTTTTCCCAACAGTTGAACAATGAGTAGATATCTTCACAAAGTCACTTGCATGTGACAAGTTTGAGTTTTTCAGAGAGTTCCTCTCCACATCCCTTGAGGCAATGCAAAATTAATGGGGGGAATGTTAGGTAAAACATATTTTACTGTAGTAATTATGCATTGCAATTACCATTTTACTATTTACTATGGTAGATTAGTTACTATGGGTAAATAGGTTGTTTATTAGCATTTTTATTTGGTTATATTGTTATAACCTTATTATTTTTATTATTTAATTATTTATGCGAGTCTATTGTATTTTAAACTTAGGTTAATATAACTAGTTTTGCAACTTAAACTATATTATAGTTCGTATTATTATAATCAATATCTATAAATATTACAGCCCTATTTCTATTGTAATCTAATCATTTTGATATTAATAAAATATCCACAGAACTGAGTCCCTATTTTTCCTGAGCAGTTATATAGATGGATAGCCATAAATCTCTAAACTAACATGAACCGTTAGAAGAACATTCATTTCCTAGACATCCTGGCTATGGTTCAAACTTAGGGTGTTATGTAATCTCCCGGTTTACTTGTAGATTCACCCTTGAAACATTAGAAATATTTGAATTATTGATGCAACATCAACGTGGTGGTAACCCCAATGGGAGTATGAAAACATGGACTCTAATATTTTCCAATTCTGGCCTTCTCATTGATTTGGACTTTTGCATGGAAATTACATTTACTTGGTCAAACAAAAGTTTTTAACCCGGAGTAAATCATATTCAAATATCAACTAACAGAAAGGGTTATTTAAGTGATTGGCACACTAAGTTATTCTATATGTACTTTAGCCCTCCTAAATAGTCTCCTGAATCACTTGCCATTATAGTTCTCAACAGTGGCCATAAATTGGAAGACTTTCATAAAAATCCACAATGTCGCTTTGAAGTTAGAGATTGGTTGCAAACTTTAGGTCCATGATCATTCAATAGATTTAATACCCAAATGGTTTTGGATATTTGGAGGTTATGTTCAACCATGTCTGCTTTGCCTAGAAACTTTATAGGTCTAAAAGAACTTAAGAATGGATCTGTTCAAATTTTTAGTATCATCAAGTGATCATTAATTAAACTTGTTCCTTCATCTTTCAGAATATCTTGTTGACATGGCCATAATAGATTAAAATATAAAGGTTAGGCATTATGGATTTGAGAATGGTAACAAACTTGTTGGAAGATTTCTTTCATAACACTCTCAAAGGAAGCCTTTACAAATCACTTGGAGACAAATATTTAGAGCCCTTTGGCTCAATTATAGAACTAAAACCAGTTAGGATTCATGAGTTAAATATAGCTAGGATCAAACACATAAAACAAATAAGAAATGAGATGGTCCAAAAAATGTTGTAGTAAACACAGAAATGATTAACATAATTGTATGAAGTCACATATTTCACTGACCGCATCATTGTTGAACAATATCAAGGCTCCCTGGAAAAAAGGACTAGAAGTTGACTTTTATTTCGAAGAGTTGTAAATATTAAAATCCCTATAATAATAAGGGGAAATGGATGAGATGACCAAAGTTATTTTCGATATGAATGTAGAAAAATATCATTCTACCATATGACTTTATCCTGAGCCTTGATTGCTTCAACAATTATGAGATCATCATTAAGCAGGACCCCTTCTATCTTCTGAGAAGTCCATGTTAGGATGCCCTTATTAAAGATGTAATCAACCTTCATCACTCTTACCTTGGAGACATTTCGTATGGTGACATCATGCATGACCCCATCAAAATTTCAAGATGTTAGTATTATACCTCATTATCAACTAATCGATCATTTAGGATATCAGATCACTAGGCACCACATTTCAGGGAAGGGAGTTGAGTTCAGACCAATTTTATGGCCATCAAGGTCGGCTGATTCAAATGAATCTAATTACTTGGCATAGGGAAGCTATCCACTAGGTTGACATCATTTTAGTCAGTTGAGCTTTTTGATCATACTTGATATGTAATTATATCATTTTGATAAAGTCAGTTGGGTGTATTCTGACATAAAAGTTCTAAAAAATTGGCTTAAATGCTTTGGATAACTGGGTTCATGTTTTATTTGCACCCTCACTTTACATGTCATGTCAATGGTCATCTAGAATGTTACTTTCTGAGCAATGTTACCTTCACTTGACTCCATCATTGCCTATCAAAGCTTAATTCATCCCTTATGAAGAATGTTTTTCATTAGAATTAGACGCATGTGGATATGTCTTGCATTAGATCTATTAGAGGAAGTAGCGTGGAAGTACTCTCCATCACAAGCTAGAACCTTCCAGCCTTCTAATCACAATAATTATGTGCATGGAGCCTGATCTCCTTGGATGGGCTGATTCAACTGTTTAACATAGAAATATGGAGGAAGAACTTGAAGGCATATCAGAAGGCTCTGGTCAAAAGCATTGAATCTACATAGTTTGATTTTCTTACAATCTCTAATCTTCCAGGATTGTCAATGAATCTTTCCAGCATTTCATTGAATTTTTCATCATTTGAAGACCCACCAGAATATGTTATCTATCATAGAAGAATTGAGGAAAAAATCAAAATCTACCAATCTAGTTGAAGGGCTCTTAAATATGCAACCAATATTGTCACCTTGTATTGTCATAGGTTGAAATTTCAATAGTAAATATTTAAAAGATCCAATTGTAGCGTAGTTCAAAATAGTGATATTCTATTGATGTCTACTGAAAAAAAAAATGGATTGTATTTTTCTCTTCAACATCCTCCATAATATCATAAAATTGCAATTTGAGGAGCTTCTTAATGTGAAAAGGACTACATGATTGGTTCTTATTCAGATATGGTGCTAAGTCGAGAAATCTATGCAAGGCTCAAGGAACGCTATGATGAAGATTGATGAACATGAAATAGAATAGTTCCCTTACAAATCTACATCTCCCTTCATGAAAACCAAGACTAGTGATCCATTCTCATCATCAATAAGGAATTTATACCCTTGAGACATCAGCTAATAAATTTACTATTTGACATATGTCTACTCCCAAAATATGGTCTAATACTCAATTCTTGAAAGGGCCTGATTATGCCTCACTGAAAGATCAAATATGTGCACCATTGGATCTTGTTTGAAAATTATTTGGGAAAGCATCTTCACTAACGTAGATGTTCGTCAAACCAGTGTAGTCAATGAGAAAATGAAGTTATGACAAGGCCGATCAAAATCCTAATGATGTTTATCACTCTAATTTTTCTGATGAGGTGCAACCACTCATATGGGATGCAACTGACATCAAAGGTATATTGGGATACTCTCTCCACCATCTACAAAGTGGTAAGAACCTGACAAAAATACAAAAATATCCAGTAAAAGTGGTCATATGTTGAGCCCTATACCTAGAATGTGAGAAAGTTGTCTAACTCTTATGTCATGTGTTGTAACTACAAGTAATCCTTGGAGCACATTCTAGAGAATTTGTTTAAGATTAGGTTATCTTGTCCATCTCATAATGTGACACCTTCCTTCCCAGTTCAGGACATTCATCACTCACATTTCTTATCTCAAACAATGATTATTTCATGAACTTGTTGAAATTTCTACAATGCCAACCCAAGTCATTTGATAGTTGCATGAAGATTTTGAAGAAAAATCATTGATATCGAACAGTAGAGGAAATAATTCATAAGTGAACCAAGATTTTCAGTCACAAAATTATCCATGGAAACAACTTAAAAAATTAGAAGTCGCTAAAAGTGAATTGATGGTTCATTCTCTACAATGAATATGGTATGAAACTGTGAACTGCTGATGAAATGACCATACACAACACCATTCTAGAGAAGAGATGCACATTTGGACATGATGGCTCATAACACCTCTAAGTAGAATCCTCACCAAAATAAGTAGAAAGGACATGTCGCAGCCAAACCAATTGATGATTCAAATGAGGAAGTACATGAATTAGTAAATTACATAGAAGACAACGATGATGTGGTTTTAGTATCCCAAACATCGCACCCATAAAAAAAAATTGTTTGATTACCTCTGGCACCAACAAGCACATGACGGGAGATAGGAATTTGTTTGATTCATTGACTAATTAACCCATTAGAGATCAAGTTTGAATTATAGACATCAAGGAGTATGTTGCATAAGGAATTGGTAATGTCACCATTATTCTCAGGACAATAAACTTTATCCTCATGAAGGTGCTCTATGTCCCTATCTCAACCATTCCCTCATCTCTATTATGGGGGAGCTATTGAATCAAAAGCTCAAGGTGGATTTTCATGGTTTGAAATGCATCAGGTTTCGGTCTCATCATGATAATTCAAACTAAGGTATAATACTTGCTAGATATTTATTAAAGGGTCATTTAGTTGTGTGTACAAGTAATTGATAATAAAGTTATGATTGAAATCAAGATAAGACCTTAAAGGATAGCTTCCTAACCTAGCTAGAAACAAGAAACTACCATAAGATGAAGAAATGAACAAGGCTCTATGACTAGCATCATAAATTTGAACCTAGTGAAATCAAACATAATGCTAATCAAAACTCTATTCTTCTAAATTGCCTAATAAATCAAGTGGACCTATGTAGAATGGAATCTCACCAATATTGGCTTTGATCCTTCAAGGATGCTTGGGTGTGAGGCTTAGCTCTTCAAGATAGATGATGGAAGGGCTTGAGAATGGCAAAAGGCTTTTAGATCAAGAATGTTCTTATCTTTTTCTTTCTCAAGGGAATTAGGTGTAAGTATAAATGTAAGAAGGAGGACTTCTTTATATAGCTAATGGATAAAGGTTTCAAGCACTTCATTCATGAATGTGGGATAAAGGTAAAACATGATTAGGAATGGATAAGGTTGCTTTATTAAAGGTAACCTTACTTTAGAAGGGTTTAATTTATGCATTAGCAAGTCATGGGAGTTGGGGGGTGTTTTAATTAATCAAAGGTGATTAATTAATAGGTAGGTGTAAGCTTATAGAAGCCAATTAGAGGAATATTAGTATGATTTAGGGGATTATGAGGGGATTAAATCAATTAAATACTGATTTATTAGTTAAATGAAATGGAAGGCTAATTAATTAGTCTGGATAGATGAGGTAAATAATTAACGGAAGGTCATTAATTAGGTTGTTAGTTGGATAGACGACTTAATCAATTAGTGTATTGTAATTAATTAACAACAATAAGAGGGAATATGAGTGCTTTTGACGATATGTCGTCAATTTGTGAGAAAGGGGATAATTAGCGCAATTTAAGTATTTAAATTACTTGGGCGTAATTATAGGTGTCTACATTTGACCCTCTTTGGGGTGGCGTAAGTGGCGTCACTTCAAAGATAGTAGACGAAAGAAAATTTTGAAGGGATATAAGAAAAATTAGTAGGAGGGAGGGATGCCCCCCTCCAGTGTCAATAAGGTGATGAAAGAAGACGATTGATGATCGAAAAAGGTGAGAGAGAGATAGAAGAATGGGAAGGGGCAAGATGCCCCGATGAGATGGAAGATTAAAGGTGAGAAAGAAAGTGATGCGGAAGAAATATGGAGGAAGGGTGAGAAGAGCTTAGCCTCTAGCCACTGTGTATTGGATCAATTTTGATGTCATCATATTACCATAAGAGCTACACCATTGGACCTTATGAAAAATATAAGCATACGAAAAAAGTAGAATGACATGAAAAGCCATACTATGAACAATTGTCCATTGCTGAAAATACCAACTCCACACAACATACAAAATGCAATGCAATACGAGAAAGTGAAAGATACCTAACTCCATGCAACATACAAAATGCAATGAAATACGAGAAAGTAAACAAGCCAAACTAACAAAGAAACATAATATAATGTTTTTATTATCAAGCTTTAGTTACGACCTATGCAAATTAACGACAAGGGTTGATGATAGTGCCCAAAGCAAGGATACATGTGAGGGAAATAATGGAGGACAATTGGGTTCGATGGAAAAGAAATGTGCACTATGAAACATTACCAGGAAACTCGTTGTGCCCCAGAGTACATACGAAGTAAGAAACCTAGCTTTTGTTGATGGAGGTAGATCAAGATGATCCGCAAGTCGCACATATGAACAAGTGAGAACCAAAGAGAAACATTTTGTAGGATGATTTTCAATTTTTAGATTTTTTCTGAACATATTTGAATGTTTTTGATGATTTTTCTAATATATTTGAATGTTTTGGCTGATTTTGAAAGTTGTATGAAACTATGTACAGGAAGACAAGGAAGCATGGATGCCCCTAGTGATAGATGGGATGTACAAGGGCATAAGGCCACGTGCAAACCAGAAAGGTGAATATGTAAAAATGCCCCAAAAATTAGGTGGGAGTATTCAAAGGCAAACTCTTCACAGGTAGAAGTGGGACCCAAGGCCATTATGGATAGGTTCAACATGATAGTGAACGTAAACCAATGAAGTGCTGGGAAGAAGAAGGATTGCCCCCAGCGTAAGTTGGCCAAAAGCACATGATAGAAAGGAAGGAGAAGATTATTTTTTGTGGAAGGGGACAAAGGTGTCCACAAACATGGAAAACAAGGAATCCTATACACATGGATGTTCTGAACAAAGTAGAAGAACAAAAGATGTGAATGATATGAATGTAGCTTAGAAGCCTCGTGATGAAAAAGTGATTAGCCAAAGGAACAAATCGTGAGACAAGATATGTGACTAAAGTAAGAGTTTAAACAAGGTCCAAAAAGACACTTGGTAACATACTAATCCTGTTTACTCATAGAGATCCAGTGTGTGCACGTGGAAATGAATTACCTCTTGAAGGGAAGATTTAATAGACAACAAGTGAAGAACCCTAGCCAATGTGTAGGAATGATTTATTTTGATAGGTGATTTGTGAATGGATGGTGGAAGGATAGTCGTACATTGCTCCACTGCCAGCCAGACATCCATAGCCCTGACGGAGATGTATTTGATTCTAATCACAACATTTCTCTACTGTCAGTCAGGCGTCCATAGCCCCGATAGAGATTATTGGAAATACCCCAAGAGAGAGTTATATATCATTTGCTTTTACTTTGTAGCTTTTGATTTTTTTTGATTGATTTTGATTCTTTTGCTTTCTTGAAAACTTATTTTAGCTCTCTTGTTTGAAAAGGGGTTAAGAACCACTGATGGCTTGATGGAAGGATGTGGAAGTTCTTGCGATGATGAAATTGGCTAGTGTCAACAAATATGTCCAAAATTTCTTTGCAACAAGTTTATTAGATGTTGAATGTGATAGGATCTCTAAGAGGTTAGTCATTCTTTAATTTACCAAGGTGATGAAAGACCAGGGTCAAACAGATACCATAGAGATAAATGTCACAAAATGTGTGTGAATAGGCTAACCAAAATATCATTGAAGAGATGAAAATGGTAGGGAGACTTGCAGAAGAAAAAAAAGGAAGGGAAGAAAGAAACATCCATGTGTACGCAACACCTTATTGCAATGTTTGATCTTTGTACCTTTGATTTTTGTTGTGTTTTCTCAATATTTTTTAAAAAAGATTTTTGACAGTTTTAAGAGGTTGGGACTGACAAAGTCACTTTGTATGGTAAGATCCAACAACAATGTTTGTGACTTCCTTGATAAGGGAGACTAGGCATGTTTGTTCATCAAGAGTGATATTATCCCCGATCTCGATGATCGAGGTGAGTTCACACTCAATAAATGATATGTGATTTATTCTGAAACATGGATTTTGTATGTGGGAGATTTAATTCCCCATCCAGAGGTTTATGTAACTTTGCGCCATACTTGATGGGTTGTTGGTGTGCATTCTTGAGTCGCGCTTGATTTAGAATTTTGAGATTGTTTGATTTGTTGGGAGCTTTAGAGATGCTCTTAGGCAGTTTTGATCTGAGCTTGATAAAGAACCTGTTTGGGTTTCTTATAAGCTAACATGCATGACTTGTCTAATCCTCGAGAAGTGAGAAGAATGCAGTGAACGTGGACGTTTAGAATTGATGATGAGGAATGACCAGGAAAATAATAGGTCTTTAGGCTTACCACAATCATTGATAGAAGAAATAAGACACCAAATTCGTGTCTTACGACCCCTTGTGACCCGCATCCCATTTCGCAACCTAACCTCATTACCTAAACCTTACACAATTATTTATTAATTACCTTGTAATTGATAAATCCCCATCACCTCACCTACCACCTCATTTTGCCACCTCATCATGACCTAGCCCTAATCCTAAACTAACCTAATTAAGACCTAAAACTTGGTCTATACCTACACCCATGACTAATGACCCCTTTCTCGCACCCAAAACCGACCTTCTAGTCACTTGACCAAGCCCGCAACTAATCTCTCGGGAGAAAAGCAGGGAAGGTGGGCTATTTTACTAAAAATAGCCTACTTTTTCCTTACCGATGCCGGTTCCTACTCGACCGCCGTCGGTTACGTAACCGCCATCGGTTCCCTGTAAATGGCCTCCCCAAACCAAAAACAAAGGATCGGAATTTCATTTTTGGATCAAGGTCGAAGGATCTTTGAATCAACAGAGATCATTGGGAGTGATCAAGAGAGTCCAGATCTTCACTTGACTGAGCAGAGACAAGTGAAGAGACAAGGAGAGTAAGCAAGGACTGCAACTGGATACCAGAGCCCTGTGATACTCAGCTGATTTGATCTGCTGTGTGCCAGACCATCCTGCCTCAGTTCTGCCTTTGCCATCAGAGCTCTTGGACTTGCATCTCCGCGAATAATCAGTAAGTTACTTCTTGCATGTCCTCTTTAATAACATTTCTTCGACTTTTTGAATCATAAGTCCTCACAAATCCATTCTTGGATCCACTACCCAACGTATCATTGCATCTAACTGTCATTCATCTACCTCTCATCACCCTATTTCCTAATATCACCTATATACAGCCCTACAAATAACACAACTACCAAATAACACCACCACCCCACAAAACAACTAACCTTCAGATCCTAGACTCTACCGATATCGGTCATCAGTAACCGCCATCGGTTATCAGTAACCGGCATCGGTTATACTGACTATAACCAATAACCAGCCTTTCCCCTACCCAGTTCAACAAAGCAATTTAATTGATATCTTATAGTCTTTTGTGTTAATTCATATTAGCAGGGGAACTGACCACCTTCGAAAGGAAGTTTTATATTTCCTGGGCCCAAGGCAGTTTCCTCATTTATTGTCTAATTAAAATCTTGTGGTCTTGTGTTCTTATTTGCAGGTAGTCCTTCCAAGACAAAAAGGAGTTCTTCGCAGTCAGCCTGATCTTTCTCTACGGTACGCGCACACCATCTCGACATTCTACAGGTATTCCTCCTAGCCCCAACCCTTATCTGTTTCTAAAAGGAACGAAACATTCCGAGTGAAACATTTTGGCACGCCCGGTGGGACCCATTTTGGGTTTCTGTTTCTCTTGCTTATTTTCATTTTAGGAAGCATACTTGCTGTTGCTGCTTTTGTTATATATTTCGTAAAGAATTTGTCTTGCTTTCCTAGTTTCGCATTAGTGAAAGTCATCTCTCTTGCTTCATCGAACATAATTTTCGATTTGGGTTTAAAACACGTGCATTGCATTCCTGCTTGTTGTTTTTCAATTCTAGTGAACGTAGATTAAGTAACAGGTCGTACACGTGGGGGTGATATCCACGGTATTGACAGGAAATTAATCTTACATTCACTGCACAACACATACCGAATCACTTCACAATTAACACAACAGCTCAAACATCCCCCCTTTTTCCGCGGTATTCCTCCGCCCGATTGAGGTAACCTTATAAGCCAAAACAACTTGACATTTCCCCTAAGTCTCTTGTTTAGGATTCTGACATCATTCTACGTCTAAAGGCATAAGCCCACGATAATTAAAATTAACCCTAGGGTTAATCTCTGGATTTGTGTGTGCATCTTGCTTGTTTTTAGTTCTGTTTTCTTTCTCATACTCTGTCTTCTGTGATCAATAATTGGACAAGTATACTAAACGTTGTTAAAAATCAAATTAGCAGCCTTTTTATATCTTGTTAGCCCAGACTTCTTACACCGACATCGGTTACCTGACCGACGTCGGCTATAGTGTAACCGACATCGGTTACTAGACCGATATCGGTTACTCTCTTTTCCAATTCCTGACAAACCAGCAACCTACCAATTTTACCAGTCTGAGTTTGTTTCTATTCCTGACAGATTGAAACCCTACTGTGAACTCCTGTCCATGGTTGTTATCACTCGAAAGCAAGCCGCCGCCATGGTTTCACATGCTTGCTCTGTTTCTTTGCCTGAATCACCCCCTTCACATTCTGTGGGGAATCCTACGGATACCAGCGAGGTTCCTAAAATTCCTGTGGGAGATAAGGACTTTGCCAAGTTTCTGGATGCTAATTCTAGCGCTGTACAATACTATTTGTCTCATACCCCTGACCGTACGCCTGATGGTCAGCTCCTTGTTGGTATGCCTATTAGTATAGCTGCTCATTTAGCTCCCACTCCGCCTGATAATACCGCCTTGCTTCCTGCATCTCTAGCCCCGTCTCCCAATCCGACGGCTTCAGAGGTTCATACGACTCAGATTGGCTTTCCGTTGGTTAACCTCGGACCCCACATATCATTACCGCCGACTGCCCCTACCTCATCTCTCTTGCAGACTGCTCCGTTCATGACTTGCTCTCTGCCACCTATCCACACGAGCTTTCCTTCTCAAGCTCCGCCTACCTTTTCATTCCCATACACGTATCCAGTGACCTCAACATCCTATATGGGACATCCCTATTCGGTTGCCTCAACATATTCATCCTCCACACCTTATCAACACTTAACCCCACCAGGGTCTAGCGGTGGTCCTTGGCCCAATTTGCCTCCGTTTACCACAACCACACCATCATCTCATCCAACTACTGATCTAATTAAACAAATGATGGACAAAATGCAAAACCTGGAGGCTTCTGTTTCAGGAAGTCGTAGCGCCTTGACATACGAGCAAGTTTGTCGGGAGCCCATTCACCCTTCTGTCCCCCTTCATTCATATCCTCCTCAATGGGAGTTACCAAAATTTACCCGTTTTAACAGTAAAGAGGACCCTCAACAACACTTGCGATCATTTAGACATGCTTGTTATTTGATTGCCCATGATGATGCCTTGTTACTCCGCACCTTTCCCATGTCCTTATCAGGACCTGCCTTGGAGTGGTACAGTGCTTTAACCCAGCACTCAATCTTCTCTTTTAACCAACTAGCCCAATCTTTCTTGGATCATTTCTCCATTAACATTGCCAAGAAAGTATCTATCACCGACCTCTATGCCATCCGACAATTTTAGGATGAATCTATCGCAGATTTCGTTGGACGATGGCGGGGCCTTATCAACCAACTTACGTATGCCTTGCCTCAAACTGAACTTATCGAACTGTTTACGCGGGCTTGCGCTAAGCACATCTCCCCTACCCTCCAAATTCAAACTTTCCGTACATTCGATGAAGCCTTTACCATGGCTCGGAAACTAGAAATTCGAGCCTTAGAAGAAGAGAAATTGCGGTTGCGCAACAAAAACCCCAATTTCCGAACTCCTGATTCTACCAATAAACCAAATACCACCACTCCTCACGCGTCCACTTCTTCTAAATCAAAAGGAGCTGTCCACGCGGTGATGGTCAAATCTCAAGCGCCGTCCAATACTCCACCAAAAACCACCTATAAGTACAAAGCCGAGCCCATCAACTACACTCCCTTGGGAGAAACATATGGTGTGATATTGGAAAAATTGCTCAAAGCAGGAGCCATTACATTACCTCCTGTTAAACCTCATTCCGGGTTTGATTCCACTCGCGCCATACCTTCCTGGTACAAAGAAAATGACTTCTGTAACTTTCACCGCGTAAAAGGACATAGTCATGAAAACTGCAAGATGTTGAAAAACATAGTGCAGGAAATGGTTGACGCAGGGGATATAACCCTCGATAATCCTAATGCCCCTGCCAACCGAAATTTGAAAATCTTTAACAAACCATTCCCGAATCACTCTTCCAACAGCAACGTAAACCAGGATATCTTAGCCGAGGAGAGTGTTCATGAGATCCATGCAGTCTTTGATACCCAGCCCAAAGCCTCTATCGAGAAAATTTTGAATCAAGCCTCTTCACTAACACAGGAGCCCGAACCTCCTTTACCACCATCGAACCAAAGCGAAATCATTCCTTTACCCATAAAGGAGTTAACTGCCCAGACTTCTCTTCCCATCGATGAGTCTTCTTATACCACATCCCTACAAGATTGCGAACGGATGTTATCTAACCTATCTATTTCCCAGATTTCCCCTTCTACCCCTCTTGCTGCACAAGAGGAAGGTACGCCACTCCTTTTGACATCCTTAGACGAGGAATCTCTTGCACCGACATCACCAAATTCTTTAACCATGACGGATCCTCTCGAACATGCCCTCCTACCTATTAGTCCTTCATCACCTAAATCTTTTCAACAACCGGTCGACCTCTTGACATCTATTGATACAGTGCCTCGTTTACCCCCTGTATCACACCCACAGTGGACCGGAATCACAACCCACCTTTCTTCCGTACAAAAGTTCACATTCACACGTGAGGACTGTCATTCCACAGAAGATAGACAGGCCCTATGGGAACGTTTGAGTACGCCATATTCTACTCAAATGCAAATGACCGATCCTGAGGCCTCCACCATATACCCGAAGTGTTTACAGAAGCTTAAAATGCCCATGTTCTCACCTTCACCCCCCTCACCTCTACCAAATGCCCCGTCCACTTCTATTAACTTAGCCAAATCTTCCCCTACGCTTGGGACCTTACCCATACCCAGTCTAACACACCCACCTAAGCGGCTTGATTTATCTAAAAATAAAGCCGTCCACCCCATTAAGAGACAGACTCAATCTCCTCAACCTATGCCTCTATCACAACTAAAACCATCATCGTCACACCTACCTTCCATATTGGGACCCCATCCCTCTACCTTACATCAATATATCATACCTCCTGCGTTTCCTTTAAAGCGACCTACGCCTTCTGCACACATACAGAGATCCCAGGGTATAGCAACACCGTCACTCCGCGTATCCTGTCCACCTATCAACCCTAAACAAATTCCATCATCAAAAGATTTGTTTTCGGTCACTCCTATTTCCCCGTGGTTGTTTTCTGATACCACACCATCTGTGGCCTCATCATCCAATATAGCTTCTGCACCAAAGAAACCACGTTTAGTGAAAAACACGTATCAACACCCCTCGGCTAAACCACCACCCATACGAACCAACCACGCCCAAACATTACCAAAACCCGCGCAATCAATACCCTCATCCTCTTCTGATTTTGACCCACTCAAAGGATCTTACGCCAAAATCCTTGCTATGTTAGTAGAGAATGCGACCATTTCCCTACCCCCACTTAGACCTTATGACCCGTCTAAACCTCGACCTATAGGTTATGATGAGTCTAAGATCTGCGCTTATCACCGCACACCAGGACATGATGTGGAGGGATGCAAAGCTTTAAAAACCATCCTTCGTCAGTCACCTCTCCCAGATAGAAAGGTTAAGAAAGACAACTTACGAAGGGAGAGACCTTTAGTTTCCATTCCCTCTCCTATACCATCTGTCCCCGCCTCACCAAGATCTGTCATTATTACAACCCCACCTCTTGAAGACCATGATTTATCCCAATCATCTTCTTCATCTCCGGTCTACGAGATTAATATGATTAGTGTTGCTACTCGAGCGCAGAAAAACAATGAGAAAGCGAAAGAAAGCACACCTGCGTCCTCTCCTTCTCCGTCCAGCATCCCGATTGCACCACCACCCAAAGTGGTTATTCGTGGACCCGCTTACCCCGTCTCTAATGGAGCTGCCCATCGAGCCATGATTAAACAGCTTCACCAATCACCCGTAAAAATGACACTATATGATCTCATTCAGACTTCTGAATCTCATCGACAAGCTCTCGTTGAAATTCTTCAGGGGATCGAGGTCTTACCTAATGAAACCCTTCCCGTTGCCTCCATTCTGACACCCAATCACGTTGCCTCTCTCACCAAACAACCCACCGCCCCAACCACTTCTGTCTCTATACCACAAGCTGCTGCAGTCAGTTTCTCTGAAGATGAAATTATCGACTTTGGTACCGAAGATCCTGACCCTGCTCTTTTTATCTCAGCGTACGTTCGGGACATTCGGGTACGTCGTGTTATGATTGACGGGGGTGCTAGCCTAAACATCATCTCTTCAAAAGCCTTCCAGCAAATGAATATCCCTTCCAGTTGCATGTGTGCCAACCCCATCATGTTGCGATCATTCAATGATGCTATTACCTCTACCTTAGGCACCGTGATCCTCAACATTCGGGTAGGACCACGTACTTTACCCGAACTCTTCTATGTCCTTGAGGGAGAGTTCCAATATAATATATTGCTGGGTCGTCCTTGGATCCGGGCTATGGGATGCGTTCCCTCAACATTACATAGATGCATAAAATTTGAGTACGAGGGGAAGTCCTACACCGTAAAAGCTGATCCTCCCCCCTTTAAAACCTGCAATATGTTATACCGCCCTAACGATGTGCTTATACCAATCAAGACACCCATACATTCAACCCAACCATCCTCTTCAAATGTACCTCAACCATCCACCTCAACCGCGCCTACGCCTTCAACTGATGAAACCACCGTCGCAAAAACCACTTCCCTTCCCGCAGCTAACATCCCAACCTCCGACCCCTTAGTAGATGTTTTTCAACGCCTTACGCTGGGGGAGTACCGCCTATATAACGTTAGTTCTTTCCCTACCCCGCAGGAGTACGGACAATTACATGCACATCCCACCTACGACCGTCGCGTGGGGGAGGTAATCTCTTACGGACCACCCCATTGCCGCACCAACCTAACGTATGGGGGTGTTGACGCATCCTCCATTACCCCTGAACCTCCTCTTGGTGTGGTTCCCTTCCAATCTGATTTTCAATACCTGACAAATCGTCGCTTCGCCCTCACCTTCTTGACTCGCTGTGCTTGGAAAGGCTTTGGTTTTGGTCTTTATGAACAAGGCCGACATACGCTCATCCCCATCACCACACGCAAACATAATGATCGTAGTGGTCTCGGATTTCCTGAAACACTTACATCGACGGAACCTCGCGTCAGTTGTCTTCTAGAAGACGATGACGTTACCCCTACCAAACCATCATCACCCATTTTGCCTTCATCTCCCACAGAGTCGATAGATCCTGAATCTATCCCTCCTAACTTTTTTTTTTCATAAATGCTATCTTCCTAGGTCCCCTCACTTATCAACGCGATAATGAGCACCCCTCTTCTATTCCCCTTCTATATCCAGACATGATTGAAGAGGACTCCCCTTCAATTAATGTTGTTGAGTGCCAGGATGATGGCTCCATCCTCACTTACCTTGGCGCGGATGACTCTTATATTCAACGAGCCTTACCATCTGAAACCCAAACCATGCTGAACGAGTCTACTATAGAAATCAACATCCACACGGAGGAGGATCCTCACATTGTGAAGATCGGACAATCCCTTAACGCATCAGAACAAGTCACCTTTACTACTTTCCTCCGTGCTCGCAACCAAGCTTTCGCTTGGTCCTACGCTGACATGCCAGGAATTGATCCTGACATTGCTGTCCATAACATTACTCTAAACCCCGATTCCAAGCCAATTAAACAGAAATTGAGAAAAATGCATCCACGCATTGCCCTCTTGGTCAAAGAGGAGCTCCAACGACTCCTTTCTGTTTCCTTCATTCTGCCTATTGACTATCCTCAATGGATTTCTAACATCGTACCTGTCACTAAAGCGACGGGGGGACTTCGGATATGCACGGATTTCTGGGATCTTAACCTCGCTTGCCCTAAGGATGACTTCCCCCTACCAAGCATTGATCAACTTGTTGATCTCACTGCGGGTCATGAAATGCTTTCTCTCATGGATGGCTTTTCAGGATACAACCAAATTTTGGTTGCCCCTGCCGATCAACACAAAACTGCCTTCATAACTCCTTGGGGAACCTTCTGTTACCGTGTAATGCCATTGGCCTTAAGAATGCTGGTGCCACCTATCAGCGGGCTATGACCTACATTTTTCATGACATTATGCACACAATCCTTGAAGATTACGTCGACGATCTTCTTGGCAAGTCTAAACATCGCAGTGAACATCTCGATGTTTTAACCATTATCTTTGATCGCCTGTTACAATATTCTGTCCGCCTTCAACCAAAGAAATGTGTCTTTGGTGTCCTTTCGGGAAAACTTCTTGGCTTTATCGTCTCTTTGCGTGGCATTGAGGTCGACCCATCTAAAGTCAAAGCTATTCTAGAAATGCCCCCACCTACTAATCTCAAACAATTGCGTAGTTTACAAGGTAAGCTTCAATCTATCCGACGTTTCATCTCCCAACTCTCGGATCGATGTCAACCTTTCCATCACCTCCTTAAAAAGGACATTGAATTTCAATGGAGTGAAGAGTGCCACCAAGCCTTTGAAGCTCTCAAAACTTATCTCTTGCAGCCACCCGTGCTTATCCCACCTCAAGACGACCGCCCTTTCTACCTTTACCTTTCCGCCACTGACCACGCTGTAGGGGCCATGCTTGCACATCGTGACTCTGAAAATCGAGAACAAGCCGTTTATTATATAAGTCGTACTTTGGTGGACTATGAGACTAGGTATACACATGTAGAAAGGTTGTGCCTAGCCCTATCATTCGTGGCTACCAAACTCCGACACTACCTTCTGAATCACAAAACTTTCGTCATCACCAACACAGACCCCATCCATTACATGTATGCCAAACCTCATCTAAACCAACGCATCGCCCGATGGCTGATGCTCCTCGCCGACCTCGACCTTGAGTTCGTCCACCAGAAATCAATCAAAGGACAAACCATCGCAGACCAACTTGCGGAAGCCCCTTTACCTGGGGAACAATTTACCAATTTTACATTCCCCGACGAACTCATCGCCACTCTTTCACTCGGGGAAGAGTCGTATCAAATGACCCTCTTCTTCGATGGATCTAAATGCCAGCGCGGCGGAGGAGCCGGCGTTGTTCTCATCCCTCTTGACGCTGAACCTATGCCTCTTTCATTCCGGCTTGATTTCCCCTGCACCAATAATACAGCGGAATACGAGGCCCTTGTTCTGGGTCTCCAAGTTGCGATACACTTAGGTATCAAATCTATCAATATTTTTGGCGACTCTCAATTGGTAGTCAATCAAGTTATGGGCATCTACCAATGTAAAAATGAGGAACTTCAAAAGTACAAATACTACGTGGACTCACTTCTAGCCTTATTTACTCACTATTCTATCCAAACCATTCCCCGCTCCACTAACAAATTTGCGGATACTATGGCTTGCTTAGCCTCGCAAATTCCAGCTTCATCAACTGACTCTGAATTATTCGTCGTGGTCCAACAACTTTTTGCCCCATCCTACTCAACCCCGGTAGTTTGTATGATAAATACTGTGTCTGCTAATTCACAGGATACTTGGTATCACCAATTTCACGACTACCTTACAACCTCTGTTCTCCCATCTGACCTTACTAGTACTAGTAAACGCGCTTTTCTTAAACGTGTTTCTCGTTATGTAGTTATGGGGGGACTCCTTTATAAACGTGGCTTTGATGGCATCCTCCTTCGATGTCTCACCGGCGCGGAGGTCACCCATACCATCCAACAAGTCCATGATGGTATTTGTGGTGGACATTTTAGTGGCCTTGCCGTGGATAAACGAATCCTTCGCCTTGGTTATTATTGGCCTACTCTCAATAACGACTACTATGAATATGTTAAGCGTTGTGTTATGTGTCAACAACATGCTAACCTTCAACATACTCCTAGCCATCCGCTGCAGGTCGCACAAGATCTTTGGCCTTTCTCACAATGGGGTTTAGACCTTATTGGTGAGATTCACCCGTCCTCTTCACAACGTCACCGATGGATTATCACAGCCACCGAATATTACACAAAATGGGTGGAGGCTATTCCACTCATTTCAACTAAAAAGGAAAAAATTGTCGAATTCATTAACCACCACATTATCTGTCGTTTTGGTATTCCTCATCGCCTAATAACAGATAATGGTAAATCTTTTAAAAACAAGTTGTTACAAGACCTTTGTGACAACTTTGGTATCAAACTTAGTTTCTCATCACCTTACTATCCACAGGCCAAATGGTCAGGCTGAATCTTCTAATAAAACCCTAACCAAAATCCTCATGAAAGTTGTCAATGAATCCGGAAGAAATTGGCACGATCACATTCCCTTTGCCCTTTGGGCTTATCGTACTAGCATTCGTACCTCTACTAATGCCACACCTTTTTCTTTGGTATACGGTACCGAGGCTGTTTTGCCTCTCGAAATACAAATACCCTCCCTTAGAATATCCCTTCAGGATATTCTCACCAACGATGATTTCCGCCAAGAGCGGTCAGCCCAATTGGAGCTTCTTGACGAACGTCGTCTTACAGCTCTTGATCACCTTCAAATCTATCAAAAACGCATCAAACGTGCTTATGATAAGCAACTTCATGAGCGTACCTTTAAGGTTGGTGATCTTGTCCTCAAAGAGAATCAACATGTCACCAAACTAGAAAAGAGCAAACGTGGAAAATTTGCTCCCAATTGGATTGGGCCTTATATAATCACTCACACCTATGGATCAGGCACTTATTGTTTAGCTTCGCTTAATGGTAAACCTGAGCCTGAACCCCTTAATGCCTTGCATCTTCGACCATTCTACTGTTGAATTTAGTGTTATATCACTTCTTATCTACCTGCCGCTCGTCCCTTGAGCTCATTTACCACTACATGCACTTCGTTTCCTACACCTCATAATGAAAATCAAGCTCACATAGTTTGATTCTCACCTCACCTAAACGATGCCTTCCCCTTTTTAGTCTAGTCCATGACTTCAAAGTATTAAAATAAGCCGTATTCTTATGGGATTTTCTTGAGTCAAACTTCCTACCAAACTAGATGCTTCATGCCAAAAGAACATCTAGTCATCTAAATTAAATATAGACTTCTCCCTCGAAGGACAGCTATGTGCCGAACTATTGCTGCTATTATCATATAGACTGCTCCCCCGAAGGACAGCTATGCATTAAAATCATATCTGCTACTATAAATAGACTGCTCCCTCGAAGGACAGCTATACATAGTTAGCCTTTATCAGAAGCTTCTCGCATTGATCAGCTTCGTGAAGACCTCAAGAATAGTACAATCAATATCCCTTGTAGACTTCCCGCATCGATCAGTCTATATTCAGTCAAATAAAAGCCTCATTCAAAAAGAACTTTTTGGGTCATGGACTTGTCTATTTAGGGTAGGTTCTCTTTCGTCAGAACACTCACTTTGGAATAAATTCTCTGTACCTCAGCTATATCATCCACCTCACCTCACCATTTGTTTCAACTCACTACGTTGTGTGGTTTGTTTAGCTCTTTTCACCTACGGAGCACTCTTTCCGCTTTGCCTCGCATCTAGGATTGTGTGTTGATCTTAATCAGGACATGGTTCCCTTCTACTTGGGTAGGCTCACTTTCGCTCTCCCAAATTCCCACTTATGACCTAGCTCATCAAGCAATTGCTGTAACCAAATCATCTCCTTGCTTGCCTCTATGGCAGTAACATACTCAGCCTCTGTGGTTGACAAAGCCACAACCTTTTGTAACCATGAAATCCAACTCACTACTATGTCACCAATCATAAATACATATCCTGTTGTGCTCCTCCTGTTATCCAAATCTCCCACCATGTACGAATCTACATATCCACGTAATGTAGTGTATAATCTACAAAAACACAATGCTGCTACCATGGTCCCTCTAAAATACCGAAGGATCCACTTTACTGCCTGCCAGTGCTCTCTACTTGGATCACTCATAAACCTGCTCATTACTCCCACTGCATGGGAAATGTCATGCCTAGTGCATACCATAGCATACATCAAGGTACCAACTACTAATGAGTATGATACCTTAGAAATTTAAATTCTATCCTCCTTAATCTTCGGACTCTGCTCCTTTGATAATTTAAAGTGACCTGCCAAAGGAGCACCAACCAGTTTAGCATCCTACATACTAAACCTCTCCAAGACCTTCTTTATGTACTCTTCTTGAGATAATACCAACTTCCTTTCCTTCCTATTCCAAGTTATTCTCATACCAAGGATTTGTTTTGCTACCCCAAAATCCTTCATAGCAAAGGAGTCACCTAGCTACTTCTTGAGTACCTTTATTTCCTGCATGTTCTTCCCTGCAACAAGTATATCATCTACATACAAGCACAAAAGAATATAAATACCATAAAGAAACTTCTTGATGTAAACATAATGGTTTGAGTGACACCTGGAGTAACCCTACTCCTACATAAAACTGTCAAACTTCATGTACCACTACCGTGGAGCTTGTTTCAGGCCATACAAGCTCTTCTTTAATTTGCACACTAACCTCTCCTTCCCTTTGACCTCATAACCCTGTGGCTGCTGCATGTACAATTCCTCCTCCAACTCACCATGAAGGAATGTAATCTTCACATTCAACTGTTCTAAGTGTAGGTCTTCTAATGTAACTAAACTAGGAATAGTCCTAATAGAAGTCATTTTAATAACCAAAGAAAAAAATTCATCAAATTCTATACCTTTCTTCTGTGTAAATCCTTGACCACCAATTGGGCCTTGTA
Organism: Taxus chinensis; assembly: GCA_019776745.2. Classification (NCBI taxonomy): domain Eukaryota; kingdom Viridiplantae; phylum Streptophyta; class Pinopsida; order Cupressales; family Taxaceae; genus Taxus; species Taxus chinensis. Next base: position 606,140 of record JAHRHJ020003554.1, read on the forward strand.
TTGTTTCTTGCCTCCATCTTCCTCTTTGATTCTATACACCCACTTGTTCTGCAATTCTCTCTTTCCCTCGTGTAGCTCCACCAGATCCCAAGTTTGGTTTTCCATAAGAGATCTATGCTCTTCATCCATGGCCTACTCCCACTTCTTCTTGGCATCCACCTACACTACTTCCTCAAAGCATTATGGATCTCCACTGTTAGTGAGTAATAAATAATTTAAAGATGGAGTAAATCATTCAGGTTCCCTTCTTACCCTAGAATACCTTCTCACCTTAGGAGTTTGGGTTCTTGATCAGTAGGTACCTAAGCTGGTTGTGCTGGAACATATTGGACCTGAACTGGCCCCTTGGAAGCCTTGTTGTCTACAATGTCCTCTAACTCCGTGTATTCTTTCTTTGATTCCTCTTTATGTTCCTACAACTGATCTTTATACATGATTTTTTCATTAAAGACAATATCTCTAGACTGAAATATTTTCTTGTCTTTAAGACTCCAAACACGGAAACCAAAATCATATTCACCATATCCAACAAAGGTGCATCTCTCATACTTAGCCTCTAACTTGGTCCTATCATCTTTATGAATGTGAACAAATACCTCACATCCAAATAATCTAAGAAATGAGTAATGAATTTTCTTACCAGACCAAGCCTCCTCAGGTGTACCTCCATATAAGGCCATAGAGGGTCTTCTGTTAATCAGATAAACAGTTGTGCTTACCGCTTCCACCCAAAACATGAGTGGCAGCCCCACATGTAACCTCATGCACCTAGCACGCTCCATGATTGTCCTATTTATTCTCTCTAACACTCCATTCTCGTATGGAGTGTTTGGTTCTTTTCCTACGGATCCCATTTACCAAATAGTAATAAATAAATTCATTGCTGCAATATTCCCTTCCATTATCCAACCTGAGACATTTCAACTTTAGACCTATTTCATTCTCAACCAAGGCTTTCCATCTTTTGAAAGTTTCAAACACATCAAATATCTTTCTAATGTAATATACCCAAAATTTTCTAGTTACATCATTAATGAAAGTGACATAATAACATGAACCACCAATAGAGTTTACCTTAGCTAGCCCCCATACATCTGTATGCACTAACTCCAACTTACCCTCCTTCCTAGTAGGTCCAACCTTGAGGAATCTCACCCGCTTCTGTTTCCCATAAATACAGTCCTCACAAAAGTCCAAATCTAACTCCTTTAATCCAGGAAACCTATATTTTATAATCTACATGCCCTTATGACTCATATGACTGAGTCTCTGGTGCCACAAAGTTACATCTCCATCTATAGTAACTAAATTGCAATAATCAGCACCACTAGTTAAATACAAAGTACCCGTTTTCTTACCTCTTGCAACCACAAGAGCTCCCTTGGTAACCTTCCAAGAATCCAATATAAAACTTACCGTACAAGCATCACTACCTAGCTGTCCCACTGATATCAAGTTCCGCCTCAACTTAGGTACATGTCTAATGTCCTTAAGTAGCCATGTGTTCCCATTCTACATTTTCAACCGAACACAACCTTTCCCTACTATGTTGCATGGTTCATCATCACCAAGATATACATGTCCAAAATCACCTTAAACAAAATCACTAAAGTAATGTCTATGTGGGGTGGCATGGAAAGAAGCCCCTGAATCTAATACCCAAGATTCAATAATATTGTAGACACCAAATTCGTGTCTTACGACCCCTTATGACCCGCATCCCATTTCGCAACCTAACCTCATTACCTAAACCTTACACAATTATTTATTAATTACCTTATAATTGATAAATCCCCATCACCTCACCTACCACCTCATTTTGCCACCTCATCATGACCTAGCCCTAATCCTAAACTAACCTAATTAAGACCTAAAACTTGGTCTATACCTACACCCATGACTAATGACCCCTTTCTCACACCCAAAACCGACCTTCTAGTCACTTGACCAAGCCCGCAACTAATCTCTCGGGAGAAAAGCAGGGAAGGTGGGCTATTTTACTAAAAATAGCCTACTTTTTCCTTACCGATGCCGGTTCCTACTCGACCGCCGTCGGTTACGTAACCGCCATCGGTTCCCTGTAAATGGCCTCCCCAAACCAAAAACAAGGGATCGGAATTTCATTTTTGGATCAAGGTCGAAGGATTTTTGAATCAACAGAGATCATTTGGGAGTGATCAAGAGAGTCCAGATCTTCACTTGACCGAGCAGAGACAAGTGAAGAGACAAGGAGAGTAAGCCAAGGACTACAACTGGATACCAGAGCCCTGTGATACTCAGCTGATTTGATCTGCTGTGTGCCAGACCATCCTACCTCAGTTTTGCCTTTGCCATCAGAGCTCTTGGACCTGCACCTCCGCGAATAATCAGTAAGTTACTTCTTGCATGTCCTCTTTAATAACATTTCTTCGACTTTTTAAATCATATGTCCCCACAAATCCATTCTTGGATCTACTACCCAACGTATCATTGCATCTAACTGTCATTCATCTACCTCTCATCACCCTATTTCCTAATATCACCTATTTACAGCCCTACAAATAACACAACTACCAAATAACACCACCACCCCACAAAACAACTAACCTTCAGATCCTAGACTCTACCGATATCGGTCATCAGTAACCGCCATCGGTTATCAGTAACCGGCATCGGTTATACTGACTATAACCAATAACCAACCTTTCCCCTACCCAGTTCAACAAAGTAATTTAATTAATATCTTATAGTCTTTTGTGTTAATTCATATTAGCAGGGGAACTGACCACCTTCGAAAGGAAGTTTTATATTTCCTGGGCCCAAGGCAGTTTCCTCATTTATTATCTAATTAAAATCTTGTGGTCTTGTGTTCTTATTTTGCAGGTAGTCCTTCCAAGACAAAAAGGAGTTCTTCGCAGTCAGCCTGATCTTTTTCTACGGTACGCGCACACCATCTCGACATTCTACAGGTATTCCTCCTAGCCCCAACCCTTATCTGTTTCTAAAAGGAACGAAACATTCCGAGTGAAACATTTTGGCACGCCCGGTGGGACTCATTTTGGGTTTCTGTTTCTCTTGCTTATTTTCATTTTAGGAAGCATACTTGCTGTTGCTGCTTTTGTTATATATTTCGTAAAGAATTTGTCTTGCTTTCCTAGTTTCGCATTAGTGAAAGTCAACTCTCTTGCTTCATCGAACATAATTTTCGATTTGGGTTTAAAACACGTGCATTGCATTCCTGCTTGTTGTTTTTCAATTCTAGTAGACGTAGATTAAGTAACAGGTCATACACGTGGGGGTGATATCCATGGTATTGACAGGAAATTAATCTTACATTCACTGCACAACACATACCGAACCACTTCACAATTAACACAACAGCTCAAACATCCCCCCTTTTCTGCAGTATTCCTCCGCCCGATTGAGGTAACCTTATAAGCCAAAACAACTTGACATTTCCCCTAAGTCTCTTATTTAGGATTATGACATCATTCTACATCTAAAGGCATAAGCCCACGATAATTAAAATTAACCCTAGGGTTAATCTCTAGATTTGTGTGTGAATCTTGCTTGTTTTTAGTTTTGTTTTCTTTCTCATACTCTGTCTTCTGTGATCAATAATTGGACAAGTATACAAAACATTGTTAAAAATTAGATTAGCAGCCTTTTTATATCTTGTTAGCCCAGACTTCTTACACCGACATCGGTTACCTAACCGACGTCGGCTATAGTGTAACTGACATTGGTTACTAGACCGATATCGGTTACTCTCTTTTCCAATTCCTGACAAACCAGCAACCTACCAATTTTACCAGTCTAAGTTTGTTTCTGTTCCTGACAGATTGAAACCCTACTGTGAACTCCTGTCCATGGTTGTTATCACTTGAAAGCATGCTGCCGCCATGGTTTCACACGCTTGCTCTATTTCTTTTCCTGAATCACCCCCTTCACATTCTGCGGGGAATCCTACGGATACCAGCGAGGTTCCTAAAATCCCTGTGGGAGATAAGGACTTTGCCAAATTTCTAGATGCTAATCCTAGTGCTATACAATACTGTTTGTCTCATACCCCTGACCGTATGCCTGATGGTCAGCTCCTTGTGGGTATGCCTATTAGTATAGCTGCTCATTTAGCTCCCACTCCGCCTGATAATACCGCCTTGCTTCCTGCATCTCTAGCCCTGTCTCCCAATCTGACGGCTTCAGAGGTTCATACGACTCAGATTGGCTTTCTGTTGGTTAACCTCGGACCCCACATATCATTACCGCTGACTGCCCCTACCTCATCTCTCTTGCAGACTGCTCCGTTCATGACTTACTCTTTGCCACCTATCCACATGAGCTTTCCTTCTCAAGCTCCGCCTACCTTTTCATTCCCATACACGTATCCAGTGACCTCAACATCCTATATGGGACATCCCTATTTGGTTGCCTCAACATATTCATCCTCCACACCTTATCAACACTTAACCCCACCAGGGTCTAGCGATGGTCCTTGGCCCAATTTGCCTCCATTTACCACAACCACACCATCATCTCATCCAACTACTGATCTAATTAAACAAATGATGGACAAAATGCAAAACCTGGAGGCTTCTGTTTCAGGAAGTCGTAGCGCCTTGACATATGAGTAAGTTTGTCGGGAGCCCATTCACCCTTCTGTCCCCCTTCATTCATATCCTTCTCAATGGGAGTTGCCAAAATTTACTCGTTTTAACAGTAAAGAGGATCCTCAACAACACTTGCGATCATTTAGACACGCTTGTTATTTGATCACCCATGATGATGCCTTGTTACTCCGCACCTTTCCCATGTCCTTATCAGGACCTACCTTGGAATGGTACAGTGCTTTAACCCAGCACTCGATCTTTTCTTTTAACCAGCTAGCCCAATCTTTCTTGGATCATTTCTCCATTAACATTGCCAACAAAGTATCTATCACCGACCTCTATGCCATCCGACAATTTGAGGACGAATCTATCGCAGATTTCGTTGGACGATGGCGGGGCCTTATCAACCAACTTACGTATGCCTTACCTCAAACCGAACTTATCGAACTGTTTACGCGGGCCTGCGCTAAGCACATCTCCCCCACCCTCCAAATTCAAACTTTCCGTACATTCAACGAGGCCTTTACTATGGCCCGAGAAATTAGAAATTCGAGCCTTAGAAGAGGAGAAATTACGGTTTGCGTAATAAAAACCCCAATTTCCGAACTCCTGATTCTACCAATAAAGCCAAACACCACCACTCCTCATGCGTCCACTTCTTCTAAATCAAAAGGAGCTGTCCACGCGGTAATGGTCAAATCTCAAAGCACCGTCCAATACTCCGCCGAAAACCACCTATAAGTACAAAGCCGAGCCCATCAATTACACTCCCTTGGGAGAAACTTATGGCGTCATCCTGGAGAAATTTGCTCAAAGCTGGGGCTATCACCTTGCCCCCTGTTAAACATCACTCTGGGTTTGACTCCACCCGCGCAATACCTTCCTGGTACAAAGAAAAATGACTTTTGTAACTTTCACCGCGTAAAAGGACATAGTCATGAAAACTGCAAGATGTTGAAAAACATAGTGCAGGAAATGGTTAACGCAGGGGATATAACCCTCGATAATCCTAACGCCCCTGCTAACCGAAATCTGAAAATCTTTCAACAAGCCATTCCCGAATCACTCGTCCAATAGTAATACGTAAACCAAGATATCTTAGCCGAGGAGAGTGTTCATGAGATCCATGCAGTCTTCGATTCCCAGCCAAAAGCTTCTATCGAGAATTTTTTTTGAATCAAGCCTCTTCATTGACACAGGAGCCCGAACCTCCTTTCACCACCATCAACACCAAGGCGAAATCATTCCTTTACCCATACAGGAATCAACCGCCCAGGATTCTCGTTCCCACCGATGAGTCTTCTTACACCACATCCCTGCAAGACTACGAACACGGATGTTAGCTAACCTATCTATTTCCCAAATTTCCCCTTCTACAACTCTTGCTACACAAGAGGAGAGCTACGCCACTCCTTTTGACATCCTTAGACGAGAAATCTCTTACACTGACATCACCAACATTCTTTAAACCATGACAGATCCCCTCAAAACACGCCCTCCTACCTATTAGTCCCTCATCGCCTAAATCTTTTCAACGACCGGTTGACCTCTTAACATCTATTGATACAGTGCCTCATCTACCTCCTGTGTCACACCCACAGTGGACTGGAATCACAACCCGTCGTTCTTCCGTACAAAAATTCATATTCACACGTGAGGACTGTCATTCCACAGAAGATAGACAGGCCCTATGGGAACGTTTGAGTACCCCTTTTTCTACTCAAATGCAAATGACTAATCCTGATGTCTCCACCATATACCCGAAGTGTTTTACAGAAGCTTAAAATGCCCCTGTTCTCACCTTCACCCCCCTCACCTCTACCAAATGCCCCGTTCACTTCTATCAACTTAACCAGATCTTCCCCTACGCTTGGGACCTCACGCAATGCCCAGTCTAACGCACCCGCCTAAGCGACTCGATCTATCCAAAAATAAAGTCCATCCACGCCACCTAGGAGACAAACTCAATCTCCTCAACCTATGCCTCTATCACAACTCAAAAACCATCATCGTCATACCTACCTTCCATATTGGGGACCCCATCCCTCTACCTTACATCAATATATCATACCTCCTGCATTTTCTTCAACACAACCTACGCCTTCCGCACCCATACAGAAATTCCAGGGTATAGCAACACCGTCACTCCGCGTACCCTGTCCACCTATCAACCCTAAACAAATTCCATCATCAAAATATTTGTTTTCGGTCACTCCTATTTCCCCGTGGATTGTTTTCTGATACCACATCATCTATGGCCTCATCATCCAACATAGCTTCTGCGCCAAAGAAATCACGTTTAGTGAAAACCACGTATCAACACCCCTCGGCTAAACCACCACCCGTGCGAACCAACCACGCCCAAATATTACCAAAACCCATGCACAGCCAACACCCTCATCCTCTTCCGATTTTGACCCACTCAAAGGATCTTACGCCAAAATCCTTGCTATGTTGGTGGAGAATGCGACCATTTCCCTACCCTCCACTTAGACCTTATGACCCGTCTAAACCCCGACCTATGGGTTACGATAAGTCTAAAATCTGCGCTTATCACCCGCACACCAGGACATGATGTGGAGGGATGCAAAGCTCTTAAAAACCATCCTTCGTCAGTCACCTCTCCCAGATAGAAAGATTAAGAAAGACAACTTACGAAGGGAGAGACCTTTAGTTTCCATTCCCTCTCCTATACCATCTGTCCCCGCCTCACCAAGATCTATCATTATTACAACCCCACCTCTTGAAGACCATGAGTTTATCCCAACCATCTTCCTTCATCTCCAGGTCTACGAGATTAATATGATTAGTGTCGCTACTCGAGGGCAGAAAAACAATGGGAAAGCAAAAGAAAGCACACCTTGCGGCATCTCCTTTCTCCGTCCAAACATCCCGATTGCACCACCACCTAAAGTGGTCATTCACGGACCCGCCTATCCCGTCTCTAATGGCAGCTGCCCACCGAAATATGATTAAATAGCTTCACCAATCGCCCGTAAAAATGACACTGTATGATCTCATTCAGACTTCTGGATCTCATCGACAAGCTCTCGTTGAGATCCTTCAAGGGATAGAGGTTTTACCTAATGAAACCCTGCCTGTCACCTCCATTCTAACACCCAATCATGTTGCTTCTCTCACCAAACAACCCACTGCCCCCAACCACTTCTGTCTCTGTACAACAAGCTGCTGCAAGTCAGTTTCTCCGAAGACGATTGTTCGACTTTGGTACCAGAAGATCCTGCCCCTGCTCTTTTCATCTCAGCTTACATCCGGAACATTCGGGTACGTCATGTTATGATTGACGGGGGTGCTACCCTAAACATCATCTCTTCAAAAGCCTTCCAACAAATGAATATCCCTTCTAGTTGCATGTGTGCCAACCCCATCATGTTGCGGTCATTCAATGATGCTATTACTTCTACCTTAGGCACCGTGATCCTCAACATTTGGGTAGGACCACGTACTTTACCCGAACTCTTCTATGTCCTTGAGGGAGAGTTCCAATATAATATATTGCTGGGTTGTCCTTGGATCCGAGCCATGGGATGTGTTCCCTCAACATTACATAGATGCATAAAATTTTAGTACGAGGGGAAGTCCTACACCGTAAAAGCTGACCCTCCCCCCTTTAAAACCTGCAATATGTTATACCGCCCTAACGATGTGCTTTATACCAATCAAGACACCCATACATTCAACCCAACCATCCTCTTCAAATGTACCTCAACCATCCACCTCAACCGCGCCTACGCCTTCAACTAATGAAACCACCATCGCAAAAACCACTTCCCTTCCCGCAGCTAACATTCCAACCTCCGACCCCTTAGTAGATGTTTTTCAACGCCTTACGCTGGGGGAGTACCGCCTATATAACGTTAGTTCTTTCCCTACCCCGCAGGAGTACGGACAATTACATGCACATCCCATGACGGGGACCGTTAGCGTGGGAGGTAATACTATTACGGACCACCCCAACTTCCAGCTTCATCCATTTGAAGCTTAGTCACCTTCAATTTTTCCTTCTAACAAGACGAAACAGTAGATTTTTTTGATTTTTTTGCCAGAAAAATTTGTCACATGGTTCCTGCGGAACGTCCAAATGATTCTATCTTGGTCTTGCTATTGAGATACATTTTTTTAGAACCATTGATCCCTCACATTTGATGATTTAGTTGGCTTTTCTATTCTTATTCCAAAGTTTCAGGTCTGAAAACTCTCTTCCTTAGCCATGTAGTTGTTACTGCCATTTTTCTCCATTAGGGTCATAAGGCTTTCCAGTATCCTAGAACCCAAGATTTGTACAATTGTATAAGGAACATTGTGAATTACAATTCCTGCCATTAAGGTTCCCAAAACCTATTTCGTGTTTTTCATGGACCATCATACCTGCTAATTGTGAACGTAACTCATTTTTTTGGCCAGTTAATGTCTTAGTATGTAGAGCAATTGAAAGTCCCTTTTGAAGGAATCCATGGTTTCTATATATTATTAACTCATAGCCAAATTTTCTCTGTAGAATTTGATTGGTCCCTAACTTCCATTTTCAATTAGTCTCATCCAATTCTTCACAAGTGAGCTGATATTCATTAAAGACCAATTTCTAATCCTAAGTCTCCATCTTGTTGGGTTTATGCATTCATGTTCCAGGAAACCTAGAGGTTGTTCTATTTACTTTATGTGAATCAGCTTCTGATATAAAAACCTTGTTTGGATCTTTTCCAACCTTTCCCTCGATATAAACAGGAATTTGATAATTATTGTGGGAGCATTACACGAAGAACCATGCTGGAGAGCTGCTGATTTCAAATAGTAATGTTAAACCGGGCCTAACTTGGGATATGTTAAATTAGCAATATTGCCTTTCCGACCCGCTAATTTTGCATTCAAACCTTTCAATGCAATTTCCATGTTTGAATAGGAGGGTCCCTAACAAGCAGAGGGATTCCTGACAGCTTAGGTGAGAGGATAGTAAGTTTATTGTGAGAACCATCATTACCTACAATTCAGCTCAAACAGTTATGCAATCTCTTTGGACTAGTGGCTATCCATTATAGTATTAAGAATGAATAGGGAACTTTTTCTGAAGTTGATTATTTATCTCAAGACCTCCACTAGTCAGGCGATCAACAAATGATTTAAGTTTCCTTCTTTTGGATAGTAGCTTCCCCTTGACAAAAGTTCAATTAACACAAAGTGTTCTAGATATGTGGCCTATTTTATTTCCCATTCTTAGTGCGGAGAAATACCCCTTTGATGAAGCCAACAAGACAAAGATTTCCTTTCAACATTGAGTCTTTACTGAGAGCTTCTAGCCATTCGAATGATAGAGATCTTCAAAGGGAGATCCCAAAAATGGGGAACCAATAGTAATCCTTTTATGTGCTAGGAAAGAACCCATAGGACTGACTTCACCAATCATGAGGACAGAAAAAATTACTTCAATCTTAATGCCCTGCATTGTTTTTCTCATGACTGTTTTTGACCAAATTTATATGCCTAAGTCTCTTTCAAAAGAAACCAAACCTGTCAAGATTTTTCTAGGGAAGCCTCCATAAAACCCTGTATAAGCTTTTTGATAAATGGCATATGTTCAGTTCTAAGGGGAATAATGAAAGCCTGTCTTTTGTCTATTGATTTTTGTCAGGTTCTGAATGATAGACGAGTCTTGACCTTTGGATTAATGTATCCCATCCTAATATGACAGATCTATGGATAGACGAGCCAACAGTGTGCAGGGCTTAGCCCCTCTTTGAGACAGCAAAGCGAAACTGGTTTATTGCTATTTCTACTAGCAGGAACCTATGCAAGTCTCACAGATTCTGCCTTCGGGGGTTGGGATCTCATCCCAGTAGAGTGTTCCAGGCTGCGAAAAGAAAGGAATGAAAGAGGGAGAAGAGAAAGAACAGATCCGAAGGGAGAAAAGAAATGAATTCCAAAGCAGAAAGGTCAGAAGATTTATGTTTTTAGTTTGGTAGTAAACAGAGCCAAACCTACTTGCATAAATAAACAAAGCAATACTGATAAACAAATGACGGAAAAGTAGATATGAATCCAACAGATTAAACACATACAGATCTAACGTAAGAAAGATCTAATGTATAACACAGCTATTGAGCACAAAGTCTGAATAATTGTATTACTGTTCTTTTCTGTTACAAGAAAGCTCAAAGTCTTTCTCTCCTCACTTCTATTTCTATCTAAAAAATGTTCACCCTGAATACAACAAGTATTCTCATATTTATAGAAGATGAGGGAGAGAGAAGGCAAAATGGAGCCAACCACTTATTTACAAAGATATTTACAAAATATCTAAAAGTCATGTTGACTTTGACAACTTGGTGGATGACATCATCCCATGATGCAACATGGATGATGTCATCATTTGTGCCAACACATTTTAGACATTTCGAAAAGAAAGTCGGAGAATAGAGAGAAGAAGAAGAAGAAGAAGAAGAAGAAGAAGAAGAAGCTACTCATCATCATCATCCTGCGGCCGAAAAGGGGTTGCCTGTTTCTGATGCTGCTCAGGTGATGATATGTGGAACTGAGCGCGGTATTCCAAAAACTTGCTGATCATGGCCCAAATTGATCCTGTGATGGATCCTTGTGCCGTTCACTGATTGCTTCGCAAGTCTCCCGCTCGTCTATGAGCTTTTCCGGGAGTTTGGAATAATCTTTCTCCGCCTCGATAAGGAACCCGATGAAGTCCCTACAGGCCAGTAGGTTGTTGATAGATTCAGTGTCGAATGTGACCTCTGGCCCTGTCCCTTGAGAAGCTATCTCCTTGAAGATCCGGATAGTGTCATCAGCTGATCTCAAGGTAAGGGAAGGAGTGAGCAACCCTGGAGTCATGGCGAGGACAATTTTCTCCATTTGATGCATTGCATCCAGGGCCTCTTCCTTTACCTTGTCTATCTTTTCTAAAACAAATTCCAGCTGATCTATCTGATAGTCCAGAGTGGACATAGTTTTGTTGAGGGCCCTTGGATGACCGAAGACTCCGAACTTGACCAGATCTTCGACTGAACAGTCGAACATTTGTTGGAAGGTCTCGTGCTGGAGTCTAGCATGTTCTAACTCTTCTGATATCGGACCTGCTAATGCTTGGAGTTCCTTATTCGCCTTCTCGATGTTTAGGTATAAACTGATATACTCGGCGATTACTCTTTCACTATCCTTGAGGATCTGGCTCCTCCAAGCAGAAACAGCCATACCCTGCTCGCCGATCTTTGAATACTCATTGATCTTCTCCTGACTGAGCAGCTCAGGAGTCTCGGCGGCAGTTGTGGGAGGTGCACTTCCCATCTTCTGTAAGGCTTGAAGCAGGTATTTGTTCTGCTCCTTCAGTAGCCTTTTCTCCTCTTTTGTTTCCTGAAGCTTTTTGCAGAGTGCATCAACTGCGGAAAGAGCTTCCCCCTGGAGACTTTCAGAGGATGTCCCCATTGTGACTTGGGTCACGGTGAAATCTGTCGGAGACAGATCTTCTTTCTCTTTGAGGGGGTTGGGGTACGCTATTTCCATGACTCTCTCACCTGCAGCGCTCTTCGAGAAGCGTGTAACCGGCTTGTGCTTCTTTGCTCCTTTAGCCGGAATGACCGAAAAGTCCATCGGAGCGATGGGGACTTTCCTCTTTTGTTGGCTCAGCTGCTGAGAGATCCAAGCTGGTCCTATAGAAGAAGGACCAGAGACAGAGGGGGAGGCAGCAACGGTAGAAGAGGGGAAAAACGTGGAGACACGCGGCGGCGGCATGGAAAGAATAGCCGAAGAAATGTCCACGGGAGGAAGGGAAACCGCAACTGCAGAAGACATAGGAAGGGAAGGGAGCTCGGAGATGAGGGAAGAAATAGAGGAAGACAAATCAGCGAGGGAGGAGAAGATAGATGAAGAGGCAGGGGAAAGGGTAGAAGAAGGGGCAGAGGACACGACCAAAGGGGTGGTCGTTTGAGTCACTCGAGGAGGGGAAGGAAGAGAAGAAGAAGGGATAGAAGGGACCTCTGAAGTTGTAGCGACGCCGACATCCTGGGTGGATGGGCGTATAGGACTATCCTCTGTCAATTCTTCCTCAAGAGTTATGACTTGTTCCGGCTCTGAGGGAAGAGGAATTTCAGGGGCTTCCTCCTGAATGGTGCTAGGTTCACCTTCTGCACCTTTGCCTTTCAGCTGCTTCTTTGACCTTGGAGGTGCGTTGCCCAAAGGGGAAGTTGTGAAATCTACCCCGAGGTAGATTAGTCCGTTCATGCGGCACCAATGCTCTGTTCTCCGCATAGTCTCCTTGACCCTCTCCTCAATTGTTTGAGGAGCCTTGTTCCTGTCAATGGCCGGGAAGGGCCAATTGTCCCCATCTGTGTCATTATACACCTTATCTACTTCATCTTCCGTAGTCTGGAAGCCTTCGGGGACAATGGCCACTCCGTATTGGATGATTTCCGCCAATGCTAAGCGAGAGTGATCCTTTCTTCTGAGTTCCACCTCATGGAGAACGTCAATGTAAATATCCTCAATTTGAGGGACATGGATCGGATCGAGCTTCGCTTTTGGCAGGCAGCTTCTTGGGTCGAAGGTAGGCCTGGCTGGGAAGTCATGCTTCAAATTGAGTAGCTCCAGCTCTGCGAACATTTCCTTCGCCTTATGGTGGGTGGAGCATGTGTATCGGCCCACTTTGAGGGGGAAAGGAGTTCCACCCTTCTTTCTTTTGAGGCACTTCTCATGGTATGTGACCAGCTGCCTTGACAGTTCTAGTAGAATCAGCTTAGGCCCAGCATACCTTGGTAGCCTGGTTGGCTCTCCCAAAAAGTTGGCAGCCCTCAGATAGGTGAACGTGGGAAATTGGGTGAACAGGGCCCCCCATTTCTCTGTGACTGCCACTATGTTTTTGGTCGTCCGGCTATGAGTCATGTTTGGCCTCAGTAGGCAGATGACATGATAGAAGAATGCATCGTTAACTTTTGCGAAATGTTGGATGCTATTCTCCAGCCTCAGCTCTGGGTAGTAATCAAATATCTTGGCCTGAGGCCATACTCCACTTCGGTTCAGCCCCGGATAATCCCTCGCCGATGCTGCAGCGTAGACTACATAGGAGTTCATATGGAACACTCCTGTTGTGGCGAACTGTTGTAGCTGCTCAGATATGGTGCTGCTTATTATTTCCCCCCAGCAAAAGCGCTGATCGGGAAAATTCTTATTCATTGTCTCCAGGTACCGCAGCATCCACTTATGGAAATAGTGGGCATCTGAAAGCCCGAAGACTCTGCTCAGGAAAGTGATAGTATCACTGAGTTCCTCTGAGAAATCACTTCGGTGGATAGTCTGAGGCCACCGGGTCACCACCTTCTTGTTCTTTAGGTAGACCTCATTCATCAACTGCATGCACTGGTCTTCGTTGTCTTCCCAGGCCTTGATGCATTCTCGTTGGCTAACAGCCACGTAGTTCCGGTGGTGAGGGATGCCAAGCATTAACTCAAAATGACGGGCAGTGAGGTTTATGACTGCCTCGCCCTTACTGTTCTCGACACATCTTGTGTCTTTGTTGTAACATTGCGCAATCACCATCATGAATTCGTTGTTGACAGCGCTGACGGGGATTCCTCCGGCGAAGTGCAGGGCACTGCCTATTAACTTGTCCATCCATGGACTTCTTGTAACTTTCTGAGTCCTAACCCAGAACTCATCCATGTCAATGTGAGCCAATTCAGAGTCTCTGACATCCATACTGCACTCAGCCTGTGATTCGGGCATCCTGACCCTCTGATATTTGTATTTCATCTCTTCTTCTGTCAGCTTAGCCTTTCCTCTTGGTTTGGTGGGTTTCTTGCTTGACGTAGACATGTGTTCTTTCGAACTCAGTTGCTGATCTGCATGAAGAAGAAGTGAGACCCAATCCAAAAAGGTTGAATTAGTCATTTGATCTTCCATTGGAAAGCTAGCAGAAGAAAGAGTTAGAGATTTTAAGGCTCAGGGCGCAGGGGAAAAATGCAACTGGCAGGCCAAATAGATAAGGCGCACAGAAAAGGAATGTTGCAGAGGTTATACTGGCGCCAAAGGCGCATGGCGCATGGATGAAGCAGGTTGCATTTTATAGCAGGGCGCATGGAAAGAGTATGTTACATGAAGGTTCGGTGCGCCCTTTGGCGCATGGATGGATTGTGTAACATTAACAAATGGTGCGCCAAAGGCTTTGGCGCGGCGCATGAAGGGTTTACACAACATCATGTTGCTGCAATGGAGGGTGCGCCCGCGCCTTGATAGTTTTATACTTGCGCGAATAAGGCTTGTGTTACATGAAAGCTGGGTGCGCCCTTTGGCGCATGGAAACGGGATGTAACATGGATAAATGGTGCGCCAAAGGCTTTTAAGGAGGCGCGGGATTTACACTTGTAGCATGCAAAAAGGGCGCGCTTTGAGGGCGCATGAGTTCTAGGTGCAACATGACAAGAGGGTGCGCCATTGGCGCGGGTTTTGGTCATGTAACATGGCGGGTAGATGCGCCAAAGGGGCGCAACTGTTTTAAGTGTGACAAGACGCGCCAGTGCGCCATAGAACTAAACTCATTGCTCAAACATTTTCATTCTTTTCTTCCATTTCAAAGATAGCATGGACATATAAGGTTTCATAAAAAAGATTTTAGCAGACCAAGCCATTTCAAAACAGCTCCCTACCAGCAGATCTGGAAAGAGGGAGGGAAGGAGGAGGAAAAGAAGAAAAGAAAACAGGACAGCACAGGGGGGAAACTAGCTCAAACATATCTCATTTTTAACACTGGCTAGCAAACCAAAACACAGACCAAGAACACCCAAAGAACCGAAAGCACATGAAAAAATGGAAAAGAGGGAGAACCTCTTACCTTGAATATATAGCAAAAATTGAGAGCGGGTCCACAGGGCGACGAAAACGACGGAGCAGAGGCTGACAAGTCCAGAGTGATCACGTGCTCGACAAAAAGAATGAAAATGACATTGGGCGCGCACTGATATATATAGAAAAACTTGTCATCAATGCGCCAACCACTTTTGAAATGGCGCATGAAAGTTGCTGTCGACAGGGGAAAGCGTGCGCCCTTTGGCGCACGAAAGTATTTGACA
This sequence comes from Taxus chinensis, assembly GCA_019776745.2. NCBI lineage: Eukaryota > Viridiplantae > Streptophyta > Pinopsida > Cupressales > Taxaceae > Taxus > Taxus chinensis. The sequence continues at coordinate 621,810 of JAHRHJ020003554.1, forward strand.
ACAGAAGATTGAGCGCGCCTTTGGCGCACCATATGCATTGTCGACATGAAGTTATGTGCGCCCTTTGGCGCACCAAAACTTGGTGTTGCATAGAGATTATGTGCGCCCTTTGGCGCACCGAAAGACGTGTTAACATGGAAAACCATGCGCCAAAGGCTTTTAAGGGGGCGCACCAAAACTTCGTGTTACAAGGCAAATCCATGCGCCCAGCCAAAAAAGGCTCAAAAAGAATAAGTTCGAAAACTAGATTTCCCGGGAAGGGATTTTACAACGTTTCGAACGCAAGGGATCCCTAACGAGGGATCGAAACAAAATTTTCGGTATGGTTATCGGTAAAATTGCCCTTGTCAATTTTACGGGATAACAGCTGGCTCTTTCTGGGGACTATCCCTGAGCGAACTCGGGGGTAGAGAATCCCAGATCACATGTGCCTATCCATTGGGTACGGAGTCAAAAACAAGGGGGACCGGAGGGAGAACAAAGGAAACACAAACAAACCGAAAGCAAACACACGACAAAAGCAAACACACAACAAAAAGCAAACTGTACAAAGAAGAGAGCAAGCTCTACTTCCTGAAGATCTTGAGATGTTGCCCGCTATAGGGAAGCGGGAGTTCAGCTCCATCCAGATACGAGAGATAGAAACTATTCTCTCCATTGAGTTGCTTGATTTTGAAGGGCCCTCTCCATAGGGAATCAAATTTTCCGTGCATGCCCTTTGGCTCTCTTCGCTTGTCCCATAAGAGGACGAGATCTCCCACTTGAAAATTTCTCTGCTTGGCCTTCTTGTCAAAAAGCCTCTTTACTTGATTCTGATGTTCAGTGATCCTGTCGACCACTCTTACTCTCTTTTCTTCAAGTTCCGCAAGATACATGATTCTCTTTTCTAGAGAATTCTGGAAAGTTTCATCTTCGATTACTCGTGCCAAGCGTAGAGCAGGAAGTTCAGCAGAAATGGGAAGTTCGGCATCAGTGCCATATAACACTTGAAAAGGTGACATGCCGAGAGATCTCTTGGGGGTAATGCGGTCCGCCCACAAAGCGTCGTACAAAGACTTGTGCCACATCCGCTGATTCTCATCTACTAATTTCCGTATGATGGTCACCAAGTTCTTATTACTGGATTCCGCCTGACCATTTCCCTGAGGGTAATAATCCGAGGCATGTGCTAAAGTTATCCCATATTCATAGCAAAAACTAATAACTTCCCGCGAGGAGAAGTTAGAAGCATTATCAGCAACGATTTTGTTTGGAACGCCGAACCTGACAATGATATTTTCTTTGATAAAACTGCAAACCACCTCAGAAGTGGCATGCTTGACAGGTATGGCTTCCACCCACTTGGTGAAGTAATCCGTTGCTGTAAGGACATAGCTATGTCCAGCACTCGATTGAGGATTGAGTGCGCCAATAAAATCAATTCCCCATTGCCTGAATGGTTCATTGATGATGACCGGCCTTAGGGGAAGGGCAGCCAACTTGGGCTTGCCGACGAAATTGCTGACAGGGTTCACACTTTGCCACCCAGGTAGCCGCATCTTGAAAGAGCGTTGGCCAATAGTACCTGGCTCGAATGATCTTGTGTGCTGTCACGGAAGAAGAAAAATGGCCTCCACAGGCTGAATTGTGAAAACTTTCCAGCAGTTTTACTTGCTGGGGCTTGTCAACACATCGCAGGAAGACACCGTCTATCCCGCGCTTATATAAACCGTCATCCCAGATGACATATTTAGCTGCCCTGAGCTTTATAGTGCGCTTCTCCTTTGCAGTTAGGTGCATTGGGCATTCGCCGTAGGTAAGGAAGAAAGCGATGTCGGAGTACCACTCGTCACTAGTTGCAACAAATAGAACTAGAGGCAGAGAATCAGGCTCCTCTAGAGGGCTTTGCTCTTTGTTGGTACAATCCTCTTTTCCTTTAGGACCTTCTAAATTTTCATTTTCAGCCATTAGCTGACACAGGCCTTTGCCCCTCACCAGCTTGGTAGGTTTAATATCCAGGTCATATTCCTGGACCTTTGCGATCCAATTCCCTCTCAAGCTTCCTAACTCCTGCTGAGTTAGAATTGATTTTACCACCGTGTCAGGGACCAGCACCACCGTATGCGAGTTTAGAATGTAATAGAGTCATCTTCAACTCGTGAGGCTTGAGGGGAGAACTCATGAATGCAATCGGGGATTCAATGTCTTCTGAATTCTTTTGCATTAAGATTGCAGACACAGTATGTTCTGATGTGTAGCTATACATGATGAAGTCCTTGGAGAAATCGGGACATACCAGGACCGGTGCATGAGCAACAGAAGCTTTTATTTCTTCAAATGACCTTTTCCCTTCTCCGCTCCATCTGAAAGTTGGTGATCCTTTCATCATGTTCAGTATGTGGCGAGTCTTCTCAGCAAAGTCAGGAACAAAACGCCTAAGAAAGGCTATTAGAGAACACAGTTAAAGTCATCTAGATAAACACAATGAATTTCCATCCATAACCTTTAAATGCGAAAGTCCATGCCGCTAAAAGTCAGGCCCACCAGCATTATTGGCCAAAAGCATCCTTGCTTGTAGGCAAATGTACCCCCAGGAGTAGTGGAATTGCTGTTTGATTATCTCAGGACGAGACTTCAGTCTGATTGTAGCCTGGAAAAACCGTCAAGATGGACAGGCATCTCTGATCCAGTTACTGCTTGCAGAACTGATCCATTATCGGAAGAGGGTAGTTGTCTTTCCAAGCAAGCTTTGATTCAAATTTTCGAAACCACGCATATGCGTTATCTCGCCATTTTTCTTACCACTGGCACAATATTGCTACCCAAGTGTGTGATGGATAGGAAGTATTCTCGCATCCAGCATCTTCTGAATTTCGGCCTGATGGTATCCGAGTCTTAGATGATAATGCCGTTGATTTGGCGAAAGGCTTTGACATCTGCTTTCAGTGTATATGTAATGCTGGAACTATTGGACTGAAGGGACTTTTAGATGGCATAGGGGACATGCCAAAACAATCATATATTCTTCAGCAACTTGACCAAATTTCCGCTTTCTCTTCAGGCTGGTATTGCAACATTGCCAATGTTTACAATTACGGGTGTTGCCTCATGAAACTCATATTGATTGGTTCTGTCTCTGGGTATTGAGTCAGGATTATCTCGCCTCGTCTTTTTCACAAACGGGTCATGCCTGTTAAAACAAGGCGCTTCAGAGAAAACCAGGCCCTTAGGAATTTTATTCTTTTGAGCGAATATGCCGTCTTTCTCCTAGATTATGGTTTTTCCCGTTTGATTAATTTCACTAACAATGTAAGAAGTGGATCCTTCAAATACAACTCGTCAAAATTCTGATTGTATTTTTCTAGAAAGGCAATGAGGTGATTATCAGTGTTGAATACTGCCAATGCTGAGAGTTGTCATCGCGACCTCGGGCGGGAAACCATCTTCAATGGTGTATTTGTTCTTTTCAAACCCAGGTGTGTGAGCATGAGAGATGCTGTGAAACGGCCAATGAAGCAGCCAATCTATTTGAGCTCTGGAATTGCCCTATCGAAAGGCATCAAATTCCTGCGATGCTTGTCCTCATTAATACGTTGCGTAGATGCCTGAGCCTTTCATTTTCACTGGTAATCCTTTTGACCTGATTTTCCAAATAGCTCAGCATCCAACTTTGTACCTTAGATTTTTAATCCCTTCCTTTGCGGCTGAATACGAGAGTAAAGGCGTCATACTTAGCAAGTATTGTTAGTCTTGAAAAAACTGCAACTTGTAAGAAGAGGGATTACCTCCTCTTCGGGAGAGATTAGCACGATCTGGCGCCACATCCACTAGTCGTCGCAACGCCATCAAAACTACATAGGTCCCAGATCTCATTAAGGGGTCCTTTTCGGAAACAAAAACGCCCTTTGTACCCGTTCGGCAGATAAGAAAGTAGTTCCCATCCTGATGATTCAAAAAGGATTTGGGCTGGGGGTCCTCGAGCTCTAGTAACCAAGTACTTCTTGGCGATTGGTCTTAAGTCTGCATCACACCTTTGACGGGTTATTCTAGCTTTAGACCAGCCATGTGCATTTCGCCCCCAAAATTAGAGCCTTGCCCCAAACGCTTCTTCCAGCCAGGAATTCCATATGATGCCGGAATGTCACAGCGTACAAGACCCGTTCATTTGTACTTCTTTTATCTGGCCGAAAGCCGCAAACGAAATTTGGGCGTCTTGATTTGGCACAATCACGGAACTGTTGGTTTCTAAGAAACATATGCCCGGGAACGGTTTGGTAAGAGCGAGGCCCAAAGCATGGGCGACTTTCGCCAGCATGAACATTAGCAGAAGCTCTGGACATCAATTATACATTGCTAATTATGCCGTGATTAGGAGAGAGAGATAGAAAGGTTCTAATCTTGCCGATGCAAGATGTTGAAAGCAACATTTATGTGGGACTCCCCGGATTCACCGGGGGAGGGAAAGATTCCTGTTGGGGAAACTGTTTAGACGCAAAAGCTTGGCTTTGTTTAATGTATTTGGTTAATCTTACCCCAACTGTTCGGGATGGGATGAAGGTACTCAGAATTCGACATTTTGATCTGGTTTTTGGAATTGGTCTATATAGCGATGCGGCCAAGGGTTGAGTTGGGAGGGATATGAGTCCTTCACCTTCGCGACGATGGGAACAGTGGTTACTGATCTGATAGGAATAGGAGGGGACTAATCGGAGGAGAGATGGTGGAAAAGAACTTCATTTGCCAAAAGACCTTAACAGGGACGTTGAGTAGGAGAGGTATTACTCTTCTAACAATGGTTGGAGGCGCGTTTGACACGGCCTTTCTCCAGCTGACATGAGCACCAGCAAACTTCCGCTTTCCTTTCCTGCAAGCGGGTAAAAACAGCGTAGGATTTCCAAGTGCATTTTTAGCCCACATTTGGAGTACTCTCTTCGTCATCAGATTATTTCCTCATCAATTCCATGTATCCAATAGTAGAGTCGCCAGTGGTCTCAACGACATATTGATCATCTTCACCTGGACGGACGTTCCTACATTAGTACTGCTCTTCTCTTCAAATTTGGCCAGAGGCATTTGTACCGGAGAGCTTCAAACGCCACAGTGCGACATGGAAGCGTTGCAGGTAGGCAAGCCTTGGTGAAACGGTGTGGGAATGAAACTCCTTCGTTGGAACATCCCGGTATGAGGCCAAACTAGGAGCCTGGGCCAAACGCTGCTTCATAATGCGAAGCAAATTCATTCGCCATCTTTGGAATGGCCGATGCAGACGAAGTGTAGCGAAGGATCTGAGATTTGGACTTCTGATGATTCCTTTTCACCATTCTCGCCAGATATATCAAATTGGCTTCTATCCGAATGGCAGCAGCCTTGAGCGTAGCGGGGTTTAGTGGGTAGCTACTCGCTCTGAAGGAGCAAGAAGCTGACTTTTGATGCTCATTGGGTTCACGAAGACAACAACTTCGGATTCTCGGTGTGGGAAGCATTGGTAGTAGGGACACGGTTGATAAGAGCATTGAATCGGCGCTGAAAATCACGCAATTAGGTAGTTAGCTTCCTTTAGGGTGCGTGATACGTGATATATGCAAATGACTTCTAAAGGCTTGTATCTGTCTCTTCAAAAAGCTTCTCGCAAGGTTTCCCAACTGGTGATAGAATCCGGCCGGGCAAATGTTGAAAACCATTCCGCCGCAGGCCCTTGTAGAGTTTCCAGCAAAAGGCGAACTGACACATCGTCGTGAGTCAATTCAAATACGCATGAATAATGAACGCAGATATGCTGGAATCCGTGCTTGATTTCCGCTCTCGTCGAATTGGGAAAATTCTTTCGATTTCCGGTAGCAGGGAGTTGAGGAGGTGTGTGTGAACTGGGTGTGGCAGTGCGAGAGGACCATAGCATTTCCCCATGTGGTGACCAGCCATTGAAAGGATGGAAAAAGCACACGAGACGGGAGGGGGTCCACCGAGACAGCAAGAAATACAAGGAAGGGAGATGATCCTGTAAAAAGACTTTTCATCGTGGAGGTGAGACACTCCTGGATGACCGGCAGCCAGCTTGAGCGCTGAAAAACGTTTGCCAGGTGTTAACGTTGATGAAATTATGCCTTTGAAGCAGATCAAAAGTTAGGATCAACTTCTCACGGCTCTCTGCTGCGCATAAAAGGTTCACTGCCAGCGTAACTTCCAGATCGGCGAAGTGATGGCGCAAAATTTAAACTTGTTTGGGTGTTACTAATGATTTCTGGTTTTTCTGTCAAAAACCAGCAGTGGATGCACTTTTCTAGATATTTAAAATTATCCCTCTTCGAAAAAAACCGATGCGGTTATGGAAAAATAGTTAGCGAGGATAAGATGGCAGGGAGAATAGAGCGCTCCGGATTTTCAGATTCTGACCTTTTACTTTTCAGAGGGTTTAACTTTTTTAGGAAATAGTAAAAAACTCAAGATCTACGAAAAATGCTAACTTTGATAAAAACTCAGCGATACTATAAAGATCTGTAACTAGGCCCGATCTATGGATTCAGAAGTAAAATGTCAATTTTGGGAACTTTTGCCAGATTTTTGGATTTCAACAAAAAGTTCAGATTTGCCAAAGTGCATGAGATTTATATTTTCTGATTTTATTATACCACCACCATAGACATCTGATCAGATCTATCGATCCCCAGCGGAGTCGCAAAAAAACTGTTGGTCCGAAAATCGGTCACGTGGAACCGATCTATGGATGATGAGCCACAGTGTGCAGGGCTTAGCCCCTCTTTGAGACAGCAAAGAGGACTAGTTTATGCTATTCTACTAGCAGGAACCTATGAAAGTCTCACAGATTCTGCCTTCGGGGTTGGGGATCTCACTCCAGTAGTGAGCGTTTCAGGGATGCGAAAAGAAAGGACACCTGAATAGATTGGGGAAAGAGAAAGACGATCCGAAGGAAGAAAAGAAAGCAATTCTAAAGCAGAAAGGTCAGATAGTTATGTTTTAGTTTGGTAGTAAACAGAGCCAACCTACTTGCATAAAAAACAAAGCAATACTGTAAACAAAATGACGGAAAAGTAGACATGAATCTAACAGATTCAAACCATTTACAGACTCTAATACGTAAGAAAGATCTAAAGTATAACTTTAGATATTGGAGCACAAAGCCTGAATGAATGGTAATTACTGTTCTTTCTGTTCTTACAAAGAAAGCTCAAAGTCTTTCTCTCCTCAATTCTATTTTATCTGAAAAATGTTCACTCTGACTTACAACAAGTATCCTATCTTTATAGAAGATGAGGGATGGAGGGGAGAGAGAGAGGCAAAAAATGGAGCCCTCTCCAACCACTTATCTACAAAAATATTTACAAAAATATCTAAAAGTCATGTGGACGTTGACATTTTGATGGATGACATCAATCATGAGCGCAAATGTATGAGTCATCATTTGTATCAAACATATTTTTAGACATTCAACACGAAAGTCGTGGAGAAGAAAAAGATTGAGGAAAGATGAAGAGGAAGAAGGACGAAGGAGAAGCTATTCGTATCATCATCCTGCGGCCGAAAGGGGGTCCCTGTTTCTGATGTTGATCAGGTGATGATATGTGGAACTAAGCGCGGTATTCTAAAAACTTGCTGATCATTGCCAAATGATCGTGTGATGGATCCTTGTGTCGTTCGGTCAGATCACTTCGCAAGTCTCTTCCGCTCGCTCTATGAGCTTTTTCGGGGAGTTAGAATAAATTTCTCTTGCCTCGATGAGGAACCCGATGGACAGTCCCTACAGGCCAGTAGGTTGTGTAGATTCAGTGTCGAATGTGACTCTGGCCATGTCCCTTGAGAAGCGATCTCCTGAAGATCCCGATCGTTTCACAGCTGATCAAGGTAAGGGAAGGAGTGAGCAAACCATGGAACCCCAGGAACCATGGTGAGAAAAAATTTTCTCCATTGATGCATCATCGCATCCAGGGGCCTACTTCTTTTACCTTGTCCATCTTTCCAAAACGAAAGTCCAGCTGCATCTATCCGATATCCAGAGTGGACTAGTTTTTTTGAGGGCATGGCTGGCAAAGACTCCGAACTTAACCGATCTTCGACTGAAC